>CM046882.1:185230257-185830257 GCA_025667525.1 Glebionis coronaria
TATTCTTAAAACTTATAAAAAATAAAATTTTAATAAAACTAATATTAAAGTTTACTACAAAAAATGTAAAACACGTATGTAAATCTTCTAGCAAAAACTGACAGCCTATTAAAAGATTATATTAAAAACCTAATCCATAATTAAACCAATAAGAGTGGTTAGATGAGATGGTAAAGGCATTTGCCTGTGACCAAGAGGTCACAGGTTCGAATCCTGTAAATAACAATTTTAGGAAAATATCAGTTAAATAAAAACAATTAGATTACTCCAAATCATCAGACTTATCCAAGTTTCTAGCAAGTCAAATATAACACATAAGCAAAAAAGTTTAATATGACAGTAACATCAATTAATCAAGCAGATCCAAACTAAAAGTAGTAAAAACAGTAACCTCTAACTAGCTAAAAGAACCGGAATAACAACAACTGAGAAAGGTAATTACAACTACAAATTCAGCAATTAAAGAATTAAGCCTACAGCCTCTAAATCGAGTTACAGAAATCACGCAAGTAATCTAGTCAGGCAAATCAAAATCAGTTATAACATAATAAGTTAAAACAGCAAATCATAATCAACAATGCAATAAGATTCATATCAGCAGATCATCATGAACATCAAGACTAGAGAATATCTAACATATATTCATGCTACAGTGATTTAAACAAGCAAACATACCCTACGCAAATCGAATAAATTCAGTAACAAGCAAATCCTACATAACATCAGTTTCAGTATAACAGCCTAACATCTAACAGCCTAATTTTATTCCTATAAAAGAAAGATCCAGCAGGTAAAGTAGTAAAGCAAATCGAATTAAATCCAAAACAAAATTCTAAACAGAATACTAAACAGAAATCACAATAGTCAAAACAGCCAGCTGTAAGCTTGGCGGTTTAACTTAAAGCTAATTCAAAAGGCTTAACCTGCTGAACTCTATGATTATTACGAATTGATTCGACTAAAACGATGCATATCAGTTTCTAATACATGGTAGCTAACCAAATTAACACAAAATCTAATATATCGACAAACTAAAACTCTCATAATTCTAACAATCATAACCACAAAGCAATCAGACAAACTATCAAATTATTCAAAAGCTAATATCAACAGCCTACTAAAGCAAATGATGGAAATTCAATCCACCAAATTCTATCAGATTTATACTCAGCAAAACTAAACCTGATAAACCTTCAAATCGCAAGACAGAAACAATCGTGACTCAATAAAAATGTAGCATAACCAAACAGTAACTTAGATTCCAAGGCACAACATCCAGTTCATGAAGCAGATTTGAAATCATTCATCAGAATTAACTCATAACGAGAAGATAGAAACGTCTAAAATAGTGGATCAAATTAAATTATTTAAAACATAATCCCATCTTAAAACTAACAAACAAACCATTAATTCGAATATCATTCATTAACAGATTATAATAAACATTAATTAACATAAAAAATAGGAATTAAAACCTATTGTCAAAAACCATTGGGGAGTAGAGCGGCGCTGAGCCGTCTAGATAATCGAATCAAAACCACTATCTATCACCATACGAACCACCATCTTTACTCGAATCAGAAACATTTTTATACATTCATCCAGTGGGATAAATGTTTTCCCCAATTCAAGCTCAATAAACACATAAGCTATATTTTTAAGCTGATATGATTATCTTGACATTTATAACATTGATTAATTTAAAAAACGATTTACATAGATTTAGGCAGAATATAAAAAAAACGCAAGATGAAAAATTGAAATAAACACTTTTGTTAATCTTGTATTAAATCATATTACACTATTTAAAAAAACAGAAATTACAAACTCCTAATCTAAATCTAATTTTATAAAACTAAAGAAAGAAAAAGGGATGATAATACTCATTTTCTTTAGGGTTTTTATAGATGAACAAAGGGGGTAGTTTGTTGATGAGAGGCGACAATCACGACCCTTGATTTTTTCTCTTTCCCTTCTGTTTTGATCTGATGGCTGTAAAAGGGTCTTTGTGCACACGGATTGCCCTCGTGGCGATTTCTTGTGTTTCTTATGCTACTTCCAAAATGACGTGGCTTATATTGATTGGTGAAATAGGAGTGATGCGTTGTCACAGCCAGTCATAAGATGCCGCGTCGCTGCTTCTCTCCATCTTCTACCTCCGAAAACATGGGGAATTAATTCCCCATCGTGTGCAACACACGTGTTTACCAAAACCCCAATTTATTTTTAACTTTTAGGATTAGGGTTTGGAACAGTTAAAATGGTGTTACTGGTTATTTGGAATGGGAGAGAAAAAGTGAAAGAGATGAGCATAGGATGTATCAAATATATTTGTGTGGTGTGTGTGAGATGAACGTGTGAAAAAGAAACGTGTGGTGAGTAAGAAAGTTTGACCAGGATATAACTTTACATTCCATTTATTTGCAACGTGAGTTGACCAATGTGTGAGTTAAAACGTGTTTGTGGTTTTGACAAGTGAGGAGAAAATTTAATCAATAACTTTTATTTATCTCGTGTGTTGTTTGGGCTTTAACAAAAACTTGGGCCTCAACTTCCAGCCGTTTATATGAAAACGAATTTGGGCTTTTATTAAGTAACTTTATTTTCCAAAAAACAAATAACTCTACTAATGGGCTTTCAGGCCCATTCAGCTCTTGTGGGGCCCACTTGTCTTCAAACCGCGAATAAAACGACTCGTCTTTGGCCTCCCGATCTTTTTCTTCAAACTCGTGCCGTTTTCACCGGTTTTCGCGAACTTTGGTACCTACACACACGAAACACAAAACAAGCATATACAAGGCATTTTTCATTGATAATATGCATTTATTGTTCGTTTTAAGATACAAATAATATGAGTAAAATCACTCATATCAACTCTCTTTTCCAAAGCTAGAATTTTTTTCAATATCCTTTTCTTCACGAGTTTTATACAGCTCAGTTTGTTCTTTGTTAACTGACTCTAATTAAGTAATCTGGAGTTTATGTAGCAGTAGTTGTTCTTCAAGTTCCGATATCTTTTGTTTTGACATATGAATTTCATGTGTTACTTCCAAACAATATTGTTGGTTGAGCACCTTACGTTCATATACCAAACCATTAGCTACAGCAATGTTGGGTCAATTCAGTGCCTGATTTGTCCCTTGTACAGGATTTGTATGTAAAGCAGCCTAAGTAGTGTTAGTCACTGAACTTACGTATGTTACAAGTTCAGTGTGTCATTCTTTAGAGTTCTTTAGAGTATACGAGATAGACTCGTCATTAGCTGAGGCGGATCTCAGTAAGTGTGTAAAGAATCAAAGATGATGGAGTTAGTAAGTGATGACATAACAACTTAGTAACTCCTCGAGACTATTACTTATTACAAGACCTGAAGATGTTAGAAGACTTGAAGAAGTGTCTGTCTGAAGTATTAGTGGAAGACTACAAAGTACGAGGTGGTTACTTGTATTTTAGTAAAGCTTCTCAAGGAAGCTTCACACCCACTATATATATGTGGTCCTTGTAATAGAATAAGCTAATGATTCCCACCACAGAAAACACACATGTAACACTTTAGTGGATAGGGGTTTCATCCTCCCATTGTTGCATATGCTTAGCTAGCTATGAACATGGGAGTTTAGTTTGTCATTCATCGCTCGGTTGTTGTTCCGCAAACAACGGGGCAAGTCTTGTATATTTGTTGATTCATTATTAATAAGATATACAAGCGATGAAAAGTACAAGCTTGTGTTATTAGTTAGTCAATTGGTTTAATTGTGCAAATGTTCTTCATTTATCATTATTGATTGATGTTTGCACAAGTATCATGGACCAACAAGTGGTATCAGAGCGGGTTGGATTTTCTCTATCTAGACCGTTCAAAAAATGACTTCTAATAACAGTTTTAGCATCATCAAAATCATCAGTGTGTTCAAAAACTACATTTGCAGTAGCAGTTGTTGAGGGAAAGATATACACTGATATTTGTTTTTTGCCTTATGGTAAAATAATACCACACAAATCCTATCCAAAACCCCACCCAACCCACGTGTACATCACCTACCACCACAATCTCCTTATCTCCTTTCTTAACTACCACCCACCGTCTCCCATTTATTCAAGATCCAAAAACATATCAAGAATTCATAAACAACTCACGAACTGAAGTGGACCAATTTGGATCTCACATATCCTATTCATTCAAACCATCATACCCACCGATTCATATAAAACTTACCCTCACTAACACAAATCACAAGATTCATCACTTGAAATAAAACTCCAACATCACCACCGATTCATCGATTAACAAGGTTCAATCGATTCAACTCCAGATTACAGAATCAACAACACCAACAACAAAAAATTTGCGTCCCAAATCTGAAACCCAGATCTTATCACAAACAACAAACATCATATATCACAAATTCAAAAAAAACTCACTAGGAAAACCAAATCGAAATAATTAAGAGAAATCTACTCTTGTGGCCACGAGATGGATTCGGTTACGAATTATAGATCGATTTAATTTGAAGTGGGTAAATGAATTAGTATAGGTGTTGTTATAATTCGTGTTTGATGATTAAGAGTTTATTTCTGGGTTTATGAGATTTCGTGAATATCGAGGTACCGATATAAAGATCAGTAGTTGGGTTGTTTGGAGTTTCGATGGCAAGAAGATGTCGAGTCATGGTGATAGAATTAAAGAAGATGTCGACTTGTTGAGGGTAGTTAATTTTGTTCGTGACGCTGAATAGATGTTTTCCAGCTGACCGTATGTCGTTGTGCCCAATCTAATAGAGGTAAGACACTAAAGCCTTACAGTGGTTGTTATACATTGATGAGGAGAATGAACATGCAGTCTTGATTAAACCAACCCGCTGTCACTGTTCCACAGATTTAAATCCATCTAGACCCCTATCACTGACACCATGTCCCTGAACTTATACACCCTGTCTTAACCGGTCGTTGGACTGCAAGTTGACGAACCTGGTCAACGAATCAAATCGCTGGTCGATGGGTCAAGTCTAATGAACCTAATCGATCACTGAAGGAATGAGCCTTCATATCAGTGAACTCTTTTAAAAGAGGTGACCCCTGTCGCTGGACCGTTGAGTCAATGAACCTAGACCAGCCCCCTAACCCCCTTCATCAGCGACTCTTGTCACTGAGCATGTGAACCAGGTCTGCTGCCGCTGAATATGAACCCCTGGTCAGCTATCCCAATTGAACGGCAGATGAACTCATTTTAGCTGACATATCAACAGAGGTCCCTGTACATGTGGTCCGTGTACATATGAACCTCTGAACTCCCAGCTGTTGAAACCTCCAATAGGTTAACCTGTTCGCTGATATAAACCCTTGAACCTCAACAACAGCTGAGTGCCTAGCCGCTGAACCTCCAGCCGCTACATTTTAGTAAAACAACAGCTGAGTGCCTAGCCACAGAGGTCCCTGTACATGTGGTCCGTGTACATATGAACCTCTGAACTCCCAGTTGTGGGATGCACAAAAGGCTGACTATCAGTCGGATGCAGCAGGTATACTTCAACAGATGAAGTTTTAAGAGGTGATTGAGTAGCTGTGATGAGGCAAACAGTTGTTCGAATCGAACTGTTGTGACCCACAGCCGTTGAACCCATGGCAACAGCCACATCTAAATACCCCACAGCTATTTCCCATAGACACAGTCATTGCTGAACTCTTCAGCTGTTGATCTCCACAGCCACCCCCCCCCCTCCCGAGAAGCTGATAAAATGAGCTTAACAAAGGATCCGCTGGCAAGATGACCAGCTGATAAAGATGCTATCTTCAGAGCCTTCAAATGGTGAAGGACTTGGTCACTCAGGAACTATTTTCTCACACCAAGATAAAGAAATAAGATATCTTCACATGTTATTACCTCAAACCACAGCCATTGGCTGAACTTTCCAGCTGTAACCCCATCAGCTGCCCCTTCCCCCCACCGCTGTGACCCCATCCGCTGTAACCCCGTTCGTTGTAACACCAGCCGCTGAGTTTTTGAGAAACCAGGCTGTGTTACACAGGTAATTGGAGAAACAGTGATTCTATAGGGGTTTGATAACATCAGGGAATTGGTGAAACAGTGATAAACTACATGGGTTTGATAAGGGGTTTGATAACATCAGGCATGTTTGATAGGAGATGAAATTCAGGGGGGGTTGTACTTCAGGCGTGATGAACACCATCACGCTATGATTGTGTATTCGTGTGTAGCCGGTCAAAACTTGCTTGGTTCCCTAGCAAATTTTGAGGGGGAGAGAAACGAGGACGGAAGTAAACTTGTGTTTATGTGAAGAAACATCAAGTTTACTCACGATACATACACAATATCATACATCACAACACACAACCTTCAGAGACTTAAATGTTTACGTACATGGCTGATTGAGCCAAGTCGTTGAAGATGGGTTGATGAGCTTACTCTATGATCTATTATGGTTGCTCTATGATCTATTAAGGTTGCTGCATCAACGATTGACCAATCCACTGTTTAAAGGTAAATGAACTCCAGATCTTAATTGATAGAATATGCCACACTTTATATATGCTAGTGGAAGGCATATGATATGTAACGAACATGCATATATACACTCCACTCTTAACCGAAGTGAAGTAGTCATTGGGGGGTTCTACTATATAAGCATCAGGGAGTTTGTTCAATTTTTCATTATACAAGATCAGAGATTGTATAATCTTAGTAACAACTACAACAGGGACAATACGATACAAGTTAGCAGATGACTTGAACTAGTGAAGCTAGTTATTCTTGGTATACTTTGTTGTAATATAGCAGGTAAGAAGAAGCCTTTATGCTCACTTACGGTTTTTAACTTAGGCTACTTTTCTATCCAAATAGGGGGAGATTGTTGGGTCAATTCAGTGCCTGATTTGTCCCTTGTACAGGATTTGTATATAAAGCAGCCTAAGTAGTGTTAGTCACTGAACTTACGTATGTTACAAGTTCAGTGTGTCATTCTTTATAGTTCTTTAGAGTATACGAGATAGACTCGTCATTAGCTGAGGCGGATCTCAGTAAGTGTGCAAAGAATCAATGATGATGGAGTTAGTAAGTGATGACATAACAGCTTACTAACTCCTCGAGACTATTACTTATTACAAGACCTAAAGACGTTAGAAGACCTGAAGAAGTGTCTGTCTGAAGTATTAGTGGAAGACTACAAAGTACAAGGTGGTTACTTGTATTTTAGCAAAAGCTTCCCAAGGAAGCTTCACACCCACTATTGTTGGAAACTCACTTTATGTGACGACATTTAAGAATTCCCGTTAGTTATCATAGTCATGCACATTTAGACTAGACTAGGCTCGTTGTAAAGTTTAGGTTGTGTGCGTGACTATATATACCCCTCCTTAGCTTCCAAGGAGGGGTGTTGATTGTCATTTGTTCATTTGGGAATATATTTCACTTTCACTCTCAACCTCTCTTCTCTCTCTCTAAGTCATCAATGGCTTCCACCACCATCTACCACCACATTAGACCACCGGATCCGATTTAGCATTTCTACATTTGGCATCAGAGCCACGGTTCCATCCTTGGATCGTGTTTATATATTCGATCTGGTGGTCTAATGTGGTGGTAGATGGTGGTGGAAGCCATTGATGACTTAGAGAGAGAGAAGAGAGGTTGAGAGTGAAAGTGAAATATATTCCCAAATGAACAAATGACAATCAACACCCCTCCTTGGAAGCTAAGGAGGGGTATATATAGTCACGCACACAACCTAAACTTTACAACGAGCCTAGTCTAGTTTAAATGTGCATGACTATGATAACTAACGGGAATTCTTAAATGTCGTCACATAAAGTGAGTTTACAACAATTTTCCCCCATGGGACGACGTGTAGAATTCCTTACAATATTCTTCCTAACAAGTACAAAATAATTAAGAACAAGAGCTTTCTTGAAGCATCCAATGCTGATGAAGTCTTCTGAGGCCTTCGTCTTCAAAACGACTCATCTTTAAAGTAACTTGTAGAAGAAATACTGTAACGGCACGAGCTAAGTAACCCATACACTTCTGGTTAAGGAGAAGCTTCTGAATTAGCTTCCCCCTAATTCATGCCACGTAAACTTGATGTAGAAGCATTTTAAATAGCTTCCCCCTAAACCAACAATCCTCGTAAGAAACTTCAAAGCTTTCAATAAAGCTTAGAATGATTAAGCGCACAGCGGAATCTAACAAGCAAATCCCATCATATAACATGATAATGTTGCTAAGAGGGATTGAAAGTTTGGGGCACACCAAGTAGATCAACAACTTTTCTTCTCACGCTTGAATAATTCTTCTGAATTTTTCTTCCCCCTGAGAGTTCAAGTTATGCATACCAGAAAGAATCAAGACATTTCTTCCCCCACATAGTTGAAGAAGGTAAATCAATCCCAATTATGAAGCTCAAATACTGAAGTGGACACTTTATCCCCTTTCATGAAGTTGACATCGTAACACCAGAGTCAATTAAGTCCCGGAAATGCACATATCTTCTTCCGGAGATGCACCAGAGTCAATTAAGTCCCGGGAATGCATATAGGATAATGATGATGTTTAATTGCAACAATCAAACAATTAAACCTCGAATCAGTAGTGTACCGTTTGGAGATTGATAACGACACGAGTTAAAACACTGATTTTCTCTGCGGCTATGACAAATGTCATCCCGGAATATCTTCAAATCAAAAGAAGGTATGAAGTTCATCACGTGTACTCGTTGTTCTTAATTATTTTGTACTTGTTAGGAAGAATATTGTAAGGAATTCTACACGTCGTCCCATGGGGGAAGATTGTTGGAAACTCACTTTATGTGACGACATTTAAGAATTCCCGTTAGTTATCATAGTCATGCACATTTAGACTAGACTAGGCTCGTTGTAAAGTTTAGGTTGTGTGCGTGACTATATATACCCCTCCTTAGCTTCCAAGGAGGGGTGTTGATTGTCATTTTTTCATTTGGGAATATATTTCACTTTCACTCTCAACCTCTCTTCTCTCTCTCTAAGTCGTCAATGGCTTCCACCACCATCTACCACCATATTAGACCACCGGATCCGATTTAGCATTTCTACAACTATATATATGTGGTCCTTGTAATAGAATAGGCTAATGATTCACACCACAGAAAACACACATGTAACACTTTAGTGGATAGGGGTTTCATCCTCCTGTTGTTGCATATGCTTAGCTAGCTATGGACATGAGAGTTTAGTTTGTCATTCATCGCCCGGTTCTTGTTCCGAAAACAACCAGGCAAGTCTTGTATATTTGTTGATTCATTATTAATAAGATATACAAATGATGAAAAGTACAAGCTTATGTTATTAGTTAGTCAATTGGTTTAATTGTGCAAATGTTCTTTATTTATCATTATTGATTGATGTTTGCACAAGTATCGTGGACCAACAAGTAACTCGTCGATCAGTTTCTTTTACATAATCACACTCTTTAAGCCTGTCTATCTACTCGGCTAAGGATGTGTTTGCTTGCTTCAAACGTTTATTAGCCTCCTTGTTTTCAACAATTTCACGTTTTAAAGAATCAATAATAGATGCAAGCAAATCACGGTTCTCATCCGAGTCAGTATCCTGAGCAGCATTTCCGTCATCAGTACACATATGCGGTGAATCCGTAGAGATATTTCTATCCTCCGTGTCCATTACATATGTGTTATTGATGCTTTCGGGTTGCTCAGGGTGCTGTCGTTCATTAGTAAACACATTATAGTTATCGTATGATGGTACCGTTTCAAATGGCTCAGTATCAAAGATGGGTCCAAAAATGTCAGCAGTCTCTGGAATCACTTCTTGATCATCGGCTCCATCAGCAGTGTCGTTACGCCAATCAACTTCAGTTGTTGTGAGAACAGGAGGATTGTCGTTGCCACCTTGTTCCAAACGAATTTGATTGAGAGTCACATTGTTGTTGGTGTTTAACATGGTGAATACTTGTGAATAGATTAGGATCTTAGTAGATGTGTTGTGATTTGATTGTGGTTGAAATTCTGAAAATTCCGATTTTTCTCAGTCCGACAATAAATTCCTCAGTCCGAAAAGACGGTAAACCGAAAATTTTGGAATCGCCAAATTTTGAAATAGAGTTCGAAATAGCCAATAACTAGTAGGGAAAAAATTTGAAAAATGAAAAATTTTGACGAAAAATAAAACCTAAAAAATTTGAATTATGGCCTAAAAATTTTAATTTTGGTCCGAAAATTTGAATTTTGGGTCGAAAATTTTTTCGGTTCGCCAAAATTTGAAATTGAAGCTTAAATGGCCTAAAAATGGTCTAGGAAAAAATAAATTTTTCTATGGTTTTCCCGCCAAAAAACTCTTTTTATTTTTTTTTTCTTTTTGGAAACGACGTTCCGAAACTAGTCTAGATAGTGGCTAAGTCTAGAAAATGCTCGAACAAAAAATGGCTAAGATTCCGCAATGTGGATGTTGATTCAATTCCGCAATATGGATATTGATTCAATTCCGCAATCCTGTTAAGGATTGAATTTCGCAATAATCAGATGGATTCAAATCTGCAATACTCAGATGAACAATTCCGCAATGTGGAAAAATGTTTCAATTCCGCAAAGAATCGAAATGTAACAATTCCGCAAAGTGAAAATAACCACAAATTCGCAATATTTAGGATTCGATTCCGCAATGTTTCAATGAAGAAAAATTCCGCAATATTCAGGATTCGATTCCGCAATACCAATAGCAATTCAACAATTGCGAAATTATGCCAGAAATTGCGGAATTAAGCGAAAACAAGGAACTCGGATGTACTTTGATATTTTCGAATCTTGAAGCCAAATATGAATCCAAACACCCAAAAATTTTGCGTTTTTGAGCGATCCAAGTAACCCAAATCACTACCACGTCTATGTAGATGATATTGGTTAAGATCAAACCACAAAAAAAAACACAAAAAAAAAATTGAACATGGGGTATTTCAGATCAAATCCACACGAAAATCAAGAACACAAATCACACAAACTTCAATCACCTATCTACTATAGGATCTTGATACCAAATGTTAATTCTACTTAATCCATAACACAAGATCCTAGAGAGAGAAAGAGAAGAAAGGTAGAGAGAGAAACAAGAGAGATGGTGGAAGGTTAAAGTTTACTAGAGAGAGAAAGTAAAATGAACCAACACCCTCTTCCACACATGTAAGAGGGTTTATATACCCATGAGCTTGGTGGGATCATGGGCTTGTTTCTTGGGCCGGACTTGGCTTGCACTTGGGCTTATGCCCCTAATTTATATAATATTAGCTTAAAGTCCAAGCCCGGTTTTCCCGACTAACCTATTACAATACAAGACCATTAACGACTAAGATGACCTATTACATTCTTGTTCGACTATATATAAAATATAGGGCTAACACCCTTATCGTAGTATTTACTTAATAAATGCTTAGGGATGCAGAATAGTTTTTTAGGGATACATCTATAATAATAAAGCATAACAAAAGGAGCCTTGCAGAGAAGTTGCGTTACTTTTATAAAATACTTTTGACACCAAAGTAATAGTTTAGGACATTTTCAAAAATCGACCTAATTCGCTATAACTAAATAGCTCTGGTTACCAATCTTTAACACCCCCAAATTACATTGTGCAGCAATAATACACAATTGGGTGCTAAACTCAAACCTCGTCATCAAAACACTTTATACGATCTCAAAATGAGACATTTAAAAGATAGGATCAAATAATACCATCTTTTAGTCTAAAGTTTTCAATCCCAATAAAGAGATTTTATAAATATCAGAGTAGCGCTTCGGTCCCTTCAAAATACCATCCCAAAAATATACAAACCTTTTATCAACTATAAATATTCAAAAATGATTTTATTATTTCCTGTAGATAAAAGATAACATTTAATAACGACAAGGAAAGAAAACAGTTTCAGACTGAACAACTATAAAAGCGACACCGCAACCTTCCCCAACAAGCTCCTCGATCAACTCATCATATTACCTAAAATGCTTAAAATCATCAACACAACGGTTGAGCGAGTCTATAGGTTTACCAAATCAATATTTGAACACAAGAGAAAAATCAATCAAGATCATTTAATAGAATTGTTGTACATACAATCTATTACTAAGGCATTCTGGCTTATAGCTATAGCTATAAAATTGTATTAAGCTCATGACACCGACCCCTTAACTTAGTCACCTACGCCTAAAGCCGGCATGACTATATCAATTCCACTGCCCCTACTAGGGTATCAATTGCAAGTATACCACATTATCATTCTCGTAAATTATCCTTCCCAGAGGTTACTCAGCGTAAGGCCCTGGTCTCAGATAGGGCCGTCAGCCCAATAGTACTATCATTTGAATAAGTGGCTATTCCCAACTCACAACATCAAGTCAGAACATAGTTAACGACTCATGAATTTAGGGACTTTTACAATTTAGGTACTTATACAATTCAAGGCAACATCAGACAACAACAGGCAACATTCGGGTCCAAACAACCAATCATGACTTGTGTTCATTTTATTTTCAAATAGCATGTATCCCCCTCACGGGTTTTAAAATCATTCAAAACAAATAAAAAAGCGAGGCTATAAACTCACCTGGAGTAATAGCTACAGTATGACGACTTTCAACGACTGGCGATGCCCGGCGAACACGAAATTCACAATCTATCAAAATAAAACACGTGCCTTTAATAATACATTCAAGTAATATCTCATACTTACTAAGATAAAATAAATAACTCAAGTCAAAATAAAACTCACACCATTCACATTTAAACAATTCCTACACATGTACACCTTTTATACTTTTACTTTATTTATTTCCTTTATTTAAAAATCTGTCGATATATATACTAATCGTTCAAACTGTTTTCCTTACTTAGACATGTCAAATGTTTATGATACTAATCAGAAACTTCACTTAATATATATAGAAAGTACTCCCAAAAGTTGGTTAAAAGATTTTACTTTTAAGTTCCCTGCCCGACACATCTTCGAACTACAAAAACCGGACAGTTTTACGTCAACAACTCATATAGTCTTTTTAACCTTTATAAACGACTCCATTTGAAAAACCGACACTCACGTTTGAAAATAGATTCAACATCCTCATGTCTACCATTTTACATCAGTCCTAGACTCATTTCAAAATCCTTTCTATAGTCCTCGAGATTCGATCCAAATATCGACAACAACTATATATTGTGCCGATACTCGTCTCCCGGTACACGAATAATCAAACTATCATAACTTTTCGCTCGTTTGGAGCTAGAAGCTCTACTTTATACCAAATCGAAGCCTATGAAATTCTCTACAACAATATCTAAATAACTTATATCATACAAAAACGTAAGTTTTACAAAATTAGCTTATAAGCTGCTGATTAAAAATATATATTTAAAAATCATCTAAAATCATATTTTTCACCCATTTTAACCTTATTTTTACCACTATGATCATACTAATATTACTACTATCAATCCTAACACCTCATATCATGCTAGATGATCAAATTAAATAAAAGGCAACTCAAAATTTTCAACATGCAACAAGTAAAAATAATATATATCATCATAAACACCTATATAGAACACATAAACAAGATCAAAACACATGATTTTCACCAAAAATGGGTTTTTACAAAAAGTGCTTGCATGTAGGTAAATTTTATACCAAAAGATAGAGATTCTGATAACTAAGATGGGTCTTTGATTAGATTTTAAAGATTCAAACAAGAATTTGAGATGATGGTGATTTTATGGTGGTAATGGGGGGGGTGACGGCAAGATGGAGTGGGAGGAGAGGAGAGAGTGATTTTGGTGTTAGTGGAGTTTGTTATGTGTTTGTGTGTTCAATTTTCCTTTTATATGGGAAAAGTTCAGGGTAGTTTTTGCCAATTGGGATTCTTGTGGACCAAGTTGCAAATACTTTTTTAAAAAGCGGGAAATGACTATTAGTCAATTTTGAAAATATTTACGGATCTCGGGTTTCAGAAAAATACTTCTCAAAACTTAAAGCGCACATAAAATATGATATTATATAGTCCCGACACGACTTAATATGAAATTAAAAATAAAAACGTCAAAATATTAAACATCGTCATAACTAAAAATAAAACGTAAAATTTTGGGCATCCGTTGATATCGTGATCACTAACAATCCTCGCAACTCGTCAAAATGTAAAAATACAACTTTCAACATTCGTTCAATTCAAATCACCAAACATCAAAACATTCAATCTCGTCAAAAATTTCAAAAATATACGTAAAAATATAATTAAACAAGGACCACGGGTTCGGGTTATCACAACTACTAACTTAGCAATTGTCGTAAGTCTAAGTTATGGTAATGAGGTAAATACTAGTAGCATTATTAATGCTGGCAGCACATCTGTTAATTCTGATAGTACACTTCTTAGTTATGCTAATACTTCTACTAGTGTTGCTGGATTAAGTGATGGCACAATCTATGCATTCTTATCGAACTATAAGAATGTAGCAGAGATTGTTGCTGATGATCTTCAACAGCTCAATGATGATGACTTAGAAGAGCTTGAGATCAAGAATCAGGGTTTTCCTTCCTTAGTATAAGAGCAAGAAGATTTCTTAGAAGAATAGGAAATTAGATCACTCTTAATGCTGGTGATAAAGTTGGCTTTAACAAGTCAAAAGTGGAATGCTACAACTCCCATAAGAAAGAGCACTTTGTAAGGGAATGCAGGAGCTCAGGAGCAATCCAAAATAAAAAAGGTAACTAATGAAGAATCCTCTACTAAAGCACTGATGGCTATTGATGAGATTGGCACTGATTGGGGATCCATGAATGAGGAAGAATCCATGATCAACATGGCTCTAATGATAGTTCCCGACTTTGAGGTAATCCTTGATAAATGATACCTCAATAAAATGTCCAAAAATGTATGACAAGCTTCAAAAAAAACTGTAATGGTATTAAAAGGAACTATGATACCTATGAAGGATATATTTCTAGTTTTAAAAGAGGGGTTAATATGTTATAGGAAAAAATAGAATCTTATAAGGAATAGGAAATGGCTTTCAAAGATTCTATTATTCTTTTAAAAAAGGAAATTTCAGCACAAGCCTTACATATCACTGAATTAACTTCAAAATTAGAAACTAGCGAGTCTAGTAAAATGATAATGAGGTTAATGTTGATCCCTTACATCTTTTTTAGTCTTAGTTTGAAGACTTAGTCTATGCAGAATAAATCCTATATGGGCTTAGTAGAAACTTTGAGTGATATCAAAGAGTATGCAGAATCTACTCTTTGATATTATGAAGATTATGTGTGTAAAGTAATTGACAAGATATGTAAACAGAATACTCTAGTATATTAATACTAATACTCTTGATATAGAATATTAGGATAACAACCTTGAAGTAAGAATACAATGCAGATAACTGATAAATTCGTATCTCATAACCTAGACATAGGACCTCCTTTTATTATACAAGGAGTCCTTTCACAAAGATATGAACAAATAAGTTTAAACTATTAGAAGATATAAGTGAATATCTTCTATCTTTAAGGAACACGTCTTCTGTCTTTATCTCTAATTCAACACTAATATTCCTACCAGTACCAAGGTTTAACCAAGTCTTGACCATCATTAAAGTAACCAACACTAAGAATACCACTACCAGTATTAATAAAATTAATTTTGTTAGTGTAATGTAGACTAGTAGTAATTTTATTCCCAACAATCCTCCCCTAAACTTGTGATTTATCTTCATAAACCAAACAAGTTTCTGGAATAACAATTAGGATCTTGTTCAACTCATTTCTAAATCTGACTATGAATAAACTTGATAAAATCAATAACAAATTGGTTTTCATTATCTACCTTCAATTGACAGCTCACCATATTCTTAAGAGTGTCTTGTGAAAATGGATTCACTCTATTTCCTTGTAGAAATATAGACACACTGTGAGTCATTGCCAGCTGATATACTCCAAATGAATTATCTAGATGCCAATGCTTCATGTCTGTTGTATCAGGCTTCTTCCATATGCTATTGTGAACATTAACCTCATACATCTTACTCATAGTTTCCTACAAGTAGACATCCATCATATTATGAATATCTGAGGTTTTTAAAACTCCAAACTTCTTTTTCAAAATCTTCCACAGATCATTAACATCTTCTCTATCCAAGACTTGAAACATACCTCCCAAAAATTGATACCGCTATACTTCTCCTCAAGCTTTGAATATTTTCAACCACCTTGCCTTATCATCATGGAAAATTTCATAATTGATGATTAAAAATTTTGAATTTAAAGGAACAACTGATTATCTACAACTACTAATTGTAAACACTTTTTAAGCTCTGGAATAGAAGCAGCATCTCCTTTTGGTATGAATCTTCCATTGGGAATCATTTTCTTTTGTCTTTTAGTAGATCCTTGTTCATCCAAGTCTTTTATAGATGTTGATAAAGTACCAATCTCTATAACTCTCTTCCTTTTTTATCTGCATTTTACCAGAAACCTTGCATTTTACAAGAAACCTTTCTTGATCCTGATGATACTTTTTCTCCATTTTAGAACCAGGATCCAATAATTTTCTACAAACCTAATAACTGGGATAGCTCTCCTCTCCAGGTCTTCAAAAGTCAAACCAACAAATTTCTCCTTCTTGTAGCCTTTGTAATTTCTCAACATGGCTTTGTGATACACCCTTCTTTCAACAACAAAAGACATATACTTTTCTTTCTTTTCATGATTTTCTTTAATCATAGTAATATCTTGCTGATATTTTAGAGTCATGGAAACTATTTTATACCTGAATTGAATAGGTTCTTCATGTACCCACTCTCTGTAGTCTTTCAAAAATCTATCCACAATTGGTATTCCCCAGTCGAATTGACTCAGGATCTCTTTAATCTCCTTTTCCACTTCTTGCTCTTCATTAGCAACTTCCTCATTATCATCATCAAAAGAATTCCAGCTAATATTCAACTCTGACTCTATATCTTCATCTAGAAGACCAACATTACCACCAACATTAAGATTTACATCATTATTATTAACACCAGCATTAACTTTTTTAATGCCATCATTAAGATTTTTACTACCATTACTAGCCTCCCCTAAAACCAGTATTCTCCTGCTCTTTTGTAGATAATGTTTTAGCAAAATCCAGTATCTCCTCCTCTTGAACCTCTTTATCAGTCACCTCTACCTCTAATTCCTCCCCTTGATTAATAAGGAGGTCATTAAAGGCAGTTTGAGGAGAAACCCATACGAGAATGTCACATAAACTTGAGTTTTGGTCTGCTCTTCTTGGAGTTGATGAACACTGCTTCTTGGAATTTGTAATTCCTGAGCATGAGCAGCAAGAACATCAGCTTGATCATCCCTTGTTTTCTCGAATAAAGACACCTTGGTACAAAGATTTTAAACCATTAATTCCAATTGTGATAATCTATCCTCATCACCATAAAGAGAAGTAACCCTTGATGGAGAATCATTGGATCGGGTAGAGGTCTTATTCATAGTACTCCTCCCTTGTGCTACATCAGCCACAATAGAAGTAGCCTCACCAATCCTACTAGGCTCACCAGCACTAGCAATCTCATCTGCTACAAGGCAAAAGATAGATCCCTTAAGCTAAGAAACCTGAGGCTCTATATGTGTCTAATCCTAGAAGTTGAGGATAAAATTTGTAAAGTTGAAGGCACATCCTCAATTCTGGGTGATATGGATTAGGACACAACTAAGCTACTTGTTACCTTATCAACACCAACTTGTTTCATAGATGTTGTAAATGGAATTACTACACTGTCCATCTATCATTGCTCCTCTTCATTTGACCAAACACCCCACCAGTCAAAACAAGAACCTTGTATAACCTATGATGATTACCCACATCATGTCCCAAACCATTGATTGTAAATCCCACATGCTTTTACCATGAATAGTACCCTTAAGATCTACTAGATTAAAACCTTCCTAATATAGCATGATTACGATTACGTGTTAGGATTTTACGTATTACGTACGTGTTAGAACACGATAAGTATTTACTACGCACGAGCACGTAATAATTATTTGACAATAATTAATCACGAACATGCGATCATGAAATCATGGACGTAATTAAAACACGAACTATTATTAATTACGTATATATATTTATTACGAGCGTAAATAAATATATTAGATCACGATAATTACGTAACGAGAACACATAAAACGCGAACACAAATAATCACGAACGAATAACTTAACATCGAGACACGGAAAAAGGTACGGGTACCCCATGTGGGGCCCCCTACCCGCGCCAACAAGGAGCAAATGGGCAAGCCCATTTGTATTTTTACTAAAAGGGGGTTAAGGGATTTTTACACTACTTAAAATTACTTTACAGAAGATCTACAGAAAACCTAAAAACCCTCCTCTCTTCTTCTTTTTTTGGCCGCCACCGTCAAAACACCAAAAAGGGATGTTTGTTGATCTTGGATCTTGGAATTCTTGTTGGTGTTCGTGTTTGTTCTTTGTTCTTTTGATCCACATATTCGGTAAATCCTTTTTAAACCTTTTTCTTTTGATTTGATCTTTTATTAATCAAGAACATGTTATGTTTTTTTACAAAACTTAATTAAATCATAGATCTAACGTGAGTTGGGATTTAATAAAATCAAAAGTAATGTTTTAAGGGGTGTTTGTTTTGGCCGCAGCCTACACCGAACCCAAGGGGGGTTTCGGTTTGGCCATCCGACCACCACCGAGACCATATGGTCCCGGTTGGTTGGTGTGGGTCCCACGACAGCATCAAGACAAGGGGTACCTCGATTCGGTTCGGGGTACGGTGTCGATTTCATGTCCGGTTCATGGTTTTGAGTCTAGATCTGGTTCATGGTGTATGTTTAGTTTTTATTTTTTTTATGATCTTATGTTAAAATTAAATTAATAATATGACATGATTAATTTAATAACATGACTTAGGTTATTTTAATTATAATAATCATGAAACTAATTAACCTAAGTATTTTTATATTTAGACTTATAATTAATTAATTATTTAAAAACCATGGTTATAATTAATTAATATGACTTAGGTTATATTATTAATAAATAATAATACATGTTTTAACCTAAGTATTTAACTTTATTTAATTAAAAACATGTTATACTTTAATTAAATATTTTAACCTATAGTTTAATTTAATTACATGAAATAATTATTAAACTATACATTATATCATATGACTTAGAAAATAATCATGAAAACACTTAGGCTTATACACTTAGCTTATTTAACCAGCTTATTTCTAATTATGGAAACTTTCTATTTTTAGAAACTTAATTAAATAAGGCAGCTAATCTATTTATGGAAACCTTCTATTTTTAGAAACTTATTTATTTCAGGCAGCTAATCTATTTATGGAAACTTATTTAATTAAGGCAGCTGATCTATTTATGGAAACTTTCTATTTTTAAAAACTTATCTATTTTAAGCAGTAATTCTATTTTTGGAAACTTTCTATTTTTGAAAACTTTCTATTTTGGAAATTTCTATTTTTGGAAACTTTCTATTTTTGGTAACTTTCTATTTTTGGTAACTTTCTATTTTTGGAAACTTTCTATTTTAGGAAACCTGCTATTTTTGGAAAGTTACTTATTATTAAATAATAAGTATAATAATACATGAAATACCAGAAATACTTAATCAGATTAAACAGAATATAAGATAAACACGGTTTAAGGCTTTAAAACAGTAAAACATGGTAAGAACACATAAAATAAGCTAAGACATGACATAAAACCAGCTACGTATTTAGTAAGCTAAGACATTCCTCTCAGTTCATCTTCTTCGTTCACTGGACATAAGGTACAGATTCCCGTCCTTTCAGTATGGACATTCTTTCCTTATTAGGATTTCCCCGTATGCAGCCAAATGTTTTCTAGTAGTATAACTTACGTGTTTGATTGCTTATGTTTAATTAAGAATGCCTATAGCCATATACATGCATGACCAGTTTCACCTAGTTATGGAGGTACCATAACCATAACATTAGAGGCACTGATGTTATGACTTCACCACGGCGGAGTGATTGCTCGTGGCGTCCCTTCAGCTTTTGGCCATTTATATTATATTTATCATGTGGGGCGTATGGGTGCATCCTAGTTACATGTTTTCAGTCAGGATTTCATGGTGAATGTGGTGTGTGCCTTGCATCCTTCACAAGGAGCTGATCCCTCCTACCCAAAAACCAGTATATTAAATTAGAGGCAGCCCCTCTAATTTGCATGATGAGGTCACCCCTCCAAGTATTCATGCACAGTGGATTTTCATGACCTATATTGGCTAATGGTAAAATATGATAAACAGTTTTTACAAGATAAACATAAGACTTTTCAAACTATAAAACCAGTTTTTCCAAGACTTAACCAGGTTACTCGGGACTTAGTTTTCTTCCGCTGTTATATGTTATATGCTTATCCTATTCATGCTTTATTGTACATCCGTGCACTGAGCGTATTTGCTCAGCCGTTTTCCTTTTCTATGTTCCCAAAACGGCAGGTACTCAGGGACGCTCGTAGACACTAAGAGTACGTGCATATGGACTGGAAGCTGTCTAGCCTTCTTTACTTTATGCATTTCCTTTCTTATGATACATTTTCTATGAACATTGTTTAGTCCTTTCCTTTATTATACTATATTTGTGTGTGATGAGATTTACGTTTGGACTACCGATGTTGATTCCGGTATTTTCCTTTTATGGTCAAGTAATGTTTAGATATTTTTCCTTGTATGCTTTGATGACACGCCATAATTGCATGTGACATTTCCATTATCAAAATGGGGTGTTACAATTATGGTATCAGAGCCAAGGCTTCGACCTGTAAGCTCTCAAATATGACCTGTGATTAGTGGGTAGTCACTACGGTCTTCCTAGAACTGACAGTTGTTTTCATGCATTCATCATTTTTAAGCATACATATACATGTCATTGTCGCAGATTTTTGACTAAGTAATGGTTGGTACAGGACTGGCCCTATTTAGTCGCATGTGTTTTATCGAAACTTTTAAATTTGGGACCGACCCATAGGCGTCCCCTCGCTATGTCTTTTGTTTTGGGTGAACTGACCAGAGGCGTTCACTCTCGAGCATACAAAAGTTTTCATAAAACTGCATCATGCATTCATACACAAAATTTTCTTGCATAAAACTTTTCTCGTGAAATTTTGGTATAAATTTTTTTTCATGTATATATATATTTTATGTTTTGATCTGTTTAATCATATGTTTTATGTTATACTGTCAGATGGCAAACACAGACAATCTCTGGGAAATATTTGTAGCTGCTGATGCAGAGATGCAAGACGCCCTTCATCAAAACGACGGTTATCCTCCCCCGCCTAACATCTTTCCCATGGAAGGAAGGAATCGGCTCATGAGGGAATACTATGCCCTTAGATAGCGACCTGACGAAGACAGCAATGACTTCATGCAGTGTTTCCTTCGCTACGCTGGTGTCCTGAGAGCAGCTGCAGGCACCACTGAAGAACAAGCACTACATTTTCGTTGGGCTCTTAATCCAAGGATCACCAATAACTTATCAGGTGCTCCGTTGGATACGGTAGCACAAGTGGCCGATGCAGCACGTAAGCTGGAGATGCTGCAGGAGAGAGATGAGTTCGGGGAATCTGAAAGACCCGACAAGAGGTAAACATTCGTATTCAAGCGGTGATCAATCCGTATACTTTCCATACATGTCAATTATTCATCTCCTTAAATCTATCTTCTAGGCAGAAAACTGGGGACCGGTCTCAGCCGGCTACTCAGCAGTAGCCTCATCAGCCCAAGGGAAACGGTCAGACTAACGACCGTTCTGCTACGGATAGGCGTGGCGGTAATTGTGACAACCCTGGTTTTGAGGTTCGTCACTTAGTTTTATTTTGTGCTAGTTATGTGTCTTTACGTGTTTATGTGCTTATTGGTGTGTATAGATTGTGGTTTGGATATCGTTTTCGGTACGGGATACCTTGTGAGTGAAACGATGTGTGATGATTTCATGTTCATGAGTTCACATGGTAGTGACTATGAAGTGAGATGGTTTTATTTAGTGGTTTTACGTATACGTATATGTATTATAGAAAATCGTATTTTTACGATTTACGGTTTAGCATTTGGAGGTCTCGGATGAGGTAATTAGTCATATGGATATTTTTCGGGATGGTTTTAAGTCATTTAGGACTTAGTTATAAAGTTTATTTCAAAATTTTAGAGTTTTTATAAAAGTGTATATTTTACGTCTTTTACGGTAAAACGCGTAAATTTGACTAGTTTTACGGTTTTGTTGTTTTGGAAGCTTTAGGAGCTGAAATAAATTAAGGAAAATTAAAGTAATATTAATAACATAATATTAAATAATAAAAATAAAAAAACGAATTTAGGGGTGTTTGGGTCGGTTTAGACGCACCAAAGAAGAAAGAAAGAAGGGAAAAGCCCAAAACAGGCCCAATGGACTTGTAATGGGATTAGGGGGCCTTTAGGACTTAACCAAACCCAACTCATAACCATAATAATCAGGTTTTTAACCTCCATAACATCTCCTAGCCGAAATTCATCAATGGTGGCCAATTAGGGTTCTTCAAAAATTAGGTTTTCTTCATTTTCTATTAATTCAAAGGTAAAACCTTCTTAACCCTTTTTAATTTAATTATTTTAATGATGTCTTAATCATCTTATGATGGATTTAGGTTAGGGTTTAATTAAAAACAGTATATTAATCATATTATAATGATTAAATAAATTAGGGCTTGTAATTAGAGGGATTAGGGTTAATTAATGAGGTTGATTTTGTTAAACCCGTTTTTAAAAACTGGGCAGAATTTTGTGTCAATTGTTTTGATCATATCGGGAGTTCTAGGAACATTCAAGATGTGATCCAAGTATCCCTGAAAAGGTAATTGAAGTGGCTTTCCAATGCAAGAAACGATAACTAAAATGGAGGTCGGGAAGTAGGTCAAAAACAGGTTACAACAGTCGGAGGTCAAAACTGTTTTGTAATCAGCCTGTTTTCTTTTTAAGTTTTGGGTTGTTTGGGGTACTTAGGGTTGCATTGGCATCTTCTCACGAACATGAGAGATGGTTTATATATTTTAGTGAGTATCTACACTTGGGCTAAGATTGTGGTTTAGGGTAAGACCCTCTAATGGTAATGAACTTTTCATATGTTTAAAATCAGTGAATTCTTGAAAGGTAGCAATATATACACATATATCGGGGCCTTAGCAGTAGCTTTAAGGTTAGGGAAAGTGGGAGGTTTTAACTAACATGTATAAAAGTGTGAATATTCCTTTTACAGAAACCATGGGTATATTTAAGTGGACGTTTGACTTAAAGTTTTGAGACCTAAAACTGGGACTGTTTTGTGTAAAATTATGAATGGGATAGCTATTAAACTTAACCAAGTTAGGGACTTGTTAAGGAAGGGTAATGGGGTGATTAGAACTTAACAATGAGGTAATTATATGGAAATAGGCTAGATGTCCATCATAGGTTGATGAGCCATCTTGGTGGTTGGTTCGGGTATTGATTGTGTGTTTCTAGTTTGTTAGCTCGTTGCTAAGTGCGAGGACTTGTGAAGAAGCAATCAGGTGAGTTTCATAGTCCCATATTTACTATTGATTTTGACTTCCAGATGGGATGGAAGAGAATTTGTGTTGAGTTATTTATAAATTTTTGTTGTGAATGTTTTTATGGTTGTGATGGACTTGTGCGTACATTATGTGATTAACTGCTATGTGATTCTTGATTGTGTATGATTTGGATCGAGGGACACGTGCCGTCTCAGTTCTTGTGGTTTGACAAGATAGTGGCCTTATGGTTTGACAAGGTAGTGGCCTTGTGGTTTGACAAGGTAGTGGCCTTGTGTTTTGACAAGGTAGTGGCCTTGGGATAGGTACATAGTGTGATCATCTGTAGTACCATGTTGTTTGGCAAGGTAGGAGCCTTGGATTTTGGTTCGGTATGATTAATATTGAATGTTAGTTGCTAATGCATATTTGTAACACATTGTCCATATGTTCTTTTGTTGATGGTGGTTATTCACAGCTTATAACTGTTTTGGCGTTGTAGTATAAACCTATGACTCTCACCAACATTATGTTGACGTGTTTTAGTGTCTCTTTCAGGTGTGAATGTGGTTAAGCGTGAGGATAGAAGTGGCTAGACTTGGATGCCTTAGGATTGCATATAGTATGAGATCCCCGTTCCTTCTTAGTTTACCTTTATGTTTTTTTGAATTAGTGATACTGTTGGCACCTATATGTTTGTTTTGTTTGTGTTACTTGTTTGTCTTGGGTAAGAGGTAGGACTGTTACCTACTTACCTAGACTCCTGCATTGTTGAGATATTGTCATGACATTTGTGTCACCATTTTATGACATTTCTTATATCATTTAGTTATCTCTATAGACACGCTATCATTGTGATGATATCCATACGTCGCGCCCCATATTCCGCCATGGTGGGGTGTGACAGAATGGTATCAGAGCCAATGGTTATAGAGAATTAGGTTGCCTAGTCGCGTAGCCTAGTCTATAGCTTAAGGGTCCCTGCATATAGGCGTCATAGGAGTATGTGTGCATTTTATAATAATTAATGTGTTTGCATGTTATTTATTGCGATGTTTTGACTACTATGAATTGAACCGTAGTATGTTCATACTTAGTCACATGTTATTTTCTTTTCGGGTTTGTGACTAGTGCGGGTTGAACCATAATCGTCCACGCTAGTCACTGTTGTATTTTGCTTAAATTGTACGTTATAGTACATAATTTAGTACAAGGTAGTTTCTATCTTATATCGAGTTATCTTACATACCTAAGGTATGTTATTTTTCTTTTGATGTTTAAGTCATCTTCCCTAAGAATCGTGTGGTGGTTCGAGTTACTAGGAGTAGGTGGATAGGAAGGGTTTTAAGCTGTTTCCACTCTTACGGGCAACATGACTTATAACTGATTATGTTTTCGTTTTGGATTTAGTCTAGGCTGTTTTAGCTAGACTATGGATTTCTGTATTCCAAGACTTTATTATGTTATTTTTATAGCTGAAGTTTTGGACCTTACTGGTTATGTGGTTATGAGCTTATGTGAGTAGATAGATTTATGTGTTATATGTTGTATTGAGTCATATAAGTGTCATCATAGGAGGGAGTGCATTGGGAAAAGGGTAATTGTATAAGTATGGTGGCCAACATAGTTATACAAGTACAACAAATTCAATGGGTTCTCAAGTATGATTGCATGAAAGAGGCTTAATACATGCTTGTATATGATGAGATGTAGAATTTGGGTATACGTATATATATGGGTTTATGTAACGGCTGCCTACGATATGGCTATATTATTAGTGTGTTATATGTTTTGAGTTATAGTCGTGTTGTGTGATGATGAGGTCACACGATATGGGTTGGTTTTGGTATTGGGTTTTGTGCCTTGTTGTGGCATGGTGAGATGGTGAGAAGGTGATTACTCGTATGGAAAAAACGAGCGTATAAAGTGATCGATTGACTTGACATGTATGATAACGAGTATGTTTGGGAGATTCGATAGGTATACATACGCGGATGTATATATACTAATAGATGTAATGTGATGATTTACGGTCGTTCAGTAGTTACTATAACTTGAACGTACCTAGTACTCTCTTGTGTTTAAACAATTTATTAGTGCTCGAGTTTGGTGGAGTCTCAACGACGTTTTGAATTTTTTTTATTTTTTCTATTTTTTTTTTTTATTTTTTTTAAGTGTGTCTTGTAGCGTATTCTTCGAGTTTCGTATTTCACGTGTACGTTTTAAAATGGTGTTCTTGGTTTTAAGTCTACTGAAATAACTTGGGATTTCTTTTGAGATAATGAAATCTTTTGTGTTGGGTCTTGCATTTCTTTTGGGTCGGTATATATTGAGAAAAAGGGGGACTTGGAAATCTATATAGGGTTAGATAGTTGGTTGTATTCAGTAAAATAAGGGTAAGGTGTTGGAGTCGTGTTTGAAACAAGATGTAACGTAAGATTTCTTTTAATCAACACTTATTTATTTCAAATTTTAAAAGACTTTCTTTGAAATAAAGCGAAGTAAAAATTTCTTTCTACCTACATAGTTTATATAATTGAGTTTGACCGATTTATGTCATTTTTAATTATTTATACAAGGTTAAATTGAGTTTATGAAGATTTCACATACAATCATATCTGTCATTTAAAAGTATTGCATTAATCACTAAGTTTATTCTTTAGTTTTTAAAACAACTAGTATAAAATTGTTTTGGTCATAACTTGTTCGTTTTTAGAGCTTTTTGAGTGATTCAAAAGCCAAAAATTATGTACTCGGAACGTACTTTTCAAATATTCAGAATGTATAGTCATGGTAGGTCAGTATCTTGGCCGG
Organism: Glebionis coronaria; assembly: GCA_025667525.1. Classification (NCBI taxonomy): domain Eukaryota; kingdom Viridiplantae; phylum Streptophyta; class Magnoliopsida; order Asterales; family Asteraceae; genus Glebionis; species Glebionis coronaria. The sequence goes on from CM046882.1 coordinate 185,256,686, forward strand.
GTTTATTGTACAAATGTCGGGTTACAGGTTGAGTTTGAATAGTAGTTTATTTTTATGATTTGGGATGCACGGGATACCTAGTTTTTGAGTTGAGTTTTGAGTTCGTCAAGAGGGTTGTTTGTAGATTGTTTGAGTCACATAGATGTAGGAGGTAATAATAAATAGATAAAAAAAGGATATATATTCTTTTGGAAAGGTTGGTCTTTTGCACGGTTTAAATAATATGTCGCGGGGCGTAATATGTTTTGGTTGTTATTGGGTGTTTCTTGGATTATTTTTCGTTGTCATGGGTCATTTTGAATTGATACACGTTTTGGGTTTGAGTTTTCTTTTGAGTCTCGTGGTTTTTTACTTGTTTTAACAGGTGACGTGAAATGTCGTTAGTTATCCGTGGGTTGATTCATTGATCGTATCTGATGGATTCAGGATGTAGTTTTGGTTTTGTATTGTTTGGGAGCGTTGAGGTAGCTATATGAAAGACTTGGTCGTGCCTACACGCTTAAGTAGGTGACCATGAGAGAACGGTCAGAATACTCTTAGTGGGGAGGAAAGAGGTTCGTAGACGAACTAATGTGGTCATGAGGTCTAATAGGAGTGCCAAGGGAGATGAATAGAGATTTGTGAAATGTATAGATATTATCACAAGTAACGCGCCATAGAGAGTGTTGGAAGGGGATATTGTTCGTAAGGCATGTATGTTCTCTAAAAAAAACTTCCTGAAAGTTAGTAGGTTTGCCTATTATTTTGAGGTAGAACCATAAATAGAGCAAGTAGGAGAAGTGAGAGGAGTTGTAGTTAGTGCCTTTCCAAGGCAAATTGTTGATGGAATGATCTAAAAACAAGAGTTGTTAGAAAATGCAACGGATGCAAGGTAAAAGTTGAGTTGCTTAGTAGTAGATTGGATGTGGAAAGCGGTTGAATGGTCTGATGAGAGGAAGCATTGGTCTTTTAAAATGCGTACAGAATTTTGCAAGTAGAACGGACTAAAGGGAGTTTCACCCATAGTAACGGGTGGTATGTTTTGGTAAAATGGAAGAGATGATGTAGAGTTTTGTAGGTCCATTTATGATCTTTGGAAAGATCGGACCAGTGGCTTATGAGTGTAGAATTACCTGGGGGAAACGAGTGATATACATGTTATATTTCGTGTATTAAGATTGGTAAAGGTTATTTGAGAATGCATTTGCATGTACGGTTATTCGGGACTTGTGTTAATAAGAGTCTTTGTTTTACCAAAGATCATTTGTGAGATTTATTGACTGTGAGGTCAAGAGTTTGGAAATGAGTTTAATTATTTTTTGTTTGTATATGCGGTATTTTGAAACTTGAACTAAAGTTCACGTGGAAATGAGGAGAGTTCGTTTAGAACAAGTATCCTCATGTGATTTGTTGTTTGTGTGTTTGATCCTAAGGAGTAAATCTCGGGACGAGATTTCTATTAGGAGGGAGTGATGTGACAACCCTGGTTTTGAGGTTCATCACTTAGTTTTATTTTGTGCTAGTTATGTGTCTTTACGTGTTTATGTGCTTATTGGTGTGTATAGATTGTGGTTTGGATATCGTTTTCGGTACGGGGTACCTTGTGAGTGAAACGATGTGTGATGATTTCATGTTCATGAGTTCACATGGTAGTGACTATGAAGTGAGATGGTTTTATTTAGTGGTTTTACGTATACGTATATGTATTATAGAAAATCGTATTTTTACGATTTACGGTTTAGCATTTGGAGGTCTCGGATGAGGTAATTAGTCATATGGATATTTTTTGGGATGGTTTTAAGTCATTTAGGACTTAGTTATAAAGTTTATTTCAAAATTTTAGAGTTTTTATAAAAGTGTATATTTTACGTCTTTTACGGTAAAACGCGTAAATTTGACTAGTTTTACGGTTTTGTTGTATTGGAAGTTTTAGGAGCTGAAATAAATTAAGGAAAATTAAAGTAATATTAATAACATAATAGTAAATAATAAAAATAAAAAAAACGAATTTAGGGGTGTTTGGGTCGGTTTAGACGCACCAAAGAAGAAAGAAAGAAGGGAAAAGCCCAAAACAGGCCCAATGGACTTGTAATAGGATTAAGGGGCCTTTAGGACTTAACCAAACCCAACTCATAACCATAATAATCAGGTTTTCAACCTCCATAACATCTCCTAGCCGAAATTCATCAATGGTGGCCAATTAGGGTTCTTCAAAAATTAGGTTTTCTTCATTTTCTATTAATTCAAAGGTAAAACCTTCTTAACCCTTTTCAATTTAATTATTTTAATGATGTCTTAATCATCTTATGATGGATTTAGGTTAGGGTTTAATTAAAAACAGTATATTAATCATATTATAATGATTAAATAAATTAGGGCTTGTAATTAGAGGGATTAGGGTTAATTAATGAGGTTGATTTTGTTAAACCTGTTTTTAAAAACTGGGCAGAATTTTGAGTCAATTGTTTTGATCATATCGGGAGTTCTAGGAACATTCAAGATGCGATCCAAATATCCCTGAAAAGGTAATTGAAGTGGCTTTCCAATGCAAGAAACTAGAACTAAAATGGAGGTGGGTAAGTGGGTCAAAAACAGGTTACAACAATCGGAGGTCAAAACAGTTTTGTAATCAGCCTATTTTCTTTTTAAGTTTTGGGTTGTTTGGGGTACTTAGGGTTGCATTGGGATCTTCTCACGAACATGAGAGATGGTTAATATATTGTAGTGAGTATCTGCACTTGGGCTAAGATTGTGGTTTAGGGTAAGACCCTCTAATGGTAATGAACGTTTCATACGTTTAAAAACAGTGAATTCTGGATAGGTAGCAATATATACACATATATCGGGGCCTTAACAGTAGCTTTAAGGTTAGGGCAAGTGGGAGGTTTTAACTAACATGTATAAAAGTGTGAATATTCCTTTTACAGAAACCATGGGTATATTTAAGTAGACGTTTGACTTAAAGTTTTAAGACCTAAAACTGGGACTGTTTTGTGTAAAATTATGAACGAGATAGCTATTAAACTTAACCAAGTTAGGGACTTGTTAAGGAAGGGTAATGGGGTGATTAGAACTTAACAAGGAGATAATTATATGGGAATAGGCTAGATGTCCATCATAGGTTGATGAGCCATCTTGGTGGTTGGTTCGGGTATTGATTGTGTGTTTCTGGTTTGTTAGCTCGTTGCTAAGTGCGAGGACTTGTGAAGAAGCAATCAGGTGAGTTTCATAGTCCCATGTTTACTATTGATTTTGACTTCCAGATGGGATTGAAGAGACACTGTGTTGAGTTATTTATAAATTGTTGCTGTGAATGTTTTATGGTTGTGATGGACTTGTGCGTACATTATGTGATTAACTGCTATGTGATTCTTGATTGTGTATGATTTGGATCGGGGGACACGTGCCGTCTCAGTTCTTGTGGTTTGACAAGGTAGTGGCCTTGTGGTTTGACAAGGTAGTGGCCTTGTGGTTTTATAAGGTAGTGGCCTTGTGGTTTGACAAGGTAGTGGCCTTGGGATTGGTACATAGTGTGATCATCTATGGTACCATGTTGTTTGGAAAGGTAGGAGCCTTGGATTTTGGTTTGGTATGATTAATATTGAATGTTAGTTGCTAATGCATATTTGTAACACATTGTCCATATGTTCTTTTGTTGATGGTGGTTATTCACAGCTTATAACTGTTTTGGCGTTGGAGTCTAAACCTATACTCTCACCAACATTATGTTGACGTGTTTTAGTGTCTCTTTCAGGTGTGAATGTGGTTAAGCGTGAGGATAGAAGTGGCTAGACTTGGATGCCTTAGGATTGCATATAGAAGGAGATCCCCGTTCCTTCTTAGTTTACCTTTATGTTTTTTTGAATTAGTGATACTGTTGGCACCTATATGTTTGTTTTGTTTGTGTTACTTGTTTGTCTTGGGTAAGAGGTAGGACTGTTACCTACTTACCTAGACTCATGCATTGTTGAGATATTGTCATGACATTTGTGTCACCATTTTATGACATTTCTGATATCATTTAGTTATCTCTATAGACACGTTATTGTTGTGATGATATCCATACGTCGCGCCCCATATTCCGCCATGGTGGGGTGTGACAGTAATGATAATTACCGTAACAACGGTGGGCACTCCAACAGCAGCAGGTCCTAATACTTAAGCATTTCCTTATGATTTCATGTTATAACTCATATTCTGACACTTTAGCAAAACTTCTACCAGGAACCATGGAAACGGTAGGGACCAGAACCAGAGAGGTTCACAGCCTAGCCGTCCAGCTATCACTGGTATTCAATCTTACGATTATCCGCTTTGTCCTTTGTATCCAATTATCATGTCTTATGTAAAATGTTTTATCAGGTTCCTAGCCAGCCAGAGCACCTGCTAGAGGATTCACTCATCCTCTTTGCTCTACTTGCCACCGTAGGCACCCAGGACCATGTCGCCGTAATACTGACGCGTGCTTCAAGTGTGGTCTTCCTGGCCATATTATGAAGGATTGCTGTAAGGGCGAGATGGAGGGTACATCAGGACATGCTGATACCAAGCCGCCTCCTACTACCAGACGTGTCTACACGAAATCTCGAGACCAGGCCAACAAGTCTACAGATACCATCACTGGAATCTTGTATATGTATGGTCAAGCTGCATGTGTTCTTTTCGATACGGGTGCTACTCACTCGGTTATTTCTACTGCTTATGCTAAGAACATTAGGATGCTCCCCATGACACTAGAAAATAGGCTTCCTATTTCACGCCTTTGAGGGACTCTGTATTAATCACCCATGTATACAAGAGTCTTCCCCTAGAATTTGACGATAAGGTTCGACCTGTTGACGCACTTCCGCTGGACATGAATGACTTCGACATGATTTTGGGCATGGATTGGTTATCCAAGCATCATGCTACCATAGACTGCCATTCATATCAAGTTATCGTCGGTGATGTTAATGCGCCAGAGTACATTCATAACGGGTTCATACCCGGACGGTCTGTACAAGTCATATCTACCCTACAAGCGCGTGCACTACTGTCACATGGCTGCGAGGGTTATCTAGCTATGGTTCACGACATGGACGCTGAATCCCAATCAATTCAGGATCAACCTATAGTGTCAGAATTCCAAGATGTTTTTCCAGCAGAACTTCCGGGCATACCACCTGCACGAGAAGTGGAATTCAGTATCGAGCTTATTCCAGGAGTTGAACCAATCTCCAAGGCTCCTTATCGCATGGCTCCCATAGAGCTGAAGGAGCTATAAGATCAACTGCAAGAACTTCTTGAACGAGGTTTCATTCGACCGAGTGCATCTCCATGGGGCGCACCGGTCTTGTTATTTAAGAAGAAGGACGGCAGTATGCGTCTTTGCATAGACTATCGCGAGCTCAACAAGATTACCATTCGGAATAGATATCCGCTGCCACGCATTGACGATCTGTTTGACCAACTCCAAGGCGCCAAACACTTCTCCAAGATTGATCTTAGGTCAGGCTATCATCAGCTACGGGTCAAGGAGCAGGACATCGCTAAGACTGCCTTTCGTACCCGTTATGGCCACTACGAGTTTGTAGTTATGCCATTTGGCCTGACAAATGCTCCAGCAGTGTTCATGGATTTGATGAATAGAATCTTCTATGAATTTCTGGACAAGTTCGTCATTGTCTTCATCGATGACATCCTGATTTTCTCAAAGTCCAAGGAGGAACACGAAGACCATCTTCGTACAGTACTACAAATTCTTCGCCAGAAGCAGCTGTATGCTAAATTCTCCAAGTGTGAGTTCTGGTTAGACAAGGTGGCATTCTTAGGTCACATTGTATCAGCAGAAGGAATCACTATGGATCCAGCGAAGGTTGAGGCCATTACTAAGTGGCCAAGGCCGACATCAGCGACGGAAGTCCGCAGTTTCTTAGGCCTAGCTGGCTATTACCGTAGGTTCGTGGAGAACTTTTCCCGCCTAGCACTACCATTGACCAAACTGATGCGGAAAGGGGAGAAATTCGTCTGGACTGAAGATCGAGAGAAGAGCTTTGAAGACCTGAAGCAGAAGCTAGTATCTGCACCTATTCTTACTCTACCATCTGGTACGGGTGGATTTCAAATCTATAGTGATGCATCGAGGAAGGGACTTGGCTGTGTTCTCATACAACATGGGAAAGTGATCGCGTACGCTTCACGGCAGCTTAAGCCTTATGAGGAAAATTACCCCACGCATGACCTGGAACTTGCAGCTGTGGTGTTTGCATTGAAGATATGGAGGCACTACTTGTATGGAGAATCATGTGACATCTTCACGGACCACAAGAGCTTGAAGTATATCTTCACTCAACGTGAATTGAACATGAGGCAGAGGAGATGGTTAGAGCTGTTGAAGGATTATGACATTAATCTACAGTATCATCCCGGAAAGGCAAATGTAGTAGTAGATGCTCTTAGCAGGAAGTTCAGAATGATCAACGACATTAAAATCGAAGATGAAATCATCAGAGACTTGGAGCGACTAGACATCGAGATCATGGTACGTGGACAGCATGGTTACTGGGCTAATCTTAGAGTAGAACCCGAGTTACTCTCTAAGATTAAGGAAGCTCAGAAGGATGACGGAGAGATCTGGGCGATAGTACAGAATTTGGAGAAACAGACAGAATTCAGAGTAGATGCAGATGGTATCGTATGGCAGGGCACGAGACTTTGTGTTCCTGATGACCAAGAACTCCGGGAAGCCTTGTTAGCTGAAGCTCATAGCTCCCCTTTCCCTATACATCCTGGTTCGACTAAGATGTACCATGACATCAAGCAGTACTTTTGGTGGAGTTGTATGAAACAGGATGTGGCCACTTACGTCTCCAAATGTCTTACCTGCCAGCAGGTTAAGATCGAGCATCAGCGATCAGGCGGTCTCCTTAAACCGTTAGATATTCCAGAGTGGAAGTGGGACAAAATCACCATGGATTTTGTTACTGGTCTTCCGCCTACCAAGAGGAAGCACGATGCAATTTGGGTTATCGTAGATCGACTTACCAAATCAGCTCATTTCTTACCGATCCGCAAGGAAGATCCGGTAAGTAAACTCGCAGATACGTACAGAAGAGAGATCATGAGACTCCATGGTGCACCATCCAGCATCGTCTCGGACAGAGATCCTCGATTCACTTCGCGCTTTTGGAAAAGTCTGCAGAAAGCTTGGGGTACACAACTTAAGCTTAGCACGGCTTTTCATCCTCAAACGGACGGACAGTCGGAGCGAACCATTCAGACATTGGAAGATATGTTAAGGTCATGTGCGTTGGAATGGACGGGTGATTGGGACGATTACATCTGTTTGGTGGAGTTTGCATACAACAACAGTTGGCACGCAAGTATCAAGTGTGCTCCTTTTGAGATGTTGTATGGCAGAAAGTGTCGCGCCCCAATCTGCTGGGATCATGTTGGTGAGAAAACACTTGAAGGACCGGAAATCATAGAGATGACCAATGAGAAGATCGCAGTAGCTAAGCAGAAAATTCAGGAGGCACGGTCATGTCAGAAGAGTTACGCCGATAAGCATCGTAGGGACATACACTTTAACGTAGGAGATCACGTCTTCCTTATGGTTTCGCCGGCACGTGGTGTTAGACGCTTCGGGATTAAAGGGAAGCTCAGTCCTCGTTTCATCGGACCGTTTGATATCATTGAACGAGTCGGTGAAGTATCTTACCGATTGGCGTTACCTCCGCAGCTTTCGTATGTGCACAATGTGTTTCATGTGTCCTTACTCAGAGGGTACCAGTATCATCCCCTTCACATGGTTCAGTATCCACTGGAACAGATACGTGAAGATCTCACTTTTATAGAAGAACCTGAACGAGTTCTTGACAGACAAGAACGGGTCATGAGAAAGAAGACGATTCCATTCGTCAAAATCCTATGGAGGGATCATACCGAGCGGGAAGCCACTTGGGTAACAGAGGAGTCCATCCGGGCTTCTTACCCTCATTTCATATTTTGAATTCGGGTATGTTCTTCTTTTCCAGTTTACTTTATCTATAATTCGGGGACGGATTATTCTTTTTAGGGGGGAAGAGTTGTAAAACCCGCATGCTTTTACCATGAATAGTACCCTTAAGATCGTACGTACTAGATTAAAACCTTCCTAATATAGCATGATTACGATTACGTGTTAGGATTTTACGTATTACGTACGTGTTAGAACACGATAAGTATTTACTACGTACGAGCACGTAATAATTATTTGACAATAATTAATCACGAACATGCGATCATGAAATCATGAACGTAATTAAAACACAAACTATTATTAATTACGTATATATATTTATTACGAGCGTAAATAAATATATCAGATAACGATAATTACGTAACGAGAACACATAAAACACGAACACAAATAATCACGAATGAATAACTTAACATCGAGACACGGAAAAAGGTATGGGTACCCCATGTGGGGCCCCCAACCCGCGGCAACAAGGAGCAAATGGGCCAAGCCCATTTGTATTTTTACTAAAAGGGGGTTAAGGGATTTTTACACTACTCAAAATTACTTTACAGAAGATTTACAGAAAACCTAAAAAAACCCTCCTCTCTTCTTCTTTTTTTGGCCGCCACCCTCAAAACACCAAAAAGGGGTGTTTGTTGATCTTGGATCTTGGAATTCGTGTTGGTTTTCGTGTTTGTTCTTCGTTCTTTTGATCCACATATTCGGTAAATCCTTTTTAAACCTTTTTCTTTTGATTTGATCTTTGATTAATCAAGAACATGTTATGTTTTTTTACAAAACTTAATTAAATCATAGATCTAACGTGATTTGGGATTTAATAAAATCAAAAGTAATGTTTTAAGGGGTGTTTGTTTTGGCCGCAGCCTACACCGAACCCAAGGGGGGTTTCGGTTTGGCCATCCGACCACCACCAAGACCATATGGTCCCGGTTGGTTGGTGTGGGTCCCACGAAAGCATCAAGACAAGGGGTACCACGATTCGGTTCGGGGTACGGTGTCGATTTCATGTCCGGTTCATGGTTTTGAGTCTAGATCCGGTTCATGGTGTATGTTTAGTTTTTATTTATTTTTATGATCTTATGTTAAAATTAAATTAATAATATGACATGATTAATTTAATAACATGACTTAGGTTATTTTAATTATAATAATCATGAAATTAATTAACCTAAGTATTTTTATATTTAGACTTATAATTAATTAATTATTTAAAAACCATGGTTCTAATTAATTAATTAACATGACTCAGGTTATATTATTAATAAATAATAATACATGTTTTAACCTAAGTATTTAACTTTATTTAATTAAAAACATGTTATACTTTAATTAAATATTTTAACCTATAGTTTAATTTAATTACATGAAATAATTATTAAACTATACATTGTATCATATGACTTAGAAAATAATCATGAAAACACTTAGGCTTATACACTTAGCTTATTTAACCAGCTTATTTCTAATTATGGAAACTTTCTATTTTTAGAAACTTAATTAAATAAGGCAGCTAATCTATTTATGGAAACCTTCTATTTTTAGAAACTTATTTATTTTAGGCAGCTAATCTATTTATGGGAACCTATTTAATTAAGACAGCTGATCTATTTATGGGAACTTTCTATTTTTAGAAACTTATCTATTTTAAGCAGTAATTCTATTTTTGGAAACTTTCTATTTTTGGAAACTTTCTATTTTTGGAAACTTTCTATTTTGGAAACTTTCTATTTTTGGAAACTTTCTATTTTTGGTAACTTTCTATTTTTGGTAACTTTCTATTTTTTGAAACTTTCTATTTTTGGAAACTTTCTATTTTAGGAAACCTGCTATTTTTGGAAAGTTACTTATTATTAAACAGTAAGTATAATAATACATGAAATACCATAAATACTTAATCAGATTAAACAGGATATAAGATAAACACGGTTTAAGGCTTTAAAACAGTAAAACATGGTAAGAACACATAAACTAAGCTAAGACATGACATAAAACCAGCTACGTATTTAGTAAGCAAATACTTATTCATGTATGTATTTATGTAGAACTAGTGATACGGAAGTAGGATTCCTCTCAGTTCATCTTCTTCGTTCACTGGACATAAGGTACGGATTCCCGTCCTTTCAGTATGGACATTCTTTCCTTATTAGGATTTCCTCGTATGCAGCCAAATGTTTTCCCGTAGTATAAGTTACGTGTTTGATTGCTTATGTTTAATTAAGAATACCTATAGCCATATACATGCATGACCAGTTTCACCTAGTTATTGAGGTACCATAACCATAACATTAGAGGCACTGATGTTATGACTTCACCACGGCGGAGTGATTACTCGTGGCGTCCCTTCAGCTTTTGGCCATTTATATTATATTTATCATGTGGGGCGTATGGGTGCATCCTAGTTACATGTTTTTAGTCAGGATTTCATGGTGAATGTGGTGTGTGCCTTGCATTCTTCACAAGGAGCTGATCCCTCCTACCCAAAAACCAATATATTAATTTAGAGGAAGCCCCTCTAATTTGCATGATGAGGTCACCCCTCCAAGTATTCATGCACGGTGGATTTTCATGACCTATATTGGCTAATGGTAAAATATGATAAACAGTTTTTACAAGATAAACATAAGACTTTTCAAACTATAAAACCAGTTTTTCCAAGACTTAACCAGGTTACTCGGGACTTAGTTTTCTTCCGTTGTTATATGTTATATGCTTATCCTATTCATTCTTTATTGTACTTCCGTGCACTGAGCGTATTTGCTCAGCCGTTTTCCTTTTCTATGTTCCCAAAACGGCATGTACTCAGGGACGCTCGTAAACACTAAGAGTACGTGCATATGGACTGGAAGCTGTCTAGCCTTCTTTACTTTATGCATTTCCTTTCTTATGATACATTTGCTATGGACATTGTTTAGTCCTTTCCTTTATTATACTATGTTTGTGTGTGATGAGCTTTAGGTTTGGACTACCGATGTTGATTCCGGTATTTTCCTTTTATGGTCAAGTAATGTTTAGACATTTTTCCTTGTATGCTTTGATGACACGCCATAATTGCATGTGACATTTCCATTATCAAAATGGGGTGTTACACCAGCACTAGCAATCTCATCTGCTACAAGGCAAAAGATAGATTCCTTAAGCTGAGAAACCTGAGGCTCTATATGTGTCTAATCCTAGAAGTTGAGGATAAAATTTGTAAAGTTGAAGGCACATCCTCAATTCTGGGTGATGTGGATTGGGACACAACTAAGCTACTTGTTCCTTTATCAACACCAACTTGTTTCATAGATGTAGTTAATGGAATTACTACACTGTCCATCTATCATTGCTCCTCTTCATTTGACCAAACACCCCACCAGTCAAAACAAGAACCTTGTATAACCTATGATGATTACCCACATCATGTCCCAAACCACTGATTATGGTCATGAGAAATCTTGGGTACATCAAAAACTTACGGGTACTTCCAACATTCTTGAGCAGATTAACAAAGATTATATAACTAAATTTTAAAGTTCTCTAAGTAGATAAATAAACTAGTGTAGTGGCAAGATGTCTACCAAACTGATCCCATGATGACGTTTTCTGACTTATACAATGTATAAGACAGTGAACCAAGAACCTCCATTGTGGTGAGAAATCCCCTTTGTAGAAGGTAAAGGACCTATCTCCCACAGAGCCAAGTGTTTCCATCCCATCCAAAATTTCAGTATTAAGAAGTGTAAAGACTCCACCTTCGTCATCAAGCTTTAAATAAGTTCTGACATGTGCTTCAGTAATGTATAATTCCTGCTTGTTGACAATGGCCTTGATCACTTCTTCTCCATCTCTCTTTTCCACAGTCACAGTACCTTAAACTCTGATGAATTGCAGACGTAAGAACCTTCAGGGTGAACTGTAAGAGCATAGTATAAGTGACTACGCTTCAAAAACTCTAGAATCTCAAAGAAAGTTTCTTGACTAACATCCTTTTGTAGATAAGCAACTTGATTGTGTTTATCACAGAACAATAAGGTCGAGATGAAAGTTGATAGAGTAAGTTGGGTTGAGATTACAAAAGAAAAGTAAAATTATGAGAAAGAGAATTTAGCTTATATAGGTGAGAGAAAACATTTTGATTGCGCCATAAAATTCCACTTGCTAAAAATAAGAAATTTTAGGCAATGATGAAACCTTTGAAAAGAATAGGTAAGTATCTTATCAAAGATTACCTATAGTTGAAGTAATTACCACAGAACTACACAATGGTAATTTTATAATCGTTTCCTTCATACCAGAATTAACGGACACCCACCAGAAATAGTTTATACTACCATCCTTAAAAACAATACTACCAGCATAAATATGCAAACCAGTATTAACTAAATTTCTCAAAGAACATAACCCAAACTACTAGCAACATGTACATCACTGAGTACATAACAATATACAACATTTTATAAAACACACACTAAAACAAAATTTCACACATAAAGAGAGATGAAATGCCTTCAGAATCCAAGAAAGGCATCAAAGTACTCTAATACAATGATTTTGTATGGTAAGAAAGTTAAGTTATCGCTATCTTAACGAACTGATTTCCGACTTAAAGTATGACTCTATTGTTTTTGGTGAAAAAGAATATTTTGGTTGTTTTTAAAATAAATGTGCAAAACATAAAAGTAAATGAGCACTCAAAATAAATCTAAGTCTAATTAAAATAAAAGGGCAAATATTTAAAAGCGTGACGAGAATTAAAAGGTACTTAAAGTAAATAACGCAAACTTAAAACTATCTAAGGCAAACTTAAAACGCAACTAAAACTTAAACTAAGGCAACGCTAAAATAAATCTAAGGCAAAATTAACTTAAAGTGCAACTAAAGAAAAGGCGGGAAAAATAAAGCTTGAAAATAAAAATCAAAGACAAAAACTAAAAAGAACCTGAATACAGCTCATTCGGAATAATCCTTCGTTCGGAACAATCACTCATCTGGAATGTCACCTTCGTTCGGAATGATTCTTCTTGGCTCGGAATATTACCAAAATCCTTGATCCGGAACAAATTATTCTGAATATGTCACTTATCCAAAACAATCCTTCGTTCGGAACTTATGCTGATTCAAAGCCCTTGGTTCGGAAGTTTCTGGTTAACCCTTGGTTCGGAACTTTCCTGATCCGGAAGATTCGTTAGGAAGTTCCTTGTTGTTGACCCTTGATTCGGAAGATTCTTGAGTCGGAACTTTCCGGCTCGGAACTTATTGATCCGGAAGATTGGTTCGAAATACTTCCGGATGAAGCTTGCTGATTCGGAACTTTTCTGAAGTTCTTGGTTCGGAATACTTCCGAAAAAACCTCTCTGGTTCTTGATTCAGAAATCTTCGGAATGAACAAGAAGTATCGATTCAGAACTCTTCCGAGTGAAGAACTCTCGTTCGGAACTTTTGGTCCGAAAGTCCTTGATCCGGAAGTTTTTATTCGGAACTCTTCCGAATGAATCAAGAGGCCTTGGTTCGGAACTTTCTGAGTCAGAAGTCTTCCGAATGAAGCCCTGCTGGATCGGAACTTTCTAAAATTCTTGAACTTCCTTGTTCGGAACTAACCTGGAAAATATCAGAAACAGGAAAACAAAACAAACACCCCCGAAGAACAGGGAACACAGTAACACGCTAATCTAATCACAATTTAAGCAAAATCAAACATAATATTAAACCAAACTAATAACAAAACATCCAATAATCATAAACTAACTATCCAAAATAATAAAACTAACAATCTAACCACAATAATCAAAACCCACTTTGATCAAAATAAGAACATAAGAACATGAACATAAACATAAACAACGAAAATCAAAGATTAAGAAAGGTAGAATGAGAGATGAACAATAAAGATAAAGATTGACAAGAATTAAATGGAAACTTACTTGAAATTAAATGGTAATTAAGGTGCAAGACAATTAATGTAAATGGACATGAAATTAAATTTTCATAAATTTAAAGTGGAAGAAATGGTTTGTCAAGCCACCCAACAAAGAAAAATGATTAATTAGCTAAACTATATATAGGGGAGGATTAGGAAGCTTCCTCCCCTCCTTCCTTTCTTCTTAATTGCGTCATTAGGTCCTTAAGCCTTTAATCTTCATTAATTGCACCATTAGTCCTTTATTCTTCTAATCTTCTTTAAACTTGGACTCTAATGACTTGTGGCTCGGGATTTCTTTTGAACTCGTCTATTAATTCTTCAATAAAATAGACTTGAGTTCCTCGGCTTTTAGTAAACTTTCGTCTTTTGACTTTTTCTTCGATAAATCTTCAGAATTGGTCTTGGACTTCCGTTATTTTGCACTCTTGACTTCTTGACTTCGTCTTTTCATCTTTTTCTTAAATAAAAGCCTGTGAATGCCCGTGTTTTCTCCACTTTTCACCTTTTCGTCCTAAATCACAACAAAAACACAAACCACGCATAATTCTGACATAAAAGACATAAAATACACTTTTTGGCTCGGTTATTATTGTAATTAAGTGGTAAAAAGGATGGGTGTTTACACACCTATCAAATCCCCTACACTTGACCATTGCAATGTCCTCATGTAATGCATTAGTTACAAAGCACGTTTACATTTTTCATCAAAATTAATCCATAGTGGCCTTTATTAAAGAGATAGAAAATTATAAATGATTAAAGTAAAGAAATCAAAAGCATACCTTGGGTTTTGGAAATGTCATGAATAATCATCATCCTCAAGTTTTCACTTTCTCCAAACCAAGCTTAAAAACGAGATCATTGTTATTATAAGTTAGCAAACTGACATGAACTCATGTGGGCTAATTATTCACTTAGACTCCCTTATTCCTAGGGGTATCTCTTATATTTTATTGTTGTCTTGAATGATCACAAAGATGCATTTTTGACTTATTTCGATAGTTATTTAGTCCGAAAATAAAGTGAACGATTTAATCAATAGTTAGCTAAAGGACAAAATCTTTTAAAACTGCTTCTCGTGACCTCATAAAGTTCATATCTTGGCATAACTCGCTTCGTGATTTGAGACCTTTCTCGGACCGATATTTGGCAACGACTTCATACTTCAAACCTTGAGAGACGTTCATGAAATAATGGTCTTCTCTTCATATAGGAATTTCTTCACTTGAAGTTTTGAGAGATTCATACTTGGACCACGACTTCTTCATTTTTCTCCAATCTTTATTTTGGACTTTGATATACAACGATCCGCCTCCTTTTTTACTTGGACCTATTTATCCTCATACCTTGCTAGGGTCCTTTCGGATACACTTCTCCATGACTTTTGGGGAGTTTTTGCTTTTCGTCGTGTGTCTCGATCCTTCATATTGATTTTTGATAAATGATTCTTCACATCACTTTTGGATCTTTAGCAACAAAATATAGCCCTCATGTCTTGTTAGGACCTTTTTGGACTCGCCAATCTTCGCATCCCGCTTCAATAAGTTATGCCTTGGCTATGAACTCTAATCCATACCGAGCAACTTTTAAGCGATCTTGGGCTAGAAGCTAAGTAACTTTTCAAATCGTACAACCTTATTTATTGCAGAAAAATTTATTAGCAAGCGATGGGAGAATAGGCTTATAATTAACTCACATAAATTCACGAAAGAATACCGAACTTATAATTGGCTCTATCATCTCTCGTTCTCCACAGTTTAAAATCTCAAAGAATGAGACTCGTGGATGCTTAGCCTATTAAATCAGAGTTTTGGGTTTTCGAGTCGCCTATAGGATCTTGCAAATTCTTAGACTTTTTCAAGTTTAGAAATCGCATTTTAAAGTTCCCTTGATAAACGACTCTCTAGGATCAATTATAGGAACTTGTGAAAAATTCTTGTTCTTAACCCGTGAGAGTTAAGACTTTCGCGTTTTATAGCTCCCTATATAAAAGCCTATCAAAACTTGATTTAAACACGTTAAGGATACTAGCTAGAGTAAACTTAGATAACTAAACTCAGATTGAGTCAAAAGATTCACAACGTTTGAAAATTAAATCCACTTTATTAAACATTTATTCTAGCAAAGAAAGAAAATGACTAAACTAATAGGCCAAAATAGATCAAAATTTTTGAAAAATGTCGAAAAATTGATTTTCCGGTTAAAATGAGGACAAATACAAGGAAAAGGACACTTAACTTCGATAGAAGTCCCCCTACACTTAACATAAACATTGTCCTCATTGTTTAAGCATGTGGGAGTAAACTCCCCTACACTTAGGACATTGTGCACTTTGTTTAAATCTCGCTAAGGAAAGGAAAACTAAAGAGATTCCTATTTTAGTATTGAGAAAATATAAAATAGTGAATCGAAAAGAGTTTAGGATAGAACCGGGAAGAAGGGAACACGGAATCACGGGTCGTCAAGAATCATCAAGAGTGGATCATTGAAGCTCGAATCCCTGATTAAGAGAGGAGAGGAGATAGCAAACCAACGGGTCTCCCCCCTACACTTAAGGTAAAAAGAAAGAAAAAGATAGATAGATAATTGGGTTGCCTCCCAAAAAGCGCTTGTTTTTGTTATCCGAGTCACGAGCCTGACTCGTCCCCGAATTAAATGGTCCATGGGGAGGCCTCAAATGTAATACCGGGATCAAAGACCTTATCCTCATTCCCGGAGGAATATAACAAAGGAGAGGCAGGAGGATAAGTCTTAAACGGTAGAAAGGTCCTTTCAACATACGATAAGTATGTGAAATCTTGATCCTCGGGAGGTGGGGTGGGTATAGGAATCACATTGTCATCCTCCGAAGACAATAGACGAGGACCAATTGGCAAAGCCGTATGGTTATCAATCATAAAATGGTCATTGTCACCTCCCAGGTCAAAACACTCATCCTCATTTCCCGGAGAGGGAAATTGATACATCACCCGATTGGGCGTGCATTCAATAGGATGAGGGGGCAATATAGTAGGAGAAGTAAGAGAAGAATTACCTTCCACCTGTGATACCTTTCCAGTAGAGTCAGAACTCTCCACCTCTGCCATAGAAGGGGGCATGGCTAACAAAGCATGCTCATCAATAGTAGGAGAATCAGAGCTAGCAATGTCCTCAATCCCTTCGTTAAAGAGAGGATTCACCTCACTAGATATGTAATCGTCATCAAAATCAAATAAAGGGTTTGAATAAATCTTGAAAGTTTCCTTCGGAACGTCTTCATCAGATAATGACTCGTCATCACTAGAAGTAAAATCATCATCTTGATCAAAAAGAGGGTTAGAGAAAGCCAAAGAATCCTCTTCCAAAGTGTTGGTGGAAGGAACATTATCAGAATAAAGTGCATCATACTCATCGTCACTGTCAGATGTCAACTCAGATTCACTTGGAATTGGGACAAGGTTATCAGCACTAGACGTATTGAATTCGTCGGATTCCTTTGCAGGAATTGTACTAATATCCTCATCCCTTAGGATGGTTGAATCCTTACGCTCCGGCAAGTCGGAAGAAGGAATAGCATTCTCATCGGTCCAAGAAATAGGACTCTCATCGTCATCACTGTCATAATAATATGGAGGCACAAGAGGAGGAGTATAAGCATTAAGTTTAGATACCTGCTCTTGTTGCTGATCCGCTTGACATTTCTCCTTGATCTTGTTGAAAGCTTCTTGAACTTTTTGAAAGTTGTCAAAAAGTGTGGCAATTTGCTCAGGAGGAAATGCACCAAAGGGTTGATGATTGACGTTGTGACGTGGGGGCTCAAAATTATAAACACTGGGATGATAACACGGAACTTTCTCAAAGACCTTCGATGGATCACAAGAAGAAGCTTCGTGAGGGCCCCCACAAATATAGCACCACAGGTATGGAGAAAAACCCGGTGCATGTTGAGGATAGGGATTGTCATAGACGGGAGAGGGTGGGAAAGTATTGTAAGAGTTAAAGTATGAATTTGTTGAATTGCAAAATGGACAAAAGCCAAATTGTGTATCGTCGATATCAAAACCACACCGCTCACAAGTACACCATTGACATGTTTGAAAACCATGCCATGGTCGCCCACACCGGCCGCAAGACGAATCCATGAAGAATTATAGAGAAGAGGGGTAAAGAAAAGAATTAAACATAATAGAGGATAAAGAGGAATATTTTTTGTGCAAAACTTGTGAAAAAGAAATACTTTTTATGATTTTTCAAATGTTTTTAGGGTTTTTGGAAAATTTTTGACACGAAAAATAACGTTCACAAGTGAAAGGATCCCAAAAAGCAACGCGTCTCTCACAGAAAACCGTTAATCTTTACGAAAAGAGCCGGCAGCGGCTCCATTTTAATACAATGATTTTGTATGGTAAGAAAGTTAAGTTCTCGGTATCTTAACGAATTGATTTCCGGCTTAAAGTATGACTCTATTGTTTTTGGTGAAAAAGAATATTTTGGTTGTTTTTAAAATAAATGTGCAAAACATAAAAGTAAATGAGCACTCAAAATAAATCTAAGTCTAATTAAAATAAAAGAACAAATATTTAAAAGCGTGACGAGAATTAAAAGGTACTTAAAGTAAATAACGCAAACTTAAAACTATCTAAGGCAAACTTAAAACGCAACTAAAACTTAAACAAAGGCAAGGCTAAAATAAATCTAAGGCAAAATTAACTTAAAGTGCAACTAAAGAAAAGGCGGGAAAAATAAAGCTTGAAAATAAAAATCAAAGACAAAAACTAAAAAGAACCTGAATACAGCTCATTCGGAATAATCCTTCGTTCGGAACAATCACTCATCCGGAATGTCACCTTCATTCGGAATGATTCTTCTTGGCTCGGAATATTACCAAAATCCTTGATCCGGAACAAATTATTCTGAATATGTCACTTATCCAAAACAATCCTTCATTCGGAACTTATGCTGATTCAAAGCCCTTGGTTCGGAAGTTTCTGGTTAACCCTTGGTTCGGAACTTTCCTGATCCGGAAGATTCGTTCGGAAGTTCCTTGTTGTTGACCCTTGATTCGGAAGATTCTTGAGTCGGAACTTTCCGGCTCGGAACTTATTGATCCGGAAGATTGGTTCGGAATACTTTCGGATGAAGCTTGCTGATTCGGAACTTTTCTGAAGTTCTTGGTTCGGAATACTTCCGAATAAACCTCTCTGGTTCTTGATTCGGAAATCTTCGGAATGAACAAGAAGTATCGATTCGGAACTCTTCCGAGTGAAGCACTCTCGTTCGGAACTTTTGGTCCGGAAGTCCTTGATCCGGAAGTTTTTATTCGGAACTCTTCCGAATGAATCAAGAGGCCTTGGTTCGGAACTTTCTGACTCGGAAGTCTTCCGAATGAAGCCCTGCTGGATCGGAACTTTCTGAAATTCTTGAACTTCCTTGTTCGGAACTAACCTGGAAAATATCAGAAACAGGAAAACAAAACAAACACCCCCGAAGAACAGGGAACACAGTAACACGCTAATCTAATCATAATTTAAGCAAAATCAAACACAAGATTAAACCAAACCAATAACAAAACATCCAATAATCATAAACTAACTATCCAAAATAATAAAACTAACAATCTAACCACAATAATCAAAACCCACTTTGATCAAAATAAGAACATAAGAACATGAACATAAACATAAACAACGAAAATCAAAGATTAAGAAAGGTAGAATGAGAGATGAACAATAAAGATAAAGATTGACAAGAATTAAATGGAAACTTACTTGAAATTAAATGGTAATTAAGGTGCAAGACAATTAATGTAAATGGACATGAAATTAAATGTGCATAAATTTAAAGTGGAAGAATTGGTTTGTCAAGCCACCCAACAAAGAAAAATGATTAATTAGCTAAACTATATATAGGGGAGGATTAGGAAGCTTCCTCCCCTCCTTCCTTTCTTCTTAATTGCGTCATTAGGTCCTTAAGCCTTTAATCTTCATTAATCGCACCATTAGTCCTTTATTCTTCTAATATTCTTTAATCTTGGACTCTAATGACTTGTGGCTCGGGATTTCTTTTGAACTCGTCTTTTAATTCTTCAATAAAATAGACTTGATTTCCTCGGCTTTTAGTAAACTTCCGTCTTTTGACTTTTTCTTTGATAAATCTTCAAAATTGGTCTTGGACTTCCGTTCTTTTGCACTCTTGACTTCGTGACTTCGTCTTTTCATCTTTTTCTTCAATAAAAGCCCGTGAATGCCCGTGTTTTCTCCACTTTTCACCTTTTCGTCCTAAATCACAACAAAAACACAAACCACGCATAATTCCGACATAAAAGACATAAAATACACGTTTTGGCTCGGTTATTAATGTAATTAAGTGGTAAAAAGGATGGGAGTTTACACACCTATCATACTCACATCACACTCAAACACATGAGATAGACAACGAGTCTTGTATGGTTCCTTGATCAGAGGCTTCCATCAAAACAAACTATACCTTGTGTGCTTGATGTGAATGTAATTAAACATCTTTATTTCTCGTAAAATGGTCTTAAATGTTCAAGTATTATCATTATTGTGCAAATATATGCGTATTTGTTGTTTATATGTATGTAGGTACATAAATAAAGAAAACAAAAAACAAAAGATCAAGTAACAGCAAAAACAGACACGAGATTAGAAGAAATGCACAAGATCGAAGCCGGGATTGTACTTATCGGAACAAAACGGGCATGAACGAACCGACGCGACAAAGTTCATGAATTTTATATGTTCGAGAGAGATTCAATGTCAACTCAAGACCCGACAACTAAAAAACGATCCCGAAATCCATAATTTTATTTTACGAACCAACCCGCAGCCGTCTAAGGAGCCGGGTCAGCCTGTATGAATATTATCAACTACAACCACATTTGCAAAATCCTAATGTGGCCCTTTTTATTTAATCTAAACCCATTAATAAACACCATCATCCCAATATTCACCAATCAATCCAGTCTATATCCACCTTTGGAAGACCCGGTCCAAGAAGCAAGAAATATATCACTTTCCTTTAGTCAAGGCTCAGTCAAAACAGAAAAAAATAAACAAAGGAAAAGAAGAATGAGATTTGGGGAAGAAATCACCAACAGACAAGAACCCTAATCACGGGTGCCAACATCAATCAAATCAAGAACCATGGAATGGCACACGCCAATTTAAGCAAGGATAAGGAAAAACACATAGGTACTACGAAGATCCTCACTATGAGGTTGCCACATGGGATCATAGATGCCAACTTAGACATCAAAGAAACACACCAAAGAGGTGATTTTTGCACTATTTTAAGCCTTAAAGAAGCACACGAGGGAATAAAATTACGGATTGCTACGTTGGTAATCTGTGTAAGAGATTGGATCTGAAGGCCACAAGAGAAGATGCTCATCCAACTGTTTTTGTTTTCATCCTTATCATCTACCCCTCACCCTTTAGTTTGGCTATAAATACACTTTGATTTCCAGTTTAATCGGTATCTTTCTTTCATTTTTAATGTTATAATGTCATTTCAATTAAATGTATTTCTTTAATTTTTTGTCTTGTAATCTTTAAGTTTCAATGAAAATTCGAGTTTTGTCCAATATTTATTCTTAAGTTTCTGTTATTATTTTAAAAAACCTATTTTTATTCTTAAGTTTTTGTTATTGTTCTATAAAACCTGAGCTTAAACTTCAACCAAGGTGATAAGCTTGTTGTTAGTGACTTATATAGTTCAAGGCTGCTAAAGCTTCTTAATAGTTTAGTAGTTTATTGAGATCTTACTTGAAAGAGACACAATAATCACAATAAAACTAGTCTAGAAGTGTGGTGTCGTTAGGGCTTGACACCACAAGCTGGGCTTTGAGTAAGTTCCCCTTTAAAATTCCTCTAAATCATACTTTGTTCATTATTGATAGTGTTTGGGTGTTTGCTTAGTATTGTTGTTTTGTTACTGAAATTTGAAGTTTAATCTATTTTGAATAATGTATGCTACATTGAATCTGCTTATGTGTTTAAGTATGCAAGTTGTTTTAAATCTGATTTTTATGATATTGATACATGTTTGAATCCGCTTTGAGAAACTTATAAATCTGTGCTATTTGAACTGTTTCTATATGTGATTCTGATCCAAGAATTTGTACATGTTTGATATGCTGCCTGCTATTGTTACTTTAATAAATGATACGAATGATCGAATATGTCCTTTGTGGTTTTTAATGAATGTTCATGCTTGATAAGTTTAGTCTGCCTGGTTTAAAGTTCTCTCTACATATGTTTGTTGATGATAAGGATTAAGTTTGAGCTCAAAACAGTTTCATAAACTTGTTTACATTTTAGTCTACCTGGTTTATGAAACTGTTTTGAGCTCATGTTATGTCTTGAGTAGGATTAAGTTTGAGTTACTGGATCTGAATGAAATATGGTAGATTAGTAAATCTTTAACTTGTTTACATTTTAGGATATTTGGAGTTGATTGCTGAGTTTTGATCCACTAGATCTGAGTGTGTAATATGGTTTGAGTTTTGAACTTTAAACATGATAGATTAGCGACATTAAGTATCTGTTGTGCGTTGTATGCGTGTATGCGTTGGCTGTCGATTTCGTGCTTTTTTTTGTTGCGTGTACTTATTGCTACTGTCCATTCAGACCCGCGAGGGGTATTAGTTGCTGGAATATCACTTATTATCATTGTAGAATTGATTTTTTTAGTATATCATTGCTGCTGAGTTCGATTTTTGTAGCTATATTGTGTTTGCTATAATATCTGTTTAGAATAGTGGTAGCACTGTTTCTGTGTTCCATTTTGTTGGGTTAGCATTTACTTACGCTGAAGCAACTCTAGGATTTGAATATAAAATCACCTAAGTGTTTCATGCTCCGCAAAAAGGTAGCTCTGTTAAAGCATGACCAGAGGAACAAAGGATTCCTATTGAAGAATACTTTGCCAAAGAAAGTACAGCTTTCCTCTTCCAGAGAACTTATAAGACAAAGGAGTCTTTGCTTCAGTGACCGGGCGGTCTAGTTGCTTAAGAACAAGTCCTGAAGAAGAGCTTTCAGTTCAGTTTGGCTTGACAATACCAAACTGAATGATGTCGATCTGCTCTAGTATACTGAAGATACTTCAGTATTTTGAAGGTTTACATTGGGCGGGAAAATATTTGCGTTAAGTCAAAGTCTGAGAAGGTTGCTTGTAAAGTTAACTATAAGTCAACCTTTATCTTTTCCTAGATTAGTTTAATTGTACCTTGTATTGTTTATCCAGCATGGGCATTAAACCACCCATTGGATAAACACTTGCATGGTGATGTTGAGTAAAATTACGTCTTTTAGGAAAAAGAGCGTAAAAATAGGGTAAGCGTGCACGACGATTTAGGAAAACCGTGTGTGAATGACCCTAAGTGAGTTCGTTCTCGAGGAGGCTAGTGCGTTGTGTTAAGAGTTGATATTGATTTGTGATTATATTGATTGAGAAAGAAATGGGATTAGAAGAGAAAGACGGTTACGAAAATGAATTAAACTACGACGAAAAAGGTGTAAACGTAAAACCGTAAATAGTGCCAAAATTAAAATTTTAACCTAAAAATTCCTAAAAATTACTAAAAATCCCCAATAATATTCTAAGAGTTTACAAAAAATCCAAACTTGCTAAAACCTTTTAATTAATTAGATAATGATTTTTTAATGCTAATTAAAGCCCTAAAAATCACTTTTAATTATTAAAAAGCCCCAAACAAGATTTTATAGTTTGTAAAACTCAAAAATATCCTAATTAAGCTAAAAACTATTTTTAAAAATTTTAAAACCAAATTAAACTATTTTTAAACACTTAAAAACTATTAAAATGTATTAAATCTTAAATTAATTCTAGAAATTAATTGAAAAGTCTAAAAAATATTTGGAAAGTGACAAAACTCCTAATTTAGTGTCCTTAACCTAGGAAAAATGTAAAAACAAGAAAAAATAAAACTTCAATTTTTAATAGTAAAATAATATTAAAATATTCAAAAAAATAAAAAGTTTGTAAATAAATTCTAAAAAAATTACCAAAAATCCTAAATAATGTAACTAAAACAAAAATGCAATCCAAATTTTCTGAAACTTATTTAATAATTTTATATTAAATTTTAAAGTTGCTTAAAAACCCTAAAATCCTATAAAATTAAAAATAAGCCAAATTGAAAACCTAATAAGCTGTAAACCTCAAAAATATGATTAGAAACCTAAAAATTATTTTTCCAGATTTTTGAATTACTTTTTACTATTTTTAAATGACTTTCTAAAAATTAAACTTAAAATAATCCTAATAAATTAATTAATAATGAGAAAAATAAACTTTTTGCTCAGAAAAATCAATAATCCTAATAAAAACCTAGGAAAAATGCTAAACTTGAAAAAGCTAAAAGAAATAAGCTGGAAATTGCTTATTTAAAAGCTATTAACTTAAATAAGCTAAAAAACAAAACACCTTAAATAAGTAATGAAAGGAAAGGAAAACGTAAAAAGGCCATCTAGATCACTGGTTAACACGTTACTCCTTGGAACACAAGGTCGCGTGTTCGAGTCCAGGCAGGGTGTGCCTTTTTGCAAAAAAAAAAATTTTTTACTTTTAAAACATAATCTAGTGACCTATTTGATCACTAAAACTCAATCAAAATTCAATTTTAACCAAGATTAAACAAGACTCAAAGCAAATCGTGCTCAGTTGAGCACTTGGTTTCTGATGAACACAAGTGACCTTTTCACTTGTGCAAAGACCAAGAGGGCTTGGTTTTTGGCTTGTGTGGTGATTTTGATGGAACAAAGGCACCCTTGTACTCTTTGGAGTACAAGGAGTCAAGACAAACTCAAAATCAAGCAAGTACACACAAGAATCAAGCACAAAATATCAAAAAAAGTTACTGATATACTTTGCTAGGTCTGAGGGGTATTTGAGCTTAAGTACTTGCACAAAATTGAGATTCCAAGGCTCAAATCTTACATAATTAGCAACCAAGTGACAAGTAAATGATATCAAACCATAAAACAACCCTATTTCTAACAATCCTGTCAAAAATCAAACACAAATTCAAACAAAACAGTCACAATGGCAGATTCAAATTTTAAGCTATGTTTTTAACTTTTTTTTACCACCCAAACTTGTTCAAACTTGTTCCAAACTGATTACCTATACTAGCATGCACCCTACAATACCCTAAGAGTGATTATAACCTGGTTTTAACTCAACAATCTTTCACAATTCTCAGTTAAATAGCAGATCCAAACACCCCTTAATTTTTCAGATATGCATTTTTTTCAAAGCAAAGCTATCTAAATCTCATTCAAACTGATTTAAAACTTGCCTAACATGCATATAATACTAACTTAACTCAAATAAAACCAAATGACAATTACTAAAACACTTTGCAAGCAAAATCACTTAAATCACCAAAATAACACTTAAAACTGAAAATGAAAATGGGAAAAAGGAAACTACCTCAAGGGACCTACATCCAGGTCCCTTAGTGGTTGAAAAACCACCTCCAATCAGGCTGGGGCCTGAGCTGATCCTTGATCAACAACAATCAACAAAAACCTGCTAAGAAAATGAAACAAACACAAGCACAAATATACTGATTTTTTGTTACTTTTTAAAACCTTTTGAAAAACCTTTCCAATATCTCTCAAGAACTTTCCAAAATACCTTAAACTAAATACCTTCAATCCAGAAAATCAATCCTTGGAACAATTTTAACCAAAAACTTTACCCCAATTTCAGAAACCTTTGAAAACAAAACGTAACTTTAAAAAAAAAACTTAAAAAGTAAAAACTTGGAATTTAAACAAGCAACAATGTAAAATAGAGATGGCTCTTTCTTCTCATCAAAAAACTTTCACCTTTTTCATTCATTAAAAATAGGACTTACAAAGTTGTGAAAACAGGAGAAAAAAGAACAAAAACAATGTGACACATACGTCTCATTATATACTGCTCTTTAGAACTAACTAGAAGCTCATAATAAAATAATACAAGAAAATCAAGTCCTAAACCCTAATGGGTGGAATGCCCAATTCTGCCCTTGGTCTTTTGAATTTGAACTGGTCAATAAGCTCCCATGTGATGTTGCCAGCTTGGAGAGTTGATCTTGGACGTTCATAGAGTTCCTTTGGGAGAAAGGAATGATTTGGAGCCCTTAGATTGCTGTTCCAAGTTTGTCTTCATCTTCTCATGTGATGTGGGTAGGCTGTTGAGGGGACAAAAGGTACAAGGGTCATTATCTGGGTGAGTTGTGGTGTTGGGAGTGGGGTTGTGAGTAAAACCCCCAAGGTAATTTGGGGTTTGGGTTAAATATCAAGGTAATTAAAACTGGGTATGTTTTAGGGTTTATCTGGATAATGGGGAAGTTTTAATCCAAATTGGGGTGATTAAGTTTAAATTTAATGTTTAGTGGGAAAAAAGGTTGACTAATTTGACCAGGTTTATTAAATAAA
This sequence comes from Glebionis coronaria, assembly GCA_025667525.1. NCBI lineage: Eukaryota > Viridiplantae > Streptophyta > Magnoliopsida > Asterales > Asteraceae > Glebionis > Glebionis coronaria. The sequence goes on from CM046882.1 coordinate 185,283,018, forward strand.
CCTGGTGGGTTATGGGTAGGGTATTTGGGTAATTGGGTGGGTAATGTGACGTGTAAGCTTCTGGTTGGACGGTAAGGTTTGGTTGTCTTGGCAGTTTGGCCCCCTCAAGGTTCTTCTTTCTTTCATCTTGTATAAAATGGCAATAACTCCAATTCCTTTGAAAATATCTTTGGTAATTTGGCAATTTTGGCACAAATACTTTCCAAACTTAAAACAAGGACTAAACATGCAATTTTTTCATTCTTCAAGGACTGTTCTTGACATGTTTTCAAACTTTAAGGACTTTGACTTGTTTGTTGACTTCTTGAAGGACCATTATTGACAATTTAGATTTGTTGAGGGACTAAATTTGCCAATTCTTCAAAGTTAAGGGTCCTTTTTGTAATTTTGACAAACTTTAGGGACCAAACTTGTAATTATGAAGATACAAGGGTATAAAGTGTCAATTCTTCAAACTTGGAGGACCAATCTTCAATACTCTTCAAATCTTCAAGGGTTTTCTTTGGAAAATTCTTCATTAGGGCTTGGTTCATCGTGCGGCTTCGTTTCCCGTGTTCGTTTTTGCATGTTTCTTGTGATCTTTTGTCATTTTCTCAATATCCGTACCTAAAATACACAAGCAACAAACACAAGCATATATTTTGGTATTTTGATGATATTTAATGCATTTTAAGCCCAATTTGGACGATGAGACTATGTATAAAAGCAGTCTCATCACTCCCCCATACTAAACCATTGTCGTGCCCTCACGCAATGCTAAAATAAAGTATCAAAGCATCTCCAAAATTCAGATTATTCACTTTATTGAATGATAAACTAGCTATACTACTACTATTACTACTACTTGTGTTATAGACATAATGTATGATTTTCATCGCAAAATGGGACGTTTAGGTTCATAGAATAAGAACACGTGAATGCTTCTTTAGAAATAATTTCATCGTCCTCGATTTTCACTCCAATTCCATACTAAGCGTGCAACGAGATCATTGTCATTATAAGTTAGTAATGCTAACACTACTCATATGCCCTAATCACGTACTTATCCTCCCATTATTCCTAAGTTGTATCTCTTATATTTTATTTTGTCTTGAATGTTTCACGAGGATACATTGTTTGACTTATGCGATAATAGAGATTTAGGTCTAAAAATAGAGTCCTAACGGTGTAACTAAGACCATCAAATCAATAACCCCTCCTAATAGACGACGATGTTAAAAAATTAAGTTGACAAGAAGAATCGATAAACACGGCTTTATAACGGTTTTGAACATGAGACTTATTACCAAGACTTTTATATGCCCCCTAACGGAAGGGCCTTATTATCTTTGGTTTACCTCCATCTTTTATTCAACTTCGCCATGAAGCTTTTATTTTGACTTTGGTCTTGCCTTGCCTTTTATTATCCGCCATCATCGGTGGTTTTATTAGCCAAAGACGTATATCCTCACGCTAAAGCGAATTTTGGATCTTTAAAGCTTCGAAGATTAAGGCTTGATTCACTTTCAATTTTGCATAGATTTTAGGCCTTGTGGGGCTTCAAATTGTTTGCTAAATTTAGGTGAGCACTTGAAATCTTATTATTGGGTGAAGCTTTTGATTATTAGGGTGCCAATACTTCAAAACCGTGACGCTGGCGATACCTTAATGTCTTCCCAATTTAATTACACGGAAGCTACTAGAAAAGACTAGAAACCTAACAATCCTAACTAAACCGCTAAGTCAATATTTATTAAGCAAAAAATATTTACATGCGAAGGGAGAATAAGCAAACAACGAGAACACATGAGTTTTTTGAAAGAATACGAGTACTCTACGTTTAGCATAGTAACTTATAATTAACTCTATCATTTCTCGTCCTCATTTAAGAGACTTAGCCTAATGTGTAGTTAAGGAACCAAAGCTAAGTGCTCAACACGCACGGACAAGTCAAAAATTACTCTTATTCTCACCATCGGAAAACCTACATTCGTGTCTTCAAACACTTATAAAACATGAGAAAAAATTTTAAAATTTGGCCATTTTTAGCCTTATTTTGCAACAAAAAACGATAAACAAAAAGATAAACTTTGGAAAGCGTGAAGGTTTGGCAAGGCAAGTATCTATTCACCCCCCCCCCCCCCATACTAAAGTTAAACATTGTCCTCAATGTTTCGAGTCTAGGGGTGCAAACACCCCCATACTAGAGACGTAGTCGAATGCCTAATCTAGCATGGAAAGGGTGTAACCGTTAAACTTAAAGCCGTTTATGAAGTGTGCTATAAACCTAAGGTTAGAACATCAAAAGGATATATCATGGATATTGAGAAATGTCTCCAAAGCAAACGATCGAGTGCTCCCATAAAATGAACACGAGAGGCTCCAATCGTGAAGATCATGATCTAAAAACCACATATCACAAACAACCACGGAACAAAGGTTGGAAGGGCACAAATCCCCACACGTAAGCTACATTAGAAAGCGATAATATGTACATAGGATAAGCATGGGACTCCCCCACGAGGCACCTCGTTTTTGATTACCGAGTCATGAGCTCGACTCGATCCCCTCAATACTAATTATCATTGGGGAAGGTGACTTGGTCGAGGTAGTTCAAGGATGGAACTTCCCCGCCAAAGTAGTGCTTCAACCTATGTCCATTCACCTTGAAGTTAGGACCATCATCTTGAGCTAGCTCGATGGTCCCATAAGGAAACACTTGAGTCACGGTGAATGGACCGGACCAACGGGATTTCAACTTACCGGAAAAGATTTTCAATCTTGAATTAAAAAGCAAAACTTGATCCCCAATGTTAAAAACCCGGTTTTTAATTTTAGAATCATGCAACTTTTTAGTTTTCTCCTTATAAATCAATGAATTTTCATAAGCAATATCCCTCAATTCATCCAATTCATTTAATTGCATTTTCCGGTGTTTTCCCGCGGTCTCCATATCATCATTACAATGCTTTAGGGCCCACTAAGCCTTGTGTTCTAACTCGATAGGCAAATGACAATTCTTTCCATACACAAGCTTATAGGGAGTGCACCCAATGGGCGTCTTATAAGCGGTCCTAAAGGCCCATAAAGCATCGTCTAACTTATCCGACCAAGATTGTCGGTTTTCCCCTACGGATCTCTCCAAGATCCTCTTCAAAGCTCGGTTTGAAACCTCGACTTGCCCACTTGTTTGTGGGTGATAAGCCGTAGAAAGCCGATGTGTAACCCCATATTTCCTTAGAACCCTTTCAAATTGGTCGTTACAAAAATGGGTTCCACGATCGCTTATGATAGCACGAGGAGTTCCAAACCGAGAAAACAATTGCTTCAAAAACTTGACTACCACACGAGCATCATTGGTGGGCAAGGCCTTTGCCTCCACCCACTTAGAAAGGTAGTCAACCGCAACGAGAATGTACTTATTACCACGAGATGATGGGAACGGCCCCATAAAGTCTATGCCCCAAACGTCAAAGATCTCACATACTTGAATGATATTTTGTGGCATTTCATCTTTTTGTGAGGCTTTTCCTTGTCGTTGGCATGAATCACAAGACTTCACAAGATCTTGTGCATCTCCGTAAATAGTAGGCCAAAAGAAGCCGGCATCAAACACCTTTTTAGCCGTGAGATTAGCACCGTGGTGACCACCCGTGGGTCCCTCATGGCAAGCTCTAAGGATGTTAGAAGCTTCGGTGCCAAATACACAACGTCGGATGATTTGATCCGCACAAGTTCGAAACAAGTAAGGGTCGTTCCAAAAGTAGAACTTGACGTCACAAAATAATTTTCGTTTTTCTTGAGTCGTCATACCCTTAATGATGAAGTTACCCGCATGGTAATTTGCAAAATCCGCAAACCATGGGGTGGAAGAATCAAGCTTAGAATTCACTACACCAAGTGTCTCGAGCGGAAATGTTTCGGTGATTTCCTTAGGCTCGTACACACTTTGGTGAGGATCTTCCAAGCGAGAGAGATGATCGGCCGCTAGATTCTCGGCTCCTTTTTTGTCAACGATTTTGTGATCAAATTCTTGAAGGAGGAGAATCCAACGAAGTAATCTCGGCTTAGCATCTTGCTTTGCCATGAGATACTTAATAGCCGAATGGTCCGTATACACTATTCATTTCGTCAAGACGAGGTAAGGTCGGAACTTCTCAAATGCATTTACCACGGCAAGGAAATCCTTTTCCGTTGTAGTGTATTTAAGTTGAGCCTCGGTCATTGTCTTGCTAGCATAGTGAATAGGCAAGAAGTGCTTATCATGACGTTGCCCCAAAACGGCCCCAATAGCGTAATCACTAGCATCACACATAAGCTCAAAGGGGAGGTTCCAACTGGGAGCAACAAGAATGGGAGCTTCGGTAAGTTTCCTCTTAAGGATCTCAAAGGCTCGTACACAATCTTCGTCAAAGACAAAACGTGCCTCTTTTTCAAGAAGATGTGTAATGGGTCGAGAAATCTTTGAAAAATCCTTGATGAATCGACGATAAAAGCCCGCGTGGCCTAGGAAACTCCTAACTCCCTTGACGGTTTTGGGATGAGGTAATTTGGCGATGACATCTACCTTAGCTTGATCTACCTCAATCCCCGCTTTCGAGACCTTGTGCCCTAAGACGATTCCACTCTTAACCATAAAATGACATTTTTCCCAATTGAGCACAAGGTTGGTTTCCTCATAACGTTTTAACATTTTCTCTAGATTCGACAAACACGAAGTGAAAGAATCACCAAACACGGAAAAGTCATCCATGAAGACTTCCATCGTCTTCTCGATCATATCATGAAAAATAGCCATCATGCATCGTTGAAAAGTTCCCGGTGCATTGCAAAGTCCGAATGGCATTCTACGATAGGCAAACGTTCCATATGGACATGTAAACGCAGTTTTTTCTTGATCACGAGGATCGATGGGAATTTGGAAGTAACCGGAAAAACCATCTAAAAAGCAATAGAAATCGTTTCCTGCAAGACGCTCCAACATTTGGTCCATGAAGGGCAAGGGAAAATGGTCTTTTCGAGTGGCTTCATTCAACTTTCGATAGTCAATGCACACTCTCCATCCGGTCACGAGTCTAGTGGGAATCAACTCGTTGGCATCGTTTGGCACAACGGTCATCCCTCCCTTTTTAGGGACACAATGAATACGACTCACCCAAGGGCTATCGGAAATAGGGTAAATCATTCCCGCGTCAAGGAGTTTAAGGACCTCCTTTTTTATGACATTGTGAATTTTGGGGTTCACCCTCCTTTGACTTTGGATTGTTGGCTTGAAATCCTCCTCCATTAAGATTTTGTGGGTACAAAATTTGGGATCGATTCCCTTAATGTCGGATAACTTCCACGCAATCGCCCCTTTGTGGTCCTTAAGAACATCGACAAGTGCGGTTTTTTCATCATTCGAAAGATCCTTCGCAATAATAACCGGCAACTTGTCGTCCTCCTCCAAATAGACATATTCGAGGTGAGGAGGTAAATCTTTCAACTCGAGAATAGGTGGTTCCTCAAGTGAAGATTTGGGCTCGATACTCATAACCTCCTCGGGTGGAGGAAATGGGAAATCATTGAGAAAATCCTTGATAATCGAGAAGTCCTCATCGTTGTCGAGGTCTTCGTCACAAGTACGTGGAACATCGAATTCTTCCAACGTAAAACCACCACCTTCAAAAGGAGTGAAGGTTGGTGTCGAATTATCAAGAATTGGATCTAACATAGTGGGATTGCCACTAGTTTCTTCATCACCAAACCCTAAAACTTCTTGTGAAAATTCCTCGCAAACCACGTCGATTATATCAACGAGGTTTATGGTAGCAACGGAATAAACATGAGAAAGTTGAGAAATTTGAGTTGCGTTTATAACAAGTTCCTCGTCGTTGAAACGTAAGGTGATCTTTCTAGCATGCACATCAATTAAAGCCATAGACGTATCTAAAAACGAACGACCTAAAATAAGAGGAACTTGAGGATCCGTGGGGATATCAACAACAATAAAGTCTACGGGATAGTAGAACTTCCCCACTTTCACAAAAACGTCTTCCGCCAAACCACATGCAAGAATCGTGGAATGGTCGGCCAACTCAATAGACATTCGTGAAGGAGTAAGATTAGGAAGATTGAGCGACTTGAAGATTGCAAGTGGCATCAAGTTAATGCTAGCACCAAGATCGGCCAAGGCATAGCATTCTTCCATATCTTGAATGGCACAAGGGATCAAAAATTTACCGGGATCACCGACTTTTTGAGGTATGCGATTAAGATAAACCGACGAACAACTAGACATTTGGTGCAATTTTTCCTTGTTGTTCAACATACTCTTAAAGTTAGCGGCAAATCGAGGCATCATGACCAAAGCATCGGCGAAACTCACATTAAAGTGCAAATCACGAAACATTTTCATAAAAAGCTCAAATTGGTAGTTGTCACGCTCTTGTCGTTTCTCCTTCCTAAGTCTCGATGGGTAAGGCAAGGGTGGTGTGGGTTGGGGCATAGGCATAGGCATAGGCATAGGCATAGCCTTTGGAATCTCGGGTTCCAATATGGGTGATGGGTCAACCGTAGGTGTGGCATGAGCGGTACTTTGTGGGATTGAAATATGCTCCTTTTCGACCACCACCTCGGGTTCTTCCTCAATTTCCTCCACCGTTGGAGTAATTGGTTGAGGAGTCGGTTCCTTAAGTGTCTTACCACTACGTGTGGTAATCACTTTCATCTCTCCCTTCGGGTTTGAAACGGTGTTACTAGGTATACCACTCGAAGTAGAGGCTTTGTTTCCCATGACGGCTTCTAAAATGGCATTAAGCTTAGCATCAAAACTATTAAACTTCAAATCTTGACTAGCGGCTTTTTGGTCAATTCTTTGTTCAAGCCTAGCATGACTTTGCTCTATCTTGTTGTTTTGACCTCGAATTTGGTTAGCAAAATCATTTTTCAATTCATTCCTCATGCTAAGATTTTCTTTAACAAAATTAGCCAATTCCTTAGTGTTTTTAGCCGTGTCCCTAGCTTGATTAGCCAATTGCTCTTGAATGTTTTCCAAAATCTTATCATTTGCCGTGGCGTAATTCACAAAGTCCATTGGAAGTTCTTTAGTGTAAACATTTTGAAGACCTTGACTCGTGTTTTGAAAATTACGGTTTTGGTTTTGGTTTTGCAATTGGCTACTACTACTCCCTTGATTCCCATAGTTGTTATTACCCTTGTAATTGTTCCTTTGATTGCTTTGGTAACCAACTTGATTGTTTCGATAATTGTTAGCATTTTGATTTGGTGGAAAACCCGGTGGAGTCAAATGATTAGTGCGAGGAACTTGACCGTTTTGGTTATAAGTTCCCGCGGCCGCGAAGGCACTCGAAGTGTTACCACCGTTGGTAATGCACTCGGAATAATCGTGAGCTCCACCATAATACATACAAGAAACCTCAACCGCTTTAATCGTAGCGGGAGCGGGTTGTTCACCAACTTTAAACTCAACTAACAATCCTTTCACTATATCAAAAATTTTGTTCTCCAAATTAGCCTCGACTTGGCAAGCATCAACGGTGTGTGACAATGAAGGCGAAGACGAAGACGAAGTCTTACGAACACTCGACGTGCTACGAGGACTATACACCTTAGACCTATTCTCAATGATTAACAATGCTTCCTCGACCGTCTTACATAAAAAATTACCACCCGCGGCGACATTAAGATAATCACGCTCATGATCGTTCAATCCATTGTAAAACGTGTCAATTTGATGTAAGTCGGAAAAACCATGATGAGGACATTCGTGAAACATTTCCTTAAACCTATTCCAAGCCGTTGAAAAACTCTCATTATACTCTTGCGCAAACTTTGAAATCTCGTTTTTCAAGTGCGTAGTCTTAGAGGGCGGAAAAAATTGGTTCACGAATTTTGAAACGAGATCCTTCCACGTCAATATAGAATTGGGTGGCTCTTTCTCTAACCAAATTTTTGCGGGCCCCGCTAAGGAATACGGAAAAAGCATCATCTTAATTGAGTCGTTTGAGACGTCCTTAAACTTGCATGTGGCGGTGAGACGATTAAATTGGCGAATGTTGTTATGAGGGTTGTCCTTTTCGTCACCTTGAAACTTGTTGTTTTGAATCATGGACAATAAACTCGTCTTAACCTCAAAATTCTCCGCAAGGATAGCGGGAATCACAATCGCTTCTCCATAACCCTCGGTGGGTGCTTGAAGCAACTCCATCATAGTTCGATTAGCCATGGGTGCTTCTTTCACTATAATGGGTTCGTCAATAGGAGACTCCTCACTAGTAGGAGTGATTGATTTGTTTCTTCGTTTACGAGCACGTCTTGCTTTGGAGCGAGTTTGCATAAACGTCACGTACAACGAGAAGGCGAGCAAAGAAGATTCTTTTTGGTGTTTTTACTTTTTCAATTTTTTTTTGTGGTTTTTGATTGTTTTTAACTTTTTTGGATTTTTGGAATGTATTAGTAGACACAAATCTACAAATCTCCTCCTTAATCAAATCTCTTGATTAAATAAGCCTCAAGGAATGAAAACGATCACGTGAAGTGAACGCCTTCGATGACTTTAGAACGATGGTGGAACACCAAATCATTCAAGAGCGTTTAATCAAATGAAACCAAGAAAATATATATGATACTTAGTAATACTTTGGGCGGCAAAACCCTCGATTAGCTTTCAAAATAAAAATACGCACAAGAAAGCGGAGGAAACGAGGCGGCGCGAAGCACTTAAGAGCCTTTTTCCTTTAGGTCGTGAAATACAACCGCCTTATACCCACCTTATAGTTTGTATTTCTCAAAATCGAGCTTCTCGAAAGTATTTATCTATTTTTGCCTTTTTCTTTGGTTTGAGATTCGAATACAATGATTGGGTAATGACCTCCCAAGTCAAGGTTGTGATTTCTCACGTATTTGGAGCTCTTGTAAATTTATTGTTCTACGTATACAATATAGTAATAGTATTCACAAAAAACGAAAAACGATAATACGTATTAGTAGAGTGCTACTAATACAATTACTTTTATGGCTATATATAAAAACAACAATTGTTCAAATCAAAACACAACACGCCTCCCCGGCAGCGGCGCCAAAATGATGTTGAGTAAAATTACGTCTTTTAGGAAAAAGAGCGTAAAAATAGGGCAAGCGTGCACGACGGTTTAGGAAAACCGTGTGTGAATGACCCTAAGTGAGTTCATTCTCGAGGAGGCTAGTGCGTTGTGTTAAGAGTTGATATTGATTTGTGATTATATTGATTGAGAAAGAAATGGGATTAGAAGAGAAAGACGGTTACGAAAATGAATTAAACTACGACGAAAAAGGCGTAAACGTAAAACCGTAAATAGTGCCAAAATTAAAATTTTAACCTAAAAATTCCTAAAAATTACTAAAAATCCCCAATAATATTCTAAGAGTTTACAAAAAAATCCAAACTTGCTGAAACCTTTTAATTAATTAGATAATGACTTTTTAATGCTAATTAAAGCCCTAAAAATCACTTTTAATTATTAAAAAGCCCCAAACAAGATTTTATAGTTTGTAAACCTCAAAAATATCCTAATTAAGCTAAAAACTATTTTTAAAAATTTTAAAACCAAATTAAACTATTTTTAAACACTTAAAAACTATTAAAATGTATTAAATCTTAAATTAATTCTAGAAATTAATTGAAAAGTCTAAAAAATATTTGGAAAGTGAAAAAACTCCTAATTTAGTGTCCTTAACCTAGGAAAAATGTAAAAACAAGAAAAAATAAAACTTCAATTTTTAATAGTAAAATAATATTAAAATATTCAAAAAAATAAAAAGTTTGTAAATAAATTCTAAAAAATTACCAAAAATCCTAAATAATGTAACTAAAACAAAAATGCAATCCAAATTTTCTGAAACTTATTTAATAATTTTATATTAAATTTTAAAGTTGCTTAAAAACCCTAAAATCCTATAAAACTAAAAATAAGCCAAATTGAAAACCTAATAAGCTGTAAACCTCAAAAATATGATTAGAAACCTAAAAATTATTTTTCCAGATTTTTGAATTACTTTTTACTATTTTTAAATGACTTTCTAAAAATTAAACTTAAAATAATCCTAATAAATTAATTAATAATGAGAAAAATAAACTTTTTGCTCAGAAAAATCAATAATCCTAATAAAAACCTAGGAAAAATGCTAAACTTGAAAAAGCTAAAAGAAATAAGCTGGAAATTGCTTATTTAAAAGTTGTTAACTTAAATAAGCTCAAAAACAAAACACCTTAAATAAGTAATGAAAGGAAAGGAAAACGTAAAAAGGCCATCTAGATCACTGGTTAACACGTTACTCCTTGGAACGCAAGGTCGCGTGTTCGAGTCCAGGCAGGGTGTGCCTTTTTGCAAAACTTTTTTTTTTTACTTTTAAAACTTAATCCAGTGACCTATTTGATCACTAAAACTCAATCACAATTCAATTTTAACCAAGATTAAACAAGACTCAAAGCAAATCGTGCTCTGTTGAGCACTTGGTTTCTGATGAACACAAGTGACCTTTTCACTTGTGCAAAGACCAAGAGGGCTTGGTTTTTGGCTTGTTTGGTGGTGATTTTGATGGAACAAAGGCACCCTTGTACTCTTTGGAGTACAAAGAGTCAAGACAAACTCAAACTCAAGCAAGTAGACACAAGAATCAAGCACAAAATATCAAAAAAAAGTTACTGATATACTTTGCTAGGTCTGAGGGGTATTTGAGCTTAAGTACTTGCACAAAATTGAGATTCCAAGGCTCCAATCTTACATAATTAGCAACCAAGTGACAAGTAAATGATATCAAACCCTAAAACAACCATATTTCTAACAATCCTGTCAAAAATCAAACACAAATTCAAACAAAACAGTCACAATGGCAGATTCAAATTTTAAGCTATGTTTTTAACTTTTTTTACCACCCAAACTTGTTCAAACTTGTTCCAAACTGATTACCTATACTAGCATGCACCCTACAATACCCTAAGAGTGATTATAACCTGGTTTTAACTCAACAATCTTTCACAATTCTCAGTTAAATAGCAGATCCAAACACCCCTTAATATTTCAGATATGCATTTTTTTCAAAGCAAAGCTATCTAAATCTCATTCAAACTGATTTAAAACTTGCCTAACATGCATATAATACTAACTTAACTCAAATAAAACCAAATGACAATTACTAAAACACTTTGCAAGCAAAATCACTTAAATCACCAAAATAACACTTAAAACTGAAAATGAAAATGGGAAAAAGGAAACTACCTCAAGGGACCTACATCCAGGTCCCTTAGTGGTTGAAAAACCACCTCCAATCAGGCTGGGGCCTGAGATGATCCTTGATCAACAACAATCAACAAAAACCTGCTAAGAAAATGAAACAAACACAAGCACAAATATACTGATTTTTTTGTTACTTTTTAAAACCTTTTGAAAAACCTTTCCAATATCTCTCAAGAACTTTCCAAAATACCTTAAACTAAATACCTTCAATCCAGAAAATCAATCTTTGGAACAATTTTAACCAAAAACTTTACCCCAATTTCAGAAACCTTTGAAAACAAAACTTAACTTTAAAAAAAAAAACTTGAAAAGTAAAAACTTGGAATTTAAACAAGCAACAATGTAAAATAGAGATGGCTCTTTCTTCTCATCAACAAACTTTCACCTTTTTCATTCATTAAAAATAGGACTTATAAAGTTGTGAAAACAGGAGAAAAAAGAACAAAAACAATGTGACACATACGTCTCATTATATACTGCTCTTTAGAACTAACTAGAAGCTCATAATAAAATAATACAAGAAAATCAAGTCCTAAACCCTAATGGGTGGAATGCCCAATTCTGCCCTTGGTCTTTTGAATTTGAACTGGTCAATAAGCTCCCATGTGATGTTGCCAGCTTGGAGAGTTGATCTTGGACGTTCATAGAGTTCCTTTGGGAGAAAGGAATGATTTGGAGCCCTTGGATTGCTGTTCCAAGTTTGTCTTCATCTTCTCATGTGATGTGGGTAGGCCGTTGAGGGGAAAAAAGGTACAAGGGTCATTATCTGGGTGAGTTGTGGTGTTGGGAGTGGGGTTGTGAGTAAAACCCCCAACGTAATTTGGGGTTTGGGTTAAAAATCAAGGTAATTAAAACTGGGTATGTTTTAGGGTTTATCTGGATAATGGGGAAGTTTTAATCCAAATTGGGGGTGATTAAGTTTAAATTTAATGTTTAGTGGGAAAAAAGGTTGACTAATTTGACCAGGTTTATTAAATAAACCTGGTGGGTTGTGGGTCACGGGTTGGGTTATGGGTAGGGTATTTGGGTAATTGGGTGGGTAATGTGACGTGTGAGCTTCTGGTTGGAGGGTAAGGTTTGGTTGTCTTGGCAGTTTGGCCCCCTCAAGGTTCTTCTTTCTTTCATCTTGTATAAAATGGCAATAACTCCAATTCCTTTGAAAATATCTTTGGTAATTTGGCAATTTTGGCACAAATACTTTCCAAACTTAAAACAAGGACTAAACATGCAATTTCTTCATTCTTCAAGGACTGTTCTTGACATGTTTTCAAACTTTAAGGACTTTGACTTGTTTGTTGACTTCTTGAAGGACCATTATTGACAATTTAGATTTGTTTAGGGACTAAATTTGCCAATTCTTCAAAGTTAAGGGTCCTTTTTGTAATTTTGACAAACTTTAGGGACCAAACTTGTAATTATGAAGATACAAGGGTATAAAGTGTCAATTCTTCAAACTTGGAGGACCAATCTTCAATACTCTTCAAATCTTCAAGGGTTTTCTTTGGAAAATTCTTCATTAGGGCTTGGTTCATCGTGCGGCTTCGTTTCCCGTGTTCGTTTTTGCATGTTTCTTGTGATCTTTTGTCATTTTCTCAATATCCGTACCTAAAATACACAAGCAACAAACACAAGCATATATTTGGGTATTTTGATCATATTTAATGCATTTTAAGCCCAATTTGGACGATGAGACTATGTATAAAAGCAGTCTCATCACATGGTAACATGTAATATGTAAATCCTAATATGCATTACCTATAAAAGGAATGCATCTAGGAGAGAATCGGCCAACTCTTGTACTCGAAAGATTGAAATCTTCCAAGAGCCTATTCTCTCCTAAACATCAACTAAACCATAAGGTGAAAAGCTTATGAACGCTTTGGTTGAGACTTAAACTTTGAACTTAGGTTTGTTGTTTAACTAGAGGAGATCATCCCACCATTGTCATTCAACCACTTTGCTATCTCGCAAGCAAAGTGGGTTATAGATTCTTTATTCAGTTTTAATAAAATGTTATACGTTGAAAAGTAATTGGTATTTTTGTTTTATTGTTTTAAAGTTTCTTATTGATTTAATAAAATAACACACTTGAATCTAATAAGCTAGTTACTACTTAAGGTTGATAAGTAGTAATGTGTTATAAGGGACCAACAAGTGGTATCAGAGCAATTTAATTTATAAAACACTCTTATTTTTAAATAATCTGCTCTTTCAAGTTATTAAAATTAAGATCCAATATGGTTCAAGTAATACCACAAACCCTATAATATAGGGGTAGCGCACTAAATGCTGCTCTTATAATAGAAGTGGCAAATTTCACAAATTGGAATAAAAGATTCATTGTTCACATGGTTGGCATTGAACCTCAATTCCTTGGAATCATTGAAAAATGATCTTTTTGTTCCCATGGTTGGGGACAATGTAAAACCAGAAGCACAATGGACTGCTAATGAGAGAAAGGCTGCTAACCTTCACAAGTGATAAGTGTGAAAACACTCATCAATAATGACCCAAAAAACACTTAAAACACGGCCAAATACATTATCTTAAACTATAAAATATTAGAATTACGCGTGTATTTGTGTTTCATGTCTTTTCAGGTAAAAATATGCATTTTGAAGCAAACACGTGCTTTAATGGGAAATATCCGAAGAAAAGAAGGAGAAAGAGTACAATAGAAGGATCAATATGGCCAAGTCAACAAGTCAAAGGGCCGAAGACGTTTATTCTTGAAGATATAGATATTAATGCAATAACCAGCCAATCATTGGGAGAATCATAAGCAGCAATTTAATGAACAGATTTCATAATAACGAGACATTCATTGATCAATAAATGATCCGAGACGCAACAAGAAAAACGCCAAAGTGTGAAACAAAGAAAGCTATGAGATGTTCAAACATGGTCATGGCCAGCTATTAATTCAAGTTTCCATAAATAACCAGTCAAAGGAAGAACTCAAATATAATCAATCATTGCCGCAATGATTGAGGGATATTCCACATTTAATAAACATTAAACCAATTCCCATTTATCCCTTAATCATTTTCACAGCAACATTTATTGATCCATTCCCATTAATTCTAAAACCGAATCCCCATTCAACTACATTCTCTAATCACAATTCTCCTACCACATCACACGGATCAAACTACTGGGATTTCTAACTTCTATCATACAAGTCTGTAAACAAAAGGAAAAAAAAGAGCCACGTAATGCTTTCTTCTTAGCATGTCCACATGGAGATCTCCTATTGGAGCTGCCACGTTAGTGATAGTCACTCCCATACTTCAGCACGCTTATAAATACATGTCACTCTCCTCATTTGAAAGACGTAGCCTTAGTGTGAACATTACACACAGTAGATAGATTAGTTCAACACCTTCTTTCTTCTTAAAACTAGTGTGTGTAAATTCATACACATTAGTCAGTTACTAGTTTGTTTTAGTTTGTTACAAACTATTGTAACCACTTTACCTACATTTCAACTTTACAAGGTTCAATAAAATCTATTTCCAATTCCCATAAACTTTAATTAAGTCTACATTCCACTGTTACTATGAAAGCGACCGTTATTTTGAGTGTTTGATTATGCATCAATTCGTTGAAGTGATGTTAAAATGATGAATTCTAGTTGATTCGAAGTACTTGTTGAAGATCCGTAGTCAATACGATTCTGTTGATATTCAGTTACTTCCTGAATAAGCGTTCGAGTAACAGTTCCATTTGATGTTCGATGAAGCAAGTGGTGTTGAATGAATGTAGCTGTATTGACGAATAGATTATGTCGAGTTAATTCGAAGTAACTAAGTGGAAGCAATAGTGATTCTCTGACGAGAGAATTTATAAGAATTCTGAGTTCATAAGATGGTTTTGCATTTGGTTTTTGTCACCTTGGGATATTGTTAGCTGCAAAAGTTTCTTTACGTATTGTTCCAGTTTTGGTTGCTGTAGATTAGATCTCAATTCAATTCAGCAGCCTAGCTTCGACAACAACGTACTTAACATCAGTTTGTTTTGGTGTTCAGCGTCCATGAACTCAAACGGTGATCATTAATTAGTTTCGAAGATCGGTTCTAGTTTAGTTTCATAATCAGCTCCGGAGCATTTCGATCATTAGTTGAGGAGTCCATTTTGAATTCAGTTTGTATTGATTCACATTCGAAGGTGTTTGACTAAAGCGAGCTCAGCGCTCCGCTTCGGCATCAACGGAATCTTCGTTTTCAAAACGGTTAAGCACATTTTAAAATTTCTGAGTATCTTAGGCTAAAGATTGTTTCTTTAGTATTGTAGAGTCGATTTCCTAAACTGAATATTGAAGTAAGTTGGTACTTTTAGTGATAGAAGTCTAATTACATGCATGCAATTTGTTTAGTACTGATAATGGGCTTTCTGTTTTAGTAGGTTACTGATATAAAGTTTAGAAAACGTGTTACAGTTGGTTTACTGTTGCAATTTTAATAAAACGTGAATGTGTGCATGCATGTGTTAAACAGTTATTGAACATTTTTAGTTAAATAGTGATCTTGATTTGAACTTTTATTGGACCTATCTGTTTCCATTTGTAAGTAAACGTGGTTTTAAAAAGTGTTTTTGGACTGATGATTGTTTTGGGCTTGTATAAGTAATGGATCAATTTCATTCTGAATTTCAAAAAGCAGTGAAGTGTTAGAATTGAATTTGTACTTATTTTAAATTTAGGTTTTGTAAAAATTATAAATTTACTTTTGTAAAAATTAGATTTTGTCATTTTGTAAAATTTTGTTAAAAATTACATTTTATAAAATAGTTAGTTAAAATTTTGTTAAAAGTTTGTTAGATTTGGTTAAAAAGTTAGTTGTAAAATTTGTTAGAAAATTTGTTACTTTTTCCTTGATTAATTAAGTAGTTAAATTTGTTAGAATTTGTTAAGTAGTTTATTTCTTGTTATTTTCGTTATTAAACTTGTCAGTTAGTTACTTGTTTACTTTACTTGTATTTTGTGCTTGATTGTGGTAATTGCCAGATGTTTTAGATTAGTATGGATATGTAGTATAATATTTTACATTTTTAATTGCTTTGATGAATTAGACATAGAATCCAAATATCCTTAACAACCAAGAACAATTTAAAGCTCGATATTAGTAGGCCTTGTGTACAACGAACTTGGATCACTAATGTTTTTAATTGAATTCGTCTTTGGGCTTATTTATGGATTATTATCTTTTCCTAAGGGTAATTTCCTAAATTTGCTCTATCACGTATCTAATTAAAATACACCGACGTTTCCACAATACATTAAATTTTTTTGCTTATTTTGGCTTATTCTTACATTTTTAAGATTCTACAATATGGAGAACAAGAAATGATAAAGTTTAATCATATGTTTTTGAGTTTAATTCCTCCTTGTGTAAGTATTTTTTTTTTGATTTAATCTACTTGTATTTATTTTTCACACTTGAATGAATAACTGCTTAATAAATGAAGTTTTTAGCGGCTTAGGCTTAATATCTTAACTCGTAACTCCTTCTTTTTCTTCCCTTGTAATTAAAGTGAGAACACATTAAGGATGTCAGCGTCATGGACTTTTGATCACAGGATTGCGGAAATTTGGCTTACTATACATATCATGATAATAAGAAGAATAAATAAAAACATGTTCTCTTTGAGCCTTCGGGTGGGAGTCATGTACCACTAACCTTGTCATTAGAGCCTTAGGGTGTATGGCATGGGACGTGTTTAATAAAAATTGCTTCATCATCATGAGCCATAAGGTGGGATGGTAAATGTCAATTCCCTTGTTTTTGTCCAAGGAGCCTTCGGGTGTGGATTATAAATAAGGAGCACTTTTACATCTTAAAGAGCCTCAAGGTGTATGATGTAATTGTTGCTAACTCCATTAATAAGGTCAAAATTGACTTTGGAGGATTTATTGTTGCTTTAAGTAGTCCTATTAGCCAAATTTCGGATCCGGGGATTTATCCCTCAAATCGTGTTAAGTTATCCTTGATGTGGGCTTTCTTTAGTGACAACGGTTTTTGAAGTCGGGGTTAGGTTTTGAGTGTTGAGTTTACACCGTTTTTTCCTTCATTTTTGGATTAATAATTATCAAATAAGTCAAATGAGCCTTTGGGTGAATGACATTTAAAATCTAGAGATACAATTAGGAATAAAAGGAGATTCAGTTTAACACAAATTACTTGTATAAGTGGGGGCTTATGATTGGAAATGATCTTGTTTTTAAACTTGGCTTGGAAAAGTGAAAAGTCGAGGACGATGAATCTATTTGAGTTTTATGATCCTAAAAGTTATTTTTCAAATGATGAAAGCTATACATTATGTCTTTGTAAAATAAAGTGTCGAAAGTTAAATAAAAGTGTAGTTAGTGGTTTTATTTTATCATTGTGTGAGGACACGGCAATTGCTTAGCAAGGGGGAGTTTGATATGAGTGAAATTACTCATATCAATTATATCATTAAATGAACAATAATTGCATAAAACATATGGATTTTGCATTGTATATGCATATTTGTTGTTTCATGTGTGTGGGTACCCGAGATCACGAAAACCGGCAAAATCGACACGAGTTTGAAGAAAAGATCAACCAAGCCAAAAGATAAGTTCGTTTTCGAGGATTGAACTCTATCAAAGTTATTTGGGCTTTGTGGGTCCCAGATTTTGTTAATGGGCCCAAAAGCCCAATAGTGGAAATCACTTTGTCATTTTTTTAGCCAAAAGCCCATTAAAAGCCCAACTCCTTTACATATGTGACGGATGGAAGTGAAATTAACCAAAACTTGGCCCAAAACCACAAGACTTAAATGAAATGGATGAATTTTGGGCTTCAAAACCCATTAGGGTTGCATAAAATAAATGGAACGGTGATAGTGTGTACTTAAAGTGAAAAGTTTATCTACCTTTTTATTCTAGTAAAACTTTTAGTCACACACCTACTTATTCATTTCGATACATCCAAAGTTTTAATCCCTTTCTCTCTCAAAGTAATAACCAGTCACCACCCACCCTAAAATAACCACAAACCCTAGATCAAAATTAGGGGTTTCTAATCTAGAGCGTGTGAATGCACACGCGCTGGAAATTAATTCCCAACTTTATCGGAGCAAGAAGATGCCCCTATCCAGGCCACGTGGCTCCCCATCTCTCATCATCCTCTCCTGTGATTGGTCTAAACACCTCATCCATCATCATCCACGAATAAGAGAGGGCCATGTCAGCTAATAAACTAGCAAAACTAGCACAAGCGATTGCCACGTTGGCAATCCGTGTGCTAGTGAGCAATTATCAGCCGTGAGATCAAAGAATAGAAAGAGAATGAAGAAATTAAAGGCCAAGATTCAAGATGCTTCTTCAACAAATTCCTGAACAGGCTTGGGGGTTTGCCTATAAAACCCCCAATTATTCTGTAATTGATATCCCACTTTTACTTTAGAGTTATTATGCAGAAATAGATTTAGGAAAATTGTAATTTCTTTTTCATAGTATTGTAATCAATTTTGATTATTAATAAAAAGTTTGTTTGGAGTTAATAATTTTTCGATTTACTTTTTGTTTAAATTTATATTGCAATTTTAATTCCTTCATTAATCTGTTGTGTTATAATAATATTACTGTTATTCAGTTAAGCTAAATCATAGCTTTAATTAAATAATATAAGTAAATTTGGGGAAAAACTTTCCCCACTGGAAAGTTTCATAAACAAAATATGATGGTTCGAGTTATTGTAAGTGGTTAGAAGGGTGATTTTGCTACCTGATGAAGGTTTTGGTTCGAAAAGGGTGTTTTTGGTTCGAAGCTGTTGGTTCGGTTTAATAGGTCAGCTCAGCGCTGCACCTCTTCAACAACGGTTTTCTCCAATAGGTTTAATTCATTTTATTTTTATGTTGTTTATATTTTTAAAATGAATCTGTTTAAGAGTTTTAATGGATTGTATGTTAAATTGATTAGGTTAATATGATTATGTTTAGTTGAATATGTGTTAAAAATTTGTTTGATTATTTGGTATTGATGGTTGATGGTTTTAATCTGATCTATGAAGTTTGAAGTTAAACAAGTTATATTTTATCTGCATTCTGATATACGATGAATCTGTTAAGTTTAGTATGCCTTAATTTGATTTATTTGCATGTTTTAATCTCAATAAGGATAAGCTGCTGATTTTTATGTCATTTAAACTAAGTGGTTCTTTTAATCTGCTAAGATGGTATGAAATGATTTGAATCTTGTATTTTGATAGATTGTATTGTTTTTTTTACATTGACTGCTGATATCTTTGGGTTAATAGTAGTAGATTGCTGAGTTTTTAATATAATCTGCTATATGTTTTTCTTTTAGAGTCTTTTTAAATTTCTAATATCTGATTATATTGGCTTTTCACTGCAATTGTTTTACTGGTTTGATTTATCTTAATTGATATACTTGCCTGCTTGTGATTTGTTATTATAAATGGATTCTGGTTTAACTGTTTTATAGATTGATTTATTATCATGTATGTACTGATATAAAAGTTGTATACTTATTCTGTCATATATTAAGTAAACCAAACGTTTGTTGTGGATCTGATTACTTGATCCATTGCAAATTTAACTGTCAAAAACATATTATTATCACATACAGTCACTACTGTGACTTTGGTATTCATTTTTATTGTTAAAAAAAATATAATTTACAAGAGGAGTCCCCCATGGGACTCGAACCCTTGACCTCAAGGGTAAGCACCCAACCTGTTTACCAGCTAGTCTAGTTTGTTGTTTTGGTTTTATTACAGTCATTCTAATTAATATAGTTAGTTATATTAGGGCTGTCAGCCTTTAATATCTATTTTATCATAGTTTTCATTTTATTAAGATTAAATCATTTGTTTTCAAAATTAATGTTACAAAGTTTAAATAAATATAATTAAATAAAACAAATAAAAATAAATTTTATTATTTTTAGAAATTTAAAATGTTTTTTTTTAAATTTGATTTTAAATAAATTAGTTTTAATTGATTTAGTTTTTAATGAAACTAATTTTAAATAGATTATTAATTTTAAATAGTTTAAAAGTTTTAATTTTAAATAATTGTCTTTTAGAATATTAACTGGGAAACGATTCATACACTTAGGTTTTAAAATTGGTAGAATTATCTTTAGATTAATAACCAAAAACCAATTCAAATCTATTGTCCAAATTAACACAAACGTCTCAAATTCACAAGATCCTTGTGTACAAAGAACTTGGTTCACTAACGTGTTTAATTGAATTCGTCTTTGGCTTATTTATGGATTATTACCTTTTCCTAAGGGTAATTTCCTAAATTTGCCTATAACGTATCTAATTAAAATATACCGACGTTTCCACAATACATCAAAAATTTTGGCGCCGCTGCCGGTTCATGACATTACGAGAGACTATTGATTGACGGTTTCGATTGGATTTTGGGATCCATTCACCTCGCGAATGTTATTTTTACGTATCATAAATAAAAAACATAAAAAATCAAAAATATAAAAATATATTAAAACTAAAAAATTAACAAAATCAATTGTTTTCCTAAAGAATTGACCAAAAAAATAAAAAATCCAAAAAGCAATCTTTTTCCTAAGAGATTGCACCCAAAAATATATTTATTGGATTTCATCGGTTTTTACGTACATATAGTATTTTCTTTAAAAACCCAATAAATACAAAAATATTTTCTCTATATTGTTATATGTAGATACGTATACGTATACGAACACTCAATACGCATACTTCCATAAGTATTGCTTTTGCAATACACCGTGTTCGGGAGCATTCCGGTCCTTGACACGTGTATCGATCAAAATTAATTAAGCAAGAATAGATAAATACTTCCAATAGGCAAGAATTCAAAGAATACAAACTACAAAGTGATAGAGAGGCGACGTGCTATAAAATGTCGTCTAAGGGTTAATAGGTACTTAAGTGATTTGCGCCACCTAACCCCCCGTTCACTAGTGCGTATTCTAAGAAGGAAAGCTTGATTGGGGGTCTTGAACCCAAGTATTACTTACGTATACTATACTTTCTTGTTGATATTACTTATTGAACCTCGGAAAGGATAATCCCTTCTTTTCCAAATTCGAACGAGAGCTTCTCTCTCACTCCTTGATTTGAGTTGCATGCTCACTGCGGGCGTGCGCAAATACCATTTGGTGTACAACCCCTTCCTCCTAAAAGAAAGAAAAAGAGAAAGAGTAAAAGCAACACCGTCCATCAAGCCGATCCCGAGAATCGTGCTTTGATCATCACACGAGAAGCCATGGCCGCCGTTGACAATCGACCTTTGATGGAGCACTTACAATCCAATGTGCAAGGATATGCCGATGCTATTGTTATACCCGAGATTCCCGCAAATACCTTTGAGCTTAAGACATCTATCATTAGCTTGGTTTCAAACACACCATTTTTTGGAAGACCTAGTGATAATCCACATGATCATATCAAGAAGTTTCTATCTCTTTGCAACACCATTAAGTAAAATGGAGTTCCCCATGATGCCATTAGGTTGATCTTGATCCAATTTTCCATAGAGGGCAATGCTAAGTATTGGCTTGATACACAATCACCTAAGAGCATTACTACTTGGGATGACTTTACTAAGAAGTTTTTGAACAAGTTCTTTCCTCCATCTAATACCACGGCTTTGAGAAACCTAATTATTGGATTTCAACAAAAACCTAGCCAAACGTTTAGTGATTCTTGGGAAGAGTTCAAGGAGTTATTAAGAAAATGCCCCAATCATGGATTCAATGAAGTTCACCAAATCAATACTTTCTACAATGGATTAAGATCACATCATCAAGATTCCCTCAACTCCTCGGCGGATGGGAATATTCTTTCCAAATCCATTCAAGAGGCATGGGACATTATTGAGACTAAATCAATGGTGCAAAGTAACACACAATTTGATGAGAGAGTCCATGTGGTGCAAGAGAGTGTTACCCCACAACTGGATAAGATTATCTCTCAAAAGCTTGATACTATGACTGACACACTCTTGAAATTTTGTGAAATCTCTTTGAACAAAAATTCCACCAATGATGTGAATGCTATTGCTATTTTATTAGAGACTTGTGGAGGTCCTCATTCTTACCTACAATGTGACAAGGTTAAAAATTATCAAGGGGAATGTTATGCTTATCAAAATGAATAAAGAGAGCACTTCCAACCTAACATCAATCCTAACAATCTCTCTTACAAGTCAAATAACTTCCTTGCTCCACCCAGCTTTCCACCCCAACCACCCATCCAAAATAAACCCAATCCTCCTCAATTGCTTCAAAGAAATCAAGGGCCAAGGGGAAATTACCAAGGGAAAAACAACTATAGAGCACCCAATACCTTTCAAAATCAAGGAAATCACTTTCAAGGCAACAACCAAGACTTTTACAATCAACCTCCACATTTCCAACCTCAAGGTTTTCAAGGGAATGTGCCACATGATTAACACCATTGAGCTTCACAAAATGAATCAAGAGAATGAAAGGAGGTTCCAAGCTAATGAGAAAAGAATGAGGGAAATGCATGAGGAAACAAACAAAAAGTTTATGATGCTTCTTAATCAAAGTTCACAAGGGGCTCTACCTTCAAACACACAAACAAATCCAAGGGCTAATGTGAATGCTATCACAACAAGAAGTGGAAAGAAAACTCATGATCCTTCACCACCCAAACCTACTATGGTTAAGCCTACTATGGTTCCACCTTATGATAAGCCATCAACATCAACACCTTCAAGCTCTACAAACTCAACACCTACACCTCTTACTCTTTTACCTTTCACACCTACCAATGAAGAAACAACAAAGAGAAACCTTCCACAACAACAACTACTCAACCTACACCAAAACCAAGCCTTCCATATCCATCAAGATTGAGAAAGGAGAAATTAAAAGACAAGGATGATATACAAGTCTCTAATTTTTTGAGAATGTTCAAGCAACTTAACATAAACATCTCCTTTACGGAAGCTCTTGCATATATGCAAAAGTTTGCTAAAATGTTCAAAGATCTCCTCTCCAACAAGGAAAAATTGGTGGATTTTCCTAACACATCACTTAATGAGAATTGCTCCACCGTGTTGCTCAAAACTTTACCTATAAAACTTGGAGATCTGGGGCGGTTTTTGATCCCTTGTAATTTTCCCAGGGTGGAAAATTGCATTGCACTAGCGGATCTAGGGGCAAGCATTAATCTCATGCCTTTATCGGTTTGGCAAAAACTCTCTCTTCCCGAGCTCACTCCTACTAGGATGACCCTTGAGTTAGCAAACCGTTCCATAGCTTATCCGGTAGGCATTGCAGAGGATGTGTTTGTAGGGGTTGATAAATTCACATTCCCCCCGGATTTTGTAGTTGTTGACTATGACATGGACCCGAGAGTTCCTCTTATTGTTGGTAGACCTTTCTTGAGGACGGGTCGTACTCTTATTGATGTGGCAGAGGGAGAACTAATTATGAGGGTAGAGGATGAGAAAGTTGCGTTTAATATGGAAAAGTCATTAAGAAACCTCAAGGTTATGAAACCATTAATCATATTGATGTTCTTGATGCGGTGGTAAATCATATGGATGATGTAGGGGTAAATAACAATGATATTCTTCATGAAGTTTGTCATGAATACTTTCATGAAGCTTGTCAAAGTGGGAATTATGAGATTCCCCATGTTGAGACCATAGCCTCCATTACTTCCTCATTGAATCTTTTTGAAACTCAAGAGTTTAACATTGATGATTTTTTGATCCATTCAAACCCTATTTTTCAAACATCACTTGATAACCCACTTTTCAATGAGAATGAGGAAGTTAATGATGATTATAGTGAAGAGCTTTCTATACCTTTAAGGTCTATGACTCATATCATCTCTATGAGTGGTCCTCCTATACTTGAGCCTCCTAGTGACACTTATTGTCATACCTATCCGCCGGTGGATTTAGTTATTCTTGAGGAGGATCCTCAACCTTTAGAGAGTGATACTACTTTAGAGGATATTACTTTTGATGAGGATTTAGACAAGTTTCTAGATACCTACTTTCCTATTGAGGATGAGTTTCCCCATGATTCCAATGTTTCATTTGTCTCTTCATTGAGTTTGGATGAGGACGACTCTCCTACTTTGGACTTAGATGATGACTTTTATCCCCATTTGGACCTTAATGAAAATTTTTCAAAAGGAAAAGAAAAGGAAGACCCAAAGGTTCATACTACTTGTGTTTTAACACCTCTTTTTCAAACTTCGGTGTCTAATGATGTGAATTTTTATAAGGGGGAGTCTTCTAAAGGAAACACTTCTTTGACTTGTCATTTTCCCCAAAAGGAAAAGGTTTTTGATCCTGGTATAAACATTTTTGAACTATCTGCTATAAAAGGAAAACTCTTTAGAAAAATGGGATCCTTACCTTCTTATCACACCTTTCATTGTGACCATCGTTTCCTTAAGGGAACCTCGACTATTTTACCCTGGTTTGTGATTCCCACCTTGGGATTGAACTATTATTGGGATGAAACTCATGTATTTGATCCTGGTGGACTTTCTTCGAGGTTTCCCTTTACGGGCATGACTTTTCACCCTTATCATTGAATAACTAGGTTAGAAAATGTAGACTAGATCTAAACATGTTAGGTTTAATAAAAGGGTGTTATAGTAGAGTTGAAGTGGAGGGGTGGTCTTTCATCGTCTTTTGGTGTTTTTTTAATGGTTGCTCTCTATCATTTCATGCTTGGAGCTTATGGAGGAGGCCCGTGTATCCAGTTCACTTAGATTAGTTTTTGATATCATGATATTTAAAACACTTGTGCTTAAAATGAATACCCTTCAGTTGTCTCTCCCTTAGCTCGAGTTAAACAAAGTTATCAATGTCATAAGTGTAGGGGAGTTTATTCCAATATTCTTAAACATTAAGGACGATGTTTATCTTAAGTGTAGGGGAGACTTCTATCGAAGTGACCTTACCTAGACCATTGCCCTTAACTTTATGATAACTTGGAAATTAATTTTTCAAACATTATTCAAATTTTTGATCTACTTTGGCCACAAAAAATATGCATTCATAATTTTTGCATTAATCATTTTTCATTTGCATAACACATTTGCATTGTATATATTTCTTCTTTTATTTTTCATCAAAAATATATAAAAAGGCAAAAATATAATAAAGGATATGGTTTAACAAATTTAGACTTCTTTGAAATATTAGGTCCGCCATGGATACTTTGACTCAACCCGAGTTTGCTTATCTAAGCTTACTCTAGCTAGTATCCTTAACCATGTAGTCCTTCATTGGTCTATTAGGCTAAGCATCCACGAGTCTCATTATTTGAGATTTTAAATTTGTGGAGAATGGGAGATGATAGAGTTGAAGCAAGTATAAAAGAGCTAGATAAACTTCATGACAATTACTTGTGGCTAAACCCTTCTCTTTCTTTGCCTCTAATTTCTTCGCATGTATATATGTTAATAAATAATCAAGAACGGTTTTAATCGGTTTGTAGTCTTTTATGCATTTTTTACTAATCATTCGTGGTTGGTATAAGTACGTCTTAAGATTCTAAGTTAGAACGTTTTATGTGTACTAGACACATGTCATGCTTAATACTTAGTGGGTGTTTTTCCTTTTATTCTTTTCAACATTCTTTGTGAGGAATAAAGAAAAATAAGAGCGGCTTATGAAAAAAATGAGTGGCTAGAGAAAAAAAATAAAATAAAGAAAAATAAAATAATTATACAAGACTCCCAAGAGGGGCAGTGAAGTGTTAATTATAGTAGCTATTAAATTCCAATATTACTCTCACAAGGGTTGCGGGGATTTAATAGTTGCTCCAATCCAATATTACCTTGACGAGTTGCGGGATTGAAGATCCAAAGTCTCAAAAATGCGGCGGATATAAATTATTGCGTGAGTTTTATTTATCTTTCCTTAGCGAGTGTGTAGCTACTTATTAATGCATGACATAAGGATCTTACACATAAGGCGAATGACTTATTATTCTTGAGTTGGACTTATATTAATTGTGAGCAGTTTTTCAAGTAACGGATGAGAGGATTACTTAGGATTAAAACCGTGCTTCCTTATTTTTGGATTTTACATTTCTTATATTTGACGCTTTAAATAATGAAAAATTTGCTTCCAAGCAATTTGCTCAAATAATAACCGGTTCCACATTTAATTGTTATGAATAAGTTGATGCACTTTTTACTTGTGAATGCAATGATCCCATTTTTAAGCTTGGTATGGGGAAAGTGAAACTTGAGGGTGATAAGTGTTCATGGTACCAAAAACCCTAATCTAAGTCTTTGATTTCTTTATGAGTTATTTCCATCAAAACCATTTCAAGAAAATCAAAAATATATATAATAAGATTGTTTTCTTTGCATTGAATTATAAATATTCAAAATCACTCATCATGTAGTATAGTATAGTTTATTAAATCATAAAATGGCCAAGATGGATTAATTATGAGAAAAGTGTACTCTACAGCTTTGAAATACTGCATTGCATCAGGCCATGGCAATGGTCAAGTGGAGGGGAGTTTATAAGTGTGAAAACACTCATTAATAATGACCTAAAAACCACTTAAAACACGACCAAATACATTATTTTAAACTTTAAAATATCATAATTACGCGTGTATTTGTGTTTCATGTGTTTTCAGGTAAAAAGATGCATTTTGGAGCAAACACGTGCTTTAATGGGAAATATCCGAAGAAAAGACGGAGAAAGAAGACAATAGAAGGATCAATATGGCCAAGTCAACAAGTCAAAGGGCTGAAGACGTTTATTTTTGAAGATAAAGATATTAATGCAATAACCAGCCAATCATTGGGAGAATCATAAGAAGCAATTTAATGAGCAGACTTCATAATAACGAGACATTCATTGATCAATAAATGATCTGAGACACAACAAGAAAAATGACAAAGTGTGAAACAAAGAAAGCTATGAGATGTTCAAACATGGTCATGGCCAGCTATTAATTCAAGTTTCCATAAATAACCAGTCAAAGGCAGCACTCAAATATAATCAATTATTGCCGCAATGAAGATCAAAAAAAGAATGAGGGATATTCCACATTTAATAAACATTAAACTAATACCCATTTATCCCTTAATCATTTTCACAGCAACATTTATTGATCCATTCCTATTAATTCTAAAACCGAATCCCCATTCAACTACATTCTCCAATCACAATTCTACCACCACATCACACGGATCAAACTACTAGGATTTCTATCTGCTATCATACAAGTCTGTAAACCAACGGAAAAAAAAGAGCCACGTAATACTTTCTTCTCAACATGTCCACGTGGAGATCTCCTATTGGAGCTGCCACGTCAATGATAGTCACTCCCTTACTTCAGCACGCTTATAAATACATGTCACTCTCCTCATTTGAAAGACGTAGCCTTAGTGTGAACATTACACACAGTAGATAGATTAGTTCAACACTTTCTTTCTTCTTAAAACTAGTGTGTGTAAATTCACACACATTAATCAGTTACTAGTTTGTTTTAGTTTGTTACAAACTGTTGTAACCACTTTACCTACATTTCCACTTTACAAGTTCAATAAAATCCATTTCCAATTCCATTAAACCTTACTTAAGTCTACATTTCACTGTTACTATGCAAGCGACTGTTATTTTGAGTGTTTGATTCTGAATCAATTCATTGAAGTGATGTTAAAATGATGAATTCTCTTTGATTCGAAGTACTTGTTGAAGATCCGTAGTCAATACAATTCTGTTGATATTCAGTTACTTCCTAAATAAGCGTTCGAGTAGCAGTTCCGTTTGATGTTCGATGAAGCAAGTGGTGTTGAATGAATGTAGTTGTACTGGCGAGTAGATTCTGTCGAGTTAATTCTAAGTAACTAAGTGGAAGCAATAGTGATTCTCTGACGAGAGAATTTACAAGAATTATGAGTTCATAAGATGGTTTTGCATTTGGTTTGTGTCACCTTGGGATATTGTTAGGTGCAAAAGTTTCTTTATGTACTGTTCCGGTTTTGGTTGATGTAGATTAGATCTCAATTTAATTCAGCAGCCTAGTTTCGACAACAACGGACATAGCATCAGTTTGTTTTGGTGTTCAGCGTCCATGAACTCAAACGGTGATCATTAATTAGTTTCGAAGATGGGTTCTAGTTTAGTTTCATAATCAGCTCCGGAGCAGTTCGATCATTAGTTGAGGAGTAGATTTTGAATTCAGTTTGTCTTGATTCACATTCGAAGGTGTTTGACTTAAGCGAGCTTAGCGCTCCGCTTCGGCATCAATGGACTCTTCGTTTCAAAACGGTTAAGCACATTTTAAAATTTCTGAGTATCTTAGGCTAAACATTGTTTCGTTACTATTGTAGAGTCGATTTGCTAAACTGAATATTGAAGTAAGTTGGTACTTTTAGTGATAGAAGTCTAATTACATGCATGCAATTTGTTTAGTACTGATAATGGGCTTTCTGTTTTAGTAGCTTACTGATATAAAGTTTAGAAAACGTGTTACAGTTGGTTTACTGTTGCAATTTTAATAAAACGTGAATGTTTGCATGCATGTGTTAAACAGTTATTGAACATTTTCAGTTAAATCATGATCTTGATTTGAACTTTTATTGGACCTATATGTTTCCATTTATAAGTAAACGTGGGTTTAAAAAGGGTTTTTGGACTGATGATTGTTTTGGGCTTGTATAAGTAATGGATCAATTTCATTCTGAATTTCAAAAAGCAGTGAAGTATTAGAATTGAATTTGTACTTATTTTAAATTTAGGTTTTGTAAAAATTACAAATTTACTTTTATAAAAATTAGATTTTGTCATTTTGTAAAATTTTGATAAAAATTAGATTTTATTAAATAGTTAGTTAAAATATTGTTAAAAGTTTATTAGATTTGGATAAAAACTTAGTTGTAAAATCTGTTAGAAAATTTGTTACTTTTTCCTTGATTAGTTAAGTAGTTAAATTTGTTAGAATTTGTTAAGTAGTTTAATTCTTGTTATTTTCGTAATTAAATTTGTTAGTTAGTTACTTCTTTACTTTACTTGTATTTTGTGCTTGATTGTGGTAATTGCAAGATGTTTTAGATTAGTATGGATATGTAGTATAATATTTTTACATTTTTAATTGCTTTGATGAATTAGACATAGAATCCAAATACTCCTAACAACCAAGAAGAATTTAAAGCTCGATATTAGTAGGCCTTTCAATTTGTCTAGAATCAAGAATAAACGAACTTACAAATACTCAATTTCAACAAGCGACTCAAAAGTCTCATCATGTCTGTGCTTCCAGATGATCTAATGAATTCTGTTGTGAATTGCAAGACAGCAACATCCACATGGGATGATTTGATGCTGTGACAATCCGTCAATTTATGGTTGATATTTTATTCTCAAGTATTAGTTAAAAACATTATTTTAATGTTATATTATGAACTCACTTATTTTTTGGAAGAAATTTGGGTTTACATCTTGAAGTAGCATCGACTACGTCTAAACCGGAGGATTCTACGTTACGTGCTTACGTTTACATACACCGTTTTGGTGACAGTCCGACATTTCAGAAAATAAATTTATCCGTGAATATTATTTTGAGATTTTAAATTTGTGTTGGTTCCTAAACTCACAAATTTACGAGAAAAGATTAGGACTTACGATTATAATTTAACGTCCTTTACGACTAAACCGGAAACCTTAGGATTATGTATTTACGTTTTCGAACTCCGTTTTTGATGAGATAATTTTTATTAGATTCGTTTTGTGCCGTTGATTCATAATTTATAAAAACGTTTTTCGTAAAACGACCCGAGGGCACGCAAATCGAGGAAACTAGAATCGAGGAATACCCGTAAATTAGTGGGATGAGACAAAACAAGTTTTGCCCCACCCCACTATATGGACGGCAACACTTAGAACCACCACACCCTTGGTGTCATTCTTATACTAACAAAATGGACACTTGTCCATTCAAGCTTAACTTGTAAGCTAACTTTCCACCCAAAACATCAAAACAACTAAACATAAACTAGCAACCCTCATTCTTACATGCAAAACAACTCCAACTCTCTCTCTACTCCTCCTTGCCGTCCCATCTCCACCATAAACCACCCATTTGATCAAAATTTACACCCCAAATCCTATGTTATTCATACATAAGATGATGTCCTATTGAAGACTTGAAGATTGGAGGTGATTCTAACATCTAAGGAGGTGATTTGGTGATGTTCAAGGGCTGATTTCTACAAGAAGTTTACAAGTATTGGTGGTCCTGAAGATTGGTGTTGATCTATCACAAGTTCTTCCATCAAAATCCAAGCCTTGATCATAAACTACACAACCTTGGTGGTTTAGAGATTGTTCTTCCTATCCTCTTGTTATTTTGATTATGTAATCTTGTATTTTATTTATTTATGTATATGTATATGATGAGAATGATGATAAAAATATTATGTGGGGATTTGGTGTTGATAAACATGGGTAAAAAGATGGAAAACCACATGTAAAATGGTTAAAATTTTGCTTAATGTGATGGATGTATAAAAACAGTAAGTAACCAAATGTTAAACTGATAAAATGGTAAAGTGGAATCAATATACAGTAAGTATTAGGTGTTATACACATGTGAGAGTTGGCCATGCAATGGAATCATAAAAATGAGTGAGATATGATCTAAACAAGTTTAGAGTGCAAATCTGCCTACACTGTTTTGGACGAATTTATTAGAATATTTAGAGGTTGATTCAACAGTAGCTATAGGAATAAAATGAATCACATATCATGTATTTTCTGTGATAAATATTTGAGGTCCTATCTCCATATAGTACTCTAGATATGGACATTTTAGTGAACTTAAAATTTAGGACTGATTTTGTGAAATTAAAGTTTAATATTATTATATAAGCACTCAAATAAATATAATATAAAATGTGAATTAAAACCCACTAAATTATATATTTCATTTATATAAATATGCATAAGGATAAATAAATGGACATTATATAAAAATGGTAGTTTGGTATGTTTTATAAGTTATAAAAATTATATACTAAGTTTTACGTCTTTTCAGCTAAAACCGAAAGATTAACGTTTTTGTCAAATAAAACTTAGACGGTCGGACCCGTCTCAATGTAAACTTTTTAAAAGTCATATACTGATATATAAGTACCTAATACAAGTAAAAACCGATAAAACCCGAACTATATTAGATACGGACATTAACGGGCTAACTTAGCATTATTGGACTATTAATCCAACTAAATGGGCTAAACACTTATAAATTTACTTATTGGGTTTAACCCACTTGGGCCGAACATGTAAAGTATAATACTGATAATAAAAGTTTAAAATGGATTAATAGAAGTTAATGGACTCATAACAGGCTTATTGGACCTAAAACATGTAAATAGGTAAAACTAGTAAACTAGTTATCAACACGTAACAATAAAATTAGTAAATGAGAATGTATAAACCCACTTGATCATCATCATAGATATAAAATCATCATATGTATACATAATTGTTATTTTTATAAAGTCATTGGACAAAAGTCTAAGACAAGAATTATTTGTCTAGGTTTCCGTGATTGAAGCACATACCGTACATCCGAATCGCGAAACCGCTATCCCACATCAACGTGAGTTCATAGCCTCGCACTCTTTTAAATGTTTTTATGAAATGTTTTATAAACCCGCGAGGGAGATAACATGTTAGTTTTTATAAAATAGGACACTAGTTGTCCCGATTGTTTGTTTATTGATTTGGACCCGAATAATTGTATGACCCGATGAATGATTAAATGACCCGATAGATGAAATGAAATGGATTATTAAAGTTAGGTTACGTCACTAAAAGTCCCATTAGCATGAATTGTGAACTACCGGGATTTGGTAGACGCTTATGCATATAATAGTACTATTTGGGGACGATCACCCCAGTTCGCGCCTTGACGGTTGATCCCCGTCGTGCCACATTGATTGGTAAGCGAATTTATGTATGAGAAGATTTACACAAGCGTGATTATTGTGACGACACGCTAATTTAGATCGGCAAATTGAGTTTCGGGCTAGCTACCCGTTGTTTGTTGTAGTAAGGTAACAATGTCATGCGGCTTATAATAATCCATGTAACGAAATACTGCTATACGCACTGAATTACGATATATTGCCTGACTAGCAATACGGGATCTTATTATTGATTTTATGTTCGTGTTTTGGTTTTACATAACCATATTCATATAACGGTTTTTATTTAACTTTATACAACGTTATAAAACGTATTGTATGATGTTTTTACGACATTGGCTCGTATAATGATTTTGAAGGCAAATGCCTATATTATGATTTTTGATAAGGATTTGTATAAAATGACTTTGGCTATTTTATGGCCTATTATAAAGATTTGTACAAAATGATTTTCGGTAATAATTATGTACCAGTGATATATTAATGTATTTCATTAAACTCTATGAATTCACTCGGCGTTATCGCTGACCTTTTCTTTTAACATGTTTTATCTCAGGTACTTGAAGGTAATTCTCGGGAAGACGACAAGAATTCATGGCCCGCACTTAAATAACAATTTCCATTCAAATGCTTTGTAAAATTTGTATGAAATAATATGACTTGCGACCTATGTAAATTTGATATTTATGAATGGAAATGCTTTATTATAAAACGACGTGATTTTTAAGCGTTGTCTATGATGTGAGTAATGTGCTATCCCGTAACACCAACGAGTCTTCCGCTGTATTGAATTGTGTATATTTGGGGGTGTTACAGTTTGGTACCAGAGCTCTCGTTATAGAGAACGAAAGATTTTTAAAACCAAGGTTTTGAATAAAACATTTCAAAATCTTTTAAATATAAACATTTTTCTAAAAATGTCTAAAAATCTTTTGACTATAACGGTACCGAAGAATTCCCGAGTTATCGACAAGGCCAGACTGAGAAGTATTATTTTAATATATATATATATATATATATATATAACTTGGATTATATATATATATATATATATATATATATATATATATATATATATATATATATATATATATATATATATATATATATATATATATATATATATATATATATATATATATATATATATATATATATATATATATATATATATATATATATATATATATATATATATATATATATATATATATATATATATATATATATATATATATATATGATGTAATCTTATTAAATGATTGTTTGATGATTATTTTGATATTTATACGAGGTATTTATACGACGTAGATTGTCACAAGGAACCCTAACTCTCCTAGCAAATCAATCGAAGCTATTCCCGTAGGAATTTTAGCTATTCCAGATCTAAACCAAGTTGTGGATATTTATGATCCTAACAAAATGGTTGATATTCGTAGAAATGTAGATATTAGTTGATTGTAATATTGAAGAAGAATTAGCATGATTAAATTTGATATCGATGTCATGACGATCTTTCCTTATAGAGTGGAGTTTGACAAAACGTTACCACCTAGAAAGATGTCATCTGATTCGTTGTCACCCAAATCTTAAAATTGAAATCGAAAGGGTGAATGTTGCACTTGAGGCTGTAATTGGAACCATTACCCAAAAGCCTCATGCCACTAGTACCTTTCCGAGAAGTCTAATCGAATGATCTAGTCATTTGATACTAGTGACTCATTTGATAACTATTGATGAAAGAGCTATAGGATTGTAAATTAAGTGTTGATCATATCGAGCTTTTATGGCCCTATTAAGGTCTAGAATAATGTTGAAAGTTGTCTAGAATAATGTTGAAAGTATTGGAAAATGAGGTAGGATATCGAATTGAGTATAAGTTGATTGAAACTTGAATAAAGTAAAATTTAACTTGTATGGAATAAGAAATTGTTAAGAGGAAGTTGTTGAGTCTTGTGATTGAATTATAAGGTTTTAAATGATTGTTATTTCGTGTTAAGGGTTGTTCCTAGACCATTGTCCAATGATGAGGATGCCAAGTGTCCAGGAAATAAATTGAAGAAATCTTCTTCTGAATAGGGACCGATGGATCTTCCAGGACAGGTGGAACCCCCATGACTCTTGTAGATTAGTATTCATTGTGGTATCTTTTAAAAATCCCTAACTTAACTGAGACATCAGTTAATAGGACGAGTTCTTGGAATTGTATGACATAGTGACACGTAATGTGTTACGGTACAATTTTTGACTTGTTTGTGATTAATGAAAAGACTACCTTTGATTGCTAAATCCTACATGTATCGATGTTATCTATCCTTTATTGCTTCATTCTAACGTTCGCATTAGTGATGCAACCATTGAACAAGTACTCATCTCAAATTGAGTTACGTTGTGGATTATTCTTTTGAGCGCCATCAAGGTCATGAACCTCATGATTATTTGGCTAAGCTCATTTCCTATTATATTGTAGTTAGTTCTTGGTGAACAAGTTTTCATCACTCTTTTGCAGATCACTCATTGTTTTTATAAGTTAAAACAGTATTCCTTGAGAAAACTAAATTTTCATCACTATAAGGATTATTCAAAGCGAGATTTATAAGTAATCGTTATCGAAATGAAGTGTTTATGAAACACCTTGGAAAACCTAATTGTTTTCATAACAAAGAAAATCTTTGTAAATTTATTTTTGATTCTTATTTAAGAATTAAGCATGAAAATGTTTTTATTATAAACATGATGATAAAATTTTGGCGAACTGGGTATTGCATCGTTAATCTTGAAATTGTATATAGTTGCGCGCCTACATACAATATGGAAGTGACCATGCAAGGCTGATTAGTAGTCACCATGAAATTATTAATAAACACTAAATTTTCTTTGAAGATTGTAAAAGATTAAATTTTATGAGATCTGCAAGAAGTGAAAAATAGGGACATATTGATAGGGACACCTACATATGTGCCCGTACTATTTATTCTTCTGAGCCGAATTTACTCATCTGTGGATATTGTCTTAATTGACAATTGATATTCTCTTTCTTGTCCAGTTCTCTCGTAGTGAGATTCTTTGAAAAAGTATATGATTACCGAATGTTGATACCCGACTGGATGTATCGACGTTCCTATCATTTCTTTTGATTAGATTTCATTTGAATGACCTAGGTAACGATCCGAGGAGCTTTCGAATGCGTACTCAAATTATGAAAACGTAGGATATATTCATATTCGTTAAATGTTTTCGTCTGTATCTGAATTGAACTTCTCTCGGGTAGATTATGCGTTGACCTTACTCTTTTAATGGTAGTTGTTTCTCCATATATCCTTGAATTTGTGAAGGATTATGAGTTATTATTAGTCTTTTGAGAAGTTCACATCTTATCGACGGCAATAAAACTGGAAAGATGGTAGTGCCAGTAGAGTGGATTGATTGATTATGACATGACGACATTGTCTTAATTGATGGGAACTCGAGTAGAATTCCCCTAAAATATAAGATGTTGATTATCAAAAGTTATTTAAATAATTCTTGATGGATGACCATATCCTGCATTTAGACTTGAAATTATACCATGAATGGTTGTGAATTAGTCATAGATATTATAATCTAGAAAGAACTTAAAACAAATGTACTAAAAGATGTTTCTATTATCTGAAACTTTAGGAGGTATTTGCTGGTGAACTACCTAGACTTTCGCCATTAAGGCAAGTTGAATTTGGTATTGATTATATTCGCGGTGCTGTACATGTGGCATGTGCACTATACGTCAGCACCATCTGAATTAAAGGAATTACCGTACAACTGAGAGAGTTGTCGGAGAAAGACTTCTATTCTACCAAGCTCGTCATCATGAAGAGCTATGGTGTTATCATTCCTTATATTTGTTGAATTACCGTGAACTAGGTAAATTGATGATCAAAATCCATATCCAGTACCCAAGATGATAGATTTGTTCGATCATTTACAAGTTTCTAGCGTATATTCGAAGATTTGATCCACGGCATGGTTATCATCAACTTCGCGTCCGCGAAAAAGATTATCTATTCCAATCACTACATCCAGAACTTGTAATAAACATTATAAGTTTCACGTGATGACGCTTGGATTGACTAATACACATGTAGCATTCATAAATTTGGTGAATCACGTGTGTAGGATGTAAATTGTTAAATTCATGCTTGTGATCATTAAGGACCATTTGTTTGTTTATAAGAATAAGAATGAGTTAATAATTATTTATAGATTGCCCGAAATTGGCCAAACAATAAAAACCTGCACCTTGAATATTTAACATATGATTTAAGGTTTGATCCTTTACTTAAAATGACCGTTTGATGGTAAGATATATATATATATATATATATATATATATATATATATATATATATATATATATATATATATATATATATATATATATATATATATATGACTCTTTAAAATTTTGGGCCATTTGAGACTTTGGGTTTCACCAAAAAGAAGGGGCAAATATGTTTTGACAAATGTTTTATTAAAAAGAACTTTTGAGGGATTATTCCCTCATACCCAGAACATTTAACTAAACTCATGTTTAGGGGTAAATGTTTGTGTATACCTCAAGACAACCTAAGAAGGATTGAGAAAAACCATATAAACCATGACTTGAAATTTAAAACGACAATTTTTGCTTTTCAGCTAAGAAAATTTTGACCAAAGTATAACCAAAGATTTTTCGAACAGGGAGAGGATGGGAGGAGAGAACGTCGACCATAAGGGAGACAACAGTTACTTCGATGTGAGCAGAGTGCCCATTTCCTTACTTAGACTATTTACGAATCTTATTAATTATTTTAATCATTTTCGATAAATCAACAAAAATCTTGTTAATTAAATTCAAATTTATTCTTTTGAACATTTTCCTATAATTGGACGAACCGAGAAATTTAAAACTTTTTACGTTTACGTTTCATAAAATATTATATTTATTATCTAATTACTTGTAATACTTATCGACGCTTTAAACGTCGAATTGAGCAAAACTGAAAAAAAAAATATAATAGTTGAGACGAAACTAAGACATAGAAAATATGAAGAAAGAATTTCTGAGTAAATTGTACACATGATAATTATTTCATCAGGAAAGATGAATGTAAATACTGACGCATTATATAAAAAGGATAAAGAATCAATTAGGATGTGTTCCTTAATAATGAATGTGCAAAATAAATTGCCGAGCAATTTAAAATATAGCCGATGCTTATAAAAAGGATAATATAGATAATAAAAAGGGTTCGCGGCTAATGTGAACCTTTAGATTTGAGAAGACGATGGCATTAAATGTTTTAAAGGCCGCTTGTGGTTGCCTAAAAATGGAGATTTTGAGATATAGTTATGTTGGAATCTTGTAAGTATAAGTATTCTATTCTTGTCATTTCTGATTTAATGTATCTTTATCTGAAGAAGTTGTACTGATGGCAAATTATGAAGGCAGACATCGCCTCATACAGACATCGCCTCATACATTAGTAAACGTCTAGCTATTGCAAAGGACATCATCTGAATTTGATTCGATTTGGGTCATCGTCGACAGACTGACAAAATCTGCTAATATCATTCCTATTAATGATAGATTCTCGATAAAGAAATAAACTCTTTTATATTTAAAGGAGTTGTGTAAGCATGGTGTGCCTGTATCGATCATCTCTATCAAGATCCTCGATTCGCATCGAATTTCTAGAGATTTGCTCGGAAGTCATTGAGAACGAATCTTGATGAGAGTACTGTTTACCATCCCAATCGAAGGGACGAGGTAAAGTAACGATACAAAATACTATAAGTGCTGTTTTATGCTTGACTGATTGACCTTTAGTAATAAACCATATAATCGCTTTCCTTTGGAGAGATTATCATTGATAATTATCGTATTAGGATTGAGATCGAATCTTGTGAGGATCTATATTAGAGCATCTATAAGCAGGAGTTGGGATGAAGACACCCGACATACACCCATTGTGAGTTGGACATGTCTTTTAGGTTTAAGGTTTCCTATGATGGCGAACCTAACCTTACAAAATACTCGACCCGCGAGACCTGAAATGATTGTTGAAATTAGGATCTGATTATTGACTGCCGATAGTGGGCAGGAGGTTATGTGAATATGAAATGTAGATCTTGAAGTGCCAGATGGGTAGCCAAGTTATGCCAAAAAATTTAACCATAGAAAAATGAATTGATGATCTGAAAGATCATGTGATATAAGTCGTCGTTGTATGGGACCATTGAGATGATGTAAAAGATTGGTTTGAAAGGAATATAAGCTGGATCTACCCTAGGACTTCAAGAGCTGTGTAAATTATGTTTCGTATATCGAATTTGATAAAATGCCTATCAAGTGAGAATCTGATTGTTTCTTAGTAAAGTTTAGATCGGCGAAAAGTTGCATTCATCAAAAACCCGTGAACATCATGGATAGAGAAAGTAAGTCAACATTAAGCCTGATCTCATTCCCGTAGTCATGTTTGATGAAATTTGCATATTGTAATGGAATACACTTGTGAGAAAAGACCGAATGTGGAGGAAATACCCACATGGCTTTAACTCTATAAGAAACGAGTAGTAAGATAAGATGATCTTTGAGGACAAAGATCCTGTTTAGGGGTAAATGCTATGACAATCCGTCAATTTATGGTTGATATTTTATTCTCAAGTATTATTTAAAAACATTATTTCAATGTTATATTATGAACTCACTTATTTTTGGGAAGAAATTTAGGTTTACATCTTGAAGTAGCATCGATTACGTCTAAACCAGAGGATTCTACGTTACGTGCTTAACCGTTTTGGTGACAGTCCGACATTTCAGAAGATAAATTTATCCGTGAATATTATTTTAAGATTTTAAATTTGTGTTGGTTCCTAAACTCACAAATTTACGAGAAAAGATTAGGACTTACGATTATAATTTAACGTCCTTTACGACTAAACCAGAAACCTTAGGATTACGTATTTACGTTTTCGAACTCCGTTTTTGATGAGACAATTTTTATTAGATTCGTTTTGTGCCGTTGATTCATAATTTATAAAAACTTTTTCGTAAAACGACCCGAAGGCACGCAAATCGAGGAATACCCGTAAATTAGTGGGATGAGACAAAACAAGTATTGCCCCACCCCACTATATGGACGGCAACACTTAGCACCACCACACCCTTGGTGTCATTTTTTTACTAACAAACTGGACACTTGTCCATTAAAGCTTAACTTGTAAGCTAACTTTCCACCCAAAACATCAAAACAACTAAACATAAACTAGCAACCCTCATTCTTACATGCAAAACAACTCCAACTCTCTCTCTCTCTCTCTACTCCTCCTTGCCGTCCCATCTCCACCTTAAACCACCCATTTGATCAATATTTACACCACAAATCCTATGTTATTCATACATAAGATGATGTCCTATTGAAGACTTGAAGATTGGAGGTGATTCTAACATCCAAGGAGGTGATTTGGTGATGTTTAAGGGCTGATTTCTACAAGAAGTTTACAAGTATTGGTGGTCGTGAAGATTGGTGTTGATCTATCACAAGTTATTCCATCAAAATCCAAGCCTTGATCATAAACTACACAACCTTGGTGGGATAGAGATTGTTCTTCCTATCCTCTTGTTATTTTGATTATGTAATCTTGTATTTTCTTTATTTATGTATATGTATATGATGATGAATGATGATAAAATATTATGTGGGGATTTGGTGTTGATAAACATGGATAAAAAGATGGAAAACCACATGTAAAATGGTTAAAATCTTGCTTAATGTGATGGCTGTATAAAAACAGTAAGTAACCAAATGTTAAACTGATAAAATGGTAAAGTGGAATCATTATACAGTAAGAATTAGGTGTTATACACATGTGAGAGTTGGCCATGCAATGGAATCATAAAAATGAGTGAGATATGATCAAAACAAGTTTAGAGTGCAAATCTGCCTACACTATTTTGGACGAATTTATTAAAATATTTAGAGGTTGATTCATCAATAGCTATAAGGAATAAAATGAAGCACATATCATGTAGTTTCAGTGATAAAAAGTTGAGGTCCTATCTCCATATAGAACTCTAGATATGGACATTTTAGTGAACTTAAAATTTAGGACTGATTTTGTGAAATTAAAGTTTAATATTATTATATAAGCACTCAAATAAATATAGTATAAAATGTGAATTAAAACCCACTAACTTATATATTTCATTTATATAAATATGCATAAGGATAAATGTTGGGAATAAAATATAGTCAGTCCACTTGAGCGCTGACAAGAGATAAACAAGCGTTAATAGGAAGAAAACAAACGCTGACAGATCAAGCGTTGACAAGAAGAAGTCAAGCGTTGATAGGTTGAAGACAAGCACTGATGGAAAGATTTAGTCTACACGTATATTGTTTCTAGTTTGTTTCTAGTAAAGATAAGTTCAACATTGTATTTTCTATAATTATCTTTACCTAGAATAGTTTATACGTAGACTCTTGTACAAGGCTTCTTATGTCTATAAAAGAAGACCTTTAGGTTAAGTTTCATAATAAGTTTTCATACGTTAAACACTTTCATTGTAAGAAAGTTTGTTATTATCAGTCAAGTGAAAGTTTTTTTACATCTATGTGTGTTCTTGTTTAAGTGTTAATTCCGCATAACACTTAGATTACTTTATACATAAACAAAGTTTCTCTACGTGTATAACTTGATCTAATCTCGTATACATAAAGCTAAATCGATCTAAGTTTGGGATCAACAAGTGGTATCAGAGATTGTTGAGAAACTTTTTGATCTTAAAGAACACAAGAACCCTAAAATCACCAAAACCCTAATTTTCACAAAACCCTAAAAACATCATGTCCAATCCAGAAGTAAACCCCTCCTCCTCAAACCATAGCATCAAGATTCCCATGCTTGATGCAAACAACTTTGAGCTATGGAAGTTCAACTTTGAGCAATATCTGGGAATCTATGACTACACTCTCTAGGAGATTATTGAATATGGAAACACATTCAATAAAGCTCA
This sequence comes from Glebionis coronaria, assembly GCA_025667525.1. Classification (NCBI taxonomy): domain Eukaryota; kingdom Viridiplantae; phylum Streptophyta; class Magnoliopsida; order Asterales; family Asteraceae; genus Glebionis; species Glebionis coronaria. Next base: position 185,324,264 of record CM046882.1, read on the forward strand.
AAAGATTGCTGATGCCATTGCTGCAAGAACTGCTGTTGCTGGATGTCCAGAAGCAGATAAGAAAGAAAAACCTGGTGATGGTAGAGTTGTGTCTGTTGAAGACATAGCAAAGAAGAGGGTTGATATGAAAACCCTAAACATTCTGAAACTCTCTTTGGGACAAGAGAATAAGCACAAATACAGAGGTTATGAGTCTACAAAAGATCTTTGGGCAGCTCTTGAAGTTGCATATGGTGGTAATGATGATACTAAGGAAGAGAAGAAGAAGCAACTCATGCATGAGTATGCTGTTTTTAAGTCTCAACCTAATGAGAAGCTTAGCAGTGTGAGAAGCAGACTGCTTAACATTACAAGCAAGCTGTCCTTCATGGGGACACAAGTTGGTGATGTTGACATTATTGCCACCTTTCTTAAAAGCCTTGGTGATGCGTGGAAGATTGAGGCAAGATCTATTCTTGCCAATAACACTCACAAAAGTTCTACTTTTGATGATATCTACAACAAACTGAGGCTGTTGGAGAATGAAACTCTTTTGGAGCATGGAAGTAAGTCTACCAATAGCAACATGGCCTTCTTCTGACATAGTGAAGGCCAATTTGACCAGAAGGACTCTTACATACACCCAGTGATAGGTGTGAAAACACCCATCCTTTTTACCACTTAATTACAATAATAACCGAGCTAAAACGTGTATTTTATGTCATTTATGTCGGAATTATGCGTGGTTTGTGTTTTTGTTGTGATTTAGGACGAAAAGGTGAAAAGTGGAGAAAACACGGCATTCACGGGCTTTTATCGAAGAAAAAGACGAAAGATGAAGTCGAAAGATCAAGAGTGCAAAAGAACGGAAGTCCAAGACCAATTCTGAAGATTTATCGAAGAAAACGTCAAAAGGGCGGAAGTTTACTTAAAGCCGAAGAACTCGAGTCTTATTTATGAAGAAAATTCAAGACGAGTTCAAAGAAATCCCGAGACAAAGTCATTAAGTCCAAGATTAACAAACAATTAAGAAGAAGAGGACTTAAGTGTGCAATTAAGGAAAATAGGAAAGAGGGAGGAAGCTTCCTAAGCTCCTCCCTAATCACCCCTATATATAGTGACCACCTTCATTTGTTTTAGAGTTGTTGGTGGCTTGACAAACCACTCTTCCACCATTTTTATTTCTTGTTAATTAATTTCTTGCATTTTAAATTCTTGTTATGCACTTTTAATTTCTTCAATTCAAGTAAGTCTTTTAATTTTGGACTCTTTTCTTTTAATCAAGTTCTTATTTTTAATCATCTTCTTCTACCTTTCTTACTTTGCTTATCTTTGATTCATGTTCATCCTTGATTTTATTTTCATCTTAATGCTTATTTGATTTAAAGTTTCTTAAAAGTATTTGTCTTTTTAAAAGTTTGATTTAAAAAGTTTGCTTATTTAAAGTTTTGATAATTTTTTATTCATGCTTATTGAGTTCAATTTACTTTAGATTCGTTCTAGTTTTGGGTGTTAGCTTATCTAAAATAGCTTATTGCCTTTGCTTAAGTTTCAGATCAAAAAGGGAAATCGGAAAAGGTCTAAACCCTTTTCCGATGAGCATCTATTCCGACTACACCCCTTATTCCGATCTGTTGATCGGAAAAGGGTTTTGCTCATTCCGATTTGAGCATGGTTATTCCGATAAGCCCCTAGTTGCCTTATTCCGATTGCTGCTATAATTCCAACATTCCGATTTGACAGTTAGTTCTAGTATTCTGATTTGCTTTCCGATTTGACTATATTCCGACGGTGGGAGTTTGTAGATATTCCGATCCACAAATCGGAAAGTATTCCAACTGGAACTTTTTTTAGTCATTCCGATTGGGGTTTTAATATTTTGTTTTAGTTAAAGTGTCAATTTTTCTCGTTTTATTTTTAGTCTATTTAAGTTTCGTTTTACATTTTTAGTTAATTGTCAATTTACTTTTCGTTAAGTTTTAATTTTACGTCATTTAATTTATCGTCATTTACTTTTAAAGTTTTAAATATTGCACCGCTTACGTTTCAACTAGTTTTAGTTTTAATTACTCGTCATTTATTTTTAAGTCTTGCACATTTATTTTACCAAAACCAAAAATATTTCTTTACCAAAAACAACTGAGTCGCACATTTAACCGGAAATCAATTCGAGAAGATACCGAGAAACGAACTTTCAACTAGTAAAATCTGTGTATTAAATGGCGCCACTGCCGGTTCTTTTCGTGAGGATTTACGGTTTTTTGTGAGAGACGCGTTGGCTTTTGGGATTCGTTCACTTGTGAACGTTATTTTTCATGTCTAAAATTTTCAAAAAATCCAAAAACATTTGAAAAATCTATAAAAGCATTTCTTTTTCAAAGTTTTGCACCAAAAATATTCTTCTTGCTTATCTATCTTTCTTTATGGATTTTTATGTCCATTGCGTCGGGTGTGGGAGACGATTGTACGGGAACGACTCATGTCAATGGTGTACATGTGAGCGGTGCGGAAAAGATATCAACAATACACAATTCATATGTGGATTTTGTCCTTTGTGCAACTCGACTAATTCGTCCTTTTTGAACCCACCTACTCTTTCCCCGTGCATCTATTGTGGAAGCGATTCTCATTGCCATGTTTCGTGCCCGGTTCGATACCCGTATGATCACGGGCAAGAACAGGGGTACAATTATGACAATGATAATAGCTATCCACAAGACGCACCGATCTTTCTCCTTACCCATTTTGCAACAACTGTGGGGGTCCTCACGATACCTCTTATTGTCAACCAATGAATTATTATGAGCCATATCCGTGTCCTCAATTTTCTTCACCGATGGATTATTATGAACCAAACCCGGTTTCTAATTTTTCTCAACCGATGAACTACTATGAGCCACACCCATGCTATAATTCAGGTTTTCGACATTTTGAACCCCCATAACACATCATCGATCATCAACCCTCCTTCGAACAATTGAGATCTCATGAACAATGGGACACTCTTGTTAAGCAAAGTCAACAAATTCAAGAAGCTTGCAACAAGATCATCGAAAAATATCAAGAGGATCAACGGCCTGAGCAAATATCGAATATCGAGATGAAATGTGTATAATGCAAGTTCGTTTTCTCAGTTCTTAACTAATAGAAAGTCCAATCAATATCAAATTTATAATTGTTTTTGGTTGTTCAAGCTTGCTTGGTAATCTATTGCTAATTCAAACAACACTAAGTAAAAATGAAAAATATAAACCTACTTATACGTAAAACAAATTGCAAATTCCAAATTTTATTCAAGTAAAATATTAAAATGCAAAATATAAAAGTATAAGGACTAAAAATGTAATTTCTATGAAATGTAAATGCTTGAAATGTAAATTCTAAAAGTTATAAGGACTAAAAATGTAAAGCAGTTAACTAAAAGGACTAAACTTGTAAAAACTTTAACAAACTAACTAAATTTAAACAAACTAACAAACTTATAAACTGAAATTTAACAAACTAACAAATCCAGGGACCAAGTTTTGCAAATTCCACAAATTTAGAAAGATTAGCTAGGTTTAAACACTAATTAAACTCCTAGGGACTAAAGTGCAAATATCCAAACTTTTTAAGTAAAAACGGGCTCAAAGAAAGAATAAGCTCGTTTGAGCTTATTTCTCAACCAAATAAGCTGAAATCACTTGCAAAACTTCTTAAATCCAATTACAACTACGTGTGTTCAAGGAAATAAGCTAAAAGTTCAAGATAAGCAAAAGAGTGCTTATCAATAAGCTCAAAATAAGCTACAGCTTAATCCAAACATCCACAACTTGATTTTTGTAAAGAAAATGAATAAGCACTTGATTTAAAGCAGGGGAAATCAAACTAGAACAAATTTCATCCACTAATAAGCTAGAAATCCGAAAATAAGCTCAAATGAGCTTATGTTGACCAAACGTTGACCAGATTTTTGAAAAAGCTCAAAATCTCAAAACTTGATATTCAACCCTTTCTAAACTGATATGTGAAAGAAAATAAGGACTTTTATGAAGTGGATTACTAGATCTAGCAAAACAGTAAGCAATTCATATCAGAGAATGAAGAATGCTCAGGCCTTAACTAATAAGCTGTTTTCTAGCTTATTTCTTAAAACTGTAGGATTTCCTTCTAGATACTGAAAGTTTATGTTATAAGCTATAACTAGAAACTGGTTTGAGCAATTTTGAACAAGTAATGAAGGAGAAATGATCAATTGAATTTGGCAAGTTTTGTAATGAAAACTGAATTCAAGTATGACCCAAACTTTTTATCAACCAATTGCCTTTTTGACTATTATTCTGACTTACAAAAGACTCAGGACTACTTGTTAACTTCTAAGGACTACAAATGATCACTTAAAATCCAATTAACAAGTCTTGAAAACTGATTAACAACTACTCCCAAACACACCTTATCTGATTTTTAAACAAACTTTTACAAAGGATTATTGAGTTCTGATTAAGACTAAGTAAAGAGCAATAGCAAACTAGTTTATGTGATCCAAATGAAGGCTAATGAAACTGAAATCAAGCAAGTTTACCAACTAAAACTCAATTAAGCTATAGGACTTAAAATTTACTGAAAATGAGCTTAAAACTACAAGACTGAACTCAAAAGCACAAGAACAAGCTACAAAACACTAGGATCACTAAATCAACAACTACTAATCAAATAGAATCAGGCAGCCATCAAGTATACACTAAGAAATTGAGCATGCAAGTACTGTTTAGAGGAACTTAAATCAGAAACTCAGAAACCTTTTGTAATTATCCTTTGGGTAGAAGAGGAGCGCTGAGCTCTCTTGCCCTAGTGATACCACCACCTATCACTAGCTATCAACTCAAATCAATCACCAAAACAGCTAAAACTCATCATTCTGCCATGAAAACTTCAAGAAACTAGGTATGAACTGGAATTATGATCAATCAGCAACAAATCTTCAACAAAGTCAGTTATGATCAATGTATGATCATAACAAACTTCTATCAGCAACAAATGAATCACACAATGGCAGTAAAGTAGCAGGAATTTAAGAACAGGATTTGGCGGGAAAACTGGAATTTGAAATTTTATTGATGAAATCAGTTACAAATGGTAGTTACAAGGTTCTAACTAACTAACAAACTCAAGAGTGTGTCAGACTCTTGAGTTGTTAGGTGAAAAGGAGGGAAAAGAAGAAAAGTGAAATTGAGAGAACTAGGTGTTTTGCAAAAATTAACTACTCTGAAAATGAAGAACAAGTTGTGTATTTATAGGCTAGACTTGAGAGTTTGTTGGAGATGTGACGTGTTCAGGCCAATCATGTCTTGACACGTGGAGGAATTCTGCAAATCCGTTTTGAAGGTGATGAACTCATTTGGGGGTTTTTGATCCAATGAATTATATGTTAATTGGTTAACACCATTAGATTCGTCTCTTCAAAACGAGTAACTTTGATGTTTTGATCTTCTTCTGAAATGCATTCTATCAAAAACGCGATCTGGAAAATATTTCTTGTGAAGGAGAAGGACACGTGGCAGCTTTTGATTGGTAGAAAAAGTATCACACGGATTGCACTGTTGTGATTGGGTTATTAAATGTGACGGCTGTAGTGGGAATTAATTGTTTGATCCGTGTGATGTCTTTCCTTGTTTCTGATTGGTTAAAAGCCTTAGCACATGGATTAAACATGAATAACTTTCTCATCTTGGCAAATTAGGTCCTTGTACTTGGCAGATTGCTAGTAAAGGCTAAAAACTTCATTCCTTTGACAATTTTGGCCCTTCAACTTTGATTCTTCAACAAAATGACCCTTTGACTTGATTGACTTTGTAGTTTGACCAGGTTTGACTTGGATCTTGACTTTGCAGTATTTGCACTTTAAGTCCCTCAACTTTCAAGACTTGTCAAGATAGGTCCTTGAGCTTTGAAAACTTGTCACTTGTGATCCTTCCTTGTCTTTTTCATCCTTTTGAGCTTGGTTTTTCCTTGTTTGCTTGAAATTGTATCCTTTTACCTGCATAAGATCACACAAACACAAACATACCACATAACACTGCTTTTTACAATATAAATGGGTATTTTGCTTCATGTTTTAGGGTTATTTGTTGATAAAAGGATATGAGTTTAAGCTCATATCAAATTCCCCTACACTTGAGCATTGCCATGTCCTCATGCAATATTATATTTCAAGGCTTAAAAATTTACATTTCCCTCATAATTAATCCACCTTGGCCATATGGGATGCATCTACACTACTCTAAACTAGATGATGCATGATTTTGACTTTTAACAATGCAATGAATCAAAATACAATTCTATCTATATCTTTTTGGTTTTTCTTGAAAAGGTTTTGATGGAAATAACTCATAAAGAATTCGATGACTTGGATTAGGGCTTGGGTACCATGGACACTTATCACCCTCAAGTTTCACTTTCCCCATACCAAGCTAGTAAATGGAATCATTGCATTCACAAGTAAAAAGTGCATCAACTTATTCATGACAATTAAATGTGGAACCGGTTATTATTTGAGCAAATTGCTTGTGAGCAAATTTGTCATTATTCAAGCGTGAAATATAAGAAGTGTAAAATCCAAAAATAAGGAAGGACGGTTTTATTCCTAAGTAATCTTCTCATCCATTACTTGAAAAACCGCTCACAATTAATACAAGTCCGTATTAAGAGTAATAAGTCATTCGCCTTATGTGTAAAATCCTCATGCCATGCTTTCATAAGTAACTACACACTCGCTAAGGAAAGAAAAATAAAACTCACGCAATAATTTATATCCGCATCTTTTTGAGATTTTGGATCTTCAACCCCGCAACCCGTCAAGGTAATATTGGATTGGAGCAATCTATTGAATCCCCGCAACCCGTCAAGGTAATATTGGAACTCAATAGTCACTATAATTAACACCACACTGCCCCTCTTGGGAGTCTTGCATTATTTTTTTTTTCTCTTTTTTTTTTTTTTTTTTTTTTTTTTTTTTTTTTTTTTTTCTAGCCACTCATTTTTTTTCATAAGCCGCTCTTATTTTTCTTTATTCCTCACAAAGAAATTTGAAAAGAAGAAAAGGAAAAACACCCGCTAAATATGGAGCATGACACAAGTCTAGTACACATAAAACGTGCTAACTTAGAATCTTAAGACGTACTCATATCAACCATGAATGATTAGCCAAAAATGCATAAGAGATTACGAACCAATTAAAACCGTACTTGATTATTTATTAACAATTATATACAAGCGAAGAAAATAGAGGTAAAGAAGAGAAGAGTTTAGCCACAAGTAATTGCCATGAAGTCTATCTAGCCCTTTTACACTTGCTTCAACTCTATCATTTCCCATTCTCCACAAATTTAAAATTTCAAAGAATGAAATTGGTGGAAGCTTAGCCTAATAGACCAATGAAGGACTACATGGTTAAGGATACTAGCTAGAGAGTGCTAAAATAAGCAAACTCGGGTTGAGTCAAAATATCCATGGCGGGCCTAATATGTCAAGGAAGTCTAAACTTGTTAAAACCATGTTTTATTTTATTTTTTCTCTTTTTATATATTTTTGATGAAAAACAAAAGAAAAGATATATACAATGCAAATGTGATATGCAAATGAAAAATGATTGATGCAAAAATTATGAATGCATATTTTGGTGGCCAAAGTAGATCAAAAATTCGAAAAATGTTGAAAATCCAATTTTCCATGTTATCATGCAAGACAATGACAAGTTCTAGGTAAGGTCACTTCGATAGAAGACCCCCCTACACTTAAGCTAAACATTGTCCTCAATGTTTAAGAGCATGGAAGTATAAAAACTTCCCCTACACTTATGACAATGAATAGACTTTGCTTAACCCAAGTTAAGGAAAGGACTACTATTAGTGAAATCAAGTTTAAGCACAACGTGTCAATGAAAAATCACTAAAGTAACGAAGTGAACCGGATACAAGGGCCTCCTCCATAAGCTCCAAAGCATGAGATGAGTGAGCAACCCTACAAACAAGCATGAAGACAAAAGAAGGTCTCCCCTACACTTATCTCCAAATCTATGCCTTTATTTCTAACCTACAACACTCTAACCTAGTTATACGATGCTTGAGTTAATGAGTCTCTAGCTCGACTCGTCCCTCAATGAATTAATTCATGGGGAAAATGGGGACCTCTTGGACCATTTCAACTGAAATGTCCTCCCCAAAGTAGTGCTTAACACGGTGACCATTCACTTTAAAATTTGGACCATCGGGTTGGGACAACTCAAGAGTTCCATATGGAAACACTTGAGCAATAGTGAATGGACCGGACCATCTCGACTTAAGCTTGCCCGCAAAAAGCTTCAATTTTGAGTTAAAGAGGAGAACCGGCTCTCCAACTTTGAACTCACGATTCTTAATCTTAGCATCATGCAATTTCTTAGTCTTTTCCTTGTATAGCAAAGAATTCTCATAGGCATTGGCTCTCAACTCATCCATCTCATTGATTTGATCTTTCCTATGTGAACCGGCTTGGTTTAAATCAAAGTTAGCCCACTTGAGAGCCCAAGATGCCTTATGTTCTAACTCAAATGGGAGGTGGCACGCTTTTCCATAGACAAGCCTATAAGGAGTACAACCAATTGGTGTCTTAAAAGCCGTCCTAAACGCCCACAAAGCATCATCAAGCTTATCCGACCAAGAAGCTCTATGCTCTCCCACCGTTCTCTCTAAAATTCTCTTTAAACCACGATTTGTGACCTCGGTTTGACCATTTGTTTGAGGGTGATACGCGGTAGAAAGTCTATGATTCACTCCATATTTCTTCATAACTCTCGTGAATTGGTCATTACAAAAGTGAGTACCGCGATCACTTATGATGGCCCGAGGTACACCAAATCTAGCAAACAATTGTTTCAAGAACTTTACAACCACTCGAGCATCATTAGTAGGTAAGGCTTTAGCCTCCACCCACTTGGACACATAATCCACCGCCACAAGTATATACTTGTTTCCCTTAGAGGATGGAAAAGGTCCCATGAAATCTATGCCCCATACATCAAATATCTCACACTCTTGGATAAAATTTTGTGGCATCTCATCACGTTGTGTAATTTTTCCTTGTCTTTGACAAACATCACAAAATTTCACCATCTCTTGGGCATCCTTGTAAATGGAAGGCCAATAGTAACCCGAATCGAAGACTTTCTTGGCGGTGTAGTTAGGCCCAAAATGTCCACCCGTAGGTCCTTTATGACATGCCTCTAAGATTTTAAATGCCTCGGGCCCATCTACACACCGTCTAATGATTTGGTCCGCACATTGCCTAAAAAGATATGGATCATCCCAAAAGTAATACTTAACTTCCTTAAGAAACTTTTTCTTTTGTTGGTAAGTAAGACCCTCAATAAGCACATTGCCCACAAGATAGTTTGCAATATCCGCAAACCAAGGTGTGGCATCCTCTTGGGAAGAGATAGACATGAGCTCCTCTAATGGAAAGGATTCATTGATTTCTTGATGTGGAAAATCTCCTTGAAAAGGATGCTCAAGTCTACTCAAATGATCCGCCGCTAAATTCTCGGCCCCTTTTTTATCACGAATCTCAATCTTAAACTCTTGAAGCAACAAAACCCATCTCAAAAGCCTAGGCTTAGCATCTTGTTTTGTCATAAGATACTTGAGAGCGGAATGATCCGTATACACTATGGTCTTAGAAAGCACAAGGTATGGTCTAAACTTCTGAAAAGCATATACTATAGCAAGCAACTCTTTTTCCGTGGTAGTGTAATGAAGTTGTGCACCGGTCATGGTTTTACTCGCATAGTGTATAGGTTGGAAATGCTTATTAACTCTTTGCCCTAAGACGGCCCCCACCGCATAATCACTAGCGTCACACATAAGCTCAAAAGGTAATTCCCAATTTGGAGAAACCAAAACGGGAGCCTTTGTCAATTTTTCCTTAAGTGTCTCAAAAGATTCTAAACAAGCTTGGTCAAAAATGAAAGGAGCCTCTTTCTCCAAGAGATGAGTCATCGGTCTAGCTATCTTAGAGAAATCTTGTATAAAGCGCCTATAAAAACCCGCATGACCTAAGAAACTCCTCACACCTTTAACCGAGGTGGGTGGGGGAAGCTTAGCAATCACATCAATTTTGGCACGATCAACTTCTAATCCCTTATTGGATATCTTGTGTCCTAAAACAATTCCCTCTTTCACCATAAAATGACATTTCTCCCAATTAAGCACCAAACGTGTTTCCTCACAACGCTTAAGCATTCTCTCAAGATTGGTGAGACACGAGCTAAAGGAGTTCCCAAATACGGAAAAGTCATCCATAAAAACCTCCATGGTTTGCTCTATCATATCATGGAAAATTGCCATCATGCACCTTTGAAACGTCCCCGGTGCATTACATAGGCCAAAAGGCATCCTCTTGTAAGCAAATGTACCGTATGGACAAGTGAATGTGGTCTTTTCTTGATCCTTAGGGTCAATTGGGATTTGGAAATAACCCGAAAAGCCATCAAGAAAACAATAGTACTCATTTCCCGCTAAGCGTTCAAGCATTTGATCCATAAAGGGAAGCGGAAAATGGTCTTTCCTAGTTGCCTCATTGAGTTTTCTATAATCAATGCAAACTCTCCAACCGGTTACAAGTCTCGTGGGAATAAGCTCATTGTTCGCATTAGGCACCACGGTGATTCCACCCTTCTTTGGAACACAATGAACCGGGCTAACCCATGGAGAGTCGGAAATGGGGTAAATCATACCCGCATCTAAGAGTTTAATCACTTCCTTCTTAATAACCTCATGAATTTTTGGGTTAACTCTCCTTTGGTTTTGAATGGCGGGTTTATAATCATCCTCCATAAGGATTTTGTGAGTACAAAAATGTGGATCAATTCCCCTTATGTCGGATATTTTCCATGCTAAAGCTTTCTTATGTTTCTTAAGGACTTCAATGAGTTGCTCCTTCTCATCCTCTTTCAATTCCTTAGCAATAATCACCGGTAATTGGTCTTTTCCTTCTAAGAAAGCATATTCTAAGTGGGATGGAAGTTCCTTAAGTTCAATGGGAGGTGGACTCTCTATGGAAGGTTTCACTATGGAAGGTTCCTCAATGGTAATCTCTTGTGGAATAGGTGAAGGAATAGGGTCCTCATTGAGCAACTTTTGGATTGTAAGAATATCTTCTTCCCAATTAATGGGAGAATCATCATCACCAAGAAAGTTGGACTCAAATTCCTCCAAGAGGAAATCACTCTCTCCAAAAGGTGTTAAAGAGGGAGCAATTGAGGCCACGGTTTCAATATGTGGAATCTCATCACTAGCATTCTTACAAGCATCATGAAAGTGTTCATTACACACTTCATCTAGCACATCCACAATGTTAATCGTCTCACAAGGTCTAGACTCCTTAACCTCTTTTCTATCACAAACTTTCCCTAACTTAAACACCACTTTCTCATCCTCTACTCTCATAATTAATTCTCCTTCCGCCACATCTATCAAGGTACGACCCGTTCTCAAAAACGGTCTACCAACAATCAAAGGCACTCTAGGATCCATGTCATAATCGACCACTACAAAGTCGGCCGGAAAGGTAAACTTATCCACACCTACAAACACATCTTCCGCTATACCTACGGGGTGAGCTATGGTTCGGTTGGCTAGTTCAAGAGTCATCCTAGTGGGGGTGAGCTCGGGAAGAGAGAGTTGTTTCCAAACCGATAAAGGCATGAGATTTATGCTTGCCCCTAAATCCGCCAAAGCCATGCAATTTTCAACACCGGGAAAATTACAAGGTATCAAGAAGCGCCCCGGATCTCCAAGTTTTGTTGGTAAGGTTTTAAGTAACACCGCGGAACAATTTTCATTAAGTGATGTGTTGGGCAAGTCAACCAATTTTTCTTTGTTTGAGAGCAAATCCTTGAACATCTTAGCAAACTTTGGCATATAAGCAAGAGCTTCCGCAAAGGATATGTTGATATTGAGTTGCTTGAACATCCTTAAGAAATTGGACACTTGTATGTCATCTTTGTTCTTTAACTTGTCCTTTTTCAACCTTGAAGGGTATGGAAGAGTGGTTTTGGGTGTAGGTGGAATAGGTGTTGTAGTGGAAGATTTGTCTTTGTTAGCCTCTTCATTGGGAAGTGTGGAAGGTAAAGGAGAAGTATGAGGTGGTTGAGGAGGTATGTTTGAATGAATAGGAGCACTTTGAGGAGGTGGAGTAGAAGTAAAAGGCTTATCACAAGTAGGAGCACAAGTGGGTTGAACAATAGTAGGTTTAGGAGGTGAAGGACCCTTTGTTGTTGTACCACTCCTTGTTGTAATAGCATTGACATTGGCCCTAGGATTTGTTTGTGTGTTGGAAGGTAAAGCTCCTTGTGGTCTTTGATTTAATGCCATGAAAAGCTTATTGAATTGGTCATTCATTTTCTTGTCCATAGCTTGGAATTTCTTTTCATTCTCTTGATTCATCTTTTGCAAAAGATCCATTGTGTTTAACTCTTGTGGCACATAACCTTGAAAACCTTGAGGTTGGAAAGGTAAAGGTTGAGAGTTAAATCCTTGATTTGGTGGATAAAAGGTACTTGTTTGAGGTTGAAAGTGATTTGGTGCCTTGTAGTTATTTCCTTGGTATGGTTGTCTTTGCCCTTGATTCCTTGCTAGAATTTGAGGAGGATTTTGTGGAATTTGGGTGGGTGGTTGGGGTGGAAAGCCGGGTGGAGTAAGGTAATTTTGGGATTTGTAAGAAAGATTATTTGGATTGATGTTAGGCTTGAAGTGTTCACGGTGTTCCTCTTGGTAAGCATAGCATTCCCCTTGATAACCTTGCACCTTGTCACATTGTTCATAAGAGTGAGGACCTCCACAAGTAACACAAGAAATGGTGATGGCATTCACATTGTTTGAGGAATTGTTCAATGTCAAGCTCTTCAAGGCTTGAACTAACTCTTGAGTCATTTCTCGTTGTCCTTGTTTGACTTGTTGAAGAATCTCTTGGTGGTATTTAAGGAATTGGTTATCACAAGGTGTTTGAGAAGTGTTTTGGATAACATGAACTCTTTCTTCAAATGGATCGTTTGTTTGAACCATTGCCTTAGTCTCAATAATGGTCAAAGCCTCTTGGTATGTCTTGAAATGAATACTCCCTCCCGCGGAAGCATTTAGTGAATCTTGGTGGTGAGGTTTGAGGCCATTGTAGAAAGTATTGATTTGGCTTAGATCATCCATTCCATGATTAGGGCATCGCCTCAACAACTCACTATACTCTTCCCAAGCATCACCAAAGGATTGACTAGGTTTTTGTGTAAAGCCCATAATCAAATTCCTCAAAGCCATAGTCTTTTGTGGAGGAAAGAATTTGTTCAAAAACTTAGTGGTAAACTCTTCCCAAGTGGTGATACTATCGGGTGGTTGGGTGTCTAACCAATGCTTAGCACTCCCATCTAGTGAAAATGACACTAACAACAATCTAATGACATCCGGTGGAACCCCATTATGCTTAATGGTATTGCAAAGTGAAAGGAATCTCTTAAGATGAGCATGGGGATCCTCATTTTGTTTTCCATAGAAAGGTGATGCAGCAACCATATTGATCATAGATGTATGTAGCTCAAATGTGTTAGCGGGATAGTCGGGAATCTTAATGGCACTAACAAATCCATGAATGTTGGTTTGCATACGTTCAAACAAAGTACGGTTATCAACAGCCATGGCTCCTTGTGGTGGTGACAAAGCACGATTCTCGTGATCGGCTTGGTGGACGGTGGTGGTCTTACTCTTACTCTTCTTCTTCCTTTTCGGAGGAAGAGGTTGTACACCAATCGGTATTTGTGCACGCCCGCGAGTGAGCATGCAACTCAATACGAGGAATGAGAGAGAAGCTCTCGTGTGACTTTGAAAAGAATAAGATTATCCTCTTCGAGTTTCGATATTAAATATCCACAAGAAAGTAACAATATATGTAATACTACTTTGGGTGCAAGACCCTCAATGAAGCTTTCCTTCTTAGAATACTCCCAAGTGAACGGGGGGTTAGGTGGCGCGAAGCACTTAAGTACCTATGGACCCTTAGATGGCATTTTATAGCTCATCGCCTTTCTATTCACTTAAATGTTCGTATTCTTCGAATTATTGCTTATTGAGAGTATTTATCTATTCTTGCTTTATTTTGTTTGATTGATACGCGTGTCAAGGACCGGAACGCCCCTCAACACGGTGTATTGCCTCGGCAATACTTATGGAAGATATGTAAATTGATTGTTCTTATACGTATACGTATTTACTTATAATAATATATGGAAAATATTTTTGTATTTATGAGTTATTATTGGAAAATACTATATGTACATAAAAACCGAAAGAGTCCAATAATATATATTTTTGGGTGCAATCTCTTAGGAAAAAGATTGCTTTTTGGATTTTTTAATTTTTTTGGTCAATTCTTTAGGAAAAGAATTGTTTTGTTAATTTTTTAGTTTTTATATATTTTTATATTTTTGATTTTTTATTTGTTTTTGATTTATGATACGTAAAAATAACGTTCACAAAGTGAACGGATCCCAAAAGCCAATGAAAACCGTCAATCGATAGTCTCTCGTGTAGTCAAAGAACCGGCAGCGGCGCCATTTGAAATGTGTATAATGCAAGTTCGTTTTCTCAGTTCTTAACTAATAGAAAGTCCAATCAATATCAAATTTATAATTGTTTTTGGTTGTTCAAGCTTGCTTGGTAATCTATTGCTAATTCAAACAACACTAAGTAAAAATGAAAAATATAAACCTACTTATACGTAAAACAAATTGCAAATTCCAAATTTTATTCAAGTAAAATATTAAAATGCAAAATATAAAAGTATAAGGACTAAAAATGTAATTTCTATGAAATGTAAATGCTTGAAATGTAAATTCTAAAAGTTATAAGGACTAAAAATGTAAAGCAGTTAACTAAAAGGACTAAACTTGTAAAAACTTTAACAAACTAACTAAATTTAAACAAACTAACAAACTTATAAACTGAAATTTAACAAACTAACAAATCCAGGGACCAAGTTTTGCAAATTCCACAAATTTAGAAAGATTAGCTAGGTTTAAACACTAATTAAACTCCTAGGGACTAAAGTGCAAATATCCAAACTTTTTAAGTAAAAACGGGCTCAAAGAAAGAATAAGCTCGTTTGAGCTTATTTCTCAACCAAATAAGCTGAAATCACTTGCAAAACTTCTTAAATCCAATTACAACTACGTGTGTTCAAGGAAATAAGCTAAAAGTTCAAGATAAGCAAAAGAGTGCTTATCAATAAGCTCAAAATAAGCTACAGCTTAATCCAAACATCCACAACTTGATTTTTGTAAAGAAAATGAATAAGCACTTGATTTAAAGCAGGGGAAATCAAACTAGAACAAATTTCATCCACTAATAAGCTAGAAATCCGAAAATAAGCTCAAATGAGCTTATGTTGACCAAACGTTGACCAGATTTTTGAAAAAGCTCAAAATCTCAAAACTTGATATTCAACCCTTTCTAAACTGATATGTGAAAGAAAATAAGGACTTTTATGAAGTGGATTACTAGATCTAGCAAAACAGTAAGCAATTCATATCAGAGAATGAAGAATGCTCAGGCCTTAACTAATAAGCTGTTTTCTAGCTTATTTCTTAAAACTGTAGGATTTCCTTCTAGATACTGAAAGTTTATGTTATAAGCTATAACTAGAAACTGGTTTGAGCAATTTTGAACAAGTAATGAAGGAGAAATGATCAATTGAATTTGGCAAGTTTTGTAATGAAAACTGAATTCAAGTATGACCCAAACTTTTTATCAACCAATTGCCTTTTTGACTATTATTCTGACTTACAAAAGACTCAGGACTACTTGTTAACTTCTAAGGACTACAAATGATCACTTAAAATCCAATTAACAAGTCTTGAAAACTGATTAACAACTACTCCCAAACACACCTTATCTGATTTTTAAACAAACTTTTACAAAGGATTATTGAGTTCTGATTAAGACTAAGTAAAGAGCAATAGCAAACTAGTTTATGTGATCCAAATGAAGGCTAATGAAACTGAAATCAAGCAAGTTTACCAACTAAAACTCAATTAAGCTATAGGACTTAAAATTTACTGAAAATGAGCTTAAAACTACAAGACTGAACTCAAAAGCACAAGAACAAGCTACAAAACACTAGGATCACTAAATCAACAACTACTAATCAAATAGAATCAGGCAGCCATCAAGTATACACTAAGAAATTGAGCATGCAAGTACTGTTTAGAGGAACTTAAATCAGAAACTCAGAAACCTTTTGTAATTATCCTTTGGGTAGAAGAGGAGCGCTGAGCTCTCTTGCCCTAGTGATACCACCACCTATCACTAGCTATCAACTCAAATCAATCACCAAAACAGCTAAAACTCATCATTCTGCCATGAAAACTTCAAGAAACTAGGTATGAACTGGAATTATGATCAATCAGCAACAAATCTTCAACAAAGTCAGTTATGATCAATGTATGATCATAACAAACTTCTATCAGCAACAAATGAATCACACAATGGCAGTAAAGTAGCAAGAATTTAAGAACAGGATTTGGCGGGAAAACTGGAATTTGAAATTTTATTGATGAAATCAGTTACAAATGGTAGTTACAAGGTTCTAACTAACTAACAAACTCAAGAGTGTGTCAGACTCTTGAGTTGTTAGGTGAAAAGGAGGGAAAAGAAGAAAAGTGAAATTGAGAGAACTAGGTGTTTTGCAAAAATTAACTACTCTGAAAATGAAGAACAAGTTGTGTATTTATAGGCTAGACTTGAGAGTTTGTTGGAGATGTGACGTGTTCAGGCCAATCATGTCTTGACACGTGGAGGAATTCTGCAAATCCGTTTTGAAGGTGATGAACTCATTTGGGGGTTTTTGATCCAATGAATTATATGTTAATTGGTTAACACCATTAGATTCGTCTCTTCAAAACGAGTAACTTTGATGTTTTGATCTTCTTCTGAAATGCATTCTATCAAAAACGCGATCTGGAAAATATTTCTTGTGAAGGAGAAGGACACGTGGCAGCTTTTGATTGGTAGAAAAAGTATCACACGGATTGCACTGTTGTGATTGGGTTATTAAATGTGACGGCTGTAGTGGGAATTAATTGTTTGATCCGTGTGATGTCTTTCCTTGTTTCTGATTGGTTAAAAGCCTTAGCACATGGATTAAACATGAATAACTTTCTCATCTTGGCAAATTAGGTCCTTGTACTTGGCAGATTGCTAGTAAAGGCTAAAAACTTCATTCCTTTGACAATTTTGGCCCTTCAACTTTGATTCTTCAACAAAATGACCCTTTGACTTGATTGACTTTGTAGTTTGACCAGGTTTGACTTGGATCTTGACTTTGCAGTATTTGCACTTTAAGTCCCTCAACTTTCAAGACTTGTCAAGATAGGTCCTTGAGCTTTGAAAACTTGTCACTTGTGATCCTTCCTTGTCTTTTTCATCCTTTTGAGCTTGGTTTTTCCTTGTTTGCTTGAAATTGTATCCTTTTACCTGCATAAGATCACACAAACACAAACATACCACATAACACTGCTTTTTACAATATAAATGGGTATTTTGCTTCATGTTTTAGGGTTATTTGTTGATAAAAGGATATGAGTTTAAGCTCATATCACGAGACTTATACTCCTCCCCCGGTGTATCCATACTATTATGATGATGATGACGACGAGCCTACTATTTCATGGAATGATCTTACTGCTCAATGCCCTAGTGTTATTGTCATCCCTTCTCTCGATATCCCAAACGTGTCTAAGGATTGTGATTCGTTGAATGAGCTTAGTGATATTGGTCTCGATAAATTATGTGATGATGAGGTTTGTGACATACCGACTACTATGGAGCCTGAGGACGACGTTGCTCTTACGGAAGAGGTCGATCCTAATGATGACGATTTTTCTCCAAGCTATGAGAATTTCACTTTTGAAATTTCTCAATCTCCACCGGGAGATGCGGGTGATGACGATTTATTCTCTCCGGTTTACGAGAAGTTCACCGATGAACTTGATCTTGTGGATGAGGTGGAAGACGTGCTTCTTCGCGATAGATTACGTAAAGTGCACCTTCTTATTGCTCAAATCGAAGCGTTGACTTCTCCTCCTCTTTCCGAGTCTTTTCCTCCATCTATTCCTCCCGTTGAAGATAATGACCCATTGCTGGAAGAAATTAACATTCACTCCATACCACCAGGTAATGATGACGATGACATGGAGGGGGACATTGTTTTTGATAATTTGCTGCAGGAAAGTATTGACCCAAGTCCCCCTCCCGAGCACCTTTCATCCTCCCCTTTAGCCACTATTTCGGAGGATGAGTGCTTTGACCCGGGAGGTGACATTGATTATGCTATGATTGATAACAATACGGCTTTGCCGCTTGCTCAGCATCCATTGTCTTTGGGGAGGACAATGTGCTTACTTTACCCACCCCACCTCCCGTGGACCTTGATTTCACATACTTCTCGTATGTTGAAAGGACCTTTCTCCCATACAAGACTTATCCCCCCGCCTCTCCTTTGTTGATGTCAACCGGGAACGAGGACAAGGTCTTTGATCCCGGTATTGCATTCGAGGCCCCCCCATGGACTATTTAATTAGGGGACGAGTCAGGCTCGTGACTCGGTCAACAAAAACAAGCGCTTTTTAGGAGGCAACCCAATTATCTATCTATTTTCACCATAAGTGTAGGGGGAGCCCCGTGGTGTTTCTTGCTTTCTTTCTTATCATGTGCAGGGATTAGAGCTTCAAAGACACACTCTTGATTACTTTTGACGAACCGTGATTCCGTGTTCCCTTCTTCCCGGTTTTATCCTAAACTCTTTTCGATTCACTATTTTATATTTTCTCAATATTAAAATAGGAATCTCTTTAGTTGTCTCTTCCTTAGCGAGATTTAAACAACGTGCACAATGTCCTTAGTGTAGGGGAGTTTACTCCCACATGCTTAAACATTGAGGACAATGTTTATATTAAGTGTAGGGGGACTTCTATCGAAGTTAAGTGGTCTTTTCGTTGTATTTGTCCTCATTTTAACCGGAAAATCAATTTTTCGACATTTTTCAAAATTTTTGATCTATTTTGGCCTATTAGTTTTTACTTTTGTATAGTTATTTTCTTTCCTTATTAGAATAAATTTTTAATAAAGTGTTTTTAATTTTCAAACGTCGTGAATTATTTTGACTCAACCCGAGTTTACTTATCTAAGTTTACTCTAGCTAGTATCCTTAACGTGTTTAAGTCAAATTTTACTAGGCTTTTATATAGGGAGCTATAAAACGCGAAAGTCTTAACTCTCACAAGTTAAGAACAAGAACTTTTCGCAAGTTCCTATAATTGATCCTAGAGAGTCGTTTATCAAGGGAAATTTAAAACGCGATTTCTAAACTTGAAAAAGTCTAAGAATTTGCAAGATCCTATAGGTGACTCGAAAACCCAAAACTTTGATTTAATAGGCTAAGCATCCACGAGTCTCATTCCTTGAGATTTTAAACTATGGAGAACGAGAGATGATAGAGTCAATTATAAGTTTGGTATTCATTCGTGAATTTATGTGAGTTAATTATAAGCCTATTCTCCCATCGCTAGCTAATAAATTTATCTGCAATAAATAAGGTTGTACGATTTGAAAAGTTACTTAGCTTCTAGCCCAAGATCGTTTAAAAGTTGCTCGGTATGGATTAGAGTTCATAGCCAAGGCATAACTTATTGAAGCGGGATGCGAAGATTGGCGAGTCCAAAAGGCCCTAACAAGGCATGAGGGCTACATTTTGTTGCTAAAAATCCCAAGTGATGTGAAGAATCATTTATCGAAAATCAATATGAAGGATCGAGACACATGACGAAAAGCAAATACTCCCCAAAAGATCATGGAGAAGTCTATCCAAAAAGGCCCTAACAAGGTATGAGGATAAATAAATCCAAATCCAAAAAGGAGGCGGATCTTTGTATATCAAAGTCCAAAATAAAGATTGGAGAAAAATGAAGAAGTCGTGGTCCAAGTATGAATCTCTCAAAACTTCAAGTGAAGAAATTCCATTATGAAGAGAAGACCATAATTTCATGAACGTCTCTCAAGGTTTGAAGTATGAAGTCGATGCCAAATATCGGTCCAAGAAAGGTCTCAAATCGCGAAGCGAGTTATGCCAAGATATAAACTTTATGAGGTCCCGAGAAGCAGTTTTAAAAGATTTTGTCCTTTAGCTAACTATTGATTAAATCGTTCACTTTATTTTCGGCCTAATAAACTATCGAAATAAGTCAACAATGCATCCTCGTGATAATTCAAGACAACAATAAAATATAAGAGATACACCTAGGAATAAGGGAGTCTAAGTGAATAATTAGCCCACATGAATTCGTGTTAGTTTGCTAACTTATAATAACAATGATCTCGTTTTTAAGCTTGGTATGGGGAACGTGAAACTTGAGGATGATAAACGTTCATGGCAGCCAAAACCCAATGTAAGTTTTTAATTTCTTTACTTGTTTCTATCATTTTATTTTTTCTTAGATGTTTAGTATTTAATAAAGGCCAAGGTGGATTATTTATGATGGAAGATGTAAGCCGTGCTTTAGAAGTAATGCATTGCATGAGTACATTGCAATGGTTAAGTGTAGGGGATTTGATAGGTGTGAAAACACCCATCCTTTTTACCACTTAATTACAATAATAACCGAGCCAAAACGTGTATTTTATGTCATTTATGTCGGAATTATGTGTGGTTTGTGTTTTTGTTGTGATTTAGGACGAAAAGGTGAAAAGTGGAGAAAACACGGCATTCACGGGCTTTTATCGAAGAAAAAGACGAAAGATGAAGTCGAAAGATCAAGAGTGCAAAAGAACGGAAGTCCAAGACCAATTCTGAAGATTTATCGAAGAAAAAGTCAAAAGGGCGGAAGTTTACTTAAAGCCGAAGAACTCGAGTCTTATTTATGAAGAAAATTCAAGACGAGTTCAAAGAAATCCTGAGACAAAGTCATTAAGTCCATGATTAACAAACAATTAAGAAGAAAAGGACTTAAGTGTGCAATTAAGGAAAAGAGGAAAGAGGGAGGAAGCTTCCTAAGCTCCTCCCTAATCACCCCTATATATAGTGACCTCCTTCATTTGTTTTAGAGTTGTTGGTGGCTTGACAACCACTCTTCCACCATTTTTATTTCTTGTTAATTAATTTCTTGCATTTTAAATTCTTGTTATGCACTTTTAATTTCTTCAATTCAAGTCTTTTAATTTTGGACTCTTTTCTTTTAATCAAGTTCTTATTTTTAATCATCTTCTTCTACCTTTCTTACTTTGCTTATCTTTGATTCATGTTCATCCTTGATTTTATTTTCATCTTAATGCTTATTTGATTTAAAGTTTCTTAAAAGTATTTGTCTTTTTAAAAGTTTGATTTAAAAAGTTTGCTTATTTAAAGTTTTGATAATTTGTTATTCATGCTTATTGAGTTCATTTTACTTTAGATTTGTTCTAGTTTTGGGTGTTAGCTTATCTAAAATAGCTTATTGCCTTTGCTTAAGTTTCGGATCAAAAAGGGAAATCGGAAAAGGTCTAAACCCTTTTCCGATGAGCATCTATTCCGACTACACCCCTTATTCCGATCTGTTGATCGGAAAAGGGTTTTGCTCATTCCGATTTGAGCATTGTTATTCCGATAAGCCCCTAGTTGCCTTATTCTGATTGCTGCTTTAATTCCAACATTCCGATTTGACAGTTAGTTCTAGTATTCCGATTTGCTTTCCGATTTGACTATATTCCGACGGTGGGAGTTTGTAGATATTCCGATCCACAAATCGGAAAGTATTCCGACTGGACCTTTTTTTAGTCATTCTGATTGGGGTTTTAATATTTTGTTTTAGTTAAAGTGTCAATTTTTCTCGTTTTATTTTTAGTCTATTTAAGTTTCATTTTACATTTTTAGTTAATTGTCAATTTACTTTTCGTTAAGTTTTAATTTTACGTCATTTAATTTATCGTCATTTACTTTTAAAGTTTTAAATATTGCACCGCTTACGTTTCAACTATTTTTAGTTTTAATTACTCGTCATTTATTTTTAAGTCTTGCACATTTATTTTACCAAAACCAAAAATATTTCTTTACCAAAAACAACTGAGTCGCACATTTAACCGGAAATCAATTCGAGAAGATACCGAGAAACGAACTTTCAACTAGTAAATCTGTGTATTACCCAATTACTGGATCAACATGTGTCAACGCTGGAACATATCCTGTCAACGCCTCACATTCAGACGCTGACACATACAAAAGTGACTCTCCAAGAGTTAAGCCGGCTGGTTTGGATCTGGATACTGTGTGTGCATACATTGCTTCTTTGCCCAATGGTTCAGTAATTACATATGAGGACCTTGAGCAAATAAGTGATGTGCACTTGGAGGAGATGGATATAAAGTGGAACATGGCTCTTGCTAGTATAAGAGCAAACAGGTGGAATAGAAGGTTTAAGAAGAAGATGACCTTTAATGCAAAGGACACTGCTAGATTTGATAAAACCAAGGTTGAGTGCTACAATTGTCATCGTATGGGGCACTTCATGAGGGAATGCAGATCTCCAAGAAGATCTGATGTTGGCAAACCCTCAAGCCAAGTCGTTAAGGCTCAAGATCCTAAGGTCATGGTGGCAGTGCAAGAAATTGATGGTATTGGATGGGATTGGAGCTATTTGGCTAAGGATGGGGAAGAGGATAAAGCTTTGCTTGCTGAGATGGAAGAAGAAGAGCATGTTCAATATGCTCTCATGGCACACTCCTCCTCTTAATCAGATAATGAGGTATACGATGATGCTTTTTGTAGTAAGGGTTGTCGTTTAAATACTGAAAAACTTAACAAAGAGATTTTAAGATTGTTAAGTGATGTGAGTACTGAGGGATGCAAGTTGTCTAACTACCAAATTGCTCTCACTCAAACTGAAAAGACAGTTGAGGAGTACAAGAAAATGGAATTTGATCTAAAAGATAAAATTAATATCTTAAAACATGATTTAAATGATAGTAATGATATTAGAAACATCATGGAAAGGGTCAATGCTGATATACAAGCTAAGTTAGATGAGGCTATCAAGAATAAGGATAATGTTGACCTTAAAATTCAGAGATTTGATAAGGCCTCACAAACCCTAGGAGAATGTGTTAATAAATAGAGGGATCCTAAGGACATGACTGGGATTGGGATGAAAGACTATACTATGATTCCACCACCAGCTGGGGACTTCTATGGTGTCCAAAGAAAGGACCTATCTTGGACTGGTTTACCAGAACTCCAAGAGAAGGAATTTATTCCTCCACCAAGAGTCATTACCCCAGTTGAAGAGAATACACAAAAGTTGACTGACTTGAATGAATGGAAGAAAGCCAACCCTACCTTGTTTGTTAAGGGTGGCTTGTTATGTGAAAGTCCAAATGAGTCTATCCATATTAAGGTAACAAACCCAATCACTGGCAAGAATGTTGACCTTGGCTCAAACACTGTTAGAAAACCTAGCATTAAGTATGCAGAAATGTATAGGAATATTAGGTCACCTAAAAGCCAAGTTAGTAATGATGGAACAGGTTTCATCTCTTCTAGACCTAGAGTTGTGTTTAGAAAAGCCTGTTACACTTGTGGTAGCTTTTCACATTTAGCATATAAGTGTGTCAACGCTTCCAAGGTCAACGCTGTTAAAAAGTCAAACGTTGTCAGACCCAAAACCTTTATGGAGCAAAGTCCACAAGTTGTTAGACCAGCCCCATTCTTCACTAGAGGGTCTAACACTCATAGACAAAGACCATTTCAGAAGACCAATACTTGGTCTAATAGGCAATGGCTTTCTGTATCAAACCCTAGGTTCAACGCTGACAAGGGTAATTTCAACGTTGACAAGACCAAATCCAACGCTGACAGAAACGTTGCCAGACCTAAATATTTGCAACCATAGGGTAAGGGGTCTAAAGCTTCTTCTAGCTTGACATGGAGACCTAAGCAAGATCAAAACCCTAATTCTAATGGACTTTCTATGACCTGCAACAGATTTAATTATATTTCAAAGTTCATTACAAAACCAATTGGGGTTAACTGGGTATTTCATCCAAAAAGGGATGAACAATGGGTTGTTATGAGAACTAAGTATGTTCTTGTTGAACAACCAGATGAATCCAAGTCTGCTAAGGCTTGGGTTCCTAAAGAAAACTAATTTGTTTTCTTTATGTGCAGGGCATTCAAAAACAGGTCAATGATTATGGATATTGGGACAGTGGATGCTCTAGGCACATGACTGGGAAGGAAGATTATCTTACTAACTTCACTCCCATTAAGGATGGTGATAAGGTTTACTTTGGAGGCGGATATGGAACTATCACAGGCAAAGGAACTCTTCTCACCAAGAACTTGTGTTTGGAAAACGTGTTTCTGGTAAAGGAACTTGATTACAATCTTTTTAGTGTATCACAAGTTTGTGATAACAAAAATAAAGTTCTGTTTACTGATACTGAATGCTTGGTGTTAAGCAAGGATTATAAAATCCCAGATGAGAAATATATTAACTATAGAACACCTAGGCATAAAGACATTTATAATGTGAATCTTAATGGAATTAGGATGAATAATAATATGTCATGTTTTTATGCTAAAGCTTCAGTTGATGAGAGTAATCTATGACACAGGAGACTAGGGCACATAAACTTTAAGAATATAAACAGGCTTGTAAGACTTGGCTTGGTTGATGGTTTGCCTAAAAAGGCATTCCTCAATGACCACTCTTGTGTTGCATGCCTTAAAGTCAAGCAGCACAAGGTCTCATTTAAGTCTAAACAGGTGCACTCTAGTTCTAGACAACTTCACTTGCTGCATATGGACTTATTTGGTCCAACTAGTATAGAGAGTTTGAATGGTAAATCATACTGCTTTGTCATCACAGATGACTTTTCTAGGTTTACTTGGACTTTATTTTTAGCTATGAAAAGTGACACTGCTGATACTTTAATTGACTTTATTACCCAGATAGAAAAGAAAACAGGTAATGAAGTTAAAATGCTTAGAAGTGACGATGGTGGTGAGTTTAGAAATAAGCTATAGGATGATTTTTGTGCCAAGAAAGGGATTACTAGGCAGTTTAGTGTTGCCAAAACCCCACAGCAAAATGGGGTTGCTGAGAGAAAGAATAGAACCATAATTGAAGCAGCCAGGACTATGTTGGCTGATGCTCATTTCCCCATAGCTTTTTGGGTTGAGGCTGTGAATACAGCTTGTTATGTTCAGAATAGAGCATTGGTCAACAAGATACAGAACAAAACACCTTATGAATTACTTAGGGGAAGGAAACCTAATATTGGTTTTCTTAAACCTTTTGGTTGTCAGGTAGTTGTACTTGATACTAGTGATGCCTTAGGTAAATTTAGTGCAAAAGGTGATGAAGGTTACTTCATGGGTTATTCAGTGCAGAGCAAGGGATATAGGGTTTACCTTAAGAAGGAAAAACGTATACTTGAAAGAGTACATGTTAGGTTTTTAGAGAGTAAACCTAGTGATCCTGAAAGTGGTCCAAATTGGTTGTTTGACTTGGAACCTCTATCTAGGACTTTAAATTATATGCCTGTTACTAATCCAGACATTATGAAGGTAACTTCAAATGTTGTGGAAGAACAAGTTGTTGATGTTTCAGGTACACAGGTTAATGAAGAGGTTGGATCACAAGCAGACAAGGCACCTTCCATACAAGAGTATGTCACTATCCCCATATGGACAGATGCTTTTGCTGCTGCTGCTGCTGCTGGAAAGGAAAATGGTGGTTGATACTATGATTTTGCTAGGTTCAATTATGTCTCTCGGTATCCTCTCGAATTGATCTTGGTTCTAAGTGGAATGATTGTTCTTGGTTACTAAATAAAAGGGTTTGGTTTTCTAATCAACTAAAAGATTTAAATGTATTAAAATGAAAACTTAAATAAAAAACAATTAATTTAATGACAATTAATAAAAACTTAAATTAAAATTAAAATAGAAAGTAAAAATTAAGAACAGTAAGAACAGTAACAATTAAAGATGCCCAAAAAAACAAACAGTAAGTAAGACTAAAAAATGCTCAAAAGAAATTTGATTCAGAAATAACCTTGATTCGGAAGTTTATTGATCCGGAACTTCGTTCGGAACCTTCACTCGGAAGTTGACTCGGAAGCTTGATTCGGAACTTTACTCGGAACTTAATGCGGAACTTTGATTCGGAAGTTTATTCGGAACAATCAACTCATTCGGAACTTTTGAACTCATTCGGAACTTTTAAAGGAAAAACTCATTCGGAACTTTTGCTCATCCGGAACTTTTGGTTCATTCGGAAGTTTTGCTCATCCGGAACTTTTGGTTCATTCGGAAGTTTTAAAGATAAAACTGATTCGGAACTTAAAGACTGATTCGGAACTTTTTGTTCACTCGGAACTTTTAGTTCATCCGGAACTATTGGTTCATCCGGAACTTTGTGTTCATTCGGAAGATGCAGTTCATCCGGAACTTTCAGCTCATCCGGAACATTTGGTTCATTCGGAACCTGGGGAACTCAAAAACAGTTACCTTACCCGAAGAACAGGGAAAACGATTTTAATCTAAAAATCACCAAGTTTTTCACCAAAAACTTAAATAAAACTAAACACAAAGCATCTACTAATCATAAACTACAAATCCCATCAATAAAAACATAAAACCCAACAACTTTTAAAGATTAAATCAACCAAATAAAAACTTAAGAACTTGAAATGAAAGATGATGATAAATAAGATGAAATGGAAAGATTAAACAAAAACTTGTATTGATGATTAATGGTTTTAACAATCCCAAAAAAAAGATTAAAATTACAAGATTTAAAATCAAAGATCAAAATCACCAAACACCCTAGTGGTGTTGGTGATGCTACGAACAGAAAAGGAGAAAAAGGTGGGGAGAAGAAAAACTAAAAAACTGGATGCAAAGTGTGTGAGGGGAACCCTTTATATAGGTGTTCCCTTTGGTTGGTGAGTGGGCTTTCTCCCGTTCTTCTTGTCTTCTCGTCTTTTCAGAAAAGTTGACGTTTTTGATTCTGATTCGGGATTTGTCGTCGATTAAATTCAACTCGTCTTTTAATTTCTTCGTTTAATAGACTTGAGTTTCTTCGACTTATGTAAATCTTCCATCTTTGGTCCTTTTCTTCGATAAATCTTCGAATAGGCCCAGTGACTTCAAATCTTTTGCATCTCTTGGACAATAGACTTTATCTTGAGTCTTTTTCTTCGGTAAAACCCGTGCAATCCCATGTTTTCTATAATATTCATCCGGTTAGCTCTGAAAACACCAAAAACACAAAAACCACGCATAATTCCAAACAAATGATATTAAATACGTGTTTTGGTCTTGTTTTAGCCAGAATTAAGTGGTAAAAGGAGGGGTGTTTAGACACCTATCAAATCCCCTACACTTAACCATTGCCATGCCCTCATGCAATGCTTAGTGATAAAGCAAATTTACACTTTTCTCATGATCAATCAATCTTGGCCTTATTAAAATACTACTAAACAAAAATTAAAATACTAAGAGAAATTAAAACTTTAAAGTAGACAAAAGGATGGAAATAACTTGCAAAGAAACCAATGACTTACATTAGGGCTTTGGTGCTGCGAAGATTTATCACCCTCAAGTTTCACGTTCCCCAAACTAAGCTTAAAAACGAGATAATTGTTATTATAAGTTAGTAAATCAAACACTTACACACATGGCTTAATTATGTGCTTAAACTCCCTTATTCCTAGGTGTATCTCTTATATTTTATTTTTGTCTTAGAATGATCATGAAGATGCATTTTTGGACTTATTTCGATAGTTTATTTAGGCCGAAAGCAAAGTAGGACGATTTAATCAATAGTTAGCTAAAGGATAAAATCTCTTAAAACTACTTGTCGGGATATCAAAAAGTTCATATCTTGGCATAACTCGGTTCACGATTTGAGACCTTTCTCGGGCCGATATTTGGCATGTACTTCATACTTCATATCTTGAGAGACGTGCTTGAGATAATGGTCTTCTCATCGTTAATAGAGTTTCTTCACTTGGAGACTTTTGAGAGGTACTCCAACTTTGTTGACCACGACTTCATGATTATTTCTTCAATCTCTGTTTGGGATTTTGAGATACAACGATCCGCCTCCTTTTCGGACTTGGATCTATTTATCCTCATACCTTGTTAGGGTCTTTTCGGATAGACTTCTCCATGATCTTTATGGGAGTTGATTGCTTTTCGTCGTGAGTCTTGATCCTTCATATTGACTTTGGGAATAATGCTTTTTACATCACCTTGGATCTTTAGCAATAAAATGGAATCCTCATGCCTTGTTAGGGCCTTTTCGGACTCGCCAATCTTCGCGCCCCGCGTCATAAGTTATGCCTTGGCTATGAACTCTTATCATTACCGAGCAACTTTTAAACGATCTTGGGCTAGAAGCTAAGTAAGCTTTCAAATCGTACGACCTTACTTATTGCAGATAAATTATTAGCAAGTGATGGGAGAATAGGCAAATAATTACACCAAGTGAGCTTGCGCAAGAATACCGACTTATAATTGACTCTATCATTTCTCGTCCTCCACAATTTAAAATCTCAAGTAATGAGATTCATGGACACTTAGCCTAATAAACCAATTAAGGTCTACATGGTTAAGGATACTAGCTAGAATAAACTTGGATAAGTCTATTCGGGTTGAGTCAAAATAAACGCAACGAGCCTAATATGTCAAAGACTTCTAAACTAGCTACACCACTTTATTAATATTTTTTGACTTTATTGCGGGATATATACATACGAAAGCAACGATAAAAATTTAAAAATTACGACTAAATGGCCAAAGTTAATAAAAAATTTGAAAAATGTTGAAAAAGATGATTTTCCGGTTAAATGAAGGCATTTTCATGGAAAAGTCCACTTAAAACTTCGATAGAAGTCCCCCCTACACTTAAGATAAACATTGTCCTCAATGTTTAAGCATGTGGGAAAAGTCTCCCCTACACTTATTACATTGTGCACGTTGGTTAACTCAAGTTAAGGAAGAGACGACTAAAGTGATCAATTTCAAATGTGAGTATGAAGAAAATTGAATCACGATAGTTGAGAGATGGAACCGGATTTCGGATAACACGGGAGCACGGTTCTTCAAAGGTTCCAAGAGTGCACTTATCCCTGTAATCACATCACCACACAAATACAAACATGATAGAGGTCCCCCTACACTCAGGAGGTTAAAACATAAAAGGATAGATACTCGGGCTGCCTCCCGAGGAGCGCTTGTTTTTGATAACCGAGTCACGAGCCTGACTCGACCCAAAATTAGTTCATGGGGAACGTGGTGAGGGATGGAATCACCTCCTGAGAGGTGTCCTCACCAAAGTACAACTTCACTCATTGGCCATTCACCTTAAAATTAGGTCCATTAGGTTGAGCAAGCTCGAGAGTACCATATGGAAAAATTTGGGCAATGGTGAATGGGCCGGACCAACGAGATTTCAGCTTGCCAGAAAATATTTTCAACCGAGAGTTAAAAAGTAAGACTTTGTCTCCAACATGGAACTCTCGGTTCTTAATCTTAGAGTCGTGAGTGAGCTTAGTCCTTTCCATATAGATCAAAGAATTTTCATAAGCCTCATTACGGAGTTCATTGAGCTCATTGAGTTGGATCTTGCGTAGGTCACTGGCTTTGTTAATATCAAAATTAGCCCACTTCAAGGCCCAATAAGCCTTGTGCTCCAACTCAATGGGGAGGTGGCACGCTTTCCCGTACACGAGACGATATGGTGTGCAACCAATCGGAGTCTTGTAAGCAGTACGGAAAGCCCACAAAGCATCATCAAGTTTATCAGCCCATGAGGCACGATGCTCTCCCACGGTCCTTTCAAGAATTCGCTTTAGTCCTCGGTTGGATATTTCAGCCTGGCTATTAGTTTGTGGGTGGTAGGCTGTGGAAAGACGATGATTTACACCGTACTTAGCCATGACTCTAGCAAATTGGTCATTGCAAAAATGAGTCCCACGATCACTAATAATGGCACGAGGCACACCAAATCTAGCGAATAGAGATTTCAAAAAGTTACAAACCACCCTTGCGTCATTTGTAGGTAAAGCTTTGGCTTCAACCCACTTTGAAACGTAGTCAACGGCTACAAGGATGTATTTGTTTCCTTTAGAAGAAGGGAATGGCCCCATAAAGTCGATGCCCCAAACATCAAAAATTTCACATTCTTGAATGAAATTCTGAGGCATCTCGTCTTTATGTGTGATAGTGCCTTGTTTTTGGCAAACATCACATCGTTTAACCATATTGTGAGCGTCACGATATATGGAGGGCCAATAAAATCCCGAATCAAACACTTTTTGGCGGTGTAGTTAGGACCAAAGTGACCACCGGTGGGTCCTTTGTGGCAAGCATCAAGGATTTCTAAAGCTGCCGGTCCATCAACACATCGGCGGATAATCAGGTCGACACATTGTTTGAATAGGTAAGGGTCGTCCCAAAAGTAAGTCTTAATGTCGGTGAAGAACTTTTTCTTTTGTTGAGACGTCAATCCTTCCTTGAGAATCCCACCCGCCAAGTAGTTTGCAAAGTCCGCAAACCACGGGGTTGCATCAGAATTCGAATTTATAGACATTAAGGTCTCCAAGGGAAAAGAATCATTGATTGCTTTGTTCGAATGATCCCCTTGGTAAGGATCCTCAAGTCTGCTGAGATGATCCACGGCTAGGTTTTCAGCTCCTTTTTTATCGCGAATTTCGATTTTAAATTCCTGGAGCAGCAAAACCCAGCGAAGAAGTCTTGGTTTGGAATCTTGCTTTGTCAACAAGTACTTCAACGCGGAATGATCGGTGTAAACGATTGTGGTGGAAAGGACAAAATAGGGGCGAAATTTTTCAAATGCATAGACAACAGCTAAAAGCTCTTTTTCGATTGTCGTATAATGCAATTGTGCCCCCGTCATTGTCTTGCTAGCGTAATGGATTGGTTGGAAGTGTTTGTTCACTCTTTGTCCCAGAACCGCTCCAATAGCAAAATCACTAGCATCGCACATCAACTCAAAGGGAAGCTCCCAATTAGGGGTAACCAAGACGGGTGCCTTAGTTAGCTTATCCTTAAGCGAGTTGAAGGCTTCAAGATACTCTTTGGAAAAGATAAAAGGAGTATCTTTTTCCAAGAGGTGGGTCATCGGGCGAGCGATTTGAGAAAAATCTTTGATGAATCGACGGTAGAAGCCCGCATGACCCAGAAAACTTCTCACACCCTTCACGGTGGAAGGTGGAGGCAACTTAGCGATAACATCGACTTTAGCACGGTCTACTTCAAGACCGGCCTTGGAAATTTTGTGTCCTAGCACGATGCCTTCTTTTACCATAAAATGGCATTTTTCCCAATTTAGAACAAGGCGAGTGTTTTCACACTGCTTGAGCATACGTTCCAAATTGGCAAGGCAAGAAGAGAATGAATCCCCGAAGACCGAGAAATCATCCATGAAGACTTCCATGGTTTGTTCAACCATGTCATGGAAGATAGCTAACATGCACCTTTGGAAAGTCCCGGGGGCATTGCATAAGCCAAAAGGCATTCTTTTGTAAGCAAATGTGCCATAGGGACAAGTGAATGTTGTCTTCTCTTGATCTTGGGGATCGATGGGTATTTGGAAATAACCCGAGAAACCATCAAGAAAGCAGTAATATTCATTACCCGCTAAACGTTCAAGCATTTGGTCCATAAAAGGTAGAGGGAAATGATCCTTTCTCGTGGCATCATTGAGTTTGCGGTAGTCTATACAAACTCTCCACCCAGTAACGAGACGGGTAGAAATCAACTCGTTGTGTTCATTGGGAACAACGGTTATTCCGCCCTTCTTGGGCACACAAGGGATTGGACTAACCCATGGTGAATCCGAAATAGGGTAAATCATACCCGCATCAAGAAGTTTGATAACCTCTGTTTTGATGACGTCATGTATTTTTGGATTCACCCTTCGTTGGCTTTGAATTGTGGGCTTAAAGTCGTCCTCCATGAGAATTTTGTGTGTGCAGAAGTGAGGATCAATTCCACGAATATCAGAGATTTTCCAAGCAATAGCCTTCTTATGATCTTTCAACACGGTGATAAGTCGGGCTTTTTCTTCGTCCTTTAGGTCCTTAGCAATGAAGACTGGCGACTTCTTCTCTTCTTCAAGGAATACATACTCGAGATGGGGCGGCAACTCCTTAAGTTCTAAATCCGGAGGATTTTCGACGGGAGGCGTTTTCAAAGTCGGAGTATCGATAGCAATAACCGTGGGAGATGGAGGAGAAGGATTGTCTTCGTTGAGAAGGTTGTCAAAGAAATGCATGTCTTCATCCCCATTGGTGGGAGAATCATTAGTAGCTAAATTCACATCTCCCATGGTGTCTTCGAGATTGTTCCAAAACAAATCACTATCTCGAAATAGAGACAATGATGAATCAATAGAGGAAACGGTTTCAACATTGGGAAGAGAGGTAGGGATACTTTTACAAGCATCTTTGAAGTGTTCTTCACAAGCCTCATCAAGAACGTCAATACAATTAACACTCTCGTATGAATAAGGTTGTTTAGACAACTTTCCCATGTTGAAGACGATTTTATCGTCTCCCACTCTCATGATAAGCTCACCGGCTTCAACATCGATAAGAGTGCGACCGGTCCTCAGGAATGGACGACCCACGATAAATGGAACACGAGGGTCCATCTCGTAGTCGACGACGACGAAATCGGCAGGAAAAGTGAATTTGTCGACTCCTACAAAGACGTCTTCGGCTATCCCCACTGGATAAGCAACCGTACGGTTAGCTAATTCCAAAGTCATTTTGGTGGGGACTAGCTCAGGGAGAGATAATTGCTTCCACACACTTAAAGGCATTAACTTGATACTGGCACCTAGATCGGCTAGGGCCATGCAATTCTCTACTCCCGAGAAATTACAAGGGATTAAGAAACGACCCGGATCACCAAGCTTGGTTGGCAATTTCCTTAAGAGCACTGCAGAGCAATTCTCATTAAGTTGGGTGTTGGCAATATCGAGAAGCTTTTCCTTGTCACTCAGAAGATCTTTAAACATTTTCACGTACTTAGGCATGTGAGCGAGAGCCTCAGCGAAGGAGATATTGAAATTCAGTTGTTTAAACATTTTAAGAAAGTTTGAAACCTGAATATCGTCCTTGCTTTTGAGCTTCTCTTTCCTCAACCTAGATGGATAAGGTATATTGGAAGAAAAGGAAGGCTTTGGAAGAATAGGATCACTCACATCCTTGGGTGGAGGAGGGGTAGAAGGAAGAGTTGGAGAAATTGGGGAAAGAGAAGTATGAGGAATAGGAGCAGGTGACTCGTTCTCCTTAGTCACAATCACCGGTGGAGGTATAGGAAGCTCGGGTTCCTTGGTACCTTTGCCACTGCGAGTGGTGATTGCTTTCATCTCCCCTCTTGGATTCGGGTATAGGAAGCTCGGGTTCCTTGGTACCTTTGCCGCTGCTAGTGGTGATTGCTTTCATCTCCCCTCTTGGATTCGCAACGGTGTTACTTGGAAGAGTACCTGAAGAAGAGGGTTGATTACCTTGGAAGAAACTAGCCATCATGTTCTTCAAGTCATTTGTTTGACTATCCAACGTGTTTCTCATGTCGGCTCTCAAATCATTCCCTTGTTTGACCAGGTCTGCTTTCAGGTTGAGCACTTCTCTCTGAAGATTTCCCACTATCACATCGTTAGTCCTCATATAAGTTTCCACTTCTTGGTGAAGAGCGGTGGGTTGGTTGGGAGGAGCATTGTATGCGGGTGGTTGATAAGCAGGTTGCTGGTATACTTGGTTGTTTCGTTGAGGTGGTTGTTGCTGCTTGTGAGGTGGGATGTATGGTGTACGAGGTTGTTGTTGTTGTTGAGGAGGGCGGTTGAGGTTTTGTTGTTGGTTTGGGTTGGTAGGAGGAAAATCGGGTGGTGAAAGATAATTGTTGGAGCGGTAGCTAAGCAAATTACGGTCACCTTGGGGTCTAGCTTGATAAGCAGGTTGAGGATAGGTGCCATATGCTGCATTCACGTTTTCAGAAGGGTAGTCTTGGGTGGCAGTACAATCAGTGTAAGAGTAAGGACCCCCGCATATCTCGCATGGTTGGCTAACAGCATTGACTTGAGCGTTTTTAGCGTTGTTGTTGTTGTTGTTGTTGACGGTGTGGGTAACAAGCGATTCAAGAAGCGTAGTGATTTTGTCAAGTCGCTTATCGCTGTCACTAGTGCTAGCACTAGCGACATTGGTCCGAACACTCTTGGTTTGCACACGAGACTTATTCTCAATGATATCCCAAGCAGCATTGGAAGTCTTGGCCAAAAGATTACCCCCCGAGGCACTGTTTAGTGAATCTTGGTCACTCATGCTTAAACCATTGTAAAAAGTATTAATTTGATGTACTTTGGTAAAACCATGTTGTGGGCATTTTCTTAAAAGATCTTTAAAACGATCCTAAGATTCACTGAACGACTCATCGTACTTTTGTTCAAAATTTATGATTTCATTCCGCAAAGCGGTAGTACGAGAGGGTGGGAAAAAGTAATTGATAAACTTGGTTTCCAAATCCGTCCACGAGAGAATACTCTGTGGCGGTTCCTTAGCAAGCCAATGCCGGGCTTGTCCATCTAAAGAAAAGGGAAAAAGTTGTAACCGGATAACCTCTTGTGGAACACCATTGAACTTGACCGTGTTAGTGAGTTGCAAGAATCTCTTGATGTGGTCGTGTGGATCATCAATGGTACGCCCCAAGAATGGTTGAGCGGAGACCATCTGGATAAAGCCTGATTTGAGCTCAAAGTTGTTGGCGGCAATTGGAGGTATGACAATTGGATCATTGTTGCCGTCTACATGAGCTTGCAGCAGTTCAATCATCGGCCGATTATCCGGTTGAGGCTCATTGTTGTTATTATTATTCATGTTGTTGAAAGGTGGGTTGTTGTTGTTATTATTGTTGTTTTGAGGTGGTATGTTGTTGTTGTTTTGTACACCGGCCATGTCTAAGTGATCGAGAGGCTCGGGCTCTTGATAAGACGTGGATCGAGTGCGCATACACCTGTAAAAGAACGAACAAAGAAAAACAAAGCAAAAATATTTTTGGTTTTTATGTTTTTTTTTTAATTTTTTTTGTATTTTTGAAAATTTTATATTTTTTAGGATTTTTTGAAAATTTTTATGAAAAAGTAACGTTCACGGGAACGGATCCCAAAATCCAAGTTCTCACAAAAAACTTTTGATCTTAACGAGAAGAGCCGTCAGCGGCTCCATTTGATACTATGATTTTGCTAGGTTCAATTATGTCTCTCGGTATCCTCTCGAATTGATCTTGGTTCTAAGTGGAATGATTGTTCTTGGTTACTAAATAAAAGAGTTTGGTTTTCTAATCTACTAAAAGATTTAAATGTATTAAAATGAAAACTTAAATCAAAAACAATTAATTTAATGACAATTAATAAAAACTTGAATTAAAATTAAAATAGAAAGTAAAAATTAAGAACAGTAAGAACAGTAACAATTAAAGATGCCTAAAAAAACAAACAATAAGTAAGACTAAAAAATGCTCAAAAGAAATTTGATTCAGAAATAACCTTGATTCGGAAGTTTATTGATCCGGAACTTCGTTCGGAACCTTCACTCGGAAGTTGACTCGGAAGCTTGATTCAGAACTTTACTCGGAACTTAATGCGGAACTTTGATTCGGAAGTTTATTCGGAACAATCAACTCATTCGGAACTTTTGAACTCATTCGGAACTTTTAAAGGAAAAACTCATTCGGAACTTTTGCTCATCCGGAACTTTTGGTTCATTCGGAAGTTTTGCTCATCCGGAACTTTTGGTTCATTCGGAAGTTTAAAAGATAAAACTGATTCGGAACTTAAAGACTGATTCGGAACTTTTTGTTCACTCGGAACTTTTAGTTCATCCGGAACTATTGGTTCATCCGGAACTTTGTGTTCATTCGGAATGCAGTTCATACGGAACTTTCAGCTCATCCGGAACATTTGGTTCATTCGGAACCTGGGGAACTCAAAAACAGTTACCTTACCCGAAGAACAGGGAAAACGATTTTAATCTAAAAATCACCAAGTTTTTCACCAAAAACTTAAATAAAACTAAACACAAAGCATCTACTAATCATAAACTACAAATCCCATCAATAAAAACATAAAACCCAACAACTTTTAAAGATTAAATCAACCAAATAAAAACTTAAGAACTTGAAATGAAAGATGATGATGAACAAGATGAAATGGAAAGATTAAACAAAAACTTGTATTGATGATTAATGGTTTTAACAATCCCAAAACAAAGATTAAAATTACAAGATTTAAAATCAAAGATCAAAATCACCAAACACCCTAGTGGTGTTGGTGATGCTACGAACAGAAAAGGAGAAAAAGGAGGGGAGAAGAAAAACTAAAAAAACTGGATGCAAAGTGTGTGAGGGGAACCCTTTATATAGGTGTTCCCTTTGGTTGGTGAGTGGGCTTTCTCCCGTTCTTCTTGTCTTCTCGTCTTTTTAGAAAAGTTGATGTTTTCGATTCTGATTCGGGATTTGTCGTCGATTAAATTCAACTCGCCTTTTAATTTCTTCGTTTAATAGACTTGAGTTTCTTCGACTTATGTAAATCTTCCATCTTTGGTCCTTTTCTTCGATAAATCTTCGAATAGGCCCAGTGACTTCAAATCTTTTGCATCTCTTGGACAATAGACTTTATCTTGAGTCTTTTTCTTCGGTAAAACCCGTGCAATCCCATGTTTTCTTTAATATTCATCCGGTTAGCTCTGAATACACAAAAAACACAAAAACCACGCATAATTCCAAACAAATGATATTAAATACGTGTTTTGGTCTTGTTTTAGCCAGAATTAAGTGGTAAAAGGAGGGGTGTTTACACACCTATCAGTGGTCCCCAAGTACCACCAGTTAACAACATGCATGGTCCTTCAGGCGCTGACAAAGGCAAATCTGGCGCTGACAGGACAAATTCAGGCGTTGATGGCTCAAACGTTGACAACAACATTTCAAGCGTTGATAACCCAAACGCTAACAATCTTGGTTCAGGCGTTGACAACACTTTTGCGCATATCTTCTCTTCCAATTTTGAACAAGGTGAACCTTCAAACTTACATGAAGAGGATCATACT
Organism: Glebionis coronaria; assembly: GCA_025667525.1. NCBI lineage: Eukaryota > Viridiplantae > Streptophyta > Magnoliopsida > Asterales > Asteraceae > Glebionis > Glebionis coronaria. The sequence continues at coordinate 185,361,463 of CM046882.1, forward strand.
AATATTGATGGAAGAGAGTCTGAAGAAGATATTGGCAACATGGATAATGAGATTGAAGACAACAGACTTTTTGAGGGAGGAGTTCTTACTTCTACAATGAAGAATCATCCTCCTTCTTAAATTATTTGGGATGTCATGACTCCTGTTCAGACTAGAAGATCTCATCAGAATCTTGGTGGATTCATTGCCAATATACACAAGAAGGTTGATACCCCTCTTGTTCAAGCATGTTTGTTTGCCTGTTTTCTGTCACAACAGGAACCCAAGAAGATCTTTGATGCTCTCAAAGAACCAAGTTGGGTGGAAGCAATGCAGGATGAGCTTCACCAATTTGCTATTCAGGATGTTTGGGAGCTGGTTGATTGTCCAAGATATGTCAGACCTATTGGGACAAGATGGGTTCTTAGAAACAAGAGAGATGAAAGAGGCATTGTGGTCAGAAACAAGGCACGTTTAGTGGCTCAAGGATATACACAAGAGGAAGGGATAGACTATGAGGAGGTCTTTGCACCAGTTGCAAGGATTAAAGCTATAAGGATATTTCTAGCCTATGCTTCCTGCATGGGCTTCACTATCTATCAAATGGATGTGAAGAGTGCCTTCCTCTATGGAACAATTGTTGAGGAGGTGTATGTGATGCAGCCTCCTGGTTTTGAAGATCTAGAGAATCCAGACAAGGTGTATAGAGTCAAGAAGGCTATGTATGGACTTCATCAAGCCCCAAGAGCATGGTATGGCACATTGTCCACTTATTTGGTGGAAAATAGATTCAAAAGGGGCACCATAGACCAGACATTGTTTACAAAGAAGGCTGGTAAGGATGTCTTACTTGTTCAGGTTTATGTTGATGATATCATCTTTGGATCTACTAATCCAAAGATGATTGAGGACTTTTCCAAGCTTATGATAGACAAATTAAAGATGAGTGCAATAGGGGAGATGAACTTCTTTCTAGGGTTACAAGTTCAGCAGAAAGAAGATGGTATCTTCATCTCTCAGGATAAGTATGTAGCAGAGATCTTGAAGAAGTTTGGCTTTTCTCCATATGAAAAGAAGGCTACTACTCCTATGGATAGAGAACACCCTTGAGGAAAGGTTGGAGATGGAAAAGATGTGGATGTCAGGCACTATAGATCAATGATTGGTTCATTGATGTATCTCACAGCTTCTAGACCTGACATCATGTTTGTTGTGTGTGCATGTGCACGCCATCAAGTGACTCCCAAAGAATGTCACCTTTATGCTGTCAAGAGAATCTTTAGGTACCTAAGATGTTTTCCAGATCTTGGCTTGTGGTACCCAAAAGATTCACCATTGGAGCTTATTGCATATTCAGACAGTGACTATGAAGGTGATAAGTTTGATAGAAAATCCACAACTGGTGGATGTCAGTTTCTTGGGAGTAGGTTGATATCTTGGCAATGCAAGAAACAAACAGTGGTGGCCAATTCTACAACTGAAGCAGAGTATGTTGTAGTAGCTGCTTGTTGTGGACAAGTCTTATAGATTCAGAACCAGCTGTTGGATTATGGATATAATTTCATGCATACCAAGATATTTGTTGACAATAACAGCACTTTATGCATTATTAAGAATCCTGTACATCATTCTAAAACAAAACACATAGAAATTAGACATCATTTTATAAGATATTGTTTTGAAAAGGGTTTAATACAACCAGATAGGGTTGACACAGAAGAAAATGTGTCTGATTTATTAACTAAACCTTTTGATGCTGGAAGGTTTCAATACTTGGTAACAAGTATTGGAATGATACATCTCACATAATATGTGTTTTGGGGTCTTATTGTAAAAGTATGTACAGGATAATGCATTGTTATTAGTCTTTTTGAGGATTTAGATTTTCCACTATGTTTTTCTAGTACTGACAAAGGTTACCTTAACGCTGATAAGTGTTATTGTGACGTTGTCAGCAATATATTTGTCTAACGCTGACAAAGGTTTCCTTAACGCTGACAAGTGTTATTGGGGCGTTGTCAGCAACAATGTTAGTTTTGTGGTTTTAAATCTAAATGTGCAGGTGGTGTTAGCATTATCCCATTGGATACAGAGTTGCTTATGGATCCTTGGAGAATCATTTGAGCATGTTTTTATTTATGGATGATGGTTGGAATTTTCTATTCCTATCTTGACATAAATTTTTTATGTTCATGCATATTTTTGAGCAACATATGTATCACAGTTTAAGGGGAGGTTTTAGGAACCTTTAGGACTTTTGGGTATCCTTATGATACTCTTATCACAATTCTAGATTGTGTCCACATGTGAGTATGAGTTAGTTTTACTAAATCATGAGGCACTGTAGCATGCAAATTTGATATACTATGCATGCTGCCAAGACATTTTTGGCCTAGAATTGGTTGTGGTCTGTTGGGAGACTTGGGAATGATTTTATCATGGGTTTTCCCTGGGAGTAACAAGGAATTTTATGAGATAACTTAGTTGTTAAGAGTTTTGGTTAGTAAGGGACACTAGAGGACTGTTGTGTCTATCTTGCGTAAGCAAGTGTGCATAACTGGACAGTGCTTGCCGCCCTATAATAATTATCAACTTATAGGTTATCTTCACAAGGATAAATTACTTTGTTAAGGTCTTTTTTCTTTTTTATTACTTTTATTTTTTGTACGCTGACAAGTATTTTTCCAAGCGTTGTTATGACCAATTTAGACGCTGACATGGCTTTGGCAAACGTTGACAAGAATATAGCCGTTGGGTGTTGATGGGTTATTTTTTACCGTTGATACCCATTGGGACCTACCTAGTTGTTACTTTTTTACGAATTTTGGGGCCGTAATTTTGGGAGTAGATAACTTTCAATTAATGCATGAGATAACTTATTTTCTTTTCAATATTTTCATGATTATATTTTGAAAATATTTGCCTCATTTTTTACCAATCACATGCATATATCTCTCCTATATATTTGGCTCCTATTTTTAAACAGGGTACCTATCATTCTTGTCTAACAAATTTTCTCCTATACTTCATCTTTATCAATCATTCAAACAGCTTTCTTCTACAATGGCACCAAAATTTAAACCAAGTGATTTGGTATTGGGATTTAGGAGTCAACACAATATGATAGCATATTTGGAAGCTGGTGATACTCTGTTTCCCCAATACACCCAGATGGTGGTGTATTTGAATGCATCCCCAATTGGGTATGCTCTTTCTCATGCTCCTCTTATCTCTGTCACACATATTAAACAGTTTTGGAACACTATAAGTTCCTCAACAGTTAATAATGTAACTACGTTATCATCTATTGTTCATGGGCGTACATGGGTGGTTACTGAAGCCTTGGTTCGCCAGGCTTTGCATCTTGATGATGCAGATGGTATCACCACCCTTCCCATTCATGAAATAGAACAAGGACTAAGGGCTTTGGGTTATCCTTTCCCTGATAAGGGAACTTTAAACAAATATCATAAACAGGAGTTTCCCCCAGCCTGGAAGTACCTAATCCATGTCCTCTTACAATGTTTGAGTCCCAAGTGTACTACACACAATGAGATTAATAGATCCATTGCTAGTGCTATTGTGTACATTGCTACTGGGCAAAAGTTTAATTATTCAAAAATGATTTTTGAGGGCATGTGTAAAAACAAAGGGAATAAGATGACATTAGCTTATCCCAGATTTTTACAAATGGTTTTTGATGTGCAAAATTACTGCACAAGGGATCATGATGATTTTTATGAGATCCCTGTGCAAAAGAAAGCTATTTTTACAAAGATGAACTCACCCCCTCACCGTGAGTTACCTCTCACCCCAGCTATGATTACTGTTATTGAAGCAGCACAACCCCAACCAGACCCTCAACCACAACTTGACCCAATACCAGAACCTTTACCTTCACCCCAACACATGCAAATTGACCAAGAACCCTTTGACGCTGACACATTAAATGTTGGCGTCGATACAAGTAATCTTGACGCTGACACCATTCCCTCACAGACCCAAACACCCCTTAACCAACCCACATCCACCCAATCCACATCATCTTCTACCCCACCACAATATAGGTTGCAAAAATGCCAAAGGACTACTGGAGTGTTCTCCTCTAGTGGTCCTAGCCATGTAGCAGAGAGAACCACCACCACAAGTGTGGTTGGTGCTATGGATGAGGCTGGGACTATTGATTCTGGCTTAGATGCTGGCCAAGACAGTCCTAACATCTTTAAGACCTCCTCCATGCCCCATGAATCTAATTTGGGAGGTCAAATACCCATTTTGGAGGAGGGCAGATTGGAACCAATGACATTGATGGAATTGACGGCTGTCTGCATTAGCTTGCAAAAGCAAAATGCAGACTTGGTACAAATTGTCAGTACACAAGGCCTTGAACTCAAGCAACTGAGAGAGAGGATTGTTATTTTGGAGAATGCTAGCACAAGGCGTGGGATGGAGGAATCTTCCAAAGGGGAGGATGAGCAGATTAATGTGAGTGATAAGGGCTCACATGATGGTGAATCTTTGGGTGTTGCTGAAGCCCCAACTAGTTTAAAAAAGCAACCAGGTTTTGTTAGATCTTTGGTAACTCCTACAAACTTAGACTTGTCTTTTACAGCTATGTTGGAGCAAATTACAAGAGGCGCTGAGACAGGTAATTTGGGCGTTGACAAGCAAAGTTTGAGCGCTGACATGAGTAAATTGGGCGCTGACACAGGCAAATTGAGCGTTGACAGACCTGTAGATGAGGTTGATGTATTCCAGTCATCATCCATCATCAAAGATGTTTCTTCCCAGGTATTACCATCATCCTTATCCATCATTGATCCATTAGATAAGGGTAAAGGAAAAATGGTAGAAGTAGAAGTTCCAAAGAATGCAGCACAGGTTGAGTTTGATAGAAGGTTGGCTGCACAAATTGTGGAACAAGAAAGAAAGAAGGTTGGTGAATCACCATTTGTTGTCACTTCAGAAGAATAAGAAGGAAGTGATGAAGCTAGTTCAGACTCAAGTGTGATGATTATAGAACAACCAGAAAGACTTGAGTATGGTGATGATTTGGCAAAAGAGAAGCTGAATGAGTTGAAATTGCAAGTAGATTTTGATATGCCAGAAGTTGTTCAGATGTACCATGCTTGGGAAGATAGGTGTTTGGAGAATCCAAATTTGACTATTTCAGACCAAATATGGGGTTTGGAGATTCTTCTAAGAGTACAAAAAGACTGCAAGGTAATTCTGAAACACAAAGCTAGCAATATTCTCTCAATGTTGAAAAGGGATAGAAGGGAGCTGTACTACATGCTACTCAGATGTCATGGAACAGGATGGACCTATAAGAAATTGATTGGATTATCCTTTGAAGAGTTGGAGTACAAGGCTTATCCCATTTGGGCTAGAGTGCAGGAAGAGAACACTCTAAGACTTCTTTCTGATGAAAGGAAAGAAGAACTTGCAGAAGAGATGGAGCTTAAGAAGGCAATGATTGTTCCCAGACCTTTGAAGAAGGGAATTTATCTTGAGTTTCCTAAAGATATGGATAGATTGAATCCAAGTGAAGCTGTTATAAGAAGGAGCATCAAGCTCTCACCATTGGAAGCTTCAGATATGGTACAAGTGTTACCTTTTGATTCCAGAAACCCTATTATAAGCTATGAAGAAGATAAATGTGGGTTTTGGAAGATTGGCAGGTATGGGAAATAGGTACTTTTACTACACTCATATCTCTTTTTGCAAGTGTTGATAGAGAAGACTTGGTAGATCTTTGGAGGTTGTTGGAAGCCAAGTATGAGACTGAAGCTCCTACTTCAGTGAATACAATAAAACTATGGTCAACATTCAAGAGAATGTGTGGACCAAGAGATGAAGATCCTGCTGTTTGAAAGGATCTTGAAGATGACCTCAGTGGTCTTCAATGGCGTTTGTATTCAGCTGCTGGTGTATATTATTTGAGTTCTACAAAGTTTGTTGAGTATCTACTTGTAGATGGTCAGTATTCCATGTCCAAAGAAGTTTTGGAGAAGATGAAGACAACACAGCTGGAGATTGATTATTCAAGTGACGTGGCCAAAGATTTGATCAGACATATTTATTACCAATATGATAAATGTTGTAAGATTCCTCCTAGTTCTTAATGTTTATTCAGAAACTTGATTACTAGAGTAGATATCAAGTTTAGGGGAGGATTGTTGGGAATAAAATATAGCCAGTCCCCTTGAGCGCTGACAAGAGATAAACAAGCGTTGATATAAAGAAAACAAACACTGACAGATCAAGCGTTGACAAGAAGAAGTCAAACGTTGATAGGTTGAAGACAAGCACTGATGGAAAGATTTAGTCTACGCGTATATTGTTTCTAGTTTGTTTCTAGTAAAGATAAGTTCAACATTGTGTTTTCTATAATTATCTTTACCTATAATAGTTGATACGTAGACTCTTGTACAAGGCTTCTTATGTCTATAAAAGAAGACCTTTAGGTTAAGTTTCATAATAAGTTTTCATACGTTAAACACTTTCATTGTAAGCAAGTTTGTTATTATCAATCAAGTGAAAGATTGTTTACATCTTTGTGTGTTCTTGTTTAAGTGTTAATTCCGCATAACACTTAGATTACTTTATACATAAACAAAGTTTCTCTACGTGTATAACTTGATCTAATCTCGTATACATAAATCTAAATCGATCTAAATTTGGGATCAACAATAAATAAATGGACATTATATAAAAATGGTAGTTTGGTAAGTTTTATAAGTTATAAAAACTATATACTAAGTTTTACGTCTTTTCGGCTAAAACCGAAAGATTAACGTTTTGTCAAATAAAACTTAGACGGTCGGACCCGTCTAATGTAAACTTTTTAAAAGTCATATACTGATATATAAGTACCTAATACAAGTAAAAACCGATAAAACCCGAACTATATAACATACGGACATTAACGGGCTAAGTTAGCATTATTGGACTATTAATCCAACTAAATGGGCTAAACACTTATAAATTTACTTATTGGGCTTAACCCACTTGGGCCCAACATGTAAAGTATAATATTGATAATAAAAGTATAAAATGGATTCATACAAGTTAATGGACTCATAATAGGCTTATTGGACCTAAAACATGTAAATAGGTAAAACTAGTAAACTAGTTATCAACACATAACACTAAAATGAGTAAATGAGAATGTATAAACCCACTTGATCATCATCATCATATATATAATCATCATATGTATACATAATTGTTATTTTGATAAAGTCATTGGGCAAAAGTCTAAGACAAGAATTATTTGTCTAGGTTTCCGTGATTGAAGCACATACCGTACATCCGAATCGCGATAAACCGCTATCCCACATCAACGTGAGTTCATAACCTCGCACTCTTTTAAATGTTTTTATGAAATGTTTATAAACCCGCGAGGGAGATAACATGTTAGTTTTATAAAATAGGACACTAGTTGTCCCAATTGTTTGTTTATTGATTTGGACCCGAATGATTGTATGACCCGATGAATGATTAAATGACCCGATAGATGAAATGAAATGGATTATTAAATTTAGGTTATGTCACTAAAAGTCCCATTAGCATGAATTGTGAACTACCGGGACTTGGTAGACGCTTATGCATATAATAGTACTATTTGGGGACGATCACCCCAGTTCGCGCCTTGACGGTTGATCCCCGTCGTGCCACATTGATTGGTAAGCGAATTTATGTATGAGAAGATTTACACAAGCGTGATTATTGTGACGACACGCTAATTTAGATGGGCAAATTAAGTTTCGGGCTAGCTACCCGTTTTTTGTTGTAGTAAGGTAACAATGTCATGCGGCTTATAATAATCCAACTAACGAAATACTGCTATACGCACTGAATTACGATATATTGCCTGACTAGCAATACGGGGTCTTATTATTGATTTTATGTTCGTGTTTTGGTTTTACATAACCATATTCATATAACGGTTTTTATTTAACTTTATACAATGTTATAAAACGTATTGTATGATGTTTTTACGACATTGACTCGTATAATGATTTTGAAGGCAAATGCCTATATTATGATTTTTGATAAGGATTTGTATAAAATGACTTTGGCTATTTTATGGCCTATTATAAAGATTTGTACAAAATGATTTTCGGTAATAATTATGTACCGATGATATATTAATGGATTTCATTAAACTCTATGAATTCACTCGGCGTTATCGTTGACCTTTTCTTTTAACATGTTTTATCTCAGGTACTTGAAGGTAATTCTCGGGAAGATGACAAGAATTCATGGCCCGCACTTAAATAACAATTTCCATTCAAATGCTTTGTAAAATTTGTATGAAATAATATGACTTGGGACCTATGTAAATTTGATATTTATGAATGGAAATGCTTTATTATAAAACGACGCGATTTTTAAGCGTTGTCTATGATGTGAGTAATGTGCTATCCCGTAACACCAACGAGTCTTCCGCTGTATTGAATTGTGTATATTTGGGGGTGTTACAGATACTATATCATGAGGGCCCCTCTGATATGAAAGAAACGAGAATAATGGATTTAAAGATATCTATAACACCTTCAAACACAAATAAGGTGAGACTCTCGCACAAACTTTCACCAAATACAAGGCTCTGATGAATGAATCAGTCAATGATGGTGTTGAACTTTCAAAGTTAGAAATCAACACGGTTTTCGTAAGTGCATTGCCAAAGAAGTGGCTCAGTTTTTGCCAAAGTTTGAGAAATGCTAATCATATTAAAGATTGTGACCTATTATCTCTCTTTGGAAAACTAAAATATGAAGAGAACCTTGTTGATATGATCTATGAAGGCACCGACAAGAGTAAAGCATTGGCTATTGCTACATCCTCGTCAACAACCTTCTTCAGTGAAGCTATCATTAAGGACTATCAAGATAACCCTGATGATGAAGAAGACACCAAAACTAGTGAGGAGTATCTGAAAGACCTTGAAGAGGAATTTCATGAAATAGCTCTTCTAGCTAAATCTATAAGGTTCTTTAAGAAGGGAGGAAATTTTTCCAGCAACACAAAAAGCCACAACTGAAACTGTGTGCTTCAAGTGTGGTAAGCCTGGTCACTTTTCCAAGGACTATTATTCTAAAACATACATCATTCTTACTCTTCATCAGTATAGTTCCAACCATCAGTTCAATCACCTTATCAGCAAAAATAGCTTGCATCATCTTCTTTTCAGCAAAACAAGGCTGAACTGAGACCCAACAAAGACTTTGAAGCCAAGTACAAATGAATCAAGGCTAGACTGCCTCTCTTAAGCACTGAAGGTTCATCTTCTAATTCCACCAAAGTGGAAAGAACAAGAGTCTTATTGTTGAAGCATATGAATGAGATGAGGAGGAAGTCTCTTTAGATGATGATGAATTGGTAAATGTAAAGGTACTAATGGCGCTTGCTGATGATGAAGGTGCTAATGCTAATGTTGTGGCCAAGGAGAGTGCTCGTAATGATGAATGGGTCAATATCACAATAAAAAGGGTACAAACTCTTCTTGACTTAAAAGATAAAGATGATATTAAATTTGTCTTTGTTTACCTGTGTATTGATCTTAATTTTGTTGAAGAACAAAGCTTGAGAAATATAGGAAAATTGTTCTAGAATTAGAAAGTCATGAAGCCAAGTTGATAGAGTTAAACGAAGCTAAACTAGATCTACTTACTTTCCAGAAATTAAACACTGAAATAAATGATGAAAACAAATCCTTAAGAGTTGAACTAAAAGAAGCTAAATATATTGTTAAATCATGGCTTATAAACTCTGATAAGGTTAATCAGTGTATTAAAGAACAAATTCTTGCTCAAAAGGAAAAATGCTTGGTGCTGAAGGATCCTCCAGCACCAAATCTCGTGATATTATCTTTGTCAAAGCCTCAAATGAGGTGGGTAACTCAATTCCTGACATTAAAAGGTCAGGTGAAAAGAATCTACTGAATCATGACACTGGGCGTATCATTCTTCCTGAGTTTCAAGCAAGTATTGATTCATCAGCACCTATTGAGTCTTCAGTTACTGAAGATGACTCAACTGATGATATAGAGTCTTTAGTATGCACCCCACTTCCTCCTTTGGAGATTATCTGGTGCTGAACCCTCTACTGGACCCAAAACTATCCAGTCTATCATTAAGTCACACACAACTCACAAAAGTGGTGCTCCCAAAAAATTCAAAATTGACATATCAAAGAACTCTTCAGCTCCTGTTGAGAGTTTACATAAGGGAACTACTTCTTCAGTTTCATCACATAAACTAAAGAATGCTAGATCTGAGGAAGATGAGAGAATGTCTCTTGTTATGCAAGAGATCAATGATCTTAAATTACAACTCAGACAACATCAAACACCAACTCAATTCAGAGATGAGCCACCTAACTCCTCACATTATAGATACAAAACACAATACAAAAAGTCTTGTGATTTATGTGGTATGAACAACCATCTTACTGAAACTTGCCTTAAAGTGATTTTTTGTATAAAATGTTAGAGAACTGACCATCGCACTTGTCAACATACTGAATATATGCTTGCAAAATCTAGTGCTGATGCTCATAACAATGGTCCATCTCATTCCAGGCAAAGCATGTCTTTCCCACCATGTGTTCATTTTGGTATGAACAATCATCGCTTAGATGACTGCCATTATTACCCTGCTTGTAACATTTGTGTAGGTTATGACCATGACACTCATTGAAATAATCGAGTTATCTCCCTCGGGAGAGGTATTAAACCAAGGAATCCAAACTTTATTACAAAATGTTGTGAAACATGTGGAAGCAATGTCCACACTAGATTTGATCACAATCATATAGAGTGGTTCAGAAGAGGTGAAGTACTTCAGCTTAAAAAGGTTTCTTATTCATCATCCTCATCAAGAGCACCCATCAGATCTAGAACACCTTATAGATGTAAAACACCCACCCATCAAAGGTGGGTTTCTAAACAAAATTGACCATTTCCTTAAACTTGTGCAGAGTGACCTCAGGAAACCTGTTTAGTACCTGGACAATGGATGCTTAAGGCATATGACTGACACTAAATGTTATCTACACAAGTATAAGGAGGGACCATGTCCTAAAGTATTATTTGGTGATAACTCATCAGCTACTACTGAAGGATTTGGTTCAGTGAAATGCAATGGTATAGTTTTTACAGGGGTACCATATGTTAATGGATTGAAGCACAACCTCATTAACATCAGTCAACTCTGTGATGCCAAATACCTGGTACTGTTTGATGAAACAAAGGTACTATCTTCAATTCAAATCATGAAATTGTGATGATTGCTCCCAAAGTCAGAGAGGTATATGTCATGGACATGAGTCTCACTTAGGAAACATGCTTCTTTTCTAGAGCTTCAGATATCACAAATTAGCTCTAGCACAAGAGACTTTCACATCACAACTTCAAAACAATCAATAAACTGGCAAAACAAAATCTTCTTATTGGTCTCCTTTCGCTTGTCTATTCAAAGGACAAACCATGTTCATCATATGAGAAAGGGAAGCACCATAGAGCCAGCTTAAAACAAAACATACATTCTCAATAAAAGAATGTCTTCACCTTCTTCACATAGACTTATTTGGACCAGTTTCACCAAAGGCCATTTGTCATGAAAAATATACACTTTTCATTGTTGAGGAGTTCTCTAGATATACCTGGATATATTTTATGACAAAGAAAAGTCATGCACTAGAAACCATCATGTCCTTCATCAAAAGAGTTGAAAATCAAAATGACACTCATGTCAAACAACTCAGGACTGAAAATGGTACTGAATTAAAAAATCACTCACTAATCAAGTTCTGTGATTACAATGGAATTTCCCAAAATTTCTCATCTCCTTATACACCTGAACAAAATGGTGTGGCTGAAAGAAGGAACATAACTCTAAATGAAGCAGCAAGAACAATGCTTGTTGGATTAGCTCTCTCTAAACACTTTTGGACTGATGTTGTAGCCACTGCTTGCTACACTCAAAATAGGTCCATAATTGTGAAGAGACACATGAAGACTCCATATAAAGTCTTGAGGGGGAGAATTCCAAACATCACATTCTTACATGTGTTTGGGTGTCCAATATTCATTCATAATCACAAGGATCACATTGGTTAGTTTGATGAAAAATCTAATGATGGTTACTTCCTTGGATACTCACGTGTATCAAAGGCATATAGAGTTTTCAAGACAAGAAGACAATGTTAAAGAAACCTTTCACATCACCTTCAATGAAAGTTCTGAAGCCATCAAGTTGCAATTCCATCAGTAGATGAACTTCAAATTCATGAAACTCATAATTATCCATCTGATGAATTTCAACACTATGAGCCCCTTAGAAGTATCAATCTACCTGTTCATCAGTTCCTCATATTGATCCATTTGAAGATATGACAAGTCATCCAAAGGAAAACCCATCAGTATCACATACTGATGACTGCCACTCAATGGATCAAAATGATCAGTCTCAAACAAAAAATCAAAATGATCAACAAGATCAGACAAATGAATCTCCCAAAATGGATCAATCTGAGCCTTATGTCCAAACTCTCTAGTCGTTTCAAGAGAAATTATTCAAGTGAACTCTCATTCTGAACAAGAAGATAGTCCATAAATCATTAAACCCTTGTCTATTAAATATCGTTCATTAAAAAATGTAGACAATCCAATTCCATTTCCATGTTATGGACTTCCTAGCTCTAGCTCAAATATTGTACCTAGATCTCACTCTCTAGCTTTCCTAAATTCATGGACTAGAAGTAGTCACATTCAGCTGGTAAATATAGTGGGAAATCCTTGTGTTGGTAGACTTACAAGAGTTATGGCTAGAAAACTAGTGCTGCTTCACATGGAGAATGTCTCTATGCATATTTTCTCTCAAAAATTGAACCCACAAAGATTTCTGAAGCTCTCACTTACCCTAGATGGGTACATGTCATGCAATAGGAACTAAATCAATTTGAAAGAAATAAAGTCTGGAAATTGGTTCCTCTTCCAAATGGTAAATCAACCATTGGCACCAAATGGGTTTACAAACTCAAGAAGGATGAAACCAATGTGGTTATCAAAAATAAAGCCAGGCTCGTGGCTCAAGGATACATTTAAGAGTTGGGTGTTGATTTTGATCAGACCTTTGCTCCAATTACTCGTATGGAAGCCATACGAATTTTCCTTTCTTATGCACTTACATGAACTTCACCATTTACCAAATAGATGTCAAAAGTGCATTCCTCAATGGTGACCTAAAAGAAGAAGTTTATGTTACACAGCCTCTTGGCTTTGAGAGTAGTGAATACCCAAATCATGTCTACAAGCTTTACAAAGCTTTGTATGGACTGAAGTAAACCCCAAGGGCTTGGTATGAAACTCTCTCCACCTTTCTCATTGAACATAAATTTGTTGGAGGTAAAATAGATAGCCTTTTTTATCTATAAGACCAAAACTGACACTATTATTGTGTAAATTTATGTGGATGACATCATCTTTGGCTCAACAAGCTTGAAACTATGCAAATAATTTGCCAAGCTTATGACCACCAAATTTGAGATGAGCATGATGGGTGAACTCACCTACTTTCTTGGTCTTCAAATAAAACAATCTGACAAAGGCATCTCAATCAATCAAGAAAAATATGTCAAGGATCTGCTGCAAAAGTATGATATCAATTGTGCTTCAGTTAAAACTCCAACCGTACCCCCTAACAACTTAGGACCTGATCTCAATGGAAAATCAGTGAATGAGACTCAGATAGAGGTTTGATTGGTTCTTTAATGTACTTAACAAAAAAAAACTTAACAGCCAGCATGCCTAAAATTTAATTCTCTACTTGTCGTTGTGCAAGGTACGAAGAAAACCCAAAGGAATCACACCTTGTTGCTGCCAAGAGAATTTTCAGATACCTAATAGGTACCCCCAGTCTAGGTTTGTGGTACCCCAAGTCCGTAGGATTTGATCTCAAAGGGTACTCAGACTCTGACTATGTTGGATGCAATTTGGTCCGAAAAAGCACTTCTAGTGCCTGCCAATTGCTGGGGTGGAAAATTTTTATGTTGGAGTGCTAAAAAGAAAAAATCAATTGCCACATGTCTTTAGCAGAAGCTTAGTATGTGGTAGCTGCTGGATGTTGTGCCAATATTTTATGGATGAAAAGGCAACTGGCTGATTATGACATAGAATATGAAAAGCTACCAATATTTTGTGATAACACTAGTGCTATTACAATATCCAACAATCCAGTCCTTCACTTAAGAACAAAACACATTGATATCAGATATCACTTTATCAGAGATCATATTGTGAAAGGGTACATTAAATTACATTTCATACCCACTCAATACCAATTGGCTGATATCTTCACCAAACTACTAGATGAACCAACTTTCAAAATATTGATAATGGAATTAGGGATGCTGAACATTGATGATACAAAACTTGAACCTTTAGAAATCACTGAAGAGTCCTAAGGGTTCAGTGTGTCTTCAAAGTTTTAATTTCAGTTTAGTAGCAGTGTCTGAGTAAAGAAGTGTGCAATGTCATATGTATATTTCATAAAATGTGATTGTGTACATGATGTTTTGTCGCCTTATCTGACAGACTGAAGCTGACAAGCAAATCACCAAACTTCATCTAACTGTACCATCAGTATTATTGAAGGTCAAACTTTCTAAACAAATTTTATGATACGAATGATTAGCTAGGCCTGAGTAGAGGAGCGTGCAATGTCACATGTCTTTTTCACCTTTGTGAACATGTATGTGGGGTTTTGTCGCCCCATGTGACGCACTAAAGCTCATGAATACAGTCCATCGGGTTCAGCATCACTAGCCAAAGCATTTAAACCAATCAATCATGTGTTTGAAAATAAATTAAATGGCATTGAATTTTTCTTTGAAAAAGAAAAACATTCTTAAAAAAGGTACAGTTAATTTATTAAAGAAAAGTCAAACGTCAAAATCTACAGCCAACAACCCTCTTACACAAGAGGCGTTTCACTATTCAAGATGTCAGAAACCACTCTTTCTTGTAGGACATTAATGAGAGAGTTTGTGCCAAATGTGAAAAAGAAACCCTAAATATTTTTATGTTTTACTATAAGCGGTTTAAAACCTCCAAAAACATTCAAAGTTTTATATAAATCTTTTCAAACAATTAGGACTCATATCATTTTAAAGATTTATTCATTCACACACACAAACTCTCTCTCTTTCTTTCGAAAAACAATAACAACAATGGCAGAATCATCAACTCAACAAGATGTTGAAATTACCTTAAACCCATCATCACATGTGAACTATCCAATTGAGGATATCACGGTAAAATCCAACAACCTTGTTTTACTTAAACCCAAAACAATAACATCAACCCTGGTAAATAAGTCATGGATTTTGAGTCAAAATGTGTTCTTTGTGAATCATTATTTAAAGATCCAGGGATGATGTTTCAAGATTACTTAAGGGAATTGTGGTTTACGGTACAACCTTCGATGCAAAAAAAGTATACTGAATTCACTTCTACTTTTGCGTAATTACATGGTAATATAAGTTTAAAGTTGTTTAGAAGGGTATTGGGTTTAAATTATTTGGCAAATTCTAGTGATTGTGAAGATGTGCCTGATGAATTCTCAGTGATCAAAACATTTTTCAAAGAACTTGGATACACTGAAGGGATTACTAAGAAAGGTCTTTTGAAGAGAAGCTGTTTGCCACCTAAATGGAAATTACTGATCACTATCTAAATAGAATTTATGGGGAAAAACTGGTGGTTTAGACCAAATCAATCAAAAGGATGCCACAATTCTATATTGTCTGGCCAAAGGTATAAAAGCTGATTTTGGAAAAATGATTTTTGAGGACCTCATTGGTAAACTAGAGAAAAGGACAAGAGAGAGAAATGTTGTTTACACCAGATTCTTATCTCTTGTTTTTGCAGACCATTTAGAAAATACATATCTTCAGCACCAGGGTGAAAATTTGTTTGTTCCACAGTTTGGGGTTAAGCACTAGAACATTGTAGTTTATCCCATTGATCCCCCCCCCCCTTACACAACACATGCTGGCCATCTGCTCAGTAGTGGGGCAAGTTGTGTACAAAGCTCCCAAGGGGATTCAAAAGACTCAAATCCTGGATCTAAATCTGGACCCAGTAAAAAGTCAATGTCGACTAACACAACCAAGTCCAGAAACAGGGTAGCCAGCACGGAAATTCCATCAAAGGATGTTTCTGATGCATCCCAAGGCCCAATTTCGAAGAAAGCTAAGTCCTCCACGGCCTAGGACCAAAACCCTAGCCAACTATCAATTTCTAGCACTTGCTGGAGTTGATCTGCATAAAGAGGCCTTGCTAGTAACCCATATCCCAACCTCTTTAGAGGATAAGGGTGAAGGAAGAGCTCACCCTCAACTCAGTGGTAAGTACCTTAAAATTAAATTCATTACCAGATTCTATCATTTGTTACCCTGATTCTGCATCAGGGAGTGAAGCGTCAGCAAATATAATAGCCGACGCTGACCCTGGCCTTAAGGTTCCTAATGATGTAGTACCCCAACAACAAGGTCGTGCTGAAGGGACCAAAAACATGCTCATTGATCTTAACTCATCAAGGAATTTTTCTTAGGATCCTTCAGGTCAAACCAAGCCTGGTGGTGAATAAGTTAAAACTGATCCACACAAGCAAGATGTTGTTGCTAGGGCCACAAAGATATCTAAGGAAGTGCCTCCTACCACTAGAGCCAAGGTAAGACACTTGCCTTCATTCATGATTAATGTATATTATGTGGATCTGGCCAAAGAGTTTGGGCTAGATGAACGATAACCAGTATACCTGGATGAAAGCAAATATGAAGATGAGGCTGCTGATCAAACACCAATTCTACCATCTCCAAAGTCTCAGCCGGTAAAGTAACTAACAAATCAAGTGTTAGTCCTTCAGTCTCAGGTTGTAAAACCTCAAGAGGAGAATGCTTCTGCTGAAGCTGAGGTGACTAGACTAAATGCACGACCAGCTCCACCAACTGCTGAGGCAATCAAAAATGTTGTGGTAGTTGCTGTTGAGCCTTTGGTCAAGGAATTAGTCACTACTGAAGATCTTAAAAATTCCATGGAATCACTTATGGACTCCATAAATCACGCTACCATGGAGTTCCCCATGGAATTTGCTCCATTACTTGGTCAACTCAATGAAGTATGTAATTCTATTTCAAAAATTAAGGATCAGGTGGCCAGGCTGGAGCAACAAAAGATGACTATCTCTAAAGAAGTACAACAGAAGCTGGTTGCGCTTGATGGTGTTCCAGTTTTGCTGGCTAAGGTAACATCTTCACTTGACTCTCTTGCTGCCTTCCTTCCTCGTGGTGCATCAACAGAAGTTGTTGTGCATTCTTCTACCAAGGGGGAGAAAACCACTACCATTCAGGCATTATTCCAAAGGCATGCAAGAAAGAAAGCTCAGAAGCAGCCAGTGTCCCCTTTTGTTGAAGATGTCCCTGAAAATATCCATGCTAAAACCAAGGGGGAGTCTTTAGCAAAAGACAGTCATATAGATGGTCTTAAAACTAGTATGAATCATCTAAAGAAGGTTCTCCCAACATCCATCCCAAGAACAAGGGTGATCACACTCTCCACCAAAGATTGATCAAGTATGGTGTGGTCACTCAAGAAGACATTGATAAAGTGATCAGACTTAATGAAGATGATAAGATCAGAAATCTGAAGCAAACTCTGTATCATGAGATGGGATAATCAGTTGTGGAGAACATCTACAAAAGGAAAATGCTGTATGAGAATTTCTGCTTGGTCAGATTGAACAGACGGAGTCCTTCAGAAATCACTAACATCGACATGCTCACCACCAGAGGTAATATTGATCTCAAAATCTACAGAGCTGAGATTCTGGACGACTTCCAGGCAAAAGAACTTTCTCAAACTGAGTGGCTGGAGATGGAACAAACGTTGGCCAAAAAGAAGTCAAAAATATGGGATGAAGTGTTAACCATAATTTCTCATTCTGACAGAAATGTTGAAATTTCACTAGAGCAACAAGATCCCATTCTAGAGCTGAACAAACTGGCCAATCAAATTAGATCAAGAGTTAGTGATATTTTTCGTACCACAAAGAAATATAAAGGGTTTGTCCAGTTTCAGAATCATCTACCTGGTCATGTAATTAAAGACCCAGAATTGGGGATGATCTTATTTAATCATCCTAAAAGACAAGATTTCCTGGGCATCAGTAATCTAGAAGATATGAACAATGAATTACTATGGAATGTCCAGAGAGTTTTCTTCCTACACCATAAGGGACCATGTTTAACTGAAGCTGCAAAGAGCTCCAGCTTGTGCTTGCTAGGAGTAGTAGATATAAGAAACATGAACCCATTGGTGCAAACTCTTGTCATTGAAGCACTTAGAGCTGAAAAGCAATAGGATAATCATTTGTACTTTTATCTTGTATTTTGTAACTTTTATGAATGAATGATTATCAAATGTTTATAAGCACTTTTACTGTTTAGTGCAAGTAAGAAGAAGTTGTTATGCTCACTTAATAATGAATTTAACTTAGGCTATTTGTATATCAAAATAGGGGGATATTATTGGGTCAGCATTTACTGACGCTAAAGCAACTCTAGGATTTGAATAAAAAATCACCAAACTGTTTCATGCTCAACAAAAAGGTGGCTCTGCTAAAGCATGACCAGAGGAACAAAGGATTCCTACCGAAGAATACTTTGTTGAATAAAGTTCAACTTTCCTCTTCCAGAGAACTGAGAAGACAAAGGCGTCTTTGCTTTAGTGACCAGGCGGTCTAGTTGCTGAAGAACAAGTCCTGAAGAAGAGCTTTCAGTTCAGTTTGGCTTGCCAATACCAAACTGAATGATGTCAATCTCCTCTAGGATGCTGAAGATACTTCAGTATACTGAATGTTTACATTAGGCGGGAAAAGATTTGCTTTAAGTCAAAGTCTGAGAAGGTTACTTGTAAAGTTAACTATAAGTACAACCTTTATCTTTTCCTAGATTAGTTTAATTGTACCTTGTATTGTTTATCCAGCCCGGGCATTCAACCACCCACTGGATAAACACTTGCATGGTAACATGTGATATGTAAACCCTAATATGCATTGCCTATAAAAGGAATGCATATAGGAGAGAATCGGCCAACTCTTATACTCGAAAGATTGAAATCTTCCAAGAGCCTATTCTCTCCTAAACATCAACCAAACCATAAGGCGAAAAGCTTATAAACATATTGGTTGAGACTTAAACTTTTAACTTAGGTTTGTTGTTTAGGTATAAGAGATCATCCCACCATTGTAATTCAACCACTTTGCTATTCCGCAAGCAAAGTGGGTTATAGATTCTTTATTGAGTTTTAATGAAATGTCTATACGTTGAAAAGTAATTGGTATTGTTATTTTATTGTTCTAAATTTTCTTATTGATTTGATAAAACAACACACTTGAATCCAATAAGCAAGTTACTACTTAAGGTTGATAAGTAGTAACGCGTTATAAGGGACCAACACATTTAGTTGTAGCTGATTGAATTTGATTTGTGCTTGCTGCTTATATTATTTCATAGTTAATGGTTGCTTAGCTAATGTCTCTCGTTTGATGTGTGACAATTTTGCATTGGAGTTTGTGGATGTTTGATGTTAACGTATGCTTATTAGAGATTATCACACTAAAACTGTTTGCACAAATAAATTATAGTTGTTTGTAAGTTTTTGAAAAAAAATAAAGAGATTTAAAAGTGTTTGTTGAGGATGGGCTTGACCCCTATAACCTCTTTTCTGTCTGGTTTTTGTTAAGTTCTAAATATTGTCAAAATTGGTCCCTAAACTTCTATTATGTCATTACTTCAGCAGTCCTTGTGGTATATTTGTTATCTTTAAACTATAACTGAACATTGAATTGCCATTGTCTGTCTTTATAATTTGAATTGTGTTTGTTATTCGAATTGGTTGCTCTATTGGACTGTGCTGCTGTATCTATTTTACCTTTTGGGCCTGTTGTCTTGTTATTATGTTTGTATTCGTATTTTTACTACTAGCCTTTTCATATTTACATCTTTAATTGCAAGTAGTTAAATAAACCGGTTTTTAATTTGAAATAAAAAAAATTAGTTTTTATAAATTTTAATTAACTTTTAAATTATGTCACGTTTTACGATATTAGTTTAATTAGTAACTTTCTATATCCGTCATTTATTTGTTTACGTGTTATATATCCCAAAGCCTAAAAATAATATCCCTCTTTGTTATTTAGCATCTGAAAGTGTTTCGATAATTCAAATTCGTCCCTCGCCTGTTTGAAAATGACGACTACATTTCAACGAAATCAGTGTTCAATAATAATTCTACTAAACACTTCACACTTGTAGGTTGATGTAACCTCTGGTTTGTGACAACCATTTTCAGTACCAAGATGTTGCCTGTGATCAGATAGACTTGTATAAGAAGTCTTCTTGACAGGATTTCCAGCATAAAGTCGTTGTCTACGACATCTCATAAATCAGACATCAAAGATTGAGTCATTATGTGAGAACCAAATGACTAAAAATTACTCAACAACTCACAAGTATACAACATCAAAATTTCTTCATGCTTCATTGCTCATCCTGCAAATGTTAGTTCAAAAACCAAGAAAATATGTGCCCAAAATATTTCCCTTTTTATATTTGAAAAACATTACTAAGAGCATTAAGAATTTGACTACCAAAATTAAGAAAAACACAAACAACATTAAAATATTTTACAACAGATTTTGACTTTATAAAAACATTTTACAGCTCCTTTTCCACATAAGTGTGTTTTAACAGAACCCAAGACACATTTAGATCCTCTTTAGTTGGTCCAACAAACTTATATACCATATGATAAATTTCTCCATGAAGATCTCTGTGCTCATAAGTTGTAGTATTTGTTGCATAATCACAGGTTTTGTGCGGTTTAGTCTCATCATTTTTCAAATTTTTCATAGCTTCCACCTCTTTGAACATTCTTACAGCATGCTCCTTCATTTCTTCCACAGAACTAACAGAACCTTTTTTCTCAATTTCATCCTTTTGAGTGTTCTCTATTGGATGAACTTTCTTAGGTACGCAGACCATATTTTTAGGTGTTGGTCCACTATGAAACTTATTAGCAGCTAGTCTCACTCTCTCCATATACTCATCCTTACCCTTTGAAATCCCAGACTTTGTAGCTTTACCTTTTTAAGGTGATGCTTTGGTAGAGGGTTGTGACATAAAAGGATTTGGTTTATAAGGTCTTTTGTTAGCAAAGTTAACAGACCTTGGACTGTTGATCCCAGAATTGAAAGCTTTGTTCTTTTGGTAGGAGTTTTGAGAACCGAAAGGTGTTTTCTTTTGGGGGGGAACTCTGGACTGTGATTGGGTCACATATGGTCTATAATTACCAAAGTGTGGTTTTGAGTTAACATAATTCATAGACCTTGTACTATTACTAACAGTATAAGATCTTGGGTTACCATAATTATAAGACCTACCAGAATTAAAAGACCTACCAGAATTGAATGTTCTACTAGAATTAACTAGTGAAGGTCTACCAATATTAAAATGACTAGCATTATTAATTGGCTTAAGACCATCCCTGATAAGTACTGACCTAGGGATCATTCTGGTATTAGATTGATAAATCCAATTAGAACCCCTGTTCTTATTCTTCTAGTTTTTCCTTCCACATTGTGCCTGCAAATGATCAAAACTACCACATATATAGCAAGCTCTATTCCCATTCTTATGAATCTGCTAGTTATTCTTATTTATTCAATTTCCCCTAGGTATGTTTTTCCTGTACATCTCAGCTGTGACAACCATGGTTTTGTGGTTCGTCACTTAGTTTTATTTTGGGCATATTTCGTGAAAATTATGTGTCTTTATGTGTTTATGTGATATTTGGTGTAAATAGAGTGTGGTTTAGACATCATTTTTGGGTACGAGGTACATTGTGAGTGAAACGATATGTGATTTTTTCATGTTCATGAGCTCATATGTTAGTGACTATGAAATAAGATGGTGTTATTTAGTGATTTTATGTATACGTATATGTGTTATAGAAAATCGTATTTTTACGATTTAAGGTTTAGCATTTAGAGGTCTCGGATGAGGTAATTAGTCGTGGGAGTATTTTTCGGGATGGTTTTAAGTCATTTAGGACTTATTTAATTAGTTTATTTCATATTTCAATAGTTTTTATAAAACTGTATATCTTACGTCTTTTACGGTATACGCGTAAATTTGACTAGTTTCACGGTTTTGAGGTTTTGGAGGCTTTAGGAGCTGCAATAAATTAAGGAAAATTAAGGTAATATTATTATTACAATTATTAATAATAAAAAGGAAAAAAACAAAATTAAAGGGTTAAGGTCGGCTATGGGACGAAAAAAAGGGAAAAAGAGAAAAAGTAGGGGGGTTTATATATGGCAACTTTGTTTGGGTTGGGATTGGTATTATAACTATATAAGGTGTTAATTAAGTTGAAAATAAAACATAATCCCTGGAGAAATCAAGGAGTCGACATTTTTTGGGTTTTTAGGGTTCTTCCTATTTTTTTTGTCTTCCATTATTCTTAAGGTAAAAACCTTCAATCCCTTTTCAATTATAGTGTTTTTAATTCCTTCTTAATCATTCTATGATGGATTTAGGTTAGGGTTTATATTAAATATCAGTATATTGATGATATGTAATGATTAGAATAATTAGGACTTGTAATTAGTAAAGTTATGGGTAATTAATTAGGTTAATTTAATTAAATTCGTAATTAAAAATTGGGCAGAATTTTTGGTCCATTGTATTGATCATATCTAGAGTTTTACAAACTTTTAAATTGCGATATTGTAGTCCATGGAAAGTTATTTAAATTGGATTTCAAATGCAAGAAACGAGAACTGAATTGGAGGTCGGGAAGTGGTTCAAAACAAAAACAGGTTACAACAGTTGGAGGTCAAAACTGTTTTGAAATCAGTCGGGTTTAATTTAATGTTTTAAGGTGGTTAGGGTACTTAGGAGTACAATTGGACTTTCAAACAAACATGAGAGTTAGTTTATATGTTATATAAGAGATATGAAAGAGGGATAATCAATTGGGATAGTGGAAGACCCTCTGATCATAACCAACTTTTTATATGTTCAAAATCAATAAATTTTGGATAGGTAAAAGTATATATATATATATATATATATATATATATATATATATATATATATATATATATATATATATATATATATATATATATATATATATATATATATATATATATATATATATATATATATATATATATATATATATATATATATATATATATATATATATATATATATATATATATATATATATATATATATATATATATATATATATATATATATATATATATATATATATATATATATATATATATATATGGAAGCCTTAATAGTAGCTTCAAGGTTGAGGCCAAATGGTAGAGCTAGATAATACATGTAAAGGCATAGGTTTTCTTTTATAGAGGTTGTTATTTTGGTTAAGGGGGTGTTCGACCCATAGTTTGAGGTATGAAAAACAGAACTGTTTTGGGTTAAATGTTAACGGGACGAGTTATGAACTAAACCAAGTTAAGGGCTTTATAGAGGGGTGTAATGGGATGCTTATAGCATATAAATGAGGTTAAGTTGTTGGAGAATGTTAGATATCCATCATAGATTGATGAGCCATTTTTTTATGTGGTTCATGTCTTGATTGTATATGTTTGTGTGTTTAGATTTTCTCTAGAGCGTAGATATTTGGAGAAGCTTGATCAGGTGAGTTTCATAGTCCCATATCTTTTAATGATTTTGACATCCAGATGGGATGGAAGAGACACTCGTTATGGTTTTGTAAATTGTTGATGTGAATGTTTTATGATTGGTGATGGACTTGTGTGTACTTATGTGATTAACTGCTAATTGATTCATGATTGTTTTATGATTTGACTTGGTACCAAGGGGATGTTGACAAGGCGGGGCCTTGGGATTGGTTTATAGGTGTATGGGCGCCTATGGTACCATGTTGATTGGTAAGGCTAGGAGCCTTGGAATTGGTTTGGTATGATTAATCTTGAATGTTAGTTGTTAATGCACATTGTAACACATCTTCCATATATTTTGTTGTTTGGTGGTTAGTCACAACTTATTAAATTGTATTGAGTAGGAGTCTAAACCTATGACTCTCACCAACATTATGTTGACGTGTTTTAGTGTCTCTTTCAGGTGGGAATGTGGTTAAGCATGAGAATAGGAGTGGCTAGCTTTGGAGTCTGAGGATTGCATTTGGAGGAACCCCTTTCCTCTTAGTCTTTGTTTGATGTTTGAATAAGTTATACTTTGTTGACACCTATATGTTTTCTTTGTTTATGTTAATTGTTTGTCTCGGATAAGCGGTAGGACTGTTACCTACTTACCTAGACTCCTGCATTGTTGAGATATTCTCATGACATTTGTGTCACCATTTTATGACATTTCTTATTTCATTTAGTTATCTCTATAGACACGCCATGTTGTGATGATATCCATACATCACGCCCCATATTCCACCATGGTGAGGTGTCACAGAATGGTATCAAGAGACAATGGTTATAGAGAATTAGGTTGCCTAGCCTAGTCAATAGCTTAAGGATCCTTGCATATAGGCGTCATAGGAATATGTGTGCATAGTTTTGATTAGTACATATATTTCTGGATATTATTGATTCGTATTAATGATATTTTATGTTGAGTTTTGACTAGTATGGATTTAATGGTAGTTTCCCTCTTTTGTTTTATTTTCATAGTAATTGCTAAGTTATTTTCGTGTATCTAATGTATAGTATTTTACTTTTGATGTTTAAGTCATGTTCTCTAAGAATCATGCGGTGGTTCGAGTTACTAGGAGTAGGTGGATAGGAAGGATGTTAAGCTGTTACCACTCTTATGGGCGACATGACTTATAACTGATTATGTTTTAGTTTTGGATTTTTTCTATGCTATTTTAGCTAGACTATGGATTTATTTATTCTAAGAGTTTGACTATGTTATTTTGATAGATGGAGTTTTGAACCTCATTTTATGTGATTGTATGATTATGTGAGTTGGTAGATTATGTGTTGTATGTTGTATTGATTCTTATAAGTGTCATCATAGGAGGGAGTAAATTAGAGAAAGGGTAATTGTATAAGTATGGTGGCCAACATAGTTATACAAGTACCACAACTTCAATGGATTCCTAAGTATGATTACATGAAATAGGATTGATACATGCATGTATAGTATATGTTGGTAGTACGTATTGTTATGATAGGCGTGTGTATGGTGGTAAGTATACTATATGGAGTATTTTGGTAGTTGTTAACGGGTGTCATGTTTTTACTATAGCATGGTGAATACGCGAAATGGTTCCGGAGGAAGTGGTGGTGACGGAAATCTTGACTTGGCTGCTTTGATTGTTGCTCAAATGGCCAACATAATACCAAGCATTGTTCAGCAGGTGACTAATAACCTGAACAACATAAACAACAATGGTCAAGGAGGAGGTGGAACCAATGGCTGTAGCTATAAGGCATTCACGTCTTGCGGTGCAAAAGAGTATGATGGGAAAAGTGGCGCGGTAGTAGGTACCCAATGGATTTAGAAGATGGAGAATGTGATTCAGATGAGCGGTTGTTTACCCAATCAGAGGGTCATGTATGTAACCGGATCGTTAGTGGGGAAGGCTTTAACTTGGTGGAATACTCAAGTTCAAGAAAGAGGGAGAGTTGCTGCAAATGCCAAGGCTTGGAACGACTTTAAGGCTCCTATGACTACGGAGTTTTGTCCAAGCAATGAGATGGATAAGCTGGAGAATGATCTTTGGGGACATACTATGGTTTGAGCTGCTCATGCAGAGTACACGGATCGTTTCCATGAGTTGGCAAAGTTGGTTCCCCATATGGTTACTCTTGAGGCGAACAAAATCAAGCAGTACATTGTTGGATTGCCTACTCAGATCAGGGGAATGATCAAGGCTACTCAGCCTAACACGATACAACAAGCTATACTGGCCGCAGGAATACTTACTGAGGAGGCTATATCTAGTGGAACTTTGGGAAAGGCGGGGGATAAAAGAAAGGAGCCAGAAGCTGCAAAATCGCCTGACACCAACTGGAAAAATGGTAAGAAGGCAAAAGAAGGAAGAAGTTTTGCTATGAGAGTACTTCAAAATTCTGTAAATCTGAACAACAACAACAACAATGCAGCTTGCCGAACCTGCTCTAGGTTCCATCCAAGAGGCACACCATACCAGGTATGCTTCAATTGCCAGAAACCAGGGCACTTTGCTAAGGATTGTGGAGCACCTAATAGGAACGCAACACCAATCTAGTTTGTAAGGAAGAATGTCACTAGGGGAAACTGCTTTGAGTGTGGACAACCCGGACACTACAAGAGAGAGTGCCCAAGGTTGGCCGAGGCAACTAATCAAGGAAGGGGTCAGCTAGCATTGGAGGGGAGCTGAGGGAATCAAGGCGGTGGTCATCAGAACAATGCCAACCGCAACAATGGGAACAATGGTAATCAGAACTGGAATCAGAAAGATGGGAACAGAGGGAATAGGAATGGAGGTAGGGTTTACCTTGTAAATGCAGTGGAGGCCGTCCAGGACCCGAATGTGGTGACGGGTACATTTTTTGTTAACAATCACTTTGCTACCATCCTTTTTAACTTTGAAGCCGATTTTAGCTTTGTATCTTCCTAATTTGTGCCTATGTTAAACATGAGTCCTTGTGTAGCAAAACCGGGTAATGTGATTGAGATAGCTAGTGGTAAACAAGAAGAAGTAGATGAAATTTTCCGAAACTATAGCTTAGAGTTAGTAGATTATAAGTTCACTATAGATTTAATCCCTTTAGGTCATGGGAGTTTTGATCTGGTCATTGGGATGGATTGGTTATCATGGTATCGGGCTGAGATAGTATATCATGATAAAGTTGTTAAGATTCCCATAGGTGATGGTAAGGTATTATATGTTCATGGGGAAAAGAGGGATAAGATGACCAAATCCCTCATGAGTGCCAAGGATGATGAGCAACAGATTAGTAAGATTCGGGTAGTAAAGGAGTTCGTGGATGTATTTCCAGACGACTTAGTGGGATTACCGCCGGTGAGACAAGTAGAGTTTAAGATTGACTTAGTACCCGGGGCAACCCCCGTGGCTAGGTCACCATATCGTTTAGCACCATCCGAAATGCAGGATTAGCTGAGGAACTTAAAGAGCTGCAAGACAAGGGCTTTATTCGGCCTAGCTCGTCACCATGGGGTGCACCGGTGTTGTTTGTTAAGAAGAAGGATGGATCATTCCGGATGTGTATCGATTATCGGGAGCTGAACAAGTTGACCATTAAGAACCGTTATCCTCTCCCAAGGATTGATGATTTATTTGATCAGTTGAAAGGAGCAAGATACTTTTCAAAGATTGACCTTAGGTCCGGTTATCACCAACTAAGGGTCTGTGAGGAGGACATACAAAAGACTGCATTCAGAACGAGGTATGGGCACTTTGAATTCACCGTTATGCCATTTGGTTTAACAAACGCGCCAGTAGTGTTTATGGATCTAATGAACCGAGTGTGCAAGCCATATCTGGACAAGTTTGTCATATTCTTCATTGATGACATACTTATCTACTCTAAGACGGAGGAGGAACACAACAAGCATTTAAGGTCGGTGTTGGAACTGCTTAGAAAGGAGAAACTTTATGGGAAATTTTCCAAATGTGAATTTTGGATGCAAGAAGTACAATTCCTAGGGAATGTGATTAACAATGATGGAATAAATGTAGACCCAGGGAAGATTGAAGCCGTGAAGGACTGGAAGGCACCTACCACACCGTCAGAAATAAGGTCATTCTTAAGTTTGGCAGGATATTACAGAAAATTTATAGAGAACTTCTCAAGAATATCAAAGCCTTTGACATTTTTGACCCAAAAGAATCAGAAGTATGAATGGGGCGAAGAGAAAGAGCAGACATTTTAGACACTAAAGGATATGGTGTGTAATGCACCGATCTTGTCTTTACCAGAAGGGATGGAAGATTTCGTGGTTCATTGTGATGCGTCCAACAAGGGTTAGGATGTGTTCTTATGCAGTGAGATAAAGTTATAGCTTATGCATCACGGTAATTAAAGAACCATGAGAAGAATTACACCACACACGACTTGGAACTAGGGGTTGTAGTCTTTGCGCTCAATATATGGAGACATTACTTGTATGGGACGAAAATTGTGATCTATACGGATCACAAAAGCTTGCAACACATCTTTGATCAGAAGGATTTAAACATGAGGCAGAGACGATAGTTGGAGTTATTTAGTGATTATGATTGTGAAATCAAGTATCATCCTGGAAAGGCCAATGTCGTGGCGGATGCTTTAAGTAGGAAGGAGAGGCTAAAACCTGATAGAGTAAGGGCAATGAGCATGACTATTCAGTCGACTCTTAAGGATAGACTTCGAGCAGCACAAGTAGACGCTACAAAAGAGGAGAGGTTGGATGAAGAAAATCTACATAATATGGATCAGTACATGGAAGAAAGAGGAGATGGTTGCAAGTATTATTTGGATAGAATCTGGGCTCCGTTGTTTGGTGATACAAGGAAGGTTATATTGGATGAAGCTCATGCGTCGAGGTATTCGATACACCCAGGAGCTGATAAGATGTATCAGGACATGAGGGATATGTATTGGTGGCCAGGAATGAAGAAAGATGTAGCTTTGCACGTCAGTGAGTGTTTGACTTGCGCCAAGGTAAAGGCTGAACATCAAAGACCATCAGGATTACTGCAACAACCTGAGGTTCCTAAGTGGAAGTGGGGAAATATTGCCATGGACTTCATTACAAAGCTGCCAAGGTCTAACAGTGGTAATGATATGATTTGGGTAATAGTGGACAGATTGACTAAGTCTGCACATTTTGTGGCAATGAAAGAGGATGATAAGATGGAAACTTTGCCAAGAAATACATGGAACATGTGGTGGCAAAACATAGAGTGCCGGTGTCGATCATATCAGATAGAGATAGTAAGTTTACTTCTAGGTTTTGGGGACTATTGTAGGAAGCACTGGGTACAAGGCTGGATATGAGCACAACTTATCATCCGCAGACGGATGGTCAGAGTGCGAGGACTATACAAACATTGTAGGATATGTTGAGGGCGTGTGTGATAGACTTTCGAGGAAGTTGGGAGACTCATTTGGCGTTGGCAGAATTTTCTTACAATAATAGTTACCATGCTAGTATAAAGTGTGCACCGTTTGAAGCACTTTATGGTAGAAAGTGTAGATCGCTGTTACTATGGGCTAAAGTGGGAAGTAGTCAACTAACTGGACCGGAGATGGCTCAGGAAACTAAGGATGCGATAACTGTGCTTAAGGAGAAATTGAAGACGGCTAGAGATCGACAAAAGAGCTACGCGGATAAGAGGCGTAAGCCGTTGGAATTTGAGGTTGGGGATAAAGTTAAGCTAAAGGTTTCACCATGGAAAGGGGTGATGCGGTTTGGGAAGAAAGGAAAGCTAGCACCTAGATTCGTGGGTCCATTTGAAATCCTTGAAAGAATTAGGCTAGTGGCGTATAGGTTGAGATTACCAGAAGAATTGAGCAGTGTGCATGATGTATTTCATGTGTCGAATTTGAGGAAATGTTTAGCAAAGACGGACTTGCAGGTACCGTTAAATGATATTAGAATAGATACGAGCCTTCGTTTTATTGAAGAGCCGGTAGAGATTATGGATCGTGAAGTTAAGGCTCTAAAGAGAAGTAAGATACCATTGGTTAAAGTTAGATGGAATTCGAAACGTGGACCAGAGTTCACTTGGGAACGAGAAGAGTTTATGAGGAAAAAGTATCCTCAGTTATTTGCTAATGACGATCCTAAGGAGTAAATCTCGGGACGAGATTTCTATTAGGAGGGAGTGATGTGACAACCACGGTTTTGAGGTTCGTCACTTAGTTTTATTTTGGGCATATTTCGTGAAAATTTTGTGTCTTTATGTGTTTATGTGATATTTGGTGTGAATAGAGTGTGGTTTGGACATCCTTTTCGGGTACGGGGTACCTTGTGAGTGAAACAATGTGCGATGTTTTCATGTTCATGAGCTCACATGTTAGTGACTATGAAATAAGATGGTGTTGTTTAGTGATTTTATGTATACGTATATGTATTATAGAAAATCGTATTTTTACGATTTAAGGTTTAGTATTTAGAGGTCTCGGATGAGGTAATTAGTCGCGGGAGTATTTTTCGGGATGGTTTTAAGTCATTTAGGACTTAGTTAATTAGTTTATTTCATATTTTAAGAGTTTTTATAAAACTGTATATTTTACGTTTTTTACAGTATACGCGTAAATTTGACTAGTTTTACGGTTTTGGAGGCTTTAGGAGCTGAATAAATTAAGGAAAACTAAGGTAATATTATTATTACAATTATTAATAATAAAAAGGGAAAAAAAAGCGAAATTAAAGGGTTAAGGTCGGCTATGGGACGAAAAAAAGGGAAAAAGAGAAAAAGTAAGGGGATTTATATATGGCAACTTTGTTTGGGTTGGGATTGGTATTATAACTATATAAGGTGTTAATTAAGTTTAAAACAAAACATAATCCCTGGAGAAATCAAGGAGTCGATAATTTTTTTGGGTTTTTAGGGTTCTTCCTATTTTTTAGTCTTCCATTATTCTTAAGGTAAAAACCTTCAATCCCTTTTCAATTATAGTGTTTTTAATTCTTTCTTAATCATTACATGAAATAAATGAGTGAAAATCAGCTATCAAAACTTAACATAAATTTTTTTATGTGACCAATTATGAACTGTTGGGGTTCAGTCCAAATTAGCCACAGTTCACAAGGAACATCATGCATGAAACAATGACACGTAACCAAGTATGGATGACGGTTGTCCATCCATATTAATAAAACAATACCGATGAAAACATCATGGTTAAAACAACAAGGTGCTGAAAACATCAATACGTGGATAACAAGCATTGACTTAGGAAGTTTCTGGTGACAACCCACTAGTCACAGGTCGTGTTTTAGAGCCAACAGGTCGAATCCTTGGCTCTTATACCATAATTGTAACACCCCACTTTGATAAGTGGACCGTTACGCGTATTTATGACGTGTCATCAAAGCATGCAAGGTAATATGTACTAAACATACATGACCATAGGGAAAACCGGAATCAAACATCGGTTCCAAAACATAAGCCCAAAACATAAATAAAGTAAATAAACAAGGAGGACAAGACAAGTGTCCAAACAAGCATAATTATGAAGGCAATAAGGAGAAGAAGTCTAAGGCAACTTCCATCCTATGCACGTCCTCCATAAGCTCAAGTCTGTCCTTGGGTACCTGCCGTTTTGGGACATGGAAAGGAAAGTAACGACTGAGCAATATGCTCAGTGAACGGATATACGACATAGTATGAATGGCTGAAACATAAATAAGACTAATAGCTACGGAAATGTATAAGTCTTGGAAAACCTGGAACATGTTTATAAAATTGGTTTTATAGTTTGAAAATACTAATGTTTTTATGTAAAATCTGTATTAATGAGCCAATAACCTATATAGGTCATGAGGTTCCACCGTGCATGAATACTTGGAGGGAGACCTCGTCATGCAATTAGAGGGGTTGCCTCTAATTAAATAGTTTGGGTAGGAGGGATCAACTCCTTGTGAAGGATGCAAGGCACACATCGCATTCACCATGAAAATCCTGTAAAACATGTAACTAGGATGCACCCATACGCCCCACATAATAATATAATATAATGGCTAAAACTGAAAAGGGACGCCACGAGCAATCACTCCATCGTGGGAAAGTAATAACACTGGTGCCTCTAGTGTTATGGTTATGGTACCTCCATAACTAGGTGACACTGGTCATGCATGTATATGGCTTAGGCATTTATTCTAACATAAGTATCAAACATATAAAACAATACTGGGAAAACAGTTGGCTGCAAACGAGGAATCCTAATACGGAAAGAATGTCCATACTGAAGGGACGGGAAATCTGTACCTTGTGTCCAGTGAACGAAGAAAGACGAAAGGATGGAAGCCTACACCGATCTCACTGATGCTACATAAATAGGGGACATGTATAAGTATTCTGTTTACTGAGTATGTAACTGATTATATCATGTCTTAGCTTGTTTTATATGTTCTTGTCTTGATTTACTGATTTTAATGTTATGTTGTGTTTATCATGTATTCTATGTATTATGGTTAAGTATTAACTTGTATTCTTGTATTCTTATACTTGTTGTGTAATAATAAGTAACTTTTTAAAAATAGCAGGTTTCCTAAAATAGAAAGTTTCCAAAAATAGACCAGTTTCTAAAAATAGATCAGTTATTAAAAACAGAAAGTTTCTAAAAATAGTAAGTTTCCTGAAATAGAAAGTTTCCATATTTAGAAATAAGATGGATTGATAAGCTTAAGTTTACTGGTTAAATATCATAAGTCATGTAATTATTTGCATAGTTTATTAATAATATCATGTTAATTAAACAAACTATAGGTTATACGATTCAATTAAATATAAGCATGATTTAATTAAATTAAAGCATATAAAATACTTAGTTAAACATGTATTAATAATATATTAATTATAACCTAAGTCATGTTTATTAATTAATTATAGTCCATGTTTTAAATAATTAATTAATACTATAGTCTAAAGTAAATGATAAAAAAAATACTTAGGTTAAAACATGTATTATTTCTAAAATAATTATAACATAAGTCCATGTTAAATTAAATTAATTACTAGCCATGATTTAATTAATTTAATTTTCTTGTTAAAATAATATAACTTCTAACAATGTAACTTGTAAAAATTACCCATGAACCGAACCCGCGTTTTTAATTTAGACCGAACGTGAACCGGACCGGATCTCCTTAGACCGGACCGAACCAAACACCCCCTTAGTAGTGGCTACCTAGCCTAGCCGGTTGCCACTGCTAGAACATAATCACCACCGGCTTAAGCCGGTGGTTGCCCCTGCCTTGTTTTGCTTTCCCACCGAGAGACCACAACAGCCACAAGGCCACCCCGACTCACGTCCGGTTCCTTGCTGCCTGCTGTCGACCAACCACCAGCCACGCCGAGACCTTGGGTCTCGGTGGTGTGATTAACCAAGCTGAGAGCTTTAAGCTCTCGGTTCGTGTGTTATGGCCGAACAAAACCCCAAACCAAATCCTTTCTTTTATGTTTTCATGAATTATCTAACATGTTTTTAATATTTATATAATCCCGTGTTCTTGATTTCAATTAAAAGAATAAAAGAAAAGATTAAGAGGTTACCGAATGGGTGATTGGATGAGAACTAATAACACGAACACTAATACCCGAATTCAATAATCAAAATCAACCCAACACCTTGGTGGTGTACTTGGTAGCCGGCGGCAAAGAGGAGGACAAAGGGAGAACTAGGGTTTTATTTTTGTAAAAAAAAGTGAATGAAAGAGTCTGTGTTTTTTCCATTTTTCCAATATAGTAAAATCAACATGGGCTTGGCCCTTCCCTTCTCTTGTGTCCGCGGCTATAAGGGCCCACGAGGGGAAACCCGTTCAATTTTCATGTTTACTACTTTAAGTGTTCATTCGTTAGTGTTTTCGTGTTAGATCGTAATTAATTATTCGTGTTATTGTAATACTTGTACGTAATCGATGTTTATCGTATTATAATAAATACATAAGTAGTTACATGTTCGTGTTTTTAGTGTTCGTGATTCATGTTCGTGATTATATTTATTATGATTAATAATTATCTTGTAATATCATGTACTTAATACTTATCGTGTAATGACACGTACGTAGTTTCTGTAATTAATATTTGATGAGACTTCTTTTATACATAGTCGCATCGTCCAAAATGGGCTTAAAATGCATTAAATATCATGAAAAATGCCAAATATATGCTTGTGTTTGTTACATGTGTATTTTAGGTACGGATATTGAGAAAATGACAAAAGATCACAAGAAACAAGCAAAAACGAACACAGGAAACGAAGCCGCACAATGAACCAAGCCCTAATGGTAATTTTCCAAGAATAACCCTTGAAGATTTGAAGATTATACAAGAAGGGTCCTCCAATATTGAATAATTGACACTTTAAACCCTTGTTTATTCATAATTACAAGATTGATCCCTAAAGTTTGTCAATTTACAAAAAGGGCCCTCCACTTTGAAGAATTGGCAAGAATGGCCCCTCAAAAATGAATACTTGTCAATATTAGTCCTCCAAGAAGTCAACAATACAAGTCAACACCTTGAAGAATGAAGAAAATGCCAAAACACCCCTTCAAGAATCATCAAATGGCAAGAAATACCCTTGATAAACTTTTCCAAAACTTTTTGGGGCAAAAGTGTAAAATATGAAACTTATCTAACAAAGAAATTCAGATTTTACATACTTAAACATAAAATGAATAGAAGAAGAAAGAAGGGGGGCTAAATGTGGACGTCAGCAAAGTTACCTAGACCAGTGGGAGTGTGACACGTGCCCCACTCACCACTTTCAGCCAATCACCACTCATCTCATTGCCACCTCATAAATCCATTCAGCATTATTTAACTAATCTTAACTGATTAGTTAATAACGCGCTAAACACCTATTTCAAACATAAACCTGGATCAAAACATGAACTATTCACTCAAGAACACAAATTGTGGTTTCTTGATTAAGCCAAAATTAAACTCACATATTGTCCAGATTTATGATTAAGCTTTCCCTAATCATAACCCAACCCTCACTTTGCATGCCACATCACCCACAAGCTCACATGTTTACTACCATGCACACGTTTTTGGGAACAAGCCAAAAAGTTCAAGTGAATCCAACGCCCCACAAATAGCTTTGTTCCTAAGCTTTGTTGAGAGCCATTTGATCAATTCTCACCAACTTTACACCTCAACAAACTGCCAAGATACTTCACATGTTCAAGCAAGTTCAAATTACACAAGGGCACTTTGGGACTTTTACACATTATGGTTTATGTATTTTTCAGCTTTCCTAGAACTCATGTAGCCTATATAAGGTATAAGACCTGCTACATTTTTCTTTTGCTCTTGGTTTTTCCTTGTTCAAAGTTCTGTAAATCCATTTTCAATATTAATGAAAATGTGTTTCAATGTTTGAAGAAATCCAAGTGCCAACTTAATTCCTTGCTTATTATTGTTACATGTTTGTGTTGTTTGAATCTTAAAACCTATTTTTAAACCTTGTGCAAGAAATTGCCAAGTTTTCTCAAAAACTTGATATTTTGCTAAGTCTTTGGTACATTCTTGAAATTTTTGGATTACAAGTGATCTAAACACCCTGATAAGAAGATTATCAAGGTGTTGGGAGCTTGTGGTTTGGGGATAATCAAGAAGTGGTTACAAAGGTTGCATCAATCAAGATTTTTTATCTTTGTGTTTTATATGAATTGTGCTCTAACCTTGTTGAATCTTAGCAGGGTTGTTGTGGAAGCTTGAGCCTTGTTTTGCTAGGCACATAAGCTCAAAAATTCGTGAGTATGGATGTGCATTCATGAGGTTTGAGTCCTTTTACCCAAAATCTGATAAAAGTCTTGATTTTTTATGATTTTGTGTTCTGCTGTTATACTTGTTGTTCTTGTGGCTTAAAATTGCTTGATACTACATGATATTATTGTTATTGTGTTAGATTGGGCTTGGGTAACACTAAATCACACAGTTGCTTTGTTAAATCTTGGATTGAAAAAGTTAAGGGGTGTTTGGGTTAACCTGTTTAAGCTTGCAATTTGTTTTTGAGTTATTGTTAAGTGTTGTTTATTGTTGGTATTTGATAAATACTTGGTTGTATACTATTTGCTGCAAGTTCTTGGCTTTTGAACATCAAAATCTTAATTGTGCTATAAAAAGTTGAAATCTGCTTGTTTTAACCTAAGACTTTGGAAACATATAGATTGTATGCATGCTTAGGGATAACAAGTGATTAAACATAGTTATTATAACCTGTTAAGAAGATTTGAGGGTTTGAATCTGGTCTTATGGTCAAGTATATCAGGAAAGTGTAACATTTGCTTGTGCTTGTTCATCAGTAACATTTAAGTGCTTGAATCTTGATCTAAACTTTGAATCAGTGCATGAAACTAGTTTATTTGTGTTCATTTGAATTATTTATAGCTTGTGTATGAATTTGGTGAAGTTTGGGTGGCTTATTCTTGCTTAAATTGCTTATTGGTTGAAAACTGCTTATTGTTCATGTCTGGTGCATATCTGTGGATCTTTTGATTAATCTGTGCTGATTGGCTTGTTGTAATTGTGATATTATTGTTGTTATTGACTCCTTGTGATCCACTTATTACTTGGGTGCATTTGCTTAACCTGAATCCAACAAACAAAAAGTCAAGAAAGTCAAGCAGTGGGAACACCTTTCCCCTGTTGCTAGCCACTGCTAGTGTTATTTGATCAACAACTTATT
Source organism: Glebionis coronaria (assembly GCA_025667525.1). NCBI lineage: Eukaryota > Viridiplantae > Streptophyta > Magnoliopsida > Asterales > Asteraceae > Glebionis > Glebionis coronaria. The sequence goes on from CM046882.1 coordinate 185,397,951, forward strand.
CATAAGCCGTTTTGGCTTATCCAGACTTGCAACAACTTATTTTTTGTGATAGCTCTTCCTTATTTGACCCATTGAACTAATCTGGAGCATATTAGGGTTTGACATTTAAGTTTGACTAGAAAACCAAACAGTTTGACTTTTACATAAGTGCTTATTTGCTTATTCTAGCTTATTCTTTGTGCTTATTGGAAAACTTTTTTATTATTTTGCTTAATTAAGTCATTTAAAACATTTTGCAACTTGAATCATCACTCAAAAACGACTATTTTGTCGTTTTCTGTAGAGAGCTTTGGCTTATTTCAGGCTTCTTTCTTGTGCTTTTTCAAAATTTCTTTTCACAGATCTCTTTGGTAACTTAAAAGAAGCTTGTGTGTCAAATTAGAGCTTATGGCATTAGCTTATGGCTTAATGGGCCAAAAAGCCCATTAAGAATAAGCTGTTGACAATTAAGTTGTGATAAGCACATTCTCAGCTTTTGGGCCTTAAAAGTTTTGTGCTTAAAATCAAATTTTGCGTCAAGTAGGTGATTTTGGGCTTATTTGGTGGACTTTGGTTATTGGGCCAGTTTCAAGCCCATTAAGGGACTGTTTTGTTATTTAGCCCATTTTAAGGCCCAATAGGGGTATTTTGGTAATTTCAAGTTCGTTTCTGTGTTTATTAGGTTAAAATAAACTAGTTTGCAACTTTTTAGAATTTTTTATAAATTTTGGATTTTTAACATTATTTTATTATTATTTTATTATTAAAAATTAAATTTTAGATTTTTGCAAGTTTTTCATTTTTCCTAGTTTAAATACATTAAGTTAGGAATTTTAAAATTTTTAGATTAATTTTAGTGTCATTAGATTAATTTTTAGAATTATTTTAAGTTTTTAGAGTTTTTAATCATTTTTAAATATTTTTATTTAATTTTAAAATTTTCAAAAATAGTTTTTAATTTAGTTAAGTCATTTTAGAGGTTTATAAGTTAAAAAATCTCATTTTGGGATTTTTGTAAATTAAATTGATTTTTTGGGCTTTAATTAGTATTAAAAATTAATATTTAATTAAATAAAAGGTTTGAGTGATTTTTGATTTTTTGTAAACTCTAATTAAATTTTTTAGGATTTATTTCAATTTTCTAGGAATTTTTAGGGTAATTTTTAAATTAGTCACTTTTTACGGTTTTACGTGCACGATTTCGTCTTAGTGTAATTCCTAATCGTAACCGTCATTCCTTTCTACTTTCTTTTCTCATTACTTTTCTTTATAAATATAATCTCAAACACTTAATCAATTCTTAACACAATACATAAGCCTACTTGAGAACGAACTCATTTTTGGGTCATTTGTGCACGGTTTTCCTAAACCGTCGTACTTACCCTAATTACGTTTTTTTTCCTAAAAGACGTATTACTACCACTATTATTTTGGCGCCGCTGCCGGGGAGGCGTGTTGTGTTTTGATTTGAACAATTGTTGTTTTTATACTATCCATAATATCTATTTGTATGAGTAGCACTCTACTAATACGTATTATCGGTTTTCGTTTTTTTGTGTGAATATTACTATATTGTATACGTAGAACAATAAATTCACAAGTACTCCAAAAGTGTGAAAACATAACCTTGATTCGGGATTTCACCACTCGATCATTGTATTCGAATCTCAAACAAGAAAAAAAGGCAAAATAGATAATTACTTTCGTGAAGCTTAATTTTGACTGACACAAACTATAAGGTGGGTATAAGGCGGGTATTATAAAATATACCCTAAGGAAAAAGGCTCTTAAGTGCTTCGCGCCGCCTCGTTTCCCCGCTTGCTTGTGCGTGTTTAGATAAAAAGGGCTAATCGAGGGTTTGCCAACCAAAGTATTATCTAAGTATCATATATATTTTCTTGGTTTCATTTGATTAAACCCTCTTGAACGTTTTGGTGTTCCACCATCGTTCTAAAGTCATCGAAGGCGTTCACTTCACGTGATCGTTTTCATTCTTTGAGGCTCCTTTAATCAAAAGATTTGATTTGAGGAGATATTTGTAGATTTTTTTCTACTTAATTCACTCACCAAAATCCAAAAAAGTAAAAACAATCAAAAACCACAAAAAATTGGAAAAATTAAAAACACCAAAAAGAATCTTCTCCGCTCATCCCCACGTTGTACGTGACATTTATGCTTACTCGTAATCAAGCAAGACGTGCACGTAAACGAAAAAACCGAAAGGAGACCACACCTAACCTTGCTAGTGAGGAGTCTCCTATTGACGAACCTATCGTAGAAGAAGAACCAACCATGGCGAATCGAACTATGATGGAGTTACTTCAAGCACCCACCGAAGGTTATGGAGCGGCTATTTTGATTCCCGCCATCCTTGCGGAGAATTTTGAAGTGAAAACGGGTTTGTTGTCGATGATCCAAAACAACAAATTCCGTGGTGATGAAAAGGACAACCCGCACAACCATATCCGCCAATTCAATCGTCTTACCACCACTTGCAAGTTTAAGGATGTTGTTAATGATTCGATTAAGATGATGCTTTTTCTGCATTCCTTAGCGGGGCCCGCTTAAATTTGGTTAGAGAAAGAGACACCCAATTCTATATTGACATGGAAGGATCTCGTTTCAAAGTTTGTGAACCAATTTTTCCCGCCCTCTAAGACTACGCATTTGAAAAACGAGATTTCAAAATTTTCACAAGAATTTAATGAGTGTTTTTTACGGCTTGGAATCGGTTTAAGGAACGTTACATGAGTGTCCTCATCACGGTTTTTCCGACTTGCATCCAATTGACACGTTTTACAATGGATTGAATGATCATGAGAGGGATTATCTTAATGCCGCCGCGGGTGGTAATGTTTTGTGTAAAACGGTTGAGGAAGCGTTGTTGATTATTGAGAATAGATCTAAGGTGTATAGTCCTCGTAACACGACGAGTGTTCGTAAGGCTTGGTCTTCGGCTTCGCCTTCATTGTCCAATACCATCGATGCTTGCCAAATTGAGGCGAACTTGGAAAACAAAATCTATCTTTGATAAGCTTAAAGGTATTTTAATTGAATTCAAAGTTGGTGAACAAAGTGCTCCAGCTACGGCTAAAGCGGTTGGGGTTTCTTGCATGTATTGTGGTGGAGGTCATGATTTCTCCGAGTGCATTACCAACGGTGGTAACACATCGAGTGCCTACGCGACCACGGTAACTTACAACCAAAACGGTCAAGTTACCCGCTCTAATCAAATGACTCCACCGGGTTTTGCTCCCAATCAAAATGCTAACAACAACTATCAAAACAATCAAGTTGGTTTCAAAAACAATTACAAAGGGAACAACTATGGGAATCAAGGGGCTAATAACAATCAAGTTTCAAACAAAAATCAAAACAATGATTTTCAAAACAACAACAAGAGGCAAACTTTGAAAGATCTTCCAAATGAATTTGTTGAATACGCAAATGGAAACGATGTTAGGTTTGATAATATTCAAAGAGAGATCATTAGCCTAAGATCCGAGTTTAAGAATGACTTGAAAAGAAGTTGAAAAATGAGTTAGCAAATGAGCTTAAGATCCACACCAACAAGATGGAGGGAAATGTAACTAGGTTACAACAAAACCAACAAAAAATGGAACAAGAGCAACATGAAATATAACAAGAGATGCTTAAGGCCGACAAGAGGCAATCTATGTTTGAGGATAAAACTTCATCCATGTTTGAGGCTATAATGTGTAAACCGTCTTCGAGTAGTCTTCCTAGTAACACCATATCGAACCCCAAGGGAGAGATGAAAGTGATTACCACACGAAGTGGTAAGACACTTAAGGAACCGACTCCTCAACCAATTACTCCAACGGTGAAGGAAATTGAGGAAGAACCCGAGGTGGTGTTCGAAAAGGAGCATGTCCCAATCCCACGAAGTACCGCTCATGCCACACCTACGGTTGACCCATTACCATCATTGGAACCCGAGATTCCAAAGGCTATGCCTATGCCTCAACCCACACCACCTTTGCCCTATCCATCGAGACTTAGAAAGGAGAAACGTCAAGAGCGCGACAATTACCAATTTGAGCTTTTATGAAAATGTTTCGTGACGTGCATTTTAATGTGAGTTTTGCCGATGCTTTGGTCATGATGCCTCGATTTTCTGTTAACTTTAAGAGTATGTTAAACAACAAGAATAAATTGCAACAATTGTCTAGTTGTTCATCGGTTTATCTTAACCGCTTACCTCAAAAATTCGGTGATCCCGATAAACTCTTGATTCCATGTGCAATTCAAGATATGGAAGAATGATATGCCTTGGACGATCTTGGTTCTAGTATTAACTTGATGCCTCTTGCAATCTTCAAGTCGCTCAATCTTCCTAATCTTACTCCTTCACTAATGTCTATCGAATTGGCCGATCATTCCACAATTCCCGCATGTGGATTGGCCGAAGATATTTTTGTGAAACTGGGAAAGTTATATTATCTGGTATACTTTATCGTTGTCGATATTCCCACGGATCCTCAAGTTCCTCTTATTTTAGGTCGTTCGTTTCAACGACGAGGAACTTGTTATAAACGCAACTCAAAATTCTCCAATTTCTCATGTTTATTCCGTCGCAACCATAAACCTCGTTGATATGATCGACGTTGTTTGCGAGGAATTCTCACAAGAAGTTTTAGGTTTTGGTGACGATGAAAATAGTTGCAATCCACTATGCTTGATCCCATTCTTGATATTCGACACCAACCTTCACTCCATTTGAAGGTGGTGGTTTTATGTTGGAAGAATTTGATGTTCCACGTACCTGTGATGAAGACCTCGACAACGATGAGGACCTCTCGATTATCAAGGATTTTCTTGACGATTTCCCATTTCCTCCACCCGAGGAGGTTATGAGTATCGAGCCCAAATCTTCAATTGAGGAACCACCTATCCTCGAGTTGAAAGATTTACCTCCTCATCTTGAATATGTATTTTTGGAGTAGGACAGCAAGTTGACAGTTATTATTGCGAAAGATCTTTCGAATGATGAAAAAACCGCACTTGTCTATGTTCTAAAGGATCACAAAGGGGCAATTGCGTGGAAATTATCCGACATTAAGGGGATCGATCCCAAATTTTGTACCCACAAAATCATAATGGAGGAAGACTACAAACCCGTAATCCAATGTCAAAGGAGGGTGAACCCCAAAATTCATGACGTCATCAAAAAGGAAGTCCTTAAACTCCTTGACGCGAGAATGATTTACCCTATTTCCGATAAGCCCTTGGGTGAGTCCTATTCATTGTGTCCCTAAGAAGGGAGGAATGACCGTTGTCCCAAACGAGTCCAACGAGTTAATTCAACTCGACTCATGACTGGTTGGAGGGTGTGCATCGACTATCGTAAGTTGAATGACGCCACTCGTAAAGACCATTTTCCCTTGCCCTTCATGGACCAAATGTTGGAGGGTCTTGCGAGAAACGATTTCTATTACTTTTTAGATGGTTTTTCCGGTTACTTCCAAATCCCCATCGATCCTCGTGATCAAGAAAAAACTATGTTTACGTGTCCATATGGAACGTTTGCCTATCGTAGAATGCCATTCGGACTTTGCATTGCACCGGGAACCTTTCAAAGGTGCATGATGGCTATTTTTCATGACATGATCGAGAAGACGATGGAAGTCTTTATGGATGATTTTTCCGTGTTTGATTGTTCGTTCACTTCGTGTTTGTTGAATCTTGAGAGAATGTTGAAACGGTTGTGAGGAAACCAACCTTGTGCTAAATTGGGGAAAAATGTCATTTTATGGTTAAGGAAGGAATCATCTTAGGGCACAAGGTTTCGAAAGCGGGGATTGAGGTAGATAAAGCTAAGGTAGACGTCATCGACAAATTACCTCATCCCAAAACCGTCAAGGGAGTTAGGAGTTTCCTAGGCCACGCGGGCTTTTATCATCGATTCATCAAGGATTTTTCAATGATTTCTCGATCTATTACACATCTCCTCGAAAAAGATGCACCTTTTGTCTTTAACGAAGATTGTGTACGAGCCTTTGAAATCCTTAAGAGGAAATTTACCGAAACTCCCATTCTTGTTGCTCCCAATTGTAACCTCCCCTTTGAGCTCATGTGTGATGCTAGTGACTATGCTATTGGGGCCGTATTGGGGCAACGTCATGAAAAGCACTTCTTGCCTATTCACTATGCTAACAAGACGATGACCAAGGCTCACCTTAAATACACTACAACAGAAAAGGAATTCCTTGCCGTGGTGTATGCATTTGAGAATTCCGACCATACCTCGTCTTGACTCGATGCATAGTGTATACGGATCATTCGGCTATCAAGTATCTAATGGCTAAACAAGATGCAAAGCCAAGATTACTTCGTTGGATTCTCCTCCTACAAGAATTTGATGTCAAAATCCTTGACAAAAAAGGAGCTGAGAATCTAGCGGCCGATCATCTTTCTCGTTTGGAAGATCCTCACCAAAGTGTGTACGAGCCAAAGGAAATCACCGAAACATTTCCTCTCGAGACACTTGGTGTAGTGAACTCTAAGCTTGATTCATCCACCCCATGGTTTGCGGACATTGAAAATTACCATGCGGGGAACTTCATCATTAAGGGTATGACGACTCAACAAAAACGAAAATTCTTTCGTGACGTCAAGTTCTACTTTTGGAACGACCCTTACTTATTTCGAACTTGTGCGGATCAAATTATTCGACGTTGTGTACTTGGCACCGAAGCTTCAAATATCCTTAGAGCTTGCCACGAGGGACCCACGGGTGGTCACCACGGTGCTAATCTCACGGCTAAGAAGGTCTTTGATGTTGGTTTCTTGTGGCCTATTATTTACCGAGATGCACATGCACTTGTGAAGTCATGTAACTCATGCCAACGACAAGGAAAAAACTCACAAAACGATGAAATGCCACAAAATATCATCCAAGTGTGTGAGATCTTTTACGTTTGGGGAATTGATTTTATGGGGCCATTCCCATCATCTCGTGGTAATAAGTATATCCTTGTCGCCGTTGACTACCTATCCAAGTGGGTGGAAGCTAAGGCTTTGCCCACGAACGATGCTCGTGTGGTAGTCAATTTTTTGTAAAGCTTGTTGTTAGCCCTAAAATGTGAGCGCCGTTTACGGAATTACATTAGTTTCATATGGGCAAAACATGGAGGGACTACTTTTGCTAAGTTGTCAAAGTCACTCCATGTCTAGCCTATATATACCCCTCCATACTTCCATAGAGGGGTGAGGTTTTTCCATTTGTGTATTTTACTTTCTCTTACTCAATACACACACTCCTTTCAAGTTTCTCTTTCTCTCCCTAAAATGTCTAAACATCACTTTTATCCTCCCCGACCTCCGGATCACCCCTCTTGTTAGCTTGAATCTTATGTTTAACAATTGGTATCAATCGCCATGGGGTAGTTTTGTGATTGGTTGTTGTGTTTTCATTTGATTCGTTTGATTTGATCCTTATTTCATCTACGAATTCAAGATTTTTTTGTGTTTTTCGTGTTCTAAATCTTGCTACAAATCTTCTCTATTGTTGTAGTAGTGATTTGGGTATGTTGGTTTGGTTAACAACACGAATTTCTTGCTCAAAGTTGCGAAATTTATTCTTCCATTGCCAAAGTGTTTCCATCGGAAAGTACAAGAAAGGACAGTTTGATCGCAATAACCCTAGGGTATTACTTTGCGATCAGTTATTGCGATACCCCTTATTCCGACGTGGATTGCGATCGTACATCGCGACCGTGGATTGCGACGGAATTAAGGCAAAGTGAAACGTTACTCTGTCAAAATTTCATTTGCCACATTGAGATAGACTTCATATTCCGACAGTGAACATTCCGATAGAAGTTGCATTGCGATAGAGGGATTATTGAGATAGGGACATTGCGATAGGTTTATTCCGACATAACATTTCGACAGAGCATTCCGACAGAACATTCCGACAGAACATTCTGACAGAACATTCTGACAGGACATTCCGATGGCACATTCCGATGGACATTCCGATGCTATGTTTCGCTAAATTTTGTTCGAGTATTTTTTAGACATAGCCACCATCTAGACTAGTTTCGGAATATCGTTTACACGAATATTAAAAAAAAGAGTTAAAAATTTTCCTTCAAGTAAATTCAATGTTTTTTTCCATACTAGTTTTAGGACATTTCTAGCTCGATTTCAAAATTTGGCGATTACAAAATTTTTTGGTCTACCGTTTTGTCGGATTGGAGAATTTATTGTCGGACTGAAGAAAAATTACAATTTTTGGAATTTGAACTACAACAACAATCACAACACATCTACTTAAGATCCATATTCACTTCATCATTTCAGAGAATATTGAGATGGATTCTACTGCAGAATATCGTGTGACGAACAACATAATGGTGGCGGGTAACAAAGAGAGACCACCAATGCTTGTGCCTGGTCGGTATGCTCAATGGCAATCACGTTTCATACGATACCTTGATACAAGACCCAATGGTGATGCCTTGAGGAAATGTATTACTCATGGACCATATGTATTCAAGAAGATCTCAATTCCTCCAAGACCAGCCACAGATACTACTGATCCAATACCCCGCAAGTGAACGTGATGAAAAAAGATCCGATCTCACACCTGAAAATTGTGCCTGGCATGAGGCAGAGAAGGAAGCCAACTATATGGTTCTAAGTGGGATTGGAGATGATATTTACTCCACGGTTGATGCATGCCCTACAACACATGAAATGTGGACTGCTATTGAAAGCTTGCAACAAGGAGAATCACTCAACAAACAAGATGTCAAAACAAATTTGTTTTGGAACTTTGGCAAGTTTACTTCAAGGATGGAGAATCAATTGATTCATACTACTCTAGGTTTTATAAAATGATGAATGACATGACAAGAAATAATCTGCAAGTCTCCACCATGCAAGTCAATGTTCAATTTCTTCAACAACTTCAACCCGAGTGGACACGGTTTGTCACTTTAGTGAAACAACAAGAAAAGTTAGACGAGGTCTCATATCATCGACTCTTTGATATCTTGAAGCAATTTCAGAACAAAGCAAATGAGATTCGAGTTGAACGTGTTGCAAAGACGGCTAATCCACTTGCTTTGGTGACTACCACTCAACATGTTCAAGACCATCACTCTCGTGCTCCTAAGCCATACTCCACTACATCATCCTCACCACGATATTCCACATCATCTAAGTCTTCATCATCCATAAGATCACGAGGCAAAGTGCCAAGAGCACCATCACCACCATCTGAGTCATCATCTGAAGAAGATAGTGATGAAGACCAAGCTCAAAAGAATCGAGAGATGAAACAACAAATGGCTTTCATAATGAAGACTTACAAGAAAATCTACAAACCCACCAACAACAATCTTCGAACATCATCTAACACAAAGAACCAATATGTTGAGAGTCCTCCAAGGTATGACACACATCGACGTGGTGAAAGTCCTTCTAGATATGATCGAAATAATCTAACGTATGTTGAGGGTTCTGCAAGGTATGATCGACAAATTGCCAAGTATGATACTCAGAGGATTGATGCAGCTACTGGGAATAGGGAAACTGTTGGAAGTCAAGTGGTTCAACAAAGTGGGATTCAATGTTTTAACTGCCAAGGTTATGGTCATATGGCAAAGGAATGCAGGAAGCCAAAAGGGTTAGAGACTCTGGTTATCATAAGGAAAAGATAATGCTATGCAAGAAGATGGAAGCTGGGGTTAAATTGTCGGCTGAGGAAGGAGGAATGCTTGATGACACTAATGATGAAGACTCCGATCAAGAACTCGATGCACATTACTCGTACATGGCAAACATTGAAGAAGTTCTCAAAGTCACTGAAGATGACAACGGTCCTATCTTTGACACTGATCCAATCGATAAGGTACACACTCTTGATGAATATAATGTGTTTGGTGATATTCATGAGCATAGTGATCTACCCAATGCCATTAATGACACGTGTATGATGGAAACGGTTGATAGCAATACCACACCCGATTCATTAGACATGTGCAATAATGAGTCTAAGGATGATCAACATGCAAATGAGTATGATGAAGAGGAACATTTTGCTATTGCTAATTTAATTGCTACTTTACAACAAGATGTTAAAGAAACTAGGTAGAGTCACAAGCAATTAAAAAAAGGTTAATGCTACGCTCACTCAAAATTTTGAAGAATGCAAAGCTGCTCTTGTAGGATATGTAAATCTTGCTTATGTTTTAGAGAGTGAAAGATAGATGATTTCACACTTCTGGAGAGAGAAAGTTTAAGAACTATGTGTAAATTAAAATGAAATCACCACCCTCTCCATCAAAGGAGAGGGTTTATATACCCAAGCCCATGAGATGGGCTTGGGTTTACATTAGGCCGCCGGCCCATACAATTCATGGGCTCGGTTTTGGGCTTTCTTTAATAAATGTAAATAACTAAACTACGAGCTATAACATGGACTATTTTTGGAGTGACCGATCCTTCTTAATACGTAAAACGTATTTCCAACAATCTCCCCCTAAGGGAGGTCACTCCAAACAAGGGCGTTACCCAAGTTACAATAATAAACCTAGCATACTATGCTTGTCTTGAACTCGTAGTCTTCGTCTTTCTTTTATTTTTCTTTTCTGGTGAACATGTTGATGTGATCATTGATATTAATCTTGAGCATTAATCTCTTGCCTTGATCTTGTGCATCCATCACTTATGATCTTCGCCTCTTCGTGACTTCATGTCCCACATACTTATACCTTCGTAATTATTGAAAGCTTCAGAGTTCGATACAGCGGAAGACTTAACTTTCAGTCTTTCTTAATGTAGATGATGTATTAAGAGCATAAAGTATAAGCATGCGGGGACGACTTTTTCTCGGATTCCGCAACGCCACCGTCTTCAAATGCCGCAACATAAGTATACAAGAACGAAATGGCTTTGAACATTTCATTCTAATTCGGTAGCATTTTACCTCCGGTCGGTGAAGACCGTTGGACGATATAAAATATTGTACTTATGGCAGGTAGATTTAATTAAAAATCTCCTTGACAAAGTTTCGCGGATAAACCCGTTCTCTTTACTCGACCGTCCAAAGCTGACTACGAACGTAAAGAGTGAATCATTTGGATTAAATTATCCGCATGATTGAAGCCGTCAATTCTGATTCCTGGAACAAGTTTGATTCATTAAATAATGGCACCATCGTTGCTTTCCAGTTTTCACGAGCTTGATTCATATTGAATCTTGCAAGTTACCTACCAAGTGTTGTTTGAGGTTAACACTAGAAGGATTTCCACTCATCACTGTGAACACTAAGGTATCACTCTGAGTGTTCTGGCAAGATCACTAAGATATTGCGTAGAGGCCTGGAACGTGTTTAAATTCAGTTAAGAATTAAACCACTGTTGCTTTCCAGTTATCACAAGCTTGATTCATAAAGAATCACACAAGTCACCTACCATGAGCTTTTTGATATTCGCTCAAGAAGGATTTCCATATTCATTGTAAATACTTTCGTATTACTCGGATGTTCAGGCAAGATCATGAAGATTTTGCGTAGGACTCTTAATATCTTTCTTACTTTTCACAGTGTGTAAAGAAGCAAGGAATTATGAAAGTGTGTCCTAATGAGATATTTGATGATCTCAAATGGCTCTAGACTCGATCGTGCACTTTGGATTTTAGTGATCGGAGGCTGGAGAGGAGTGCCACCTTTTCAATACCAATTTACTCGGAGTGAATAAATCGATAGATAATGCGTTGTCTCCGTGTGAATAAAACAAATACCTTTTGAGAGATAACTGAGTTAGCTGGGATGGGTTGTGCATTGCATCACTGGGTCCATGATGTCTATCTTCAATATTGAGCATCATTAAAATGATCTCAATAGCATATGTGTTGACCCGGTTTCTGCCTAAGTTTGTAAGGAGGGCTTCTTTCTTTACACCCTTTATCTTACAATTCTTTTTCATTCTTCAACCCCTTCAATGCTTACCAATACGTCATAACTAGCACCTTGTTGTGATTGTTCCAGTGCTAACTTAAGTACTTGGTCGGCATTCAGCTACGTTCACAATCTTTCTCCATCTTTCCTAAGGACTACTATTTCTAGCTATGGAATGTCCTTGGGAAGATTCCTCCGGTTAAGAAGAATCATTGGACTTAACCTATCCTACCATCCTTATGTCACCATAATCTTCATCGTCGTGAAATAAATGGGTTGTGGGTAAGTATAAATCACCATGAAATCTATTTCTGATGTGCCAATCCATTTTGCTCCCCCTAAACATATGCCACGATATTCGAAAACATCTAGCACATGTCGGGATGAGCCATCACGTTAAGTCAAACCATTTTTTAAAAATTTCCCATATTAAATCACATTTTCTCTCCCATATTAAAAATATTAACCCAATCGATGTTTTTAATATCAACTGATTTAATGAAGTTTTAACAAAGGTTTTGGGAAGAAAAATGCAAGTCCGTTTTATCTTCATGATACCAAATGTATGAGATATGATACCGATTTGTAACATGATCACATATTCACCATATTAAAAAAAATTGACAAGGTTGGACCTGATTGATGAGAACATCATATGATAAGAACAAATGGTTCTTGTCAGCATATGTTGGTCGCCTCGTCATGTCTGAAGTCATCTCTTGACACCACGTGTACGATTGGTATTGTTGTCTTGACACCAACTTGTGAACTTGGCACGTTCGGCATCGAAGATTCTGAATGCTTGACAATTGCTCCCCCTCATTTGTTGACCCGTGTTCTATTGAAAGAGTTGTAGTCGTCAGTTGAGTAGTCGCATCGTCGAATATGTAGATACCAATTGTATATTGCTATGGTTGTAGAGATGATAGCTTCATGAAAACAAGACTTCTCTTGTTTTTACAAATAAATGCACTGAAGTGTACATAGATTTGTGTTAGACCAAGTTATAAAGTAAACTTGATCCCTTACAAGGTTTTAAAGTAAACCTTGCCCGAGAAAATTAATTCCCGTTGTGAGCCAAAGCTTTCATAAGAAATACCTGACTTTAATATGAAAAGCGGGTTGCAGTCAGAGATAACTACAAGCCATTTAGGCATGTTTTATGAAATATTTACAACTTTTGTACGAACTCTATTTATGGCGCCTTGTCAATATTAATCAACATTTCTAAGGCCGTAAATATTATCGTACCAAAAGACATGCCTTTGAAAAATAAAGTAAAAATATTTTCGGATTTTTCTAGATTTTTCAATTTTTATGGTTTTTATATGGTTTTATATTTTTGTATTTTTCTTTGTGGATAAAAATATAAACAATATATACGAATGATCACCAAGGATACGGAGAATAGTTTACCACCACTATTCTTTCGCTTCATCTGCAAGTTCCTTAAGAGTCTCAGGCGAGAAGGTTCTCATTCCTAGCTTGTCGGCCAAAAATTCCATTCGAGCGCGATCTAAAGCCTTCGTGAAAATATCCGCCAATTGATACTCAGATCGGACAAAGTAAAGCTCGATTACTACATTTTCCACTTGCTCCTAGATGAAGTGGTAGCGAATGTCAATGTGCTTCGACCGGGAGAATTGAACGTTGTTGCAGCATTAGGCAATTGCACTCTTGTTGTCACAGTACATCGGAATTTTGTTGAAACTGATACTCGTCTTTTCAATGGGTTCAATTTTTATCTCTCGGTATCTCCTCGAATTGATCTCAGCTCAAAGTGGAATGATTTGTTCTTGGTGACAAAAAGTGGATTTGGTTTTCTATTTTAATAAAGATGTAAATAAAGATTTTAACCAAAAGCAGTGAATGAAATTAAACTTGAACTTAAATAAAACAATTACTTGAATAAAACTTTAAGAAAAATTAAACAGTGAAACAAACTTACTGAAAATAAGCTCTATACGGAATAAATGATGATCCAGAATTAACTAGCTCTATGCGGAATGTTTCCTTACTCGGAATAAATTGACCATGGAAACTTACTCGGAATACTGACCCTATGCGGAATATTGAAGATATTCCGAATAGAAGAGAAAAGAAGAAGACTATGCGGAATAATCAATCACCATGCGGAATAAAAGGTATACTCGGAATAAACAGTTACTCGGAATATATAAGACTTTGCGGAATATACTAACATTCCGAGTAAAGGAAAAACTGAGGGGGTTACTCGGAATATATAAAATATTCCGAATAAAGGAAAGTTAAAAAGCGCTACTCGGAATATAGAAATATTCCGAATAGTGGAAAAAGAGAGATGATATCCGGAATAATGAAAATGTTCCGAATAAGGGTCAAGACAATTGGACTATACGGAAAGTTGCTGGGAATAAAGAACAGCAGCAGATACTTCAAGAACAGGGGACTCGAATTTACCACAAATCAAACTAAATAAGCAAAAAGGTTTAACCAAATTAACCACAAATCATCTACTAACTACAAGGATCAAATCCCAATCATAAAAACACAAATTCAACAACTTTTAAAGATCAAATCAATAAAATAAGAACTTAAGAACTTGAAAAGAAAGATGATGATGAACAAGATGAAATGGAAAGGTTAAACAAGAACTTGTATTGATGATTTAATGTTTTAACAATAACAAAACAAGGATTAAAATTACAAGATTAAAAAAAACAAAGATCAAGATCACCAAACACCCTAGTGGTGTTGGTGATGCTACGAATAAAATGGAGAAAAAGAAGGAGAAAGAAAAACTAAAAAACTGAATGCAAAGTGTGTGAGGTGTGGGCTTTATATAGCCTTGTCTTTTGGTTGGTGAGTGGGCTTTCTCCCGTTCTTCTTGTCTTCTCGTCTTGACGTTTTCGATTCTGATTCGGGATTTGTTGTCGATTAAATTCAACTCGTCTTTTAATTTCTTCGTTTAATAGACTTGAGTTTCTTCGACTTTTGTAAATCTTCCATCTTTGGTCCTTTTCTTCGATAAATCTTCGAATAGTCCCAGTGACTTCAAATCTTTTGCATCTCTTGGACAATAGACTTTATCTTGAGTCTTTTTCTTCGGTAAAACCCGTGCAATCCCATGTTTTCTTTAATATTCATCCGGTTAGCTCTGAAAACACAATAAACACAAAAACCACGCATAATTCCAAACAAGTGATATTAAATACGTGTTTTGGTCTCGTTTTTACCAGAATTAAGTGGTAAAAGGATGGGTGTTTACACACCTATCAAATCCCCTATACTTAACCATTGCCATGCCCTCATGCAATGCTTAGTGATAAAGCAAATTTACACTTTTCTCATAATCAATCAACCTTGGCCTTATTCAAATATTACTAAACAAAAATTAAAATACTAAGAGAAATTAAAACTTTAAAGTAAACAAAAGGATGGAAATAACTTGCAAAGAAATCAAGGACTTACATTAGGGCTTTGGTGCTGCGAAGATTTATCACCCTCAAGTTTCACGTTCCCCAAACTAAGCTTAAAAACGAGATCATTGTTATTATAAGTTAGTAAATCAAACACTTACACATGGCTTAATTAAATGCTTAAACTCCCTTATTCCTAGGTGTATCTCTTATATTTTATTTTTATCTTAGAATGATCATGAAGATGCATTTTTGGACTTATTTCGATAGTTTATTTAGGCTGAAAGCAAAGTAGGACGATTTGATCAATAGTTAGCTAAAGGACAAAGTCTCTTAAAACTGCTTCTCGGGATATCAAAAAGTTCATATCTTAGCATAACTCGGTTCACGATTTGAGACCTTTCTCGGGCCGATATTTGGCATGTACTTCATACTTCATATCTTGAGAGACGTGCTTGAGATAATGGTCTTCTCATCGTTAATAGAGTTTCTTCACTTGGAGACTTTTGAGGGGTACTCCAACTTTGTTGACCACGACTTCATGATTATTTCTTCAATCTCTATTTGGGATTTTGAGATACAACGATCCGCCTCCTTTTCGGACTTGGATCTATTTATCCTCATACCTTGTTAGGGTCTTTTCGGATAGACTTCTCCATGATCTTTATGGGAGTTGATTGCTTTTCGTCGTGAGTCTTGATCCTTCATATTGACTTTGGGAATAATGCTTTTCACATCACTTTGGATCTTTAGCAATAAAATGGAATCCTCATGCCTTGTTAGGGCCTTTTCGGACTCGCCAATCTTCGCGCCCCGCTTCATAAGTTATGCCTTGGCTATGAACTCTTATCATTACCGAGCAACTTTTAAACGATCTTGGGCTAGAAGCTAAGTAACTTTTCAAATCGTACGACCTTACTTATTGCAGATAAATTATTAGCAAGTGATGGGAGAATAGGCAAATAATTACACCAAGTGAGCTTGTGCAAGAATACCGACTTATAATTGACTCTATCATTTCTCGTTCTCCACAAATTTAAAATCTCAAGTAATGAGACTCGTGGATACTTAGCCTAATAAACCAATTAAGGTCTACATGGTTAAGGATACTAGCTAGAATAAACTTGGATAAGTCTATTCGGGTTGAGTCAAAATAAACGCAACGGGCCTAATATGTCAAAGATTTCTAAACTAGCTACACCACTTTATTAATATTTTTGACTTTTATTGCGGGATATATACATATGAAAGCAACGATAAAAATTTAAAAATTACGACAAAATGGCCAAAGTTAATAAAAAATTTGAAAATTGTTGAAAAGGATGATTTTCCGGTTAAATGAAGGCATTTTCATGGAAAAGTCCACTTAAAACTTCGATAGAAGTCCCCCTACACTTAAGATAAACATTGTCCTCAATGTTTAAGCATGTGGGAAAAAGTCTCCCCTACACTTATGACATTGTGCACGTTGGTTAAATCAAGTTAAGGAAGAGACGACTAAAGTGATCAATTTCAAATGTGAGTATGAAGAAAATTGAATCACGATAGTTGAGAGATAGAACCGGATTTCAGATAACACGGGAGCATGGTTCTTCAAAGATTCCAAGAGTGCACTTATCCCTTTAATCACATCACCACACAAATACAAACACCTATAGAGGTCCCCCTACACTTAGGAGGTTAAAACATAAAAGGATAGATACTCGGGCTGCCTCCCGAGGAGCGCTTGTTTTTGATAACCGAGTCACGAGCCTGACTCGACCCAAAATTAGTTTATGGGGAACGTGGTGAGGGATGGAATCACCTCCTGAGAGGTGTCCTCACCAAAGTACAACTTCACTCGTTGGCCATTCACCTTAAAATTCGGTCCATCAGGTTGAGCGAGCTCGAGAGTACCATATGGAAAAATTTGGGCAATGGTGAATGGGCCGGACCAACGAGATTTGAGCTTTCCTGAAAAGATTTTCAACCGAGAGTTAAAAAGTAAGACTTTGTCTCCAACATGAAACTCTCGGTTTTTGATCTTGGAGTCGTGAATGAGCTTAGTTCGTTCCTTATAGATCAAAGAATTTTCATAAGCCTCATTACGGAGTTCATTCAGCTCATTGAGTTGGATCTTACGTAGGTCACCGGCTTTGTTAATATCAAAATTAGCCCACTTCAAGGCCCAATAAGCCTTGTGCTCCAACTTAATGGGGAGGTGGCACGCTTTCCCGTACATAAGACGATATGGCGTACAACCAATCGGAGTCTTGTAAGCAGTACGGAAAGCCCACAAAGCATCATCAAGTTTACCAGCCCATGAGGCACGATGCTCCCCCACGGTTCTTTCCAGAATTCGCTTAAGTCCTCGGTTGGATATTTCAGCCTGGCCATTAGTTTGTGGGTGGTAGGCTGTGGAAAGACGATGATTTACACCATACTTAGCCATGACTCTTGCGAATTGGTCATTGCAAAAATGAGTCCCACAATCACTAATAATGGCACGAGGCACACCGAATCTAGCGAAAAGAGCTTTCAAAAAGTTACAAACCACCCTTGCGTCATTAGTAGGTAAAGCTTTGGCTTCAACCCACTTTGAAACGTAGTCAACGGCAACAAGGATGTATTTGTTTCCTTTAGAAGAAGGGAATGGCCCCATAAAGTCGATACCCCAAACATCAAAGATTTCACACTCTTGAATCAAATTCTGAGGCATCTCGTCTTTATGTGTGATCGTGCCTTGTTTTTGGCAAACATCACATCGTTTAACCATATCGTGAGCGTCACGATATATGGAGGGCCAATAAAATCCCGAATCAAACACTTTTTTGGCGGTGTAGTTGGGACCAAAGTGACCACCGGTGGGTCCTTTGTGGCAAGCATCAAGGATTTCTGAAGCTGCCGGTCCGTCAACACATCAGCGGATAATCAGGTTGGCACATTGTTTGAATAGGTAAGGGTCGTCCCAAAAGTAAGTCTTAATGTTGTTGAAGAACTTTTTCTTTTGTTGGGACGTCAACCCTTCCTTGAGAATTCCACCCGCCAAGTAGTTTGCAAAGTCCGCAGACCACGGGGTTGCATCAGAATTCGAATTTATAGACATTAAGGTCTCCAAGGGAAAAGAATCATTGATTTCTTTGTTCGGATGATCCCCTTGGTAAGGATCCTCAAGTCTGCTGAGATGATCCGCGGCTAGGTTTTCTGCTCCTTTTTTATCGCGAATTTCGATTTTAAATTCCTGGAGCAGCAAAACCCAGCGAAGAAGTCTTGGTTTGGAATCTTGCTTTGTCAACAAGTACTTCAACGCGGAATGATCGGTATACACAATTGTGGTGGAAAGGACAAGATAGGGGCGGAATTTTTCAAAGGCATAGACAACAGCTAAAAGCTCTTTTTTGGTTGTCGTGTAATGCAATTGAGCCCCCGTCATTGTCTTGCTAGCGTAATGGATTGGTTGGAAGTGTTTGTTCACTCTTTGTCCCAGAACCGCTCCAATAGCATAATCACTAGCATCGCACATCAACTCGAAAGGCAGCTCCCAATTAGGGGTAACCAAGACGGGTGCCTTAGTTAGCTTATCCTTAAGCGAGGTGAAGGCTTCAAGACACTCTTTGGAAAAGATAAAAGGAGTATCTTTCTCCAAGAGGTGGGTCATCGGGCGAGCGATTTGAGAAAAATCTTTGATGAAGCGACGGTAGAAGCCCGCATGACCCAGAAAACTTCTCACACCCTTCACGGTTGAAGGTGGAGGCAACTTTGTGATAACATCGATTTTAGCACGGTCTACTTCAAGACCGGCTTTCGAGATCTTGTGTCCCAGCACGATGCCTTCTTTTACCATAAAATGGCATTTTTCCCAATTCAGAACAAGGCGAGTGTCTTCGCACCGCTTAAGCATACGTTCCAAATTGGCAAGGCAAGAAGAGAAGGAATCCCCGAAGACCGAGAAATCATCCATGAAGACTTCCATGGTTTGTTCAACCATGTCATGGAAGATAGCTAACATGCACCTTTGGAAAGTCCCGGGGGCATTGCATAAGCCAAAAGGCATCCTTTTGTACGCAAATGTGCCATAGGGACAAGTGAATGTTGTCTTCTCTTGATCTTGGGGATCGATGGGTATTTGAACATAACCCGAGAAACCATCAAGAAAGCAGTAATATTCATTACCCGCTAAACGTTCAAGCATTTGGTCCATAAAAGGTAGAGGGAAATGATCCTTTCTCGTGGCATCATTGAGTTTGCGGTAGTCTATACAAACTCTCCACCCAGTAACGAGACGAGTGGAAATCAACTCGTTGTGTTCATTGGGAACAACGGTTATTCCGCCCTTCTTGGGCACACAATGGATTGGACTAACCCATGGTGAATCCGAAATAGGGTAAATCATACCCGCATCAAGAAGTTTGATAACCTCTGTTTTGATAACTTCATGGATTTTTGGATTCACCCTTCGTTGGCTTTGAATTGTGGGCTTAAAGTCGTCCTCCATGAGAATTTTGTGTGTGCAGAAGTGAGGATCAATTCCACGAATATCAGAAATCTTCCAAGCAATAGCCTTCTTATGATCTTTCAACACGGTGATAAGTCGGGCTTTTTCTTCTTCCTTTAGGTCCTTAGCAATGATGACTGGCGACTTCTTCTCTTCTTCAAGGAACACATACTCGAGATGGGGCGGCAACTCCTGAAGTTCTAAATCCAGAGGATTTTCGACGGAAAGTGTATTTGAAGTCGGAGTATCGATAGCAATGACCGTGGGAGATGGAGGCGAAGGATTGTCTTCGTTGAGAAGATTGTCAAAGAAATTCATGTCTTCATCCCCATCGGTGGGAGAATCATTAGTAGCTAAATTCACATCTCCTATGGTGTCTTCAAGATTGTTCCAAAACAAATCACTTTCTCCAAATAGAGACAGTGATGAATCAATAGAGGCAACAGTTTCAACATTGGGAAGAGAGGTAGGAATACTTTTGCAAGCATCTTTGAAGTGTTCTTCACAAGCCTCATCCAGAACGTCAATACAATTAACACTCTCGTATGAATAAGGTTGTTTAGACAACTTTCCCATGTTGAAGATGATTTTATCGTCTCCCACTCGCATGATAAGCTCACCGGCTTCAACATCGATAAGAGTGCGACCGGTCCTCAGGAATGGACAACCCACGATCAATGGAAAACGAGGGTCCATCTCGTAGTCGACGACGACGAAATCGGCAGGAAAAGTGAATTTGTCGACTCCTACAAAGACGTCTTCGGCTATCCCCACTGGATAAGCAACCGTACGGTTAGCTAATTCCAAAGTCATTTTGGTGGGGACTAGCTCTGGGAGAGATAATTGCTTCCAAACGCTTAGAGGCATGAGATTAATACTGGCGCCTAGATCGGCTAGGGCCATGCAATTCTCTACTCTCGGGAAATTGCAAGGGATTAAGAAACGACCCGGATCACCAAGCTTGGTTGGGAATTTCCTTAAGAGTACTGCAGAGCAATTCTCATTAAGTTGGGTGTTGGCAATATCGAGAAGCTTTTCCTTGTCACTCAGAAGATCTTTAAACATTTTCGCATATTTAGGCATGTGAGCGAGAGCCTCAGCGAAGGAGATGTTGAAATTCAATTGTTTGAACATCTTAAGAAAGTTTGAAACCTGAATATCGTCCTTGCTTTTGAGCTTCTCTTTCCTCAACCTTGATGGATAAGGTATATTGGAAGAAGAGGAAGGCTTTGGGAGAATAGGATCACTCACATCCTTGGGTGGAGGAGGGGTAGAAGGAAGAGGTGGAGAAATTGGGGAAGGAGAAGGATGAGGAATAGGAGCAGGTGACTCGTTCTTCTTAGTCACAACCACCGGTGAAGGTATAGGAAGCTCGGGTTCCTTGGTACCTTTGCCATTGCGAGTAGTGATTGCTTTCATCTCCCCTCTTGGATTCGCAACGGTGTTACTCGGAAGAGTACCCGAAGAAGAGGGTTGATTACCTTGGAAAAAACTAGCCATCATGTTTTTCAAGTCATTTGTTTGGCTATCCAACGTATTTCTCATGTCGGCTCTCAAATCGTTCCCTTGTTTGACCAAGTCTGCTTTCAGGTTGAGCACTTCTCTCTGAAGATTTCCCACTATCACATCGTTAGTCCTCATATAAGTTTCCACTTCTTGGTGAAGAGCGGTGGGTTGGTTGGGAGGAGCATTTTATGCGAGTGGTTGATAAGCAGGTTGCTGGTATACTTGGTTGTTTCGTTGAGGTGGTTGTTGCTGCTTGTGAGGTGGAATGTATGGTGTACGAGATTGTTGTTGTTGTTGAGGAGGGCGATTAAGGTTTTGTTGTTGGTTTGGGTTGCTTGGGGGAAAACCGGGTGGTGAGAGGTAGTTGTTGGAGCGGTAGCTAAGCAAATTTCGGTCACCTTGAGGTCTAGCTTGATAAGCAGGTTGAGGATAGGTGCCATATGCTGCATTCACATTCTCAGCAGGGTAGTCTTGGGTGGCGGTACAAGAGGTGTAAGAGTGAGGACCACCGCATATCTCACAAAGTTGGCTGACAGCGTTAACTTGAGCGTTTTTAGTGTTGCTGCTGTTTGTGTTGTTAACGGTGTGGGTGACAAGCGATTCAAGAAGCGTAGTGATTTTGTCCAGTCGCTTGTCGCTGTCACTAGTGTTAGCACTAGCGACATTGGTCCGAACACTCTTGGTTTGCACACGAGATTTATTCTCAATGATATCCCAAGCAGCATTAGAAGTCTTAGCCAATAGATTACCCCCCGAGGCACTGTTTAGTGAATCTTGGTCACTCATGCTTAAACCATTGTAAAAAGTATTAATTTGATGTACTTTCGTAAAACCATGTTGTGAGCATTTTCTTAAAAGAACTTTAAAATGATCCCAAGATTCACTGAACGACTCATCGTACTTTTGTTCAAAATTTATGATTTCATTCCGCAAAGCGGTAGTACGAGAGGGTGGGAAAAAGTAATTGATAAACTTTGTTTCCAAATCCGTCCACGAGAGAATACTCTGTGGCGGTTCCTTAGCAAGCCAATGCCGGGCTTGTCCCTCTAAAGAAAAGGGAAAAAGTTGTAACCTGATAACCTCTTGTGGAACACCATTTAACTTGACCGTGTTGGTGAGTTGCAAGAATCTCTTGATATGGTCATGTGGATCATCAATGGTACGCCCCAAGAATGGTTGAGCAGAGACCATCTGGATAAAGCCTGATTTTAGCTCAAAGTTGTTGGCGGCAATTGGAGGTATGACAATTAGATCAGTATTGCCATCTACATGAGCTTGCAGCAGTTCAATCATCGGGCGATTATCCGGTTGAGGCTCATTGTTGTTGTTATTATTCATGTTGTTGAAAGGTGGGTTGTTGTTGTTATTATTATTGTTTGGAGGTGGTATGTTGTTGTTGTTTTGTACACCGGCCATGTCTAAGTGATCGAGAGGCTCGGGCTCTTGATAAGACGTGGATCGAGTGCGCATACACCTGCAAAAGAACGAACAAAGAAAAACAAAGCAAAAATATTTTTGGTTTTTTTATGTTTTTTAATTTTTTTGTATTTTTGAAAATTTTATATTTTTTAGGATTTTTTGAAAATTTCTATGAAAAAGTAACGTTCACGGGGAACGGATCCCAAAATCCAAGTTCTCACAAAAAACTTTTGATCTTAACGAGAAGAGCCGGCAGCGGCGCCATTTGATACTCGTCTTTTCAATGGGTTCAATTTTTATCTCTCGGTATCTCCTCGAATTGATCTCAGCTCAAAGTGGAATGATTTGTTCTTGGTGACAAAAAGTGGATTTGGTTTTCTATTCTAATAAAGATGTAAATAAAGATTTTAACCAAAAGCAGTGAATGAAATTAAACTTGAACTTAAATAAAACAATTACTTGAATAAAACTTTATGAAAAATTAAACAGTGAAACAAACTTACTGAAAATAAGCTCTATACGGAATAAATGATGATCCAGAATTAACTAGCTCTATGCGGAATGTTTCCTTACTCGGAATAAATTGACCATGGAAACTTACTCGGAATACTGACCCTATGCGGAATATTTAAGATATTCCGAATAGAAGAGAAAAGAAGAAGACTATGCGGAATAATCAATCACCATGCGGAATAAAAGGTATACTCGGAATAAACAGTTACTCGGAATATATAAGACTATGCGGAATATACTAACATTCCGAGTAAGGGAAAAACTGAGGGGGTTACTCGGAATATATAAAATATTCCGAATAAATGAAAGTTAAAAAGCGCTACTCGGAATATAGAAATATTCCGAATAGTGGAAAAAGAGAGATGCTATCCGGAATAATGAAAATGTTCCGAATAAGGGTCAAGACAATTAGACTATACGGAAAGTTGCTGGGAATAAAGAACAGCAGCAGATACTTCAAGAACAGGGGACTCGAATTTACCACAAAACGAACTAAATAAGCAAAAAGGTTTAACCAAATTAACCACAAATCATCTACTTACTACAAGGATCAAATCCCAATCATAAAAACACAAATTCAACAACTTTTAAAGATCAAATCAATAAAATAAGAACTTAAGAACTTGAAAAGAAAGATGATGATGAACAAGATGAAATGGAAAGGTTAAACAAGAACTTGTATTGATGATTTAATGTTTTAACAATAACAAAACAAGGATTAAAATTACAAGATTAAAAAAAACAAAGATCAAGATCACCAAACACCCTAGTGGTGTTGGTGATGCTACTAACTAAAAGGGAGAAAAAGAAGGAGAAAGAAAAACTAAAAAACTGAATGCAAAGTGTGTGAGGTGTGGGCTTTATATAGCCTTGTCTTTTGGTTGGTGAGTGGGCTTTCTCCCGTTCTTCTTGTCTTCTCGTCTTGACGTTTTCGATTCTGATTCGGGATTTGTTGTCGATTAAATTCAACTCGTCTTTTAATTTCTTCGTTTAATAGACTTGAGTTTCTTCGACTTTTGTAAATCTTCCATCTTTGGTCCTTTTCTTCGATAAATCTTCGAATATGCCCAGTGACTTCAAATCTTTTGCATCTCTTGGACAATAGACTTTATCTTGAGTCTTTTTCTTCGGTAAAACCCGTGCAATCCCATGTTTTCTTTAATATTCATCCGGTTAGCTCTGAAAACACAATAAACACAAAAACCACGCATAATTCCAAACAAGTGATATTAAATACGTGTTTTGGTCTTGTTTTTACCAGAATTAAGTGGTAAAAGGATGGGTGTTTACACACCTATCAGAAACCTAGACCATAGTCGGTTAATTGCGATCTCATCCAAAGAATTTGAGCACAACAACCGGACATAGCTATGTATTCTGCTTCCGTACTTGAAATTGCAGCGCTTTTCTGCCTTTTCGATGCCCAACTGATTAGACGATCTCCTAGTAGTTGCAAAGTTCCACTCGTGCTACGCCTTGTATCTTGACAACCCACATGATCTGCATCTGCATATGCCATTAGTGCAATCGAAGAGTCCTTCGAATACCAAAGTCCCCGATTAATGGTTCTTTTAAGATATCGAAAGATCCGTTTCACAGTATCCAAGTGTAACTCAGTAGGCCGAGTTTGATACCGAGCACACATACATATAGCAAACTGAAGATCAGGTCGACTAGCTGTGATATACAGAAGGGTAATGATCATTCCATGATAATGTGTCGGATCAACGGCAACTCCATGTGGATCTGCATCAAGCTTAGTTCGTTCCACCATTGGAGTATCCACGGGATCACAAGATTCCATCTTATATTTCTTAAGCGATTCAAGGGCATACTTGGATTGATTGATAAAGATGCCTCTAGGACTCTGAGATATCTGAAGACCTAAGAAGAATGATACCTTGCCCATCATTGACATCTTAAACTTGGAAGACATGAGTTTCCCAAATTCGTCGGATAAGGTTTGGGTCGAGGCTGCAAATATAATATCATCAACATATATTTGTACCATAATCATATCTTTACCTCGTTTCTGAATGAACAGCGTGGGATCCACCTTGCCTTTAGCGAAGCCTTGCGTAATGAGGAATTGTGACAATAGATCATACCATGCGCGTGGAGCTTGCTTCAACCCATAGAGAGCCTTCTTAAGCTTGTACACATGATTAGGATATTTAGGATTCACAAAACCATCCGGCTGTTGAACATATACCTCTTCCTTGATTTCACCATTAAGAAATACCATCTTCACATCCATTTGATAGACGATCATATTCATGTGGGATGCATAAGCGAGGAATAGTCTAATAGCTTCCAAACGGGGAACAGGTGCAAAGGATTCCATAAAGTCGATGTCCAATAATTGCTTGTATCCACGAGCTACTAGTCGAGCTTTGTTCTTCAATATTCCACCTAACTCATCGAGTTTCACCTTGTAAACCCATTTCAAAGTGAGTAACTGCACTTGATCCGGGTATGGGACAAGTTCCCATACTTCAAGACGTATAAATTCATTAAGTTCTTCTTGCATAGCTTCTATCCAACAAGATTGGGTAAAAGCTTCTTGCCATGTCCTAGGTTCAACTTTAGTGAGAAAAGCATCAAAATGACAAAACATTGCATTTTCTTGTAACTGACTTTGTGTGGATACCGGACGATTAGGGTCACCAATAATAGAATCTATAGAATGATCCTTTGTCCACTTGCTGTCATGTTCACGAATCCGTGGATTGGAGTAAACAATAGTAGGAGCTTCCTCTGAGGTGGACGATCCAGCTTGATTAGGATCGGGAATAGGTACACCAAAGAATGAAAGTTCACGCATTTGAGAGAATTCCAAATCGTGATCATCATCATCCTCTTCATCATCAATAGGCATGACCTGGGTAGTTAAAACATGTGTTGGTTGAGAATTACTTGATGAGGGTATATCTTGACCAATTGTAGGTGCAGATGTGTCTGATTGTGCTTCGGTTGTTGGAGCGACAACTTCGGTTACCGGAGCTATTACCTCAGGTTCTGGAGCAACAATACTTGGAGGAGTAAAGAATTCATCAAAGAACGGTTGAAACAACGTATCTCATTCATTCCTAGTAGGTGGTATAAATGATGATGAAGTAGGGTTATTTGGGACAAGACCAGAACTAATGTTACTGGGTCCCATTTCATGAAGTGCGGGTTCAGAGCTGCTTTGCTCAGAAGCCATCGCTATCAGCTCATCAAAATCAACATTCATAGTTTCGAGGATCTTGCGAGAGTTACGGTTGTAGATTCGGTATGCCTTCTTTGCGGGTGCGTAACCAATGAAAATACCAATATCAGCCTTTGGTTGAAGTTTTCCCAAATTGTCACCATCATTATTTGGATAGCAAAGAGAACCAAATACATGAAGATATGATAAATCTGGTACTTTTCCATGGAGAAGCTCATAAGGTGTTTTACCATGGCGTTTACGAATTAGTGACCGGTTTTGGGTGTACACTGTTGTAGATACTGCTTCTGCCCATAAAAACAATGGAGCCTTTGCGTAAACTAACATCGTTCGAGCAGCTTCCATAAGTGTGCGATTTCTCCTTTCAACGACACCGTTTTTTTGTGGAGTGTGAGCAACGGATGTTTCATGAGATATGCCAACTTCTTCATAATAATCAGGCAAGATTTGATTCACAAATTCGGTTCCATTATCTGTACGAATGCGTCGGACAGTAGTGTTGAGACGCACTTGAATCATCTTGAGAAATCCGATGATGAATTTAGGTGCCTCATTTTTTGTTGTAAGAAATTTCACCGATGTAAACCGAGAGTAATCGTCGAAAATGTCGAGGATGTACTTTTTACCACTAAGACATTCAACACGTATTGGCCCACAAAGATCTATATGCAACAAATAAAGTTTCTCTTGGTTGGTGTCTTCAGTCTTGGGTTTTTATGATTTCTTAGTGCTTTTCCCCATTGTACACGCGGAACACAAATGATCCTTGTGAAATGAAAGTTTAGGAAGACCACGAACAAGTTCGTTTTTCGCCAAATGATTAATAGCGTCAAAGTTAAGGTGAGATAACCGTCGATGCCATAACCATGACTTAGTCTTCGATGCTTTGGAGAGAAGACATACGGGAGAAGCGGCCATCATGTCTTGTAGAGACAAAGTATACAAATTATTCCCTCGAGTACCTTTCAATAAATCAACCCCTTACAAATTACGTATGAAGCAGGTATGCTCTCGAAAACCAAGTTTTAGGTTTGCATCACAAAATTATCCTACAGAAAATAAGTTGTGACCGAGACCTTCCACATAATACACTCTTGAAATTATAACATTCCCAATATGATATTCACCATAACCCGTTATCTTTGCAATATGATCATTACCAAATCGAACCGTACCAAGAAACTTGCTGACGAAATTTCTGAGCTGAGAGCGATCTCCGGTCATATGCTTGGAGCAACCAGAGTCCAAATACCAGAGAACAATTTGGACCACCTATTTTCAATAACAACAGTAGACAATGCATTGGAAACTATTGGGTCCGGAGTGTTAGCAGATACAGATATAAGATTATCATAATTGCTAACATTTGTGTGACCCTTAGATTTCCTGCGTTTTCTAATGTGAGTTTTAGCACTAACAGGTTTTACTGTTCCAACTTTCTTAGGTTTTGGATTATTCGCGGGCACTACAGTGGGAGTAGACCTATTTAAAGGGCACTTGGTTCCTACAGTAGTGTCGGTGTTCCTAGTTAAAGGACACGCTTGTGTTTTGGTAGCCTTGGTACTCCAAGTTAAAGGGCACGCTTTCTTCGTTGTAGTGGGAGTGAACCTAGTTAAAGGGCACGCATTTCCTACTATAGTGAAAGGTCTACCAGTGGAACGCCACAACCAACCAACTTGGGTTAACACTTTCCCAGTCGTTTTCCATTCTAATCCATTTTTTCGGGCATTCATCTCATTCACATGGTCAATAAGGCAAAAATCATGACGAGTAGAAAACATACATTCATTGCAATTCCAACATTTCAAATTAGAATTCACATTAGGCTTTAAACGCTGCACAACCGCAGAGCCTTTAGGTTGAGCTACATGATTCTTTTTATTCAAAATAGAAATAACATTCCTAGGATAGGCTTCTACTTTCTTCTTCACTTGACTACTAGATGGGGGCAAGATCCTATCATTCTTCCTGTTTCTTTTAAGCTTAAATCATTGAGCCTTAGTAGTGGTGCTTACTCCTGTAGAAGGCAACACGGGAATATTAGAAGTTGGTTTTGATTTCGCCTTATCTTTAGTGACCAAAGTTTGAGATGGTTTAGTCCTAGGGCCCTTATTAAATGGTGTGACGGTAATAAGGTTCCTTTTGATTTCACTAGAGGATGATGCTTAGATAGTGGTTGCGTTATCCACAACATTCTTACCTTTTAGAGTACGAAGTGTTTCCTTTAACTCAGCCAAGGCCAGATTCTTATCACAAATTTGTTCCCTCAGATAAGATATTTCCACCGACTTCTGATTTAGTTCAATCAATGATTGATTCTGTGCAGTGGTATTAACACATGCGGGCTTTACTGAATCGAAGAGTCATGTATTTTTAATGTTTTAAGTTATCAACTTTGGACAAAATCTTGGAAACTCGATTATCTAGATCAAGTTTTAAATTCTCAGCGGCCTCAAATACGTTCACACAGTTAAGCTCCTTAGATTTCTCTATGTCTATCGGCAATGATTTAGCAACTTTGTCACTTGGCTGACGCTATTTGGATTGTAAATTCAATCGAAAATTCTTTTCAAAGTTTGAATCATCGATATTAACACCTTCGAATGACGTTTCAAAGATTTCTTGAATAAATTGTTTCTTACAATCAAGCGAAATACAATGTGTTTGAATCTCATTAAAACGTTTTGAAAGCGAAGAATATGAATCTTGAACCTTTAAAAATTCAGCGTCAGATTCGTGACAAGTACTGTCTACCACATTATCCACAGATTCAACATTATGCACAATAGAATCATTATCAACACTTTTATTCACACAGACGGAAACAATATCATGAGACATCACTTGCTTCAGAAGCTGATCATTTTGGCGAGAAACCCGTTCTATTTCAAGTAAACTGTTTTCATAAGCATCATCCATTTCATTGAAAACACGTTTAACTTCTTATATTTCCAAATGAAAATCTTGATCAAGATTACTAAGACAAGCTTTAACATTCTTTACAAACGGAACAATTTCGTCTCGGAACGCAGCTCTAGTGTGCTCAAAGTTCCATTCACCTTCCGTTATGGCCGTGGCCGTCGTACGTTCCAAAATGACCTTATCAAAATCGGCTAAGTGTTGGTGTACCGCGTTTAAGTTAACGGACGCCTTACTTACCGGTGGAAGTAAATTCGTTAAATCCGTTTTGACAAGTGTAGGAGACGTACTATGAGGGTTTTCATTTGACAAACTTGGGGGCACAAGAACTGTTAGTTCAGCTAATTCCTTTTGTAAGCGAATACGTGCCTTTTTAGAAAGTTGATGTTTATTATGCTTATCATAATCAATCGTATGGAATTTTGAAAACATTTTAGAATGAGTTTCTTACGTAAGTGACTGTGTCTCCTCAGAACTACGAACATAAGGTGCTTCTTTCGATTTGCCAATTATGGTCATATCATAAAGACCGGGAATATATTCCTGAGCTTGTTTTGCATAACCGGGATTAGGTGGTAAATTTTGAAGACGCTTAAGTTCTAGTTCTTTAAATGATTTAGTTAAAAGATGAACCTTTTCTGTGGAAGCGTATTGTTTTAAAAGCTGTTGTTCCTTGAATTTAAGAAGTTTGGTAGCATTAATTTCAGATTCAACCTTTTTAGACTCGAGAGTTTCGAAATCCATTTAAAGTTTCTGAAAATCATTGACAACCGACTCTTTTCCTTTTAATTCATTGGAAAGATTAGCTTTTAATGATTCTATTTCTTTCAAGTGTTCAATCTTTTCAAAACGAAATTGGTCAAATTCAGAACATGTTATTTTCTCTGCTTGAGGGACCATTTCAAAAGTTTTGACCTTTTCTTTATGCAACGCAAGCTCAGCAGTTAGGGTGGAATTGGTATCTACGGATTGTCTGAGGGCCATATGCATTTGATCAATAATATGTTTAGGTACCATAATAACTAGGTTTTACTCAGTTAAAAAGTTCTTTGCGTCTAATCTTTTCGAATTGATTATTGGTAGAAAGTGCGACTCAGTCGTTTTTTGGTGGAAACAATAGATTGCCGTTTTTGTAAAATAAAGGTGCAAAACTTTTAAGTAAAAGGTGGGTTTAATTAAATCTAAAACTAATTAAAACTTAAATGGTGCAATATTAAAACTTTTAAAGAAAATAAATCAAATGACAGAAAATTAAAGCGTGACGAAAAATTAAATTTGACAATGTAATAAAAATGTGAACTAAAAATTAAACTAAGACAAAGTAATAAAAATAACACTTGAGAAAAATGGCGGAAAAATAAATGCTTAAAAATAAAAAGAAAGTAAACAAAACCTGAGTCGGAATCCCAAATACTGTCAATATTCGGAATACCAAACTTACATAGCTTATCCGGAATAAAAATTAGAGCCTTATTCGGAATACTCGAATCTACAGCTTATCCGGAATCTTGGTTCCAAGGCTTATCCGGAATAAGGTCTGTCACTCCTTATCCGGAAAATTCTTCGGTTCCTTATTCGGAATCACCCGTAAAAACTATCCGGAATAATCGACCAACCCCTTATCCTGAATAATCCTCAACTCCTTATCCGGAATAAACTTCTGAACGATATCCGGAATACAAAACTGTCACTCCTTATCCAGAATATGAACAAAACCTTTATCCGGAATAAATCCCTTTGACTTATCCGGAATACCCTGATTAGTCACCTTATCCGGAATAACTTCCGGACCCTTATCCAGAATAACAAATGCCTCTTATCCGGAATAATCTTCCGGATGCTTATCCGGAATAAACTGTCACTTTACTCGGAGAACACAATAGAAGACTTATCCGGAATATCTACCCGTGTAGCTTATCCGGAATAATCAGATGGTCACTATCTGGAATGTTGAGATGGAGGTGATATTCGGAATACAAGGGTTTTACCAAAACCCGGATTAAAACTAAAACCAAATAAGCTACGAATTAAAAATAAGCCAAAGATAATTAAGCATTTAACTAAAAACTAAACCAAAACACTTTTAAGAAAAAACTATTAAACCAAAATTTAAAAACTTTTAAAAACAATAACTTTATAAAATCAACTTTTAATAAAAATCACAAATAAGCTAAAGATTCAATAAGCTAAAACAATCAAGAACATAAAAGTATAAAAAGCAATAACAATAAGCACATAAACAATAAGATTAAATCAATAACAAGAAAGGTAGATGAGAGATTAACAATAGAAATTAAAGATTCAATAAACATAAAAGTAAACTTACTTGAAAATTAAAGTGCAAGACAAGGTAATTAAAGGTGCAAGAAAATTAAAAATGGAAGAACTAGATTGTCAAATTAGCCAACAACTCCTAATGACACATTAGGAGTCTATTTATAGTGATTAGGAAAACTAAGCATGTGTTGGTTCATTCTTCTTTCTTTCTCGACTTCTCGTCTTCTAATTTCTTCGACTTTTTTTTCGACTTTGTCTCGGGATTAATAAACGCGACTTGTAATTTCTTCATTAATTTAGACTTGAGTTCTTCGGCTTTTAATAAACTTCCGTCTTTAGACTATTTCTTCGATAAATCTTCAGAATTGGCCTTGGACTTCCGTTCTTTTGGCACTCTTGATCTTTTGACTTCGTCTTTTGTCTTTTTCTTGGATAAAAGCCCGTGAAAGCCCGTGTTTTCTTCCCTTTTCACATTTTCGTCCTAAATCACAACAAAAACACAAACCACGCATAATTCCGACATTTAAGACATAAAATACACGTTTTGGCCTGGTTATTATTGTAATTAAGTGGTAAAAGGATAAGTATTTTCACACTTATTAAATCCCCTACACTTGACCATTGCAATGTCCTCATGCAATGCATTAATTACAAAGCAAGTATTTATATTTTCCATCATAATCAATCCACATTGGCCTTTATTTAAAAAGATAGAAAATTTTAAAGCATTTAAAGGAAGAAAAATAAGTAAAGAAA
Source organism: Glebionis coronaria (assembly GCA_025667525.1). Lineage (NCBI taxonomy): Eukaryota > Viridiplantae > Streptophyta > Magnoliopsida > Asterales > Asteraceae > Glebionis > Glebionis coronaria. The sequence goes on from CM046882.1 coordinate 185,430,335, forward strand.
TCAAAGACATACCTTAGGGTTTTGGAAATGTCATGAATGATTATCATCCTTAAGTTTTCACGTTCCTTAAACCAAGCTTAAAAACGAGATCATTGTTATTATAAGTTAGCAAACTAACACAAACTCGTGTGGGCCAATTATTTACTTAGATTCCCTTATTCCTAGGTTTATCTCTTATATTTTATTGTTGTCTTGAATGATCACGGGGATGCATTGTTGAGTTATTTCGATAGTTTATTAGGCCGAAAATAAAGTGGGACGATTTAATCAATAGTTAGCTAAAGGACAAAATCTTTTAAAACTGCTTCACGATTTAAGACCTTTCTCGGACCGATATTTGGCAGTGACTTCATACTTCAAATCTTGAGAGACGTTCATGAAATAATGGTCTTCTCTTCATAATAGGAATTTCTTCACTTGAACTTTTTGAGAGATTCTTCATATTTGGACCATGACTTCTTCATTTTTCTCCAATCTTTATTTGGGATTTTGATATACAACGATCCGCCTCCTTTTAGGACTTGGATCTATTTATCCTCATACCTTGTTAGGGCCTTTTTGGATAGACTTCTCCATGATCTTTAGGGGAGTATTTGCTTTTCGTCGTGTGTCTTGATCCTTCATATTGATTTTTGATAAATGATTCTTCACATCACTTTTGGATCTTTAGCAACAAAATGTAGCACTCATGCCTTGTTAGGGCCTTTTGGGACTCGCCAATCTTCGCATCCCGCTTCAATAAGTTATGCCTTGGCTATGAATTCTAATCAATATCGAACAACTTTTAAACGATCTTGGGCTAGAAGCTAAGTAACTTTTCAAATCGTACAACCTTATTTATTGCAGATAAATTTATTAACAAACGATGGGAGAAAAAGCTCATAATTAACTCACATAAATTCATGAAAGAATACCAAACTTATAATTGACTCTATCATCTCTCGTTCTCCATAATTTAAAATCTCAAGGAATGAGACTCGTGGATGCTTAGCCAATTAAATCAAAGTTTTGGGTTTTCGAGTCATCTATAGGATCTTGCAAACTCTTAGACTTTTTCAAGTTTAGAAATGGCATTTTAAAGTTCCCTTGATAGACGACTCTCTAGGATCAATAACAGGAACTTGCGAAAAGTTCTTGTTCTTAACCCGTGAGAGTTAAGACTTTCGCGTTTTAAAGCTCCCTATATAAAAGCCTAGCAAAACTTGACTTAAACACGTTAAGGATACTAGCTAGAGTAAACTAAGATAAGTAAACTCGGGTTGAGTCAAAAGATTCACAACGTTTAAAAATTAAAACCACTTTTTTAAAATACTATACAAAGGTAAATACTAATAGGCCAAAATAGATCAAAAATTTTGAAAAATGTCGAAAAATTGATTTTCCGGTTAAAATGAGGACAAAACAAGGAAAAGACCACTTAAATTCGATAGGAGTCCCCCCTACACTTAATATAAACATTGTCCTTAATGTTTAAGCGTGTGAAAGTTACCTCCCCTACACTTAGGACATTGTGCACTTTGTTTACATCTTGCTAAGGAAAGGACAACTAAAGTGATTCCTATTTTAATATTGGAAAATATAAAATAGAGAATCAAAAGAGTTTAGGATAAAACCAGGAAGACGGGTACACGGAATCACGGATCGTCAAAAGGCATCAAGAATGGATTTGGAAAGCTCGAATCCCTGCACATGATTAGAGAGAAGACAACAAACACATACTAGGGTCTCCCCCTACACTTATTATGAAAACAGAGAAAACGGATAGATAATTGGGTTGCCTCCCAAAAAGCGCTTGTTTTTTATAACCGAGTCGTGAGCCTGACTCGGCCTTGATTAGCATAGGAAGAAGCATGAAACACATCCACCGGGATCAAATACATGGTTTTCGTCCATCAAGTAGCACAGGCTTAAGGCGAACAAGGCAAGCCAAAGAATAATAGGAAAGGTTCCCTTAAGCAAAGATGGAGCACGGTGGTAGCAAGAGTGCTGAGGTGCAAGCCTATTTCCATAAGTTCCAAAGATTTTTCCTTTTATTTCATCAGATGGATACAGAGATGGCTTAAAAAGTGCAATGCCGGGGTCGAACACCTTTTCCTTTAGGGGAAAATAACACTCAGGCTCAGCAGATCTTGAAGAAGATCCGATCATAAATCTTGCAATCTCATCCTCAGACTGAGGGTAGAGAGGAGTTAAGACATAAGTGTTGCTGATATCGGTGTCGGTCGGCTTATTCTCCTTTGAAGCGGGTTTCTTCATATCTAAAGTAGGATAAAGACCATTAATAAGTGTGTAAACACTTATCCTTTTGCCACTAAAATCAAGGAAAAACAAGACCTAATCATGTGTTTAATATCGTAAAAGTCGGAATTACGCGTGGTTTTGTGTTTTTGTGTGAAATAGGTACAAAAGATCAAAAGGAAAGAAAACACGGGATTTCACGGTCAAATGTTGAAGAAAAGTCCAAGAAAGAGACGAAGACAAAGTCAAAAGACCAAAAGAGTGCCCAAGTTTACGAAAACCGGCAAAATCGACACGGTTTTGAAGAAATGATCAACAAAGCCAAATTTGAGCTCGATTTCTAGTAGATTTAATTTTACGAAGATTTCAAGCCAAGTGGGTCCCACATTCGGGTTAATGGGCTCAAAAGCCCAATTGGAAGTTAAAAGTTGCTTGATAATAGTTACAAAGTCCAAAAAGGCAATTGTGAACGGATTGGATGTTTAAACAATTGGTCCAAAGCCCATTACACAAAAAAGAAAATAGAACGGAAAAGTGAGATTTATTCACTTTTGCTTTGTGGTCAATCACCCCAGTCAACACCAACCCACACGTGTTTAACCCACACACGTAACAATCATTTACTCACCAAATAAATAAAACAATTACTCACCCCACTCACACCATTTCGTTACAAACGAAGTAAAATCACCCTCACTATTTATCTCTTTCTTTCTCTCCCCAAAGTTACACAGCCACTATCCCAAACCCTAAATTACCATCACCAATTTTACCCATAAAAATTGGGGGTTTTACCCAATTCGTGTAATTCACACGGATGGGAATTAAATCCCATGAAAACCGGAGGTAAACACGATTGTGGTCCTCTCTCCTCTAACCAACGTGGCATTCTCCTTTGTTTTGATTGGCTCACACACCTCTCCATATCCCCTCCATCCAATAAACAGCCTCCACCTCATCCACCAACTAGCACAAGAAACACAAAAAGTGCCACGAGGGCGATCCATGTGCAAGGGAGTTGTTTTCAGCCATTAGATGAAGAAAATGAAGAGAGAGAAGAAGAAAAGATGGATTTGACGGCCTGTATTTGTTGCTTAATCTTGAAGCTAAGAAGAGGGTTTCCAGGGGTTTGCCTATAAAAACCCCCTCATATCTGTAATTTAGAGTGCCTTTTCTTTTTAGTTTAATTTTTATTTTTTCTAAAAATAGATTTAGGTTTAATGTAATTCCTTTTTTTCAAGTATTGTACTCTGAATTTTAATTAATGAAATTTAATGTTTCTGTTTAATTCTTTGTCTCGTTTTAAAATTATTGCATTATTATCTTAATTTTATTTTGGATTAAATAATTGTTGAATTAAGAAGATAGGGATAATTTCCCCTACTGCGAAGTTATATAAAAAATATATTGGTTCGTTACTATTTATGTTCGAGATGGTGATGATGACGATTGGGTAACTTACGGTGGTGTTTGATTCGTTTGTTTCGGTTCACAAAGGGGGTTCAGCGCCCACCTTCGTCCCAACGGATTCATCAAAAGGTTCTTCTTCTTTTTATTATTTTGTTAATGTTTATTTAGTTTTTATGTTCATGCTTTGAGGTTGTTTTGGATCTGCTTATTTCTGCTTATTTTCTGGTTATCTTTTTAATCTGCTTAGGATAATTTGCTCTTGATTTGTTTATCTGCTTTAAGTTTGAGTTGTTTAAGTCTGCTTAAGTTTTGATGTTGATTTGGATCTCCTAAGTTTGATTTGTCTGTTTAAGTTTGATAGGATTTTGAGTAGTACTGTTGAGTTTCTGTTTGGTTTTTAGTCCATTTGGATCTGCTTATTTTGTTTAATCTGTTTGGATTATGGTTAGTTTGGGTCTGCTTATTTTAAATCTGCTAAGTTTTTAAGTAGTTTAATATTTGTGTTGGTAATAAGTTCGAGTCCATTGCTTATATTTGAGTAGCTCACTGTTTGGTTTAGTCTGCTTAAAGGTTTAATTTGCTTATTTTATCTGCTTACGGGTTTAGCTTATCTGCTCATTTAGTTTATTTTATATTCAGATTTGCTTATTACTAGCTTTATCAGTTATTGGCTTATCGAATGTTGCTATGCTTATTTTCAGTTTCATCTAGGATTGCTTATTTTCTGTTTAAGTTTTTGTGCTTATTTGTTAAGTTCTTTACCTGTTTTTGATTATTTGGTGCTTGTCAACTGCTTATTTGACTCAGGCTGTTACTGCTTATTTGGTTTTGGTATTTACTAATTTTGCTGTATAAGCAACAGATCCCATTGATCTGTTGGGTTTATTAATTCCAAAAAGATAAAAGTAAAAAAAATATTAATAGCAAAGTTTGTCTCTCCTGGGTTTCGAACGCGTGACCTCACGCATAACAGGCATAAGCCATAACCATCTCATCTAGTACCTTTCTTGTGTTTATCTACTCGTCTTTTAATTAACATAGCTTTTATTTCTCTGGCAATTTATTTAAAATAGATTAATTACATGTTTTAGTTTAATTAAGTTTATTTAAAAGTTTTATATAAATTTTCTTTTTATTTGGTTTTGTTTAAAAAAATATAAAAAAGATTAAAAAAAATATTTTATTTTAATTTAGTTTTATTAGAGAATAGATTTCATTTAAAGTTTTAGTTTAAAATCTTTTAGATTTAAATTTAGATTTTAGTTTTAAAAATAGTTTTATTGATTTTAATTAGTTAAAATTAGTTTTTTACATTTATTTAAAATAGTTTTAATAGTTAATTAAATAGCTTTTATTTTAAATAGTTTTTAATTAGTTTTTAAAACACCAAAAAATATACGTTTTACCAAAAACAAGTTAATCCACGTTAATTGGAAATCAATTCGAGTGAGGCGAGGAAAAACGAACATTCATTGATAAAAAGGATTTGCAAAAATCTATATATTAAATTGGCGTCGCTGTCGCTTCGCTCGTTATGATTGACGATTTCCAATTAACGTGGATTCATATCCAAAGTAGGATAAAGACCATAATCATCAAAGTCCAAAGGAGGAGCATCACTCTCATTTGGGAAGTATGTGTTGAGAAAAGTAGCAAAGTCTTCCTCAAATGAGTAGTCATCCAAAGTAGGATCAAGTGTTGTTGGCGGAGGATCTTCATCATGTGAAGAATCACTCGAGAGAGTATCAGCCTCATCAAAATCATCATAAGTGGGCATGTCGGGATACTCAGAAGTAAAATCATCATAATCATCTCTATTGGAACTAAAATCATCAGCGTAAGCATCATAGATCGGTGGAGAATCATAAATTGGTGGAGGATCAGAATTGGAGAGAGAATCATCCACATCATCATGGAACAGTGGATTATCATAGCAAGAACCGAAGAGAGGATTGTTGTAGACGACAAAATCATCAAGCACATTAATCATATTCGCGGATTCTCTTCCATTTGTTTTGGTAGTGATCTTCCCTATTTTGAATACTTGTGCATCATTCCCGACCCTTAAGATTAACTCACCTTCGGAAACATCGACTAGAGCTTTTTCGGTTCTTAAAAAAGGCCGACCAAGTATTAAAGGAATACGAGGGTCCATTTCATAATCAACAACAACAAAGTCGACCGGAAAAGTGAAGGTGCCAACTTTAATAAACACATCTTCGGCAATACCAACGGGGTAAGCGAGAGTGCGATTTGCAAGCTCAAGAGTCATCTTTGTTGGTGTAAGGTCGGGTAATGATAGTACTGTCCAAACACTTAAAGGCATCAAATTAATACTTGCCCCGAGATCAGCTAGGGCAGTAAATTCTTCGGTTTTCTTAAAAATGCAAGGCAACACAAAACGACCGGGATCTCCAAGTTTTTCCGGAAGTTCTTTAAGAATGACTGCAGAACAGTTCTCATTTAAGCGTGTGTTGACAAGCTCAACCAGCTTTTCCTTCTTATTAAGCAATTCCTTGAATGCTTTGACAAATTTCGGCATGTGGACAAGTGCTTCAACAAGGCTAATGTTGAAATTCATTTGAGAGATCATCTTCAAATAGTTCGACACTTGAATGTCATCCTTAGTTAGCAAGTTAGGCTTATCCAAGCGAGAAGGATAAGGAATATGTGGTTTATAGGTGGAAGGTGGGGTTGGTGAAAGGTTCTTCTTCTTGGGTACGTCAGTAAGAGGTAGAGACGGTAATGGAGAACTAATACTAGGCGTGGGAGTAGGAGGGATAAATGGTGGTGTAGGAGGTGTAGATGGAGTAACTGGGGAAGGGGTAGATGGTCCTACTAAGGTTGCTCCACTGCGTGTAGTAATAGCACTCACATTCGCTCTTGGGTTGGTGACGGTGTTTGAAGGTAGAGAGCCCGAAGTGGAAGGTTGAGTAGTTGGTAAGAAACTAGCCAGCATATTCTTCAAATCATTAGTTTGAGTGTTGAAGGAGGTTTGTATATCATGTCGAAGCTCGGATCTAATGTCATTACCTTGCTTAGTGATATCCCCTTTCAAATTGATAATTTGGCTTTGCAGATTCTTAATTTGCTCTCCTTGGGTTCTCATTAAAGCTTCAACATCTTGATTAATGGGTGGGGCTTGTTGAGCGGGTGGGTGATAAGGATTAGAAGCTCTAGGTGGGATTTGGTTGCTTCTATTGTTGTTGTTGTTGGGGTTGTGGTTTTAAGGAGACAAACCGGGTGAAAGATAGTTGTTAGAACGGTAACTTAACAAATTCCGATCACCTTGAGGTCGGGCTTGGTAATTTTCCGGTGAATAGTTACCATAAGCCGCATACACGTTTTCCGGATTGCCTTGAGTAGAAGGACAATCAGTGTATGAATGAGGACCACCGCAAGTCTCGCAAGAAATTGCTACAGCTTTAACTTGTTGTTGTTGGTTTGTAGCGATGAGCAAGATATTTTTGTTCATTTCGGCCATCATGCGGGTGAATTCGGTCATATCGGGGTTTGCTGAAGTAGAAGAAACATTGACTCTCGGGTTGTTCCTTGAAGATGCGGAGGAATCCCAATTTTTGTGATGAGTAGTCATGTTCTCAATAAGCTCTCTACACTCCTCGGGTCTTCTTTTCATAAATGTGCCACCGGCGGCTGCATTAATAGTATCACGATCACGAAAAGTTAAACCATTGTAGAAAGTATCAATCAACGTAACGGGGAGCATGTTGTGGTTTGGACATCGATCGATCAAAACATTATATCTTTCCCAAGCATCAAAGAGTGATTCATCAGGTTCTCGCATGAAACCGATGATTTGATTTCGAAGGCTCGTGACCATGGATGGTGGAAAGTAGCGCGACAAAAATCGTTGAGTCATGTCGTCCCAAGTATGAATGGAATTCTTCGGGAGACGATCAAGCCATTTTTCGGCGTGGTGGGATAAAGTATGTGGAAAGAGCTGTAGGCGAAGGACATCCATAGTAACACCGGGCAACTTCATGCTTTGAGTAATAGTAATGAATTTGTCGAGGTGCTTGTTGGCATCATCATCAGGCAATCCGCGAAATGGATTAGTTTGCACTTGTTGGATCATGTGATGCTTCAACGAAAACTCCGGAGCCGTGATTTGCATCGGCGCAATCGGTCCTCCTCGTCCATACATTGTGGGTTGACAAAGCTCCTCCATTGTTCTAAGGTCAGGTGGGGGAACATTGTTGTTGTTATTGTTGAGGTGCGGTGGGTTATTGTTGTTGTTCACACCTGCCATAGCTAAATCTTCACGAGTCTTGGGCTCTGGATAAATTGAAGATCTAGTACGCATACACCTGCAAAAGCAAAAGAAAAAGATACCAAAGCAATAGACAATATATATACACTATAAAAATAAAATCTTTTTGGATTTTTGAAAATTTTTAATTTTTATGGATTTTTAACAATTTTTAAGCAAGAAAAATAACGTTCACGAGTGAACGGATCCCAAAATTCAATGCGTCTTTCACAAAAAACCGTTAATCTTAACGAAAAGAGCCGACAGCGGCGCCATTTAATAACTAGGTTTTACTCAGTTAAAAAGTTCTTTGTCGTCTAATCTTTTCGAATTGATTATGGTAGAAAGGGCGACTCAGTCGTTTTTTGGTGGAGACAATAGATTGTCGTTGTTGTAAAATAAAGGTGCAAAACTTTTAAGTAAAAGGTGGGTTTAATTAAATCCAAAACTAATTAAAACTTAAATGGTGCAATATTAAAACTTTTAAAGAAAATAAATCAAATGACAGAAAATTAAAGCGTGACAAAAAATTAAATTTGACAATGTAATAAAAATATGAACTAAAAATTAAACTAATACAAAGTAATAATAATAACACTTGAGAAAAATGGCGGAAAAATAAATGCTTAAAAATAAAAAGAAAGTAAACAAAACCTGAGTCGGAATCCCAAATATTGTCACTATTCGGAATACCAAACTTACACAGCTTATCCGGAATAAAAATCAGAGCCTTATTCGGAATACTCGAATCTACAGCTTATCCGGAATCTTGGTTCCAAGGCTTCTCCGGAATAAGGTCTGTCACTCCTTATCCGGAAAATTCTTCGGTTCCTTATTCGGAATCACCCGTAAACACTATCCGGAATAATTGCTTATCCGGAATAATTGCTTATCCGGAATAATCGACCAACCCCTTATCCTGAATAATCCTCAACTCCTTATCCGGAATAAACTTCTGAACGATATCTGGAATACAGAACTGTCACTCCTTATCCGGAATATGAACAAAACCTTTATCCGGAATAAATCCCTTTGACTTATCTGGAATACCCTGATTAGTCACCTTATCCGGAATAACTTCCGGACCCTTATCCGGAATAACAAATGCCTCTTATCCGGAATAATCTTCTAGATGCTTATCCGGAATAAACTGTCACTTTACTCGGAAAACACAATAGAAGACTTATCCGGAATATCTACCCGTGTAGCTTATCGGGAATAATCAGATGGTCACTATCCGGAATGTTGAGATGGGGGTGATATTCGGAATACAAGGGTTTTACCAAAACCCGGATTAAAACTAAAACCAAATAAGCTACGAATTAAAAATAAGCCAAAAATAATTAAGCATTTAACTAAAACCTAAACCAAAACACTTTTAAGAAAAAGCTATTAAACCAAAATTTAAAAACTTTTAAAAACAATAACTTTATAAAATCAACTTTTAATAAAAATCACAAATAAGCTAAAGATTCAATAAGCTAAAACAATCAAGAACATAAAAGTATAAAAAGCAATAACAATAAGCACATAAACAATAAGATTAAATCAATAACAAGAAAGGTAGATGAGAGATTAACAATAGAAATTAAAGATTCAATAAACATAAAAGTAAATTTACTTGAAAATTAAATTGCAAGACAAGGTAATTAAAGGTGCAATTAATGTAAAGGTGCAAGAAAATTAAAAATAGAAGAACTAGATTGTCAAACTAGCCAACAACTCCTAATGACACATTAGGAGTCTATTTATAGTGATTAGGAAAACTAAGCATGTGTTGGTTCATTCTTCTTTCTTTCTCGACTTCTCGTCTTCTAATTTCTTCGACTTTTTTTCGACTTTGTCTCGGGATTAATAAACTCGACTTGTAATTTCTTCATTGATTTAGTTCTTCGGCTTTTATTAAACTTCCGTCTTTAGAATTTTTCTTCGATAAATCTTCAGAATTGGCCTTGGACTTTCGTTCTTTTGGCACTCTTGATCTTTTGACTTCGTCTTTTGTCTTTTTCTCAGATAAAAGCCCGTGAAAGCCCGTGAAAGCCCGTGTTTTCTTCCCTTTTCACATTTTCGTCCTAAATCACAATAAAAACACACACCAGCATAATTCCAACATTTAAGACATAAAATACACGTTTTGGCCTGGTTATTATTGTAATTAAGTGGTAAAAGGATAAGTGTTTTCACACTTATTATACCATGACCAAATCATGTTGAGCATAAGATTCCATACCCGTCGTAGCATTTGGTTGAGGTTCACTCAAATGTGTAGGATTGGGTACCACATCATTTGAGTTACTAGTTCCCGAATGCTGTTTGAGGTTGTCATTTTCATGCCCAACTTGATGTGGGTTATCATCATTACCAAGATTGGTTGTGGTGGGTACCTCACTGACGACATCAGAACCGTAGTGAGAGAGATTAGCAACGAGAGCAGCTTGGGCAGAGTGAATGTCATCATAATCCGAATCATATGCGTCAAGATCATCTGCTTGATAAGCTGCATTAGAATTGGAAACGACTGTAATGCCTTCAGTATCTGCTGCCCCTGGGTCTGCAAGAAATGCTAACTCCTCTGAATCCAAAATCTTTCCCTTAGACTGAGCATCAACCAAATACATTTTCTTACGAAACCACGCTTCATACCTTCTCCTTTTCGGCTGAGTTCATTGCCTAGCCATATGACCTTGTCCTCGGCAATTTTAGCAAGTCACAACCTTTTTAGGACCAATAGGGCTTCTATTTCCATTAGCTTGAGAATTCACAGCTTGAGCATTTACAGTCCTTGTAGGAGGTCCATATGAATTTTGTCTTCCCTGAATAGGTTGCACTATTACTTGACCATCTTGAACAGTAGCTTGTTGTCGAGGATTTGAAGAGGTGTGAAGCTGATTGTTTGTTGGTGGAAATCCTCTAGTTGCAACAAGTTTTGACAAGTAGGCAGTGAGATGGTTTAGAACATCAGCTGGCGTATCATTTGGAGTAAAGTCCGGTGCTTGGATTGGTGGAAGTTCATTAGAGTAGAAAGCTTGTGCTGGTTGTGCTTCTATCGGAAAATATCCTTGCTGAGGAATATAGCCCATTGGAGAAGTGTTGGCTTGTGATGGTGATGTCTGATATGGTGGTTGCTGTGGAAAAGATTGTTAATGAAAACTTTTTTGAAATGCTTGTTGTGGCATCATTGGTGGTTGATACACTGTTGTTTTCATTGGGGTTCAGATTAGTTTTCGGAATCTTCTCGAATTGATCACGGTTCAAAGTGGAATAGTTGTTCTTGGTTACTAAAAGGGGTTGGTTTTGGTTATCTGATTTAAATTAAAAGCAAGTATGAAATTGTCGTTGAGTGAAATTAAAGTGTTTAAAAATTATTTAGAAAAGCCCTTAAAACATAAAACTTTGCAAAACTTTAAAACTTAAAAACTTAAGCTATTGGAATATAACAACTCCTATCTATCGGAATGCACCATCGGAATAGTTATCAAAACAAACCATTGGAATATCCATGTGAAGGTCCATCGGAATAATCAAGATCAAATCTATCGCAATGTTGTCTTATCAGAAAGTCCTAGATCGGAATGTTCCAGATCGGAATACTTTAAACACCTCTGTCGCAATGTTGTTCTATCGGAATGTTGCTGTCGAAAAATGGGCAGAGTTTCGTCTTAACAAGGACCTTAGTCCCGTCGGAATGTGCGATCGCAATGAGCGATCGCAATCCAGATCGGAATAAGGGGGAAATGACCAACCGATCGCAAAGTAAAACCCTTAAGGGTTATTGCGATAAAAACCGGTAATCCATCGGAATGTGTAGAATCCCTAGTATTGCGATGGAATGCAATGTTAAACCGAAATTTGGGGGCAAGCTGGAAACTCAATAAGCTATTTTAACCGATCTTAAACAACTCAAAAAGCTAGAATTCGACAACTTTTTAAAACATAAAATCAAACACTTTATGAAAGGAACTTTAAATTGACTAAATCTTTTAATAAATCCGAAAATCAATAAGCTAGAACTTGAAATAAGCCAACAAGCATAGAGAGCTTATGGCTTAAACGTGTACGAGCTTTTGTAAAAACAAGAAATGAACTTTCTAAACACGCAACCTCAAATTCAATCACGAATCATGAAGGATTCGTATCAAGTTTAAGGGTTCGGATTAAAATTAAGCAAGATCAAGAAATGTAGAAAGAGATTTAAGAACATAAAGCTTAAACTTTTACTAGATTAATGGAAATTTAAATTCACAAAGCTTAAACTTGCAAAATTAAAAGAAAGAAAAGATGAAAAATTTAGTGAGAGAAAGTTGGGAACTTTCTCTCTCTAAAACTAGAAAGGAGAATGAAAAACTAAAAACTAGCTAAAAAACTAACTAGCCTCCAAAATTGTGAGGAGAAGTCCTATTTATAGGCGTTTGCTTTGTGGGCTTGTGAATGGGCTTTGTTCATGGGCTTCTCTTCTTCTTTCTTCTTTAGTCTTTACGTTTCTTTAAATAAACGTTTCCGACTTTTGATTTTGAGAAGTGTCGGTGAATAATTCCAACTCGTCTTATAATCTTTTGTTTAATAGACTCGAGTTCTTTGACATATATGAATCTTCCATCTTTGGCCCTTTTCTTCGATAAATCTTCAAATAGGCACAATGACTTCAAATATTTTGCATCTCTTGGACAATAGACTTCGTCTTGAGTCTTTTTCCTCGATAAAACCCGTGCAATCCCATGTTTTCTTCAATATTCATCCGGTTGACTCTGAAAGCACAATAAACACAAAAACCACGCATAATTCCAAACAAATGATATTAAATACGTGTTTTGGTCTCGTTTTAGCCAGAAATAAGTGGTAAAAGGATGGGTGTTTTCACACCTATTAAATCCCCTACACTTAACCATTGCCATGCCCTCATGCAATGCTTAGTGATAAAGCAAATTTACACTTTTCTCATAATCAATCAACCTTGGCCTTATTAAAATACCACTAAACAAAAATTAAAGTACTAAGAGAAATTAAAATCTTTAAAGTAAACAAAAGGATAGAAAACCATTTTCACTTGAAAATAGCTAGATGGGAATAACTTGCAAAGAGATCAAGGACTTACATTAGGGCTTTGGTGCTGCGAAGATTTATCACCCTCAAGTTTCACGTTCCCCAAACTAAGCTTAAAAACGAGATCATTGTTATTATAAGTTAGCAAATCAAACACTTACACACATGGCTTAATTATATGCTTAAACTCCCTTATTCCTAGGTGTATCTCTTATATTTTATTTTTGTCTTAGAATGATCATGAAGATGCATTTTTGGACTTATTTTGATAGTTTATTTAGGCTGAAAGCAAAGTAGGACGATTTGATCAATAGTTAGCTAAAGGACAAAATCTCTTAAAACTGCTTCTCGGGATATCAAAAAGTTCATATCTTGGCATAACTCGGTTCACGATTTGAGACCTTTCTCGGCCCGATATTTGGCATGTACTTCATACTTCATATCTTGAGAGACGTTCTTGAGATAATGGTCTTCTCTTCGTAATAGAGTTTCTTCACTTGGAGACTTTTGAGGGGTACTCCAACTTTGTTGACCACGACTTCATGATTATTTCTTCAATCTCTAATTGGGATTTTGAGATACAACGATCCGCCTCCTTTTCGGACTTGGATCTATTTATCCTCATACCTTGTTAGGGTCTTTTCGGATAGACTTCTCCATGATCTTTATGGGAGTTGATTGCTTTTCGTCGTGAGTCTTGATCCTTCATATTGATTTTGGGAATAATGCTTTTCACATCACCTTGGATCTTTAGCAATAAGATTGAATCCTCATGCCTTGTTAGGGCCTTTTCGGACTCGCCAATCTTCGCGCCCCGCTTCATAAGTTATGCCTTGGCTATGAACTCTTATCATTACCGAGCAACTTTTAAACGATCTTGGGCTAGAAGCTAAGTAACTTTTCAAATCGTACGACCTTACTTATTGCAGATAATTTATTAGCAAGTGATGGGAGAATAGGCAAATAATTACACCAAGTGAGCTTGTGTAAGAATACCGACTTATAATTGACTCTATCATTTCTCGTTCTCCACAATTTAAAATCTCAAGTAATGAGACTCGTGGATGCTTAGCCTAATAAACCAATTAAGGTGTACATGGTTAAGGATACTAGCTGGAATAAACTTGGATAAGTCTATTCGGGTTGATTCAAAATAATCACAACGGGCCTAATATGTCAAAGATTTCAAAACTAGCTACACCACTTTATTAAAATTTGACTTTATTGCGGGATATATACATATGAAAGCAACGATAAAAATTTAAAAATTACGACTAAATGGCCAAAGTTAATAAAAATTTGAAAAATGTTGAAAAAGATGATTTTCCGGTTAAATGAAGGCATTATCATGGAAAAGTCCACTTAAAACTTCGATAGAAGTCCCCCCTACACTTAATATAAACATTGTCCTCAATGTTTAAGTATGTGGGAAAAGTCTCCCCTACACTTATGAAATTGTACACGTTGGTTAAATCAAGTTAAGGAAGAGACGACTAACGTGATCAATTTCAAATGTGAGTATGAAGAAAATTGAATCACGATAGTTGAGAGATAGAACCGGATTTCGGATAACGCGGGAGAACGGTTCTTCAAAGGTTCCAAAAGTGCATTCATCCCTGTAATCACATCACCACACAAACACAAACAACCTATAGAGGTCCCCCTACACTTAGGAGGTTAAAACGGAAAAGGATAGATACTCGGGTTGCCTCCCGAGGAGCGCTTGTTTTTGATAACCGAGTCACGAGCCTGACTCGACCCAAAATTAGTTCATGGGGAACGTGGTGAGGGATGGAATCATCTCATGAGAGATGTCCTCACCAAAGTACAACTTCACTCGTTGGCCATTCACCTTAAAATTAGGTCCATTAGGTTGAGCGAGCTCGACAGTACCATATGGAAAAATTTTGGCAATGATGAATGGGCCGGACCAACGAGATTTTAGCTTGCCCGAAAAGATTTTCAACCGAGAGTTAAAGAGCAAAACTTTGTCTCCAACTTGGAACTCTCAGTTTTTAATCTTGGAGTCGTGAATGAGCTTATTCTTTTCCTTATAGATCAAAGAATTTTCATAAGCCTCATTACGGAGTTCATTCAGCTCATTGAGTTGGATCTTGCGTAGGTCACCGGCTTTGTTGATATCGAAATTAGCCCACTTCAAGGCCCAATAAGCCTTGTGCTCCAACTCAATGGGGAGGTGGCATGTTTTCCCGTACACGAGACGATATGGTGTACAACCAATCGGAGTCTTGTATGCGGTACGAAAAGCCCACAGAGCATCATCAAGTTTATCGGCCCATGAGGCACGATGCTCTCCCACGGTTCTTTCAAGAATTCGCTTTAATCCTCTGAAGGATCGTGTTTTTCTAAGGATTAGGCATTGTTGGATTATCTATTGAGATGGATGGTGAAATGGAAAACTTAGAGAGAGAAAGAAGAGAGAGAAAGGAGAGAATGAAGAAGAAAGATTGAATGGATTGAATGTGTTCAACAACCCCTCCTAACATGCTAGGAGGGGGGTTTATATAGCCCACCCTACATGTGGGCTATATGGGCTATATTGGATCACGAGCCCAATATCATTGGAGTGACCGATCCTTTCTAAATACGTAAAAACGTATTTCTAACAATCTCCCCCAAAGGGAGGTCACTCCAAGTTACAATGTCCTAAATAGTCTAAAGCTCGTGATCTATGCTAATAATGATGTGACCGAGACTTTCCTTGGAAAAACGTATTTCCAACAATCTCCCCCAAAGGGAGGTCACACCATTTTAGCAAATCTTAAACCTAGCATACTATGCTTGAGTCTTCGATCTTGTTCTTGTGAATATGCTTGATGTGATCTTTGACTTCAGCCTTGAGCATGTTTCCTTGCCTTGATCTTGTGCATTCATCACTTGTGATATTCGCCTCTTCGTGACTTCATGTTCCACATACTTATACCTTTATAATTCTTGAAAGCTTCAGAGTTTGATACAGCGGAAGACTTGACCTTCAGACTTTCTTGAATTCGTTGAAGTACTGAGTGTATGTAGTATAAGCATGTGGTGACGACTTCTTCTGGATTGTACACCGCAATGCCACCTTCTTGTTACGCTGCATAAGACAGTTAGCAACAAACCATATACACGGATGAAATGGCCTTGAACATTTCATTCTAATTCGGTAGCATTTTACCTCCGGCTGGTGAAGACCGTTGGACGATATTAAATATCGTAGTTGTGGCAGGTAGTTTCAATAAAGAACCTCCTTGACAAGATTTCGCAGGTAAACCCGTTCTCTTTACTCGACCGTCCAAAGCTGACTGCGAACGTAAAGAGTGAATCATTTGGATAATAATATCCGCATGATTTGAAGCCGTCAATTCATGTTCCTGGAACAAGTGAAATTCAATTAAGAACCGCACCATCGTTGCTTTCCAGTTGTCACGAGCTTGATTCGTATAGAATCTTGCAAGTTACCTACCAAGTGCTGTTTGAGGTTAACAATAGAAGGATTTCCACTCATCACTGTGAACACTACGGTATCACTCTGAGTGTTCTGGCAAGATCACTAAGATATTGCGTAGAGGCCTGGAACGTGTTTAAATTCATTTAAGAATTAAACCACTGTTGCTTTCCAGTTATCACAAGTTTGATTCATAAACAATCGCACAAGTCACCTACCATGAGCTTTTTGATATTCGCTCAAGAAGGATTTCCATCTTCATTGTAAATACTTTCGTATTACTCGGATGTTCAGGCAAGATCATGAAGATTTTTCATAGGACTCTTAAGATCTTTCTTACTTTTCACAGTGTGTGAAAAAGCAAGGAATTATGAAGGTGTGTCCTAATGAGATATTTGATGATCTCAAATGGCTCTAGACTCGATCGTGCATTTTGGATTTTAGTGATCGGAGGCTGAGAGGAGTGCCACCATTTCAATACCAATTTATTCGGAGTGAATAAATCAATAGATAATGCGTTGTCTCCGTGTGATTAAAACAAATATCTTTTGAGAGATATCTGACTTAGCTAGGATGGGTTGTGCATTGCATCACTGGGTCCATGATGTGATTGTTAGTAAATTACACCCCTTTCTTTGCCTTAGGAAAAACAAAGAGAAGAAACGTAAAGTAGCGGTAAGTATCGAGTGACGGTTTAGGAAAACCGTGCACTAATGACCCACAATCACTTAAAAAGAGAGAAAAGATTCGTTTCCCAAGGAGGTATGGTGTTGTGAATTAACTTGTATTTCTTTGAGATTAATATTGAGAAGATGGAATGACGGTTTCTTGGAAATTACACTATGACGTAAAAAACGAAAACGTAAAACCGTAGAAAAATCACTAAAATTAAAAATTATTAAAACCAAAAACAAAATCAAGAAAAAGATTAAAAAGACTAAAACAAGTCTAAAATAATATAAATAAAGACAAAAATCCAATAAAGATATTTTAAAACCTTTTATTAATTAAATAATTAATTTTAAATGCTAATTAAAGCCCTAAAATTAAATTTAACTAATTCAAAAGTCTAAAATATGATTTTATTGAACAATTACTTAACTTATATTATTATAAGACTAAAAAGTAATTTACTAAAAATTAAAACTTATTAAAACTATTTTTAAAACTCTAAAAATGATTAAAAGTAATTAAAAACTAATTAAACTTAAAATAATTATAAAAATAAATCTAAAAGTTATAAAAATAATCTAAAAATAGAAATAGTCCCAATTAATGACAAAGAACCTAGGAAAAATGAAAAAGAAAGAAAAAATAAAATTTTGAAAATTAATTAATAAAATAATATTAAAATACTCCAAAAAACATAAAAGTCACTAGTTGCGCCGCAACTAGTGGGGTCTTGCGCCGCAACAAGTGTTGCGAGATCACCAAGGTCAGCAGCACCTTCAGTTGCGCCGCAACAAGTATGACTTGCGGCGCAATTCGTGTTACGGGAAAAACTTTGGCCTGCAGCTCCTTGTGTTGCGCCGCAATCTTCTGTCTTGCGGCGCAATTCGTGTGACGTGTCTGGTTGTTTTGCTGATGTTCAAGCTTCTTCCAAGTATGATACAAGCCAAGAGGACTTGGCAATGAGCTTTGTTTGGAGATATTGTTGGAACAATTGGGGCACCCTTGTGCTCAATGAAGCACAAGGAGTCAATAACACACAAATTAAACACCAAGCACTCAAAGATTAAGCATCAAAATCATGAAAAACCAAGCAATATAGCAATATGCAGATTTTTAACACCCTTTATCCTTAAAAACCTAACAAACTTGTTCAAATCTTGTTCCAAACTAATTAACTACTTACTAATAACCTTAATCAACCCTAAACAAGCAATCTAACACCTTTTAATTATCAAAACAAATCTAGATGTCCTGCTTAAACCTGTTGCCAAACACCCTTTTAAAATCTAAAAACCAACTTTAACAAAGAAAAACCTTACAAACCCTATGCAAACTTGTTCCAATATCTCAAAACATGCATAACAACACTTGAGAACACAAATCCACTATCTATAACACACTTAGTAACAAAATCACATGAGATCATATAAACTAGCACTTTAATGAACTTTTCAAGGAAGAAGATACCTTAGGTTCTTACATCCAAGAACCTAGAGGATGAAAATCCTCCTCCAATCCAACCCGGGTTGGAGCTGAACTAAATCAACAAGCCTTCAACCTATTTGAATCACAAAACAAGAAAACAACAAAATAATATAACAATATATATTTTTTTATGTTTCCTTTTTCTTCTTTCCAAAATACTTTCAAAACCTTTTTAATCTTCTTAAAATGTTTCTATAACACTTAAATCACCAACAAACATGAACCATAAACACCAAAATACCTTTGAGAAGATTTTACCAAAATCTCTCAAAATCTCAAAACCTTAAACAACTTTGAAAATCAAAGTTGCTTAACCAAATAACAAAGTGGAACTCAGAATCAATCTCCTCACAACACACAAACTTTTAAAAACAATAAAAAAGGAATTACACTTGAATATTTCAAAAACCAAACTTTTTATTTCTTTAAAAAGGAATTACATGTGAGAGACTAGAAACTGGAACAAGGGCTTCACACAAGTTGTGAGCTCCTTTTATAGAGTCCTAAGAAGATACTAGAAGGCTAAAAACATAAAACCCTAATACATAGAAAATCCCAAATGTGCCCTTGAATGATTTCGAGTGCATATGAGCTGTCCATTTGATCTTGGCCTTTAAATTTTGCTTTGTGAGCAAGCATATCATCTTGGACGTTCATTTTGCCACGTCACTAGTCTTGGAGGTTAAGAAATGATGTGATTGGTGGATTGGGGAATTGGGGTTTTGGTGCACATGAGTGGGATGCAGGTTTTTAGGAGTGGGAAGGGTTTTGGAGTGTGTGAATTAAGTGTGTGCAAGTTTAATTGAGTTTTACCCAAGTAAATGTGAAGGTAAATTCTGGGGAAGTAAAAATGATGAACAATGGTCCTTTGATCCGTTTTTTGGGGGAGAGAGTGTGTTAGGCGCATTTTTTGTTCAAATGTTTCAGCTTTGTCACTTTTGGTCCTTGTTTTTTCAGATTTTTGGCTTTTAAGGTTTCCAGCCCTATAACTTGACTTTCCTTTGTATTTAAGTTTCATCACTTGACAATTTTGGCACCAACTTTTGATAAAAGGTTATCAAGGATGTAATTTGACATTTGGTGATTCTTTAAGGACTAATCTTGGACAATGTTGATCTTCAAAGGTCTTCAATGTGTCTTTTACTTCATGAGGGACCATTATTGGCAATTTGAAATTGTTGAGGGACCAAACTTGCCATTTCTTCAATCTTGAAGGACCTTTTTGTAATTTTGACAAACTTAAGGGACCAAACTTGTAATTATCAATATACAAGGGTTTTAAGTGTCATTTCTTCATTCTTGGAGGATCAATCTTGTATTGTCTTCAAGTCTTCAAGGGTATTTGATGAAAATTCCATGATTAGGGCCCGGTTCTTTGTACGGCTTCGTTTCTCGTGTCCGTTTTTCCTTGTATCTTGTGATCTTTTGTCTTTTTCATGATATCCATACCTAAAACACACAAGTAAACAAACACAAGCATATATATGGTATTTTATGACATTTTAATGCATTTAAAGCCCGAAAAGAACGATGAGATCATGTATAAATGCCATCTCATCACTCCCCCATACTAAGCCATTGCCGTGCCCTCACGCAATGCTAGAATAAAGTATCTAAGCATCACCAAAGTTCAATTTTATTAACCTTTATTGAAGAGTAAAAGACTTGCAACATACTACGAGATTGTGTAAAGACATAATGTATGATTTTCATCACCAAAATGTGACTTTTAGGGTCAAAGAATAGAAACAAGTTAATGTCCCTTAGAGTAAATTTCGTCATCCTTGATTGTCATACATTCCATGCTAAGTGCAAAAACAAGATCATTGTTGGTACAAGTCACAATGCTAACACTACTCATACGTCCAAATTGTGTAATACTTTTTCTCCCCGCAATCCTAGTTATTATAAAAGGAAATGGGTTACTAGCATTTTTTATCTATTTGTCATGGATCACAAGTGATTCATATTGACTTATTTGAGTAGTTATTAGTCCGAAAGCAAAGTAGCATGATTTGATCAATAGTTAGCCGAAGGACAAAATCTTTTAAAACGGCTTCTCGTGTATCTCCTTAAGTTCATATCTTGGCATAACTCGTTTCACGATTTGAGACCTTTCTCGGACCGATATTTGGCATGTACTTCATACTTCAAATCTTGGGAAGACGTTCTCGAAATTATGGTCTTCTCTTCATATATTTGGAATTTCTTCACTTGACGTTTTTGAGAGATTCTTCATATAGGACCACGACTTCATCATTTTTCTTCAATCTTTACTTTGGATTTTGATATACAACGATCCGCCTCCTTTTCGGACTTGGATATATTTATCCTCATACCTTGTTAGGGTCTTTTTGGATAGACTTTCTCCATTCTTTAGGGGAGTAATTGCTTCTCGTCGTGTGTCTCGATCCTTCATATTGATTTTGGAACAATGATACTTCACATCATCTTTGGATCTTTAGCAAAAATAGAGCTCCTCATGCCTTGTTAGGGCCTTTTTGGATGATCGCCAATCTTCGCGTCCCGCTTCAATAAGTTATGCCTTGGCTATGAACTCTATTCAACCCCGAGCAACTTTTAAACGATCTTGCGCTAGAGGCTAAGTAACCTTTCAAACCGTACGACCTTACTTATTGCAATTATGTTTTATTCCTAATGCATTGATCTTATGGGAAGAAAAAGCCACAATTAAAAACATATGAGTTTTTGAAAGAACATTTTCATGTTCTACGTTTAGCATGATCACTTGTCTAACTCTATCATTTCTCGTTCTTCACTATTTAAAGACCTCTAATTAAAGAGACTCGTGAATACTTAGCCATGCAAGTCAAAATTAAGCCAAATTTGGATTAGCTTTCATTAAGACTATATCAAATCAAAGTTTTGGGTTTTCAAGCCACCTATAGGATCTTGCACTTTCTTGGACTTTTTCGAGTTTAGAGAATGCGTTTTATAGTTCCCTTGATAAGTGACTTTCTAGAATCAATTATAGGAACTTGCGAAAAGTTCTTGTTCTTAACCCGTATGAATTAAGACTTTTGCGTTTTAAAGCTCCCTATATAAAAGTCTAGCAAAACTTGAATTGAGCGGGTTAAGGAATGTAAATGGCTCCAAATGCCCATCAAGTCAAAAATTAACTCTTATTCTCTCCATCGGAAAATATACATTCGTGTCTTAAAAACACTTATGAAAACTAAGAAAAATTTTAAAATTTGGCCATTTTTAGCCTTATTAGCAAAACAAAACATTGAAAAATGGAACACGTGAGGGCGAAGCAAAGCAAGTACCTATTCACCCCCCCATACTAAAAGTAAACATTGTCCTCAATGTTTCGAGTCTAAAGGTGGAGCACCCCCATACTAGAGACGAAGAATCGAATGCTTAGGATCTAGCATGGAAAGGGTGATCAACAATATATCTAAAGCCGTTTATTAATTATGCTAAAAGATAATTGTTAGAACAATAAAGGATATGTCATGGAATCGTGAAAAACTTCTTCAAACGAACGATGGAGGCTCACGTAAACGAACACGAGAGTCTTCAATCGTAGACGATGATGATGATCTAGATAACACAATCACAAACAACCACGAGACAACGAGTTGGAAGGGTACAAGTCCCCTTATTAGTGAACATAAAAAGCATAAAGATAAGCATGGGATCTCCCCCACGAGGCACCTCGTTTTTGATTACCGAGTCATGAGCTCGACTCGATCCCCTCAATGCTAATTATCATTGGGGAAGGTGTCTTGGTCGGGGGCAACCATTGAAGGAATCTCCCCACCAAAGTAGTGCTTAAGCCTATGTCCATTCACCTTGAAATTGGGACCATCATTTTGAGCTAGCTCAATGGTCCCATATGGAAACACTTGTGTAATGGTGAATGGACCCGACCAACGAGATTTCAATTTCCCGGAAAATATCTTAAGACGTGAGTTAAAAAGCAACACTTGATCACCAACGTTAAAAACACGGTTGTTAATCTTTGAATCATGAAACTTTTTAGTCTTTTCTTTAAAAATTAATGAATTTTCATAAGCATTATCCCTTAATTCATCCAATTCATTCAATTGTATTTTCCGGTGATCTCCCGCGGTCTTCAAGTCAAAATTAGCATGCTTAAGGGCCCAATATGCCTTATGCTCCAATTCAATGGGCAAATGACAATTCTTCCCATAGACTAACTTATAAGGAGTGCAACCGATAGGTGTCTTATAAGCGGTCCTAAAGGCCCATAAAGCGTCATCGAGTTTGTCGGACCATGAAGCACGGTTTTCTCCAATCGACCTTTCTAAAATCCTCTTCAAAGCTCGGTTCGAAACCTCGACTTGCCCACTCGTTTGCGGGTGATAAGCCGTAGAAAGACGATGTGTAACCCCATATTTCTTTAGAACCTTTTCGAATTGGTCATTACAAAAATGGGTTCCACGATCGCTTATAATAGCACGAGGGGTTCCGAACCGAGAGAATAGTTGCTTCAAAAACTTCACTACCACACGAGCATCATTAGTAGGCAAAGCCTTAGCTTCCACCCACTTAGAAAGGTAGTCCACCGCGACGAGGATATATTTGTTGCCATGAGACGATGGGAACGGCCCCATAAAGTCTATTCCCCATATGTCGAAAATCTCACACACTTGAATTATATTTTGCGGCATTTCATCACGTTGAGACGATTTTCCTTGACGTTGGCACGAATCACACGACTTTACAAGTGCGTGTGCATCACGATAGATAGAAGGCCAAAAGAAACCGGCATCGAACACTTTCTTAGCCGTGAGATTAGCACCGTGGTGACCACCCGTGGGTCCCTCGTGACAAGCTCTAAGGATATTAGAAGCTTCGGTACCAAACACACAACGTCGAACGAGTTGATCCGCACAAATCCGAAAGAGATAAGGGTCGTCCCAAAAATAGAACTTGACGTCACGAAAGAATTTTCGTTTTTGTTGTGTCGTCATACCCTTGATTATGAAATTGCCCGCATGGTAATTTGCAATGTCGGCAAACCATGGGGTGGTGTCTTTAGAATTCACTACACCGAGAGTCTCAAGAGGAAATGTTTCGGTAATTTCCTTGTTCTCGAAAACATCTTTGTGAGGATCTTCTAGACGAGAGAGATGATCGGCCGCTAGATTCTCGGCTCCTTTTTTGTCAAGCACGGTGACATCAAATTCTTGGAGGAGGAGCATCCAACGAAGCAATCTCGGCTTAGCATCTTGCTTAGCTAAGAGATACTTGATAGCCGAATGGTCGGTATACACGATGCTTTTAGTTAAGACGAGATAAGGTCGGAATTTCTCAAAAGCATAGACCACGGCAAGGAATTCCTTTTCCGTTGTGGTGTACTTTAATTGAGCCTCGGTCATCGTCTTACTAGCATAGTGGATAGGACGGAAATGCTTGTCGTAACGTTGCCCTAAGACGGCCCCTATAGCATAATCACTTGCATCGCACATGATTTCAAAGGGTAATTCCCAATTAGGAGCAACAAGAATGGGAGCTTCGGTAAGTTTCCTTTTTAGAGTCTCGAAAGCCTTAACACAATCCTCATTAAAGTTAAAAGGAGCATCCTTCTCGAGAAGGTGTGTCATAGGACGAGAAATCTTCGAAAAGTCCTTGATGAAACGACGATAAAAGCCCGCGTGGCCTAGGAAACTACGAACTCCCTTAACGGTTTTGGGATGAGGTAACTTGGCGATGACGTCTACCTTAGCTTTATCGACCTCAATCCCCGCCTTCGACACCTTATGTCCTAAGACGATTCCTTGTTTACACATGAAATGACATTTCTCCCAATTAAGCACAAGATTGGTTTCTTCACAACGTTTTAACATTTGTTCGAGATTAGATAAACATGACGTGAACGAATTACCAAACACCGAGAAGTCATCCATAAACACTTCCATCGACTTCTCGATCATGTCGTGAAAAATCGCCATCATACACCGTTGAAACGTACCGGGTGCATTGCAAAGTCCAAAAGGCATCCTACGATAAGCGAACGTTCCATAAGGACACGTAAACGTAGTCTTCTCTTGATCACGAGGGTCGATAGGGATTTGAAAATAACCGGAAAAACCATCTAAAAAGCAATAGAATTCATTTCCCGCAAGTCGCTCCAACATTTGATCCATGAAGGGCAAAGGAAAGTGGTCTTTACGAGTGGCGTCATTTAACTTTCGGTAGTCAATACACACCCTCCAACCGGTCACAACACGAGTGGGAATTAACTCGTTGTTTTCATTAGGCACAACGGTCATTCCTCCCTTTTTAGGGACACAATGGATTGGGCTCACCCATGGGCTATCGGATATAGGATAGATCATTCCCGCGTCAAGGAGTTTAAGGACCTCCTTTTTAATGACATCGTGAATTTTGGGATTTACCCTTCTTTGACTTTGAATTGCGGGTTTGTAGTCCTCCTCCATTAAAATCTTGTGAGTACAAAATTTTGGGTCAATACCCTTAATGTCGGATATTTTCCACGCAATTGCCCCTTTGTGAGCCTTAAGAACTTTCAAGAGCTCGGTTTTTTCATCATTAGCAAGACCTTTTGCAATAATAACCGGCAACTTGTCATCACCTTCCAAGAATGCATATTCAAGGTGAGAAGGAAGATCTTTCAATTCAAGGATAGGCGGTTCCTCGATTGAAGATTTAGGTTCAACACTCATAACTCCCATCGGCGGAAGAAATGGTGGAATAGAAATATCATCACTAATCAACACCTCATCTTCATTGTCGATTTCATTTGAAGTGAAATCGCCTCCTTGGAATGGAGTGAGATTTGGTGTGGAATTAGCAATAATCGGATCCAAAATAGTGGGATTGCCACTTGACGAGCTATCGGAAAAACCTAACACTTCTTGTGAAAACTTATCGCAAACCACATCAATGATGTCATTGTGATTGATGGTAGCGATTGCATAAACATGAGAAGGTTTCGAGTTTTGAGTAGCGTTTATAACAAGTTCCTCTTCGTTGAATCTCAAAGTGATAGTTCTCGCATGAACATCGATAAGCGATCTCGAAGTATCTAAAAATGATCGTCCTAAAATTAGAGGAACTTGAGGATCCGCGGGGATGTCGACTACTATAAAATCAACGGGATAGTAGAACTTCCCCACTTTCACGAAAACATCTTCGGCTACCCCACATGCCATGATCGTAGAATGATCGGCCATCTCGATGGACATGTTCGAAGGAATAAGAGCCGGAAGTGAAAGCGATTTCCAAATGGAAAATGGCATCAAATTAATGCTCGCACCAAGATCGGCCAAGGCGAGGCATTCTTTCATCTCTTGTATGTCACAAGGAATGAGAAACTTTCCGGGATCACCAACTTTTTCCGGTATGCGGTTAAGATAAACCGAAGAACAATTAGCAAGCTTTGAAAGCTTTTCCTTATCGCTCATCATACTTTTAAAAGTGGAAGCGAAACGAGGCATGTATAACAACGCGTCGGCTAAACTCACATCAAAATGCATTTGTTGAAACATCTTAATAAAAAGCTCGATTTGTTGTTTGTTACGTTCTTGCATTTTCTCTTTGTTTCGTCTTGAAGGGTAGGGTAAAGGTGGTGTGGGTAGGTCATTAGGCAACGGCCTTGGAATCTCGGGTTCCATACTTGGTATTGGTATAACCGTAGGTGTGGTATGAGCGGTACTTCGTGGGATTGTAATGTGCTCCTTTTCGACCACCACCTCGGGTTCTTTCTCGATTTCCTTCTCCGTAGAAGTACTTGGACGAGAGATTGGTTCCTTGAAAGTTTTACCACTTCGTGTAGTAATAACCTTCATTTCTCCCTTCGGGTTTGCAATGGTATCACTAGGAAGACCACCCGAAGAAGAGGGCTTACACATGATTGCTTCAAACATCTTAGCCATTCGGTCCTCAAATTTTGATTGCCTAGCATCCGCTTTCAATAACTCTTGCTTAATCTCATGTTGTCCTAATTCCATTTTTTGTTGGTTTTGTTGAAGACGTTGGACATTTCCTTCCATTTTATTAGCATGAGTTTTAAGTTCATTAGCAAGTTCATTTTTAAGCTCGTTTTTCAACTCGGACCTTAAGCTAATCATCTCACGTTGCATATTATCAAATTTAGCATCATTTGCTTTTGCATAATCCAAAAATTCTCCTTGCAAATTTTTCGTGTGAGCATTTTGAAAACCTTGTGTAGTATTTTGAAAATCACGGTTTTGGTTTTGATTAGAGATTTGTCCATTCCCACTTTGATAATTCCCTTTGTTGTAATTGCGTGTGTTGCCTTGGTAATTACCTTGGTTGTTGTTTCGATAATTGTTAGCATTTTGATTTGGTGGAGCTTGATTTTGGCGGGAACCTTGGCCGTTTTGGTTGTAAGTTCCCGTTGCTACGTAAGCACTCGAAGTGTTACCATCCGCGGTAATGCACTCGGATAAATCATGAGCTCCTCCACACGATAAACAACTCTTAGCAACCGCTTTAACCGAAGCGGAATTGGAAGCTTCTTGAGCCTTCCAATGGGACATTAGATTAGCAAATCTATCAAAAAACCGATTTTCCTCATTAGCTTCATCATGTAAGGCGTTAATGCTACGAGACGATTGTGATGACGATGACGAACCCATATTGGCAACACTCGGTGTGTTACGAGGGCTATAAACCTTAGATCGATTTTCAATGATTTGTAAAGCCTCATTTGTCGTCTTGCACAAAAAATTACCACCCGCGGCGGCATTCAAATAATCTCGTTCATGATCATTAAGCCCATTATAAAATGTATCTATTTGATGCAATTCCGAAAAATCATGATGAGGACATTCATGTAACATCTCCTTAAATCGTTCCCATGCCATTGAAAAACTTTCATTGTTACGTTGCACAAATCGTGAAATCTCATTTTTTAAGTGTGTTGTTTTCGATGGTGGAAAAAACTTGTTCACAAACTTAGAAACGAGATCGGCCCATGTCAAAATCGAATTTGGCGGTTCTTTCTCGAGCCAAATTTTTGCGGGTCCATCCAACGAGTATGGAAACAACATCATCTTAATGGCGTCATGCGGAACATCTTTGAATTTGCTAGTGGCGGTGAGACGGTTGAAATTCCTAATGTGGTAATGCGGGTTGTCTTTCTCATGACCTCGAAATTTGTTTGCTTGTAGCATTGACATTAAACCCGTCTTAATCTCGAAATTCTCCGCAAGGATGGCGGGAATAACAATGGCCTCTCCAAAACCCTCGGTGGGTGCTTGTAGCAACTCCATCATAGTACGATTAGCCATTACGACTTCTTGTTCTACAATAGGTTCAACAATTGGAGGTTCTTCAACAATCAACGATCCTTGATTTGCTTGCTTTTGAAGTCGTTTACGAGCTCGTTTAGCTTGGTTACGAGTGATCATAAACTTCACGAAGAATGGGAGGTGAGCAAAGAAGATTCTTTTTGGTTGTTTTGTGGATTTTCAATTTTTTTGTGTTTTTGATGATATTTAATTTTTTTGGATTTTGGTGTATCTTCGTAGACAACAATCTACAAAATCTCTCCTCGAATCAAACTCTTGATTAAAGAAGCCTCAAAGGAATGAAAACGATCACGTGGAGTGAACGCCTTCGAATGACTTTAGAACTTTGGTGAAAACCAAATTGTTCACGAGGGTTTAATCACAAAGAAACCAAGCAAATATAGTATACGTATTAATACTTTGGGCGGCAAAACCCTCGATTAGCCTTCAATCTCAAAATACTCACAAGCAAGCGGGGAAACGAGGCGGCGCGAAGCACTTAAGAGCCTTTTTCCTTAGGGTATATTTTATAATACCCGCCTTATACCCACCTTATAGTTCGTATTTTTCAAAATCGAGCTTCACGAAAGTATTTATCTATTTTTGCCTTTTCTTTTTGTTTGAGATTCGAATACAATGATCGAGTGATGAAATCCCGAATCAAGGTTGTGTTTTCACACTTTTGGAGATATTGTATTTTGGTTGTGATACTTAATACAATATATTAATAATATTCACAAAGAAAAACCGAGAAAACCGATAATACGTGTTAAGGGAGTTCCACTTAACACAAATATTATTATGGATAATATCAAAAACAAAATTTTCCAAATTAAGACACGACACACCTCCCCGGCAGCGGCGCCAAAAATGATTGTTAGTAAATTACACCCCTTTCTTTGCCTTAGGAAAAACAAAGAGAAGAAACGTAAAGTAGCGGTAAGTATCGAGTGACGGTTTAGGAAAACCGTGCACTAATGACCCACAATCACTTAAAAAGAGAGAAAAGATTCGTTTCCCAAGGAGGTATGGTGTTGTGAATTAACTTGTATTTCTTTGAGATTAATATTGAGAAGATGGAATGACGGTTTCTTGGAAATTACACTATGACGTAAAAAACGAAAACGTAAAACCGTAGAAAAATCACTAAAATTAAAAATTATTAAAACCAAAAACAAAATCAAGAAAAAGATTAAAAAGACTAAAACAAGTCTAAAATAATATAAATAAAGACAAAAATCCAATAAAGATATTTTAAAACCTTTTATTAATTAAATAATTAATTTTAAATGCTAATTAAAGCCCTAAAATTAAATTTAACTAATTCAAAAGTCTAAAATATGATTTTATTGAACAATTACTTAACTTATATTATTATAAGACTAAAAAGTAATTTACTAAAAATTAAAACTTATTAAAACTATTTTTAAAACTCTAAAAATGATTAAAAGTAATTAAAAACTAATTAAACTTAAAATAATTATAAAAATAAATCTAAAAGTTATAAAAATAATCTAAAAATAGAAATAGTCCCAATTAATGACAAAGAACCTAGGAAAAATGAAAAAGAAAGAAAAAATAAAATTTTGAAAATTAATTAATAAAATAATATTAAAATACTCCAAAAAACATAAAAGTCACTAGTTGCGCCGCAACTAGTGGGGTCTTGCGCCGCAACAAGTGTTGCGAGATCACCAAGGTCAGCAGCACCTTCAGTTGCGCCGCAACAAGTATGACTTGCGGCGCAATTCGTGTTACGGGAAAAACTTTGGCCTGCAGCTCCTTGTGTTGCGCCGCAATCTTCTGTCTTGCGGCGCAATTCGTGTGACGTGTCTGGTTGTTTTGCTGATGTTCAAGCTTCTTCCAAGTATGATACAAGCCAAGAGGACTTGGCAATGAGCTTTGTTTGGAGATATTGTTGGAACAATTGGGGCACCCTTGTGCTCAATGAAGCACAAGGAGTCAATAACACACAAATTAAACACCAAGCACTCAAAGATTAAGCATCAAAATCATGAAAAACCAAGCAATATAGCAATATGCAGATTTTTAACACCCTTTATCCTTAAAAACCTAACAAACTTGTTCAAATCTTGTTCCAAACTAATTAACTACTTACTAATAACCTTAATCAACCCTAAACAAGCAATCTAACACCTTTTAATTATCAAAACAAATCTAGATGTCCTGCTTAAACCTGTTGCCAAACACCCTTTTAAAATCTAAAAACCAACTTTAACAAAGAAAAACCTTACAAACCCTATGCAAACTTGTTCCAATATCTCAAAACATGCATAACAACACTTGAGAACACAAATCCACTATCTATAACACACTTAGTAACAAAATCACATGAGATCATATAAACTAGCACTTTAATGAACTTTTCAAGGAAGAAGATACCTTAGGTTCTTACATCCAAGAACCTAGAGGATGAAAATCCTCCTCCAATCCAACCCGGGTTGGAGCTGAACTAAATCAACAAGCCTTCAACCTATTTGAATCACAAAACAAGAAAACAACAAAATAATATAACAATATATATTTTTTTATGTTTCCTTTTTCTTCTTTCCAAAATACTTTCAAAACCTTTTTAATCTTCTTAAAATGTTTCTATAACACTTAAATCACCAACAAACATGAACCATAAACACCAAAATACCTTTGAGAAGATTTTACCAAAATCTCTCAAAATCTCAAAACCTTAAACAACTTTGAAAATCAAAGTTGCTTAACCAAATAACAAAGTGGAACTCAGAATCAATCTCCTCACAACACACAAACTTTTAAAAACAATAAAAAAGGAATTACACTTGAATATTTCAAAAACCAAACTTTTTATTTCTTTAAAAAGGAATTACATGTGAGAGACTAGAAACTGGAACAAGGGCTTCACACAAGTTGTGAGCTCCTTTTATAGAGTCCTAAGAAGATACTAGAAGGCTAAAAACATAAAACCCTAATACATAGAAAATCCCAAATGTGCCCTTGAATGATTTCGAGTGCATATGAGCTGTCCATTTGATCTTGGCCTTTAAATTTTGCTTTGTGAGCAAGCATATCATCTTGGACGTTCATTTTGCCACGTCACTAGTCTTGGAGGTTAAGAAATGATGTGATTGGTGGATTGGGGAATTGGGGTTTTGGTGCACATGAGTGGGATGCAGGTTTTTAGGAGTGGGAAGGGTTTTGGAGTGTGTGAATTAAGTGTGTGCAAGTTTAATTGAGTTTTACCCAAGTAAATGTGAAGGTAAATTCTGGGGAAGTAAAAATGATGAACAATGGTCCTTTGATCCGTTTTTTGGGGGAGAGAGTGTGTTAGGCGCATTTTTTGTTCAAATGTTTCAGCTTTGTCACTTTTGGTCCTTGTTTTTTCAGATTTTTGGCTTTTAAGGTTTCCAGCCCTATAACTTGACTTTCCTTTGTATTTAAGTTTCATCACTTGACAATTTTGGCACCAACTTTTGATAAAAGGTTATCAAGGATGTAATTTGACATTTGGTGATTCTTTAAGGACTAATCTTGGACAATGTTGATCTTCAAAGGTCTTCAATGTGTCTTTTACTTCATGAGGGACCATTATTGGCAATTTGAAATTGTTGAGGGACCAAACTTGCCATTTCTTCAATCTTGAAGGACCTTTTTGTAATTTTGACAAACTTAAGGGACCAAACTTGTAATTATCAATATACAAGGGTTTTAAGTGTCATTTCTTCATTCTTGGAGGATCAATCTTGTATTGTCTTCAAGTCTTCAAGGGTATTTGATGAAAATTCCATGATTAGGGCCCGGTTCTTTGTACGGCTTCGTTTCTCGTGTCCGTTTTTCCTTGTATCTTGTGATCTTTTGTCTTTTTCACGATATCCATACCTAAAACACACAAGTAAACAAACACAAGCATATATATGGTATTTTATGACATTTTAATGCATTTAAAGCCCGAAAAGAACGATGAGATCATGTATAAATGCCATCTCATCATGATGTCTATCTTCAATATCAAGAATCATTTAAAATGATCTCAATAGCACCGGTTTCTGCCTAAGTTGTAAGGAGGGCTTCTTTCTTTACACCCTTTATCT
The DNA here is from genome assembly GCA_025667525.1 of Glebionis coronaria. Taxonomy (NCBI): domain Eukaryota; kingdom Viridiplantae; phylum Streptophyta; class Magnoliopsida; order Asterales; family Asteraceae; genus Glebionis; species Glebionis coronaria. Next base: position 185,462,252 of record CM046882.1, read on the forward strand.
TTACAATTCTTTTTCATTCTTCAACCCCTTCAATGCTTACCAATACGTCATCACTAGCACCTTGTTGTGATTGTTCCAGTGCTAACTTAAGAACTTGGTCGGCATTCAGCTACGTTCACAATCTTTCTCCATCTTTCCTAAGGACTACTATTTCTAGCTATGGAATGTCCTTGGGAAGATTCCTCCGGTTCTAGAGAAATCATTGGACTTTAACCTATCCTACCATCCTTATGTCACCACAATCTTCACCGTCGTGAATAGAGATGTTTTGGGTAAGTGTGTGTCACCATGAAGTCCATTTTGAAGTGCAAATCCATTTTGCTCCACCTTAACATATGCCACGATATCCGAAAACATTTTCCACATGTCGGGATGAGCTATCACGTTAAGTCAAACCATTTATGATTGATCATATCCCATATTAAATCACATTTTCTCCCACATATTAAAAATATTAACCCAATCGATGTTTTTAATATCAATTGATTTAATAGCATTTTAAGAAAATTTGGGAAGAAAAATGCAAATCCAATTATCTTCATGAATTACACAAGCTCCCCCTCAAATTAATGAGGGTGTGCTGAAACGTAAATTAAATACCTTTTAAACACAATTGTAAGGTATTTATCACGTGCAAAGATCATATATGATAATGAATTCACAAGATTAGCAATTTACGAGGTAGGACCTGAATGATGGAGAACATCATATGAAAGATTCACATGGTTCTTGTTCACGAATGTCGGTCACCTCGTCACGCCTGAAGTTATCTCTTGACTCCATGTGTATGAATGATATCGTTGTCTTGACACCAATATGTGAACTTGGCACTCTCGGCATCAAGGATTCTGAATGCTGGACAATTGCTCCCCCTCAATTGTTGACTCGTGTTCTATTGAAAGAGCTGTAGTCACCGTTTGAGTAGTCGCATCGTCGAGTATGTAGATATCAATTGTAAGTTGCTACGGTTGGTGGAGATGATAACTTCATAAAAACAAGACTTCTCTTGTTTTAACAAATAAATGCACTGAATCGTACATATATTCATGTTAGATTGTGTTATTACGTAAACACAATCCCTTACATGGTTATAAAGTAAACCATGCCCGAGAAAATTTAATTCCCGTTGTTGAGTCAAAGCTTTCCGGTGAAATACTTGACTTGAGTATGAAAAACGGGTTACTATCTGAAATAATAGCAAGCCATTTTGAGCATGTTTTAAAACATTTGAACTTCTGCTCGAACTTTATTTACAACCCCGTGTCATTATTGAATGACATTTCTAGTATCGTAAATATTATCGATTCCAGAAGACATGCTCTTTTTATCAAAACATTTTTTGAACATACAATTTTGAAAGATTTAGAAAACCTTTTTGAGAAATTCTCGAAAAATTGTGTTCAATGTTTTGAAAACCAATAACTTGAGCTTAAGATGTTGAATATCTTACAAAACGAGCTCAAGTCCGAGAATTTGTAAACTTCCCGTTGCTAAGGATAAGTTTATCATCGGCGATAAACATTCCTTTTAATTGAAGAACGAGTCCTAAGTTGACATTTACTTAGAAGTCGTTTTCATGAGCTTGAAAAACTTTGAATGTTTTAACGTAAAGCTCATGACCGAGAAAGATGAATTTCTCGTTAAGAAGAAAAGTTCTCTTATTTAAAAGATACACTTTACTTAATGAGCTTAAAACTTGGAATGTTTTAAGACAATCTCATGACCGAGAAAAATGAATTTCTCGTTACGAGGAAAAACTATCTTTAAAGATAAGCTCTCCTAAAATTGAAATCCGAGTTACAGTCTGATATTTAACTGTAAGTCATTGTGCATGAGCTTAAAAACTTCGAATGTTTTTATTATTAGCTCACGCCCGAGAAATAATTAATTTCTCGTTGTAAGGATAAGTTTATCTTCGGCGATAAACTTTCCTTTCTTTGATGCACGGGTTATCGTTTGATATTTAACGATAAGCCATATACACGAGCTTAAAACCTTTGAATGGTTTTAGGATAAGCTCGTGTCCAAGAAAACTTAATTTCTTGTTAAGAGGGTAAGTTATCGTTGCGTAGATAAACTTCCCTGTCTCTGAAGTCCGGGTCATCGTCTGTCATTTAACGAGGAGCCAATTACACGAGCTTAAAACTTTTGAATTGTTTTAAATTTAGCTCGTGTCCGAGAAAAATTAATTTCTCGTTTTGAGGGTAAGTTATCGTTGACGAGATAAACTTCCCTTTCTTTGAAGATCGGGTCACAGACTGTAATTTGAATGTGAGCCATTGTGCATGAGCTTAAAAACTTAGAATGTTTTAATATAAGCTCATGTCCGAGAAAACTTAATTTCTCGTTGTTAGGATAAGTTTATCATCGGCGATAAACTTTCCTTTCTTTGAAGATCGAGTTATAGTCTGCGATGTGACTATAAGTCCTTAGTATTAAGCTTAACCATGAATCCCCTGAGACACTTGTTTCTCTGATATCTGCTTCTTCAGCAACCAAACTCTGAGAGTATCCTTTGTTGAACGGTATACAATGATTGAACAGCTTCGTTCTTTTGGAACATCAACTTTGGTACCTGCATTCTCATTAGTAGTTTGTATACTTTGACCTGAGTTAGCGATATCTATCTTAAAATCATGTGGGGTTTCACAATTTTCTTTTCTTGTGTCAGAGGTGGCCTGAGGGGATGATTCACTTGTCTTAGTTGGCAAACGTTTCTTTTTATAGAAAACCTTAAGTTCAGGCTTAAGTGATGTATCATCCTTTGCAATTTCCTCCCTAGTAGTCTTCGTAGAATCAGAGACTATCCTAGTTAAAGGGCACTCGTTTCCTACAAGAGTGAAAGTTCTACCAGTGGGGCGCCACATTTTGCCAACGGGTTTGATTTTAGCTACCCACTGGGATTTAAGTCTAGCACGGGAGTTCACCTCATTAAGTAGTTTCTTGATACAAGAATCATGATTTGCCGTAAAGACACATTTTCTACATGTTTTACAAGTAGCATATTTAATGTCCGAGTAAGATCTAGAATTCCTAGATGATTGATTGATGCTCCTAGGATGTGACATGCTACGGTTAGCAGTGTTGGGTAAACTAGAAGGCATCTGACTAGGTTTGAAATTCCTATCTCTTACTTGTGTCTTTTGCTTAGCTTCCCTTAGACCAAATGTATGGCGAACGTCATTTGAACTAGTTCGAGACGTATTCTTTGGACTATGTCTAGGGAAATTAGAGGCAATCATGTGATTAGGTCTTGCAAAAGCTGTTTTAGTCACATTGGGCCTAGATGGCGGAGTGATTGTTCTAGAAAGATGAACCATATCAACTTGGGAGGCAAACCGTGGTCTCGAGGATTGTGATCGCTCGGATCTAAATGCAGTAGGTTGTCTGACGGACGGTTGTCTAACGAACTGATTTGTAGGTGGTTTCCCCAAGATTGATGGTTTTTCAAGGTTAGTGTCCACACTAGGTCCTCTAGTTTTCCTTAACTCGTTTTTCAATGCAGCTATAGCAAAGACCTTTTCCTGTACTTGAGCCTTTAATGTCTCATTCTCTTTAAGCACTCTATCTTGGGATGCCAATTTAGATTCAAGCAACTTAATTTGTTTCAAAAAATTATCCTTTTCAGCTTTAGAATCTAGAACAGTTTGATCCAATTTTCGTTCAAGAACAACGTTTGACTTTTCAAGTTTTTCAAAATATGTTTCAAATTTCTCCGTTTTCTTTGAAAATTCAATTTTGGCATCCTCAAGCTCTTTGGATTGCTGAGCTAAAATGGTTTCAAGCTCTTCAGTCCTAGACACAGAATTGGTTAAAGAAGCAGTCGTACAACGATTAGCAGGATTGTTAATTAGGGCATTCATTTCAGACAACATATAAAGAATATTATCTGTACCTGACATGCTACTTGGTTCCTGTTTTCCTCCTGATTCTATTCTCTTGTGACTGCCTCTTGTAGCGTCTTGCAATATATGCAATTCGCCCTCTTGAAATTTTGAATTCAACGAATCCATTGTAAATTTGATGAAAGATTTCTAGTGAACGGCCCGACAACCAATATAGATAAATTACTTTGACACGGACCGATTTAACTTAGCCAAAATTGTTAGTAACTTACTCGTGATTAATTGGCGTCCAATTACCTCGACTCGAATCTAAATCAGAATAAACTCGTCTTGAATAAATTAAGGCTTACATCCAACGCTCAAATCCAATTATACTCAAATGCCGTGGCCTATGCAAATGTACTAGTGCAAATTCACTCCACAAAATATCTGGTTAATTTTAGGCCCACTTTTACATCAACTGCAATACCCGATCCACACAAACTGATTATCTCTGAGACATAGCGTGTAACTAACACTTGGATAAAAAAATAAAAAAATGTTTAAACTTAACCAAATTACATTTGTGCAGCCGCTTTTCTTTTTGTTTCACATGTGTCTAAGTCAACTTATTAAACCAAAAACGTGTAGTAAAGTTAAACAATACGTGGCCAAACACGGGTTATAAATAAAACAATATCCTACTTTCTTGTGAAATCCACCCCAAATTTGTCTCCTATATCTCTCTCTCTCCACAACATCATATCAAAAACAAGTTTCATCTAAATCCCAGCAAAAAAAATCCTCAACAGACGAAAGTATTAACCTCAAATCTCCTCAATATTAGGTTATATGAAACCTAATCTAATCTGAAACCTAAAAGAAACATATACCGATTAATCAAACCATAATTTCTATGATCTTAGAGCCAATCTTCAATGATTTTGGTCACGTGATTGATGAATAAACGAGAGGATGACTGCTTCAAGATCTTTAAAGGTCTCGGGTAGGTGATTATATGTTTTATGTTTTCTTTTTGGTTTTTGGATCGATGATGGTCTTCTGGCGAAGATCTTGATTAAAAGGTTTGGTGGGTTTTTGTTTTAAGTCAAGTCTTGTGTCGAGTCGAGTGAGGGTTGGAGTTGAGAGTGATAGGGTGTTTGTTGGTCTTTTGGTTTGTTGAGTAGAATTTGTAAAAGTGTGAGTATGGGAGTCTAGGGTGGGTAAGTATGGGAGTCTGATGGGGTGGGTGAGAGGTGGGGGGTAAAAGTTGAGTGTGAGTGTGTGTGAGTGTGTGTAGGTCTGTGTTTAGTGCTAGGATGAGTGGTGTGATGATTTGACCGAGAGATGTTTTTGTGACAGTCGAGAGAAGAGTGATTCAAGAGTCTGTTTAGTGTGGTGTAACAGTCGAGAGTGGTTTTGAGTGGTTCGAGAGTGTGAGGGTTCTGTTATTCGTCGAGGTTGTGTCGAGAGATGTTGGTCGAGACAGGTTTTGGAAACGGGGGTGGGTGGTTGTGTGGGTTTCAGAGTCTTGTTTGTGTTGAGTCAAATCTTGGTTAAAACGAATTGAAATTTTCTATCGCAATCTTAAAAGAAATTCTGTCGCAATATTCTCAAACTTTCTTTCATCGCAATCACAATTAAAAAATTTCCATCGCAATGTTTAAGTTTTCCATCGCAATACTTAATCACTCCATCGCAATACACAAAACTTACTCCATCGCAATACTCAAAGTATTTTCCATCGGAATGTGTAAAAAAAAATTTGGCAGAGTTTCGACTCACTTTGCCTTAAACCCGTCGCAATCACGATCGCAAAGTACGATCGGAATACGCGTCGAAATAAGGGAATCTGAAAAAGTGATCGCAAAGTAGAACCCGAGGGTAATTGCGATCGATATGGACAAACCTGGTGACGTTACGATCGGAATATGGCGACTTTCTATCGGAATATGAGAAAATTATGCATCGGAATGTTATACCTTTTTAGACATATACAGAGACAAATACAAAATGAAAGAAAAGTTTATAAAATAAAAAACCCAGTAAAAAAATGAGATTTTTTGGGACAAGACACCCAATTCGAGACAAAAAAACACAGATAGAGATTAAAAAAATAAAAAACTTGTGACAAAAAAACAGTAGGAATGTTTTACTCTTAAATTTTTGGACAGATTTAAGACGAAAAAGACTTATAATTGGCTTTGACAAAACGCAAAATCAAGTCACAAAATTTATACTATATAAGGAACTAAAAGTTTTATCAAAGATTTTATAAAAGTAAATTTTAACAACGTAAGCTTAAAAAATAGACGAAAGAAAGAAAAGAAAAGTGAAAGAAGGAAACTTTACCACCAAATCAAGAGATAAAAACGCTCAAATCCGAAGAATCAACCTAGGCTCTTGATACCAATTGAAGGATCGTGTTTTTCTAAGGATTAGGCATTGTTGGATTATCTATTGAGATGGATGGTGAAATGGAAAACTTAGAGAGAGAAAGAAGAGAGAGAAAGGAGAGAATGAAGAAGAAAGATTGAATGGATTGAATGTGTTCAACAACCCCTCCTAACATGCTAGGAGGGGGGTTTATATAGCCCACCCTACATGTGGGCTATATGGGCTATATTGGATCACGAGCCCAATATCATTGGAGTGACCGATCCTTTCTAAATACGTAAAAACGTATTTCCAACATCCTCGGTTAGAGATTTCAGCCTGGCCATTAGTTTGTGGGTGGTATGCGGTTGAAAGACGATGATTTACACCATACTAAGCCATGACTCTAGCAAATTGATCATTGCAAAAATGAGTCCCGCGATCACTAATAATGGCACGAGGCACACCGAATCTAGCGAATAGCGATTTCAAAAAGTTACAAACCACCCTTGCGTCATTAGTGGGTAAAGCTTTGGCTTCAACCCATTTGGAAACGTAGTCAACGGCTACAAGGATGTATTTGTTTCCTTTAGATGAAGGGAATGGCCCCATAAAGTCGATACCCCAAACGTCAAAGATTTCACATTCTTGAATGAAATTCTGAGGCATCTCGTCTTTATGTGTGATCTTGCCTTGTTTTTGGCAAGCATCACAACGTTTAACCATTTCGTGAGCATCACGATAAATGGTGGGCCAATAAAATCCCGAGTCAAACACTTTTTTGGCGGTGTAGTTGGGACCAAAGTGACCACCGGTGGGTCCTTTGTGGCAAGCGTCAAGGATTTCTAAAGCTGCCGGTCCATCAACACATCGACGAATAATCAAATCAGCACATTGTTTGAATAGATACGGGTCATCCCAAAAGTAAGTCTTAATGTCTTTGAAGAACTTCTTCTTTTGTTGGGATGTTAGCCCGTCAACGAGAATTCCACCCGCCAAGTAGTTTACAATGTCCGCAAACCATGGGGTTTCATCAGAAGTCGAGTTGATAGACATTAAGGTCTCCAGGGGGAAAGAGTCATTGATCTCTTTGTTCGGATGATTCCCGTGGTAAGGATCCTCAAGTCTACTGAGATGATCCGCAGTTAGGTTTTCAGCTCCCTTTTTTATCACGAATTTCGATTTTAAATTCTTGAAGTAGCAAAACCCAGCGAAGAAGTCTTGGTTTGGAATCTTGTTTAGTTAACAAGTACTTCAACGCGGAATGATCGGTATACACGATTGTGGTAGAAAGGACAAGATAGGGGTGGAACTTTTCAAAAGCATAGACAACAGCTAAAAGCTCTTTTTCGGTTGTTGTGTAACGCAATTGAGACCCTGTCATTGTCTTGCTAGCGTAATGGATTGGTTGGAAGTGTTTATTCACTCTTTGGCCCAAAACCGCTCCAATAGCAAAGTCGCTAGCATCGCACATCAACTCAAAGGGAAGCTCCCAATTTGGGGTAACCAAGACTGGTGCCTTAGTTAGCTTATCCTTAAGCAAGTTGAAGGCTTCAAGACACTCTGTGGAAAAGATAAAAGGAGTATCTTTTTCCAAGAGGTGGGTCATCGGGCGAGCGATTTTAGAAAAATCTTTGATAAAGCGACGGTAGAAGCCCGCATGACCGAGGAAACTTCTCACACCCTTCACGGTTGAAGGTGGAGGCAACTTAGAAATAAAATCGACTTTAGCACGGTCCACTTCAAGATCGGCTTTGGAAATTTTGTGTCCTAGCACGATGCCCTCTTTTACCATGAAATGGCATTTTTCCCAATTAAGAACAAGGCGAGTGTCTTCACACCGCTTAAGCATACGTTCTAAATTGGCAAGGCAAGCAGAGAAAGAATCGCCATAAACCGAGAAATCATTCATGAATACTTCGATAGTTTCTTCAACCATGTCATGGAAGATAGCCATCATACACCTTTGGAACGTCCCAGGAGCATTGCATAAACCGAAAGGCATACGTTTGTAAGCAAATGTTCCGTAGGGACAAGTGAATGTGGTCTTATCTTGTTCTTTGGGATCGATGGGAATTTGAAAATAACCGGAGAAACCGTCTAAGAAGCAATAATAGTCATTACCAGCTAGACGCTCGAGCATTTGATCCATGAAAGGAAGAGGAAAGTGATCTTTTCTCGTGGCATCATTGAGTTTGCGATAGTCGATACAAACTCTCCACCCAGTAACGAGACGAGTGGAAATCAACTCGTTGTGTTCATTGGGAACAACGGTTATTCCGCCCTTCTTGGGCACACAATGGACGGGACTTACCCAAGGCGAATCCGAGATAGGGTAAATCAAGCCGGTATCAAGCAGTTTGATAACCTCTTGTTTGATGACGTCATGAATGCGAGGATTAACCCTTCTTTGGCTCTGGATTGCGGGTTTAAAGTCATCTTCCATGAGAATCTTGTGAGTACAAAAGTTCGGATCAATACCGCGGATATCGGAAATTTTCCAAGCAATTGCCTTCTTATGATCTTTAAGCACGGCGATGAGGCGAGATTTTTCTTCTTCTTTCAAGTCCTTCGCGATGATGACAGGAGACTTGTTGTTGTCTTCAAGGAACACGTACTCGAGATGGGGCGGCAACTCCTTAAGTTCTAAATCCGGAGGATTTTCGACGGGAGGCGTATTCAAAGTCGGTTCAGCGATAGCAATATCCTTGGGAGATGGTGGAGAAATATTGTCTTCTTTAAGAAGGTTCTCAATGAGGCGAAGATCTTCATCCCAATCGGTGGGAGAATCGTCATGTTCTAAGTTCACATCTCCCATGGTGGCTTCCAAATCTTTCCAAAGGAAATCACTTTCTCCAAATAGAGATAGTGATGAATCAATAGAGGAAACGGTCTCAACATTGGGAAGAGAGGTAGGAATACTTTTACAAGCATCTTTGAAGTGTTTTTCACAAGCCTCATCAAGAACGTCAATACAATTAACACTCTCGTATGAATAAGGCTGATTAGAAAGCTTTCCCATGTTGAAGACGATTTTATCGTCACCCACTCTCATGATAAGCTCACCTGCTTCAACATCGATGAGAGTGCGACCGGTCCTCAAGAATGGACGACCAACAATTAATGGCACACGAGGGTCCAAATCGTAGTCAACGACAACGAAATCGGCAGGAAAAGTGAATTTGTCGACTCCTACAAAAACGTCTTCGGCTATCCCCACTGGATAAGCAACCGTACGGTTAGCTAATTCCAAAGTCATTTTGGTGGGGACTAGCTCAGGGAGAGATAATTGCTTCCAAACGCTTAGAGGCATTAGATTAATACTGGCAACTAGATTGGCTAGGGCCATGTAATTCTCTACTCCCGGGAAGTTGCAAGGGATTAAGAAGCGACCCGGATCACCAAGCTTGGTTGGCAATTTCCTTAAGAGTACTGCAGAGCAATTCTCGTTAAGTTGGGTATTAGGAATATCAAGAAGCTTTTCCTTGTCGCTAAGAAGATCTTTGAACATTTTTGCGTATTTAGGCATGTGAGCGAGAGCCTCAGCGAAGGAGATGTTAGAATTCAATTGTTTAAACATTTTGAGAAAGTTCGAAACCTAAATATCGTCCTTGCTTTTGAGCTTCTCTTTCCTCAACCTTGAGGGATAAGGTATATCGGAAGAAGAGGAAGGCTTTGGGATCGAAGGATCACTCACATCCTTGGGTGGAGGAGGGGTAGAAGTAAGAGGTGGAGAAATTGGGGAAGTAGAAGGATGAGGAATAAGAGCAGGTGACTCGTTTTCCTTAGTCACAATCACCGGTGGAGGTATAGGAAGCTCGGGTTCCTTGGTACCTTTGCCACTGCGAGTGGTGATTGCTTTCATCTCCCCTCTTGGATTCGCAACGGTGTTACTCGGAAGAGTACCCGAAGAAGAGGGTTGATTACCTTGGAAGAAACTAGCCATCATGTTCCTTAAGTCATTCGTTTGACTTGCCAAAGTGTTTCTCATATCAGCTCGAAGATCGTTCCCTTGTTTCACCATGTCTGCTTTCAAGTTGAGCACTTCCCGCTGGAGATTTTCCACGATCACATCATTAGTCCTCATGTAGGTTCCAATATCTTGGTGTAATGCGGTGGGTTGGTTGGGAGGAGCATTGTAGGCGGGTGGTTGATAAGCAGGTTGTTGGTAAACTTGGTTGCTTCTTTGAGGTGGATATAGTTGTTTGTGAGGTGGTTGGTATGGTGCACGAGGTTGTTGTTGAGGAGGGCGATTGAGGTTTTGTTGTTGGTTTGGGTTGTTAGGAGGAAAACCGGGCGGGGAAAGAAAGTTGTTAGAGCGGTAGCTAAGCAAGTTGCGGTCACCTTGAGGACGAGCTTGATAAGCGGCCGGAGGATAGGTACCGTATGCTGCATTCACATTCTTAGAAGGGTAGTCTTGGGTGGTGGTACAAGTGGTGTAAGAGTGAGGACCCCCGCATATTTCACATGGTTGGCTGACAGCATTGACTTGAGCGTTTTTAGCGTTGATGCTGTTGGTGTTGTTAGCGGTTTGGGTAGCAAGCGATTCAAGAAGCGACGTAATTTTGTCAAGTATCTTGTCGTTTTCACTAGTACTAGCACTAGCGGCATTGGTCCGAACACTCTTGGTTTGCACACGAGACTTATTCTCAATAATATCCCAAGCGGCATTAGAGGTCTTAACCAAAATATTACCCCCCGAGGCACTATTTAGTGAATCTTGGTCATTCATGCTTAAACCATTGTAAAAAGTATTAATTTGGTGCACTTTGGTAAAACCATGTTGTGGGCACTTTCTTAAAAGGTCTTTAAAACGGGCCCAAGATTCACTAAAAGACTCATCGTACTTTTTTTCAAAATTGATAATTTCATTCCGCAAAGCGGTAGTACGAGAGGGTGGGAAAAAGTAGTTTATGAATTTGGTCTCCAAATCCGTCCACGTAAGAATACTTTGTGGCGGTTCCTTTGCAAGCCAATGGCGGGCTTGTCCCTCTAAGGAGAAAGGAAAAAGTTGTAAACGGATTACCTCTTGTGGAACACCATTGAATTTGACCGTATTCGTGAGTTGCAGGAACCTTTTGATGTGGTCATGAGGATCATCAATGGTACGACCCAAGAATGGTTGAGCAGAGACCATCTGAATAAATCCGGATTTGAGCTCAAAGTTGTTGGTTGCAATCGCGGGTATGACAATTGGATCATTGTTGCCCTCCACATGTGCTTGTAACAGTTCAATCATAGGGCGATTGTCCGGTAGAGGTTCATTGTTGTTGTTATTATTGTTGTTGAGAGGTGGGTTGTTATTTTTATTGTTATTATTGTTGTTTTGAGGTGGGTTGTTGTTGTTGTTGTGTACACCGGCCATGTCTAAGTCTTCGAGAGGCTCGGGCTCTTGATAAGACGTTGATCGTGTACGCATGCACCTGCAAAAGAACTAACAAAGCAAACAAGAAATATTTTTTGTTTTGTATGGTTTTTCAATTTTTTTGTATTTTTGAAAATTTTATATTTTTAGGATTTTTGAAAATTTTTATGAAAAAGTAACGTTCACGGTGAACGGATCCAAAATCCAAGTTCTCACAAAAACTGTTGATCTTAACGAGAAGAGCCGGCAGCGGCGCCATTTGATACACTGTTATTTTCATTGGGGTTCAGATTAGTTCTCGGAATCTTCTCGAACTGATCACGGTTCAAAGTGGAATAGTTGTTCTTGGTTACTAAAAGGGGTTGGTTTTGGTTATCTGATTTAAATTAAAAGCAAGTATGAAATTGTCGTTGAGTGAAATTAAAGTGTTTAAAAATTATTTAGAAAAGCACTTAAAACATAAAACTTTGCAAAACTTTAAAACTTAAAAACTTAAGCAATCGGAATATAACAACTCCTATCTATCGGAATGCACCATCGGAATAGTTATCAAAACAAACCATCGGAATATCGATGTGAAGGTCCATCGGAATAATCAAGATCAAATCTATCGCAATGTTGTCTTATCGGAAAGTCCTAGATCGGAATGTTCCAGATCGGAATACTTTAAACACCTCTGTCGCAATGTTGTTCTATCGGAATGTTGCTGTCGAAAAATAGGCAGAGTTTCGTCTTAACAAGGACCTTAGTCCCGTCGGAATGTGCGATCGCAATGAGGGATCGCAATCCAGATCGGAATAAGGGGGAAATGACCAACCGATCGCAAAGTAAAACCCTTAAGGGTTATTGCGATAAAAACAGGTAATCCGTAGGAATGTATAGAATCCCTAGTATTACGATGGAATGCAATGTTAAACCGAAATTTGGGGGCAAGCTGGAAACTCAATAAGCTGTTACAATAAGCTATTTTAACCGATCTTAAACAACTCAAAAAGCTAGAATTCGACAAGTTTTTAAAACATAAAATCAAACACTTTATGAAAGGAACTTTAAATTGACTAAATCTTTTAATAAATCCGAAAATCAATAAGCTAGAACTTGAAATAAGCCAACAAGCATAGAGAGCTTATGGCTTAAATGTGTACGAGCTTTTGTAAAAACAAGAAATGAACTTTCTAAACACGCAACCTCAAATTCAATCACGAATCATGAAGGATTCGGATCAAGTTTAAGGGTTCGGATTAAAATTAAGCAAGATCAAGAAATGTAGAAAGAGATTTAAGAACATAAAGCTTAAACTTTTACTAGATTAATGGAAATTTAAATTCACAAAGCTTAAACTTGCAAAATTAAAAGAAAGAAAAGATGAAAAATTTAGTGAGAGAAAGTTGGGAACTTTCTCTCTCTAAAACTAGAAAGGAGAATGAAAAACTAAAAACTAGCTAAAAAACTAACTAGCCTCCAAAATTGTGAGGAGAAGTCCTATTTATAGGCGTTTGCTTTGTGGGCTTGTGAATGGGCTTTGTTCATGGGATTCTCTTCTTCTTTCTTCTTTAGTCTTTACGTTTCTTTAAATAAACGTTTCCGACTTTTGATTTTGAGAAGTGTCGGTGAATAATTCCAACTCGTCTTATAATCTTTTGTTTAATAGACTCGAGTTCTTCGACATATATGAATCTTCCATTTTTGGCCCTTTTCTTCGATAAATCTTCAAATAGGCACAATGACTTCAAATCTTTTGCATCTCTTGGACAATAGTCTTCGTCTTGAGTCTTTTTCCTCGATAAAACCCGTGCAATCCCATGTTTTCTTCAATATTCATCCGGTTGACTCTGAAAGCACAATAAACACAAAAACCACGCATAATTCCAAACAAATGATATTAAATACGTGTTTTGGTCTCGTTTTAGCCAGAAATAAGTGGTAAAAGGATGGGTGTTTTCACACCTATCAGTGGTGGATAAGATGGTTGTTGTGGTTGCTGATAGGTGTGTGGTGGTGGCTGCTGCAAGTATGATGGTTGTTGATAAGTATAAGCCATGTTTTGTTGAGAAGCATACATGGCAAGTGGATCATGAACTTGAGGTTTAGACAATCGAGCCTCGATCACATGGCATTCGTGTTGTTGAAGAAAAGCTTGAAGTTGATCCACATTGGTGTTATGCAAGTCCTTAGCCAATTTAACATCCGTCACGTACTTTTTCCATTCTGAAGGAAGAGTGTTCAAATACTTGGTGTTCAATTGAAACGTAGGAATTGCCATGCCATATATATTGAGCTCATTCAACAATAGGGTAAATCTCAGATAGTAATCATTGAGAGTCTCCCCTGGCACATAGGCAAACTTATTAAAATTATCATAAAGCTTACACTCTCGTTCTTGTTTAGTTAACGAGGTGCCTTGCATTAGAACACGAATTCTATCCCATAACTCTTTGGCAACTTTATGTTTGCTGACGAGTTTGTAGACATCTGGAGGAAGGGCTTGGAGAATGATGTTTGTAGCTTACTTATCACATTTGTCTCGAATTTATGTTTGTTGACGAGTTTGTAGACATCTGGAGGAAGGGCTTGGAGAATGATGTTTGTAGCATACTTATCACATTTGTCTTGAATCTTCATATCTCCAGTCAATTCACCCGTTGTGCGAGGACGAGTAGTCGTACCTTCCGTCATTGTACCATAATCTAATGGTCCATTGAGCACCGATGCGCAAATGAGATGTCCATTCTCTTTGTTCAACATTTAAAGTTCCATTCGGGAAGTCCAATCCTCGTACATAGACTTCTCCAACATAGGTTGACGATTATCCGTACCCGAGAGGATGGACTTATCCGTAAGAGATGTGTACTCCATTTCAATAAGTTAAGATTTACAAAGTTGATCGAACAATGAAAGGAAGTAAATGTGTTTGTTGTTGAGTGTAGAAGCCGAGAAATAATGTTAAAATCCCCTAAATTATGTTCTCGATAAACCAAAAATTCTAAGATGAAATTGCACACGATTAAAAAATTTCAAAAACACGTTTTGAAAAATCTTGGAATACTTGTTGCCCTATCGCAATGCCTAAAAGGAATGTTGTCGCAATGTCCAATCGCAATAATCCAATCGCAATAAATCCTATCGCAATGTTCCAATCGCAATAAGTCCTATCGCAATATCATGTCGCAATACCCTGTCGCAATATCACAAAACAATCCTGTCGCAATATGAATCGCAATATGGATCGCAATAACAAAGAAATCCAATCGCAATCTGGATCGCAATAACAGAAAAACTCCAATCGCAATCCCAATCGTGATATGGATCGCAATGTAAAACCCTAGATATTGCGATGGGAGCTGTCGCAATAGTACAAGCAGTATATGAATTTTCCACTTTTCTCGGACAAAACACACTAAATTCGAGATTTTAAGCCAAAAATTGATCCAAACACCCAAAAATTTTGTGTTTTTAGCCAAATTAAATATACCAAATCTCTACCACAACTATGTAGAAGATTTGTATCAAGAAAAAACCATAAAAAAACACAAAAAAAAAAATTGAACGTGGGTTTTTATAGATCAAAAAGCTACAAAAATCAAGAACACAAACACATAAACAATACAATCATCCCATGGCTCTGATACCATTTGTAGGATATGTAAATCTTGCTTATGTTTTAGAGAGAGAAAGATAGATGATTTCACACTTCTAGAGAGAGAAAGTTTAAGAACTATGTGTAAATTAAAAGGAAATCACCACCCTCTCCATCAAAGGAGAGGGTTTATATACCCAAGCCCATGAGATGGGCTTGGGTTTACATTAGGCCGCCGGCCCATACAATTCATGGGCTCGGTTTTGGGCTTTGTTTAATAAATGTAAATAACTAAACTACGAGCTATAACATGGACTATTGTTGGAGTGACCGATCCTTCTTAATACGTAAACGTATCAAAACTAGTGAGACAACTGAAAGCTATAGAGGTGAGCTCCTTCAGAAAACCAAAGAGCTTGAGGGGTATAAGGGTAGTGCGTTAAAAAGTCAAAAGGACGATTTTGAAAACAAATATAATACTACTCTTGAGTTATTAGCCAAAGAGAAGCGTCAATATAATGTTTTCTTAATGGATGAACGTCAAAAAACGTACCTTGCCAATACCAAAGTTAATGAACTTGAACAAAAGATTTCTATGACCACTAACGATTCTGCTAAAATTATTGAGGTTAAGAAACAAGAGGTAGATGCGTTAAAACAAGACTTCAAAAGTAGATATGATACAGAAACCGAAAAAGTAACGAAACTAGAAGAACAAGTCGAATTTTTGAAGAAAGTTGTTTATAAAACGCATGATTCTATTCAAACCGTAAGAATGATAGCACCTCCGTCGATGTTTAAGGGTCAATCTAGCTTTGCAAGTCCTGAGTACCTTGCCAAAGCTCAAGCTTTGAACCCGCGTCTTTATCTTGATGAGTCTGAAAGGACCGATCTTGATTGCATGCCTGTTAGTGCCGATAGTAAAGAGACTGCCCTTTGGGATGATGATAGTCGACCTCTTGTCAATAAGGAGTTTGTGAAACCATTTAATTATGCTTATGAGAATAGTATTTATGGTCTTTTCAACAAACAAACTCAGAAAACTCGTGAGGAAGTGTTTTTAGAATGCAAACAAAAGAGAATTCAATAGAAGAAAGCATTTGCCCCTAAGAAATCTAATGTTTACAAATATATGAACTACCTTCCTTTAGATGAGTCCAAAAGCAAGAGTAGGAAAACATTAGGTATTCTTAAACACCACATAGATAATGTTAAATCTATTGTTGAAAGAGATTGGGCAAAACGTGAAAATGCTGAGTGGCAACGCCCGATTCCTCAAGATATTACCTTGCTTGTGAAAGAACTCTTAATTCAAAATATGACGTTGATTAAAGAAACTGTTCTTCAATTTGAGGAGTACATTCGGACTGAAATGTTTGATGATTTAAAATATGTTGAGTCTATTGAGAAAAACATTGATGATCTTCAAATGGAGAAGTCTGATTTTTCAGATGAATATGATTTACTCTTGCAAGAATGCGTTTCTAAAGATGTTATGTGTGCTTATTTTACATCTTGTGCTGATATTGATGAATATTCTGATGTTGCATGCAAATATCTTGATAAGATCAAAGAATGTGAGCGTCTTGAAATTGAGCTTTCGAAACGTAAAGAAAATGTTGATAAAAAGGCTTTTGAGTTACTTCAACATAAAACTGATTTCCTTCAAAAACATTGGCATTCTCTTGAACTTGCTTTGCAAAAAGACGTTGGTAGTTTTCCACATGATAATAACTTGCAAGAAAAACTTTCCAAAACGTTTCGAGAAATGAATGAACAAAATTTGGAAATTAAAGGGTTGAAAGCTCAGTTACAAGACATGGAAAGAGCGATAGCAGAGTTGCAGAAACTCGTTGCTAAGATGGGTGGCAAAGTTGTGGAACCTAGCATTAAGAAACCTATTGTTAGACAACCCAATGCTTCTAAGGTGAATAGCTCCTCTATCTTGGGAAAACCATCTGCTTTATCAAATTCCTCGTTTGCAAAACCTGTGTTTGCCCCCAAGATGGATGGAAAGGAAAGGTTACCATAGTATCAACCCATAAGGAATGTCATAGCACCAAGCATTAAGCTCAATAATGTGATTAAACCAGGGATGTATAGAATGACCACTAAGCCCACAAACAAAGTTACTCACTCGCCTCAGACTTCTAGAAACGCTAATCTTCGTGTGTCTTCTACTACAGGAATAGTCTTCACTACTAGTGTTAGCCAACGTCAGCTTAAGCGCACTCAAGTGAATGATAAGGTCTGGAAACACAAGATTCAAGAGAAGATGAAGGAACTAGAAGAACACCCTAGGAATTTGAATGTTTTTAAGAATAAAAACTCTGTAATCGCGTGTAATGACAATTTAAATGTTTTGAATGATTTGAATACTATGAATGTCAAATTCGTTTGTGTCATATGTGGAAAAAGGGCTAATGCTAATCATTCAATGTGTGCTATGAAAACTGTGAAAGACGTAGATACTAGAACTAAGAAGCAAATTGTGATGCCTATTAGTGCTAGTAAACCCAAACGCAAAGTGAACCATTCTGGTGCAACCCCCACTAAGAAAAGTAATGCATCAGACTCCCCCACTAAGAACCCTAGAAGCAGAATTAAGGAATTATATGAGTCTGCTAGAAAGTCTTGGAAATGGTGGTTTGCTAATCAATGTCCTCCAGGATATAAATGGATACCTAAAGTTAGGACAGAAAATGTGACAACGAGTGTTAGTATGCCTTTAAATGTTGCTAAGGACACTAATAAATCTGAAATCACAACTAATGTGGTATCCAATTTAGCAAATTCTCCATCGTGTTCTAACTCTTCTGCAGGTGATACAAATAATTCTCTTTATATTGGACTCTGGATGCACGAAGCACATGACGGGGAATCTCAAGCTTCTAATTAACTTTGTGGAGAAGTTCCTGGGTATGGTCTGATTCGAAAATGATCAATTTGCACCGATCCTAGAATATGGAGATTTGGTTCAGGGGAATATCACGATAAAAAGGTTATACTACGTCGAAGGGGTCAATCACAATCTTTTCTCGGTTGGTCAATTCTGTGATGCGGATTTGGAGGTTGCTTTCAGAAAGAAGACATGTTTTGTTCGTGATTATGATGGGAATGACTTACTTACCGATACACGGGGTACTGATCTTTACACAATTTCACTTCAAGAATCAACTTCATCAACTCCAATTTGCTTCATGGCTAAAGCTTCATCGACTCAGGCATAGTTATGGCATCAACGTTTATCTCATCTTAATTTTGATACCATCAACTTGCTTTCCAAGAAAGATATTGTGAGAGGCCTTCCAAGCTTGAAATTCATCAAAGATCATCTTTGTTCTTCTTGTGAGCTTTGTAAAGCTAAACGAAGTAGCTTCAAAACAAAGACTACACCAAGCTCTAAAGGACGGTTAGATCTTCTTCATATAGATTTGTGTGGTCCCATACGTGTTCATAGTATCAATGGGAAGAAATACGGTATGGTAATTGTTGATGACTACTCAAGGTACACATGGACTCACTTCTTGAGGTCCAAGGATGAAACACCCGATGTTCTCGTCAACTTCCTTAAAGTGATACAACGTGGTCTTCAATCTTAAGTTAAAGTGGTTCGTACTGACAGAGGTAGAGAATTTTTGAATTCAAAACTGAGAAACTATTTTGAAGCTGAAGGAATTGAACATGAAACATCTATTGCTCGAACACCCGAACAAAACGGCGTGGTTGAAAGACGAAACCGTACTTTAGTTGAGGCTGCTCGAACATTATTATCCGCTTCAAAACTTCCACTATACTTTTGGGCCGAAGCCGTGTCAACCGCATGCTACACACAAAACCGCTCCTTAATTATCCCAAGACACGAAAAGACACCATATCACATAATTCATGATCGAAAACCTTCACTCAAACACCTTCATGTTTTTGGATGTACGTGTTACATTATTTGCGATGGTGAAAATCAGGACAAGATGAAAGAGAAAGGTGATGCATGTATTCTAGTGGGATATGCAACTCAGTCTAAGGGATATAGAGTGTACAACAAGAGAACAACATTAATAGTCGAGAGCATTCACATCCGATTTGATGAATTACAAGAAATGGCATTTGAACAAAACAGTTTAAGTCCCGATCCACAACGACAAACGACTTCCGTTCAAAACCGCACGGAACTCGGAACTCAAGACCACAGCAATGGAATCGTCAAGTTCAACGCTGGTTCAAGGAAATGTTCCAAGAGCGGATATGACAGTCAACACGAAAATTGAAGAGTTGGAAATGTTATATGAACCAATGTATGATGAATATTTCACGGGGGAGAAACAAGTTGTTTCGAAGTCTTCCGCTGTCACTCATGATAAGAATGATGATACCGATCATCGTCAACAACCAGATACAACTTCATCTACTTCAACACGGGTTGCTGCAGATTTACCTCCTCAGAATATCACATTAACAATCGCTCCTACAACATCAACAACTACTGTCATTGCTCCAGAGAACACAAATCAAGCAGACGATGCATTATCTGACGAAGACGAATTTATCAACCCATTCGGTACACCAGTACACGAAATTGGAGAGTCTTCCACTCGCCATGTTGATCCGTCAAATATGCACACGTTCTACCAACGACATCCGTCAACACACCATTGGACCCGAGATCACCCTTTGGTTCATGTCATTGGAAACCCTTCACAGCCCGTTCGTACAAGACGACAGCTTCACACCGATGGCGATGTTTGTATGTTCGCACTCGCCGTGAGTTCAGTTGAACCGAAAAACATCAAAGAAGTAATGGCTGATCACGCTTGGATTGAATCATTGACGGATGAACTTCAACAATTTGAAAGACTTAAAGTCTGGGAACTTGTTGACAGACCATATGATGTAATACCATTAAATCTTCGATGGATCTGGAAAAACAAGATGGATGAAGAGAACACGATCATCAAGAATAAATCTAGGCTAGTGGCTAAAGGGTATGGACAGAAAGAGGGTATTGATTTTGAAGAATCATTTGCACCAGTTGCTCGAATGGAAGCGGTCAAGATTTTTCTTGTTTATGCTGCACATAAGGGATTCATCGTTTATCAAATGGACGTAAAGACGGCATTTCTTAACGGTCCTTTGAAGGAAGAAGTCTATGTCACGCAGCCGGAAGGATTCGTCAATCCTCATTATCCTGACAAGGTGTATCGTCTCCACAAAGCACTATATGGACTCAAGCAAGCTCCAAGGGCGTGGTACGACGAGCTCTCGAAATTTCTGGTATCCAAAGGTTTCTCAAAAGGTTCCATTGATAACTTTGTTCACTTATAAATATGGGGATGACATTTTGCTTGTGCAGATTTATGTTGATGATATTATTTTTGGGTCTACAAACCCAAAACTTTCAAAATGGTTTGAAAAAGTAATGCACAGCAAATTTGAAATGTCTATGATGGGCGAACTAAAATTCTTTCTAGGAATTCAAGTTCACCAATCCCCAAGTGGTATCTTTATCAACCAAGCTAAGTATTGTCAAGAGATAATCAAAAAGCATGGTATGACCTCATGTGACCCATTTAGGACACCATTATCCACAAAATCTATAGATACTGACTTGGAGGGATTACCCATAGATCAAACGAGATATCGTTCCATGATCGGGTCCCTCATGTACTTGACAGCAAGTAGACCTGATATTCATCATGCTACATGCTATTGTGCACGATATCAAGCACGACCCACTGAAAGGCACCTCAAGGAGGTTAAACGGATCTTTCGGTACCTTAAGAATACCATTCACATGGGACTCTGGTATCTGAGGGAAACCGGTTTCTTTCTAACGTCCTATTCAGATTCTGATCATGTATGGTGTCTTGATACACGAAAAAGTACATCTGGTGGTGCACAATTTCTAGGTCAAGATAAGCTTGTGGGATGGTCTTCCAAGAAGCAGGATTGCACGTCACTTTCATCAGCCGAAGCGGAGTATGTGTCTCTATCTACGTGTTGTGCTCAAGTTCTTTAGATGAGAACACAACTCACGGATTATGGCTTCCACTTTGATAAAGTACCTATGTACTGTGACTCAAAGTCGGCCATACCATCTCCTGCAATCCGGTACAACATTCTCGCACGAAGCACATTGACGTCAGATATCACTTCATCAAGGAACAAGTTGAACGCGGAATCGTTGAATTATACTTTGTCGGAACGGATTATCAGTTAGCCGACTTATTCACGAAAGCTCTGTCGCAAGATAGGTTTGAGTACCTCGTTAGGCAAATTGCTATGAGATGTTTGACTCCAGCAGACCTGGAGATTCTGGCAAAGGTACCTGCTTGATTCATATTTCAAACATCTACTTGTATATATCTATGGAAAAACAAAATACAAAAATATAAAACATATAAAAGCAAAACACAAAATTAAAAATCTTTTAAAAATACCAAAAAGATTCTTCTCGACATGTCTTTCAGTGTCGATAATATGGACGTACCTAGAAATGTCGCTCAATAACGACACGGGTATGTACATAAAGCTCGAATGAAAGTTGTAAATATTTTCAAAACATGTCATTTCTATCTTTTTAAAGGAAATTGTCTCTTTTGGACAATATTTGCAACAACGGGTAGAGCAATCTATCTCTGGTTGAGCTTGTCACAAAACATTCAACGTTTTGAGCTCAACACAATGGCTTGTAATCACTTTCAGATTGCAACCCGGATATATATATTCACGGGGGAGTGTACGATTTAGTGCCCTTACCCTCAGCAAAAGAAGTTAAATCTTCTTACACTTGAGTGGATTTGTCAAGACATTCAAAGTCTATGAACTCAAGTTTATGCTTTAGAAAAACCTTTTCGCTAAAAAGAATTGATTTTTCAAAAAGCGTTGAACACAATTTTTTCAAGAATTTCTCGATCATATTCAAAATCTTTCAAAAATTGTGTGTTCAACAACTCCTATCCTCAAAAGTTTAATGTGGATCATATCCTCGTAATGACAATTCCATTGGATCAATTTTTGAGGGGGAGCTTTCCAAATTTCATGCTAAGTTTGACACATTTTTCTCCTGAAAGTTTTCAAGACTATTTTTAACAATATATTTTAATCAAATTTGGTATCTTCAATATCAATCGATTATATATATTAGAGATAGAGGAGAAAATGTGATCTAAAGACTCAAACACTCATGGTTATGATCAAATATCCACAACATCTTTAATTCACGACGTTATTGGTGTCAAAAGGCTGGTTAGGTTTAAGTCCTATGATCCAACCAGAACCAGAGGGATCTTCCCAGGGACAGTCTAATAGATTATTAGAAGTCCTTAGGAAAGATGGAGTAGAATGTGAACGAAGCTGAGTGCCGACTAAGTACTGATGCTAGCACTAGAACAATCACAACAAGGTGCTAGTAATGATGTCTTGGTAAGCATTGAAGGGGTTGAAGAATGAAAAAGAAATGTAAGGATAAAGGGTGTAAAGAAAGAAGCCCTCTATACAACTTAGGCAGAAACCGGGTCAACACATCATGAAGACAACGCATCATGGACCCAGTGATGTAATGCACAACCCTTTCCCAGCTAACTCAGGCTTCTCTCAAAAGAAGTTTGTTTTATTGTCACGGAGATCAACACGACTTCTATTGACTTTCTTACTCCGAGATAGTTGATATTGAATAGGTGGCATCTGCTCCAGCCTCCTACTACTAAAAGTGCACAAATCGAGTCTAGAGCCAAGAGATCAATCAAATCTTGTTAGGACACACGGATGAAGATCAAGAGAGTCCTACGCTATATCCTTGCGATATTGCTAGAACACTCAGAGTGATATTACTTAGTATTCACAATGATGAGTGGAAATCCTTCTAGTGTTAACATCAAACAGCACTGCGGTAGGTCATGTGTAAGATTCTTTATGAATTGAACATGTGTAAAACTGAAAAGCAACAGTGGTTTGATTCTGAATTGATTCAAACTTGTTTTAGGTTTCTACGCAATATCTTTATGGTCTTGCCAGAACATTCAGAGTGATATTCATTAATATTCACAGTGACGAATGGGAATCCTTCTAGCGTCAACATCAAACAGCGCTACGGTAGGTGACTTGTGAGATTCTTATGAATCAAACTTGTGTCAACTGGAAAGCAACAATCGTAAGATTCTTAATGAATCAAATTTGTTCCAGGAATTTGAATTGACTACTTTAATCAAGCGGATATTTATCCAATTGATTCACTCTTTATGTTCGCAGTCTTGCTTTGAGACGGTCGAGTAAAGAGAACGGCTAGTACAGTCGCGAAACCCTGTCAAGGAGATTCTTAATTGAATCTACCTAATCACAGGTACGGTATTTAATATCGTATAACGGTCTTCACCGACCGGAGGTAAAACGCTATCGATTTTGGACGAATGTCAAAGCCATTCAGTCCGTGTCTATGTTTTGTCTCGAGAAGGTGGCGTTACAGTGTACTCAGCAAAGTCAAAGATTCAAAAACCACATATTCATGCCTAAAGATTTATTCAACAATTAATAGTGTGAGCATGTGGATAAAGACACAAGATCGCAAGATGGCAAAGACAAGTCAAGAATGAGTTGAAGATCTCAAGATAAAAGACTAAGTCGAAAGACAATGACAAAGGCTCAAAGATCACAGCATGAAGGAACAAGACTACTATTACACGTTCAAGACTCATTTATGACGAGATTCGTAATCTCCATTGATCTCCAAATATCGAAGGGAAATGGCCTCACATTGGGGGAGATTGTTAGCCTCAAAATATTGAGTCAAACAAGAATGCTCGGTCATAGTTTATTATTGTAACATTTATTAGAACGTTGTAATAGTTAGTTAAATAGTCGTGGTTCACGGGCTTGGATTTAAGCTACTTAAAGCCCAAAAGACAAGCCCGGTCTAAACAATATAGCCCATTATGGTTACATGTAAGCTTGGCTATATAAGGCCCTTCCTAGCATGTTAGGAAGGGTGGATTATCATTTGTAACTCTCATTATTCTAATCTAATCTCACCTAGTTCTCCATCTTCTCTCTACTTTCTCTCACTACTTTCTCTCTCTAGAATTCATCTACTTCATCTATTTTCTTTCTTTCTTCCTTGCTTAATCATCACAAATATATGGGACAACAAATCCTATAAGGCAAAAATAGTGAGCTTATCATTTTAAGGCAACTAGTAATATAGATCTAATGTTTTTAGGCATGTTTATACATTACAAGATTAACCAATATTGAACCATAGGGTATAAAACCCCATGTCCAATATATGCATGCTTATGTTTTTTATAGTTTTTCTAGTTTAACTAGTTCATAGTGTTATGTTCATCATGGTTATCAAGATTTTGCATCATTTAAACTCACAAAACATTTTAAGCCGTGACCCATTTTAGGTTTAGGGTTTTATGTTTTTGTTTTAAGATTAAAGTTTTACTAGTAATAACCATGTGTATGTTTATGTGCATGAAAGTAAATATATTGAAGGATAGGTTTTAAGTTTTACTTACTTGTTTAGGTAGAACTAGGAATGGACAAGAGAATGAGTAGTGACTGGAGCTAAGTTTCAACAATGGTGAACCCTTGTGAATCAACACTAGCCGTGACCTTCAATGGAGTTTTTAGGGCTTCCTTGTTGACTTGAAGATCAAGGTACTTGTAGGAGTTGACAAATGATTAGCATTCAATATGGAGAGACATAGTTAATGAGCTTTGAAGGATTTTTGTTGAAGGGAAGTAAATAAGCCGTAGGTTGAGAGAGAGATGTGAAGTGAGATTTGGTTTTCAAGTGAAATGTGTTGGTGTGTGTGTGTCTTGGCTATAAGAAGAAAGAGAAGGATGCCATATGAGATCTAAGTAGTACCATGAGTCTCAAGAGTATCTTGGTTAGATACTTACTAGATATGTAAGATATGTTGCAAAGTCTTTCAACACATGCCAATATTAGCAAATGGACTTTCCCAATCAAGTGGCAAATGTTGCCGTGTGTTTTGCAAGGTCAAGGGGGACAAAAATGTCTCAAATAGTGTCACATGTATGGCTACATAGTATAAGGTTTTGACTTTATGACATGGTTTGCTTACAAGTTTGTATGAATTAATGAGTGTGTAAGTATACATAGTATGTATGTGTAAGAAGTATAGCAAGTTGTATGGTTTCTTGTAAGTATAGCATGGTTAAGTATGAAAAAGGGTAAGGTGTGTAAGGATAGTGTAAGACATAGTGTATTAGTGGATGTACATGTTTAGGCTTGCAAGTTAGTGAAATGATTATGGATATGTAGTATATACATATATAAACGGCACACTTAGGTGTTTTTAGGGAAATGTGTAAATTTTGTATCAAGTGTTGGGTGAAAATAATAGTCCTTGTATGATATTGTATGCATTTGTTAAGTTTATAGGTACTTTAGTTAAACCTTTAGGTAATTTAGTGAAAGTATATAATGAATACATCATTATAATTATTTTACTTAAATAAAGTAAATAAATGTCAATGTAAAATAATGTACATTGTTTTAAGGTGTTTATTCCTATCATGAAATATATGTAAATATATACATATAAAAATAAGTCCAAGTACTTAATAATTTAATTAAGTAAAGTTATAGTTTATCTCGAAATATGTACTGAGGTAATGAGTCCTTTATTCATTCAGGTGGCCAGTCAGTTGCCAGAGTAGTCAACAATGACTAAAGGTCCATATAAATATAGAAATAAATATGAAAGGTAGTATGACAAAAGGTATATGATTAATAATAAGTCATATAAAATTATAAATATATAGATTCCAAAAATAAAGAGTACAACAGTTGACAAAGTTAATAAGGTAAAATCATAGGTTTTAATTTGTGTACGGAAATGCATGCCACCTCCCCATTGAGTTGGAGCATAAGGATTATTGGGCCTTGAAATGGGCTAATTTTGATATCAACAAAGCCGGTGATCTTAGGAAGGTCCAACTCAATGAACTTAATGAACTAAGTAATGAAGCTTATGAGAATTCGTTGATTTATAAGGAGAAAACCAAGCTCATTCATGATTCTAAGATCAAAAACCGAGAGTTCAAAATTGGTGATCAAGTTTTACTCTTTAACTCTCGGTTGAAAATCTTTTCGGGCAAGCTTAAGAGCCGTTGGTCTGGTCCATTCACTGTCGCCAAAGTCTTCCCTTATGGCACCATTGAGTTATCGCAACCAAATGGGCCAAATTTTAAGGTGAATGCCCAGCGTGTTAAGTTGTACTTTGGTGAGGACATCTCTCATGAGATGATTCTATCCCTCACCACGTTTCCCTTGAATTAGCTCTGGGTCAAGTCAGGCTCGTGACTCGGTTAACAAAAACAAGCGCTTCTCGGGAGGCAACCCGTTGATCTATCCTTTACCCGTTTTCATAATAAGTGTAGGGGGAGATACATATGGTTTGTTGTCTTGTTTCTTATGATGTGCAGGGATTAAAGCTTCAAAGAGCACTTTTGATGACATTTGACGACCCGTGATCCCGTGTACCCGTCTTCCCGGTTCTATCCTAAACTGTTGTAATTCAATATTTCATATCTTATATGTTGACATTGAAATCACTATAGTTGTCTCTTCCTTAGCAAGATTTAAACAAAGTGCACAATGTCCTAAGTGTAGGGGAGTTTACTCCCACATGCTTAAACATTGAGGGCAATGTTTATATCAAGGGTAGGGGGACTTCTATCAAAGTTAAGTGGGCTTTTCCATGAATTTGTCCTCATTTTAACCGGAAAATCTAATTTTTCGACATTTTTGATCTATTTTGGCCTAGTAGTATTTTTCATTTATTTTCTTTTATGTTCTTTCCTTTTATTATCGCATCGTATGTATATATTTCATTTCAAAAATAAAGTCAAAAGAAAAATAAAGTATTAAAATGGTTTTAATAAGTTTAGATGTCTTTGATATATTAGGCCCGTCATGAATCTTTTGACTCAACCCGAGTTTACGTATTTGAGTTTACTCTAGCTAGTTTTCTTAACGTGTTTAAATTAAGTTTTGCTAGGCTTTTATATAGGGAACTTTAAAACGCGAAAGTCTTAACTCTTACGGGTTAAGAACAAGAACTTTTCGCAAGTTCCTATAATTGATCCTAGAAAGTCGTTTATCAAGGGAACTTTAAAATGCGAATTCTAAACTTGAAAAAGTCTAGTTGCAAGATCCTATAGATGACTTGAAAACCGAAAACTTTGATTTAATTGGTTAGGCATCCACGAGTCTCATTCCTTGAGATTTTAATTGTGGAGAACGAGAGATATAGAGTCAATTATAAGTTTGGTATTCTTTCATGAATTTATGTGAATTGATTATAAGCTTTTTCTCCCATCGCTTGTTAATAAATTTAATTGCAATAAGTAAGGTCGTACGATTTAAAAAGTTACTTAGCTTCTAGCACAAGATCGTTTAAAATTTTCTCGGTATTAATTAGAGTTCATAGCCAAGGCATAACTTATTGAAGCGGGATGCGAAGATTGGCGAGTCCGAGAAGGCCCTAACAAGGCATGGGGGCTACATTTTGTTGCTAAAGATCCCAAGTGATGTGAAGAATCATTTATCAAAAATCAATATGAAGGATCGAGACACACGACGAAAAGCAAATACTCCCCTAAAGATCATGGAGAATTATATCCGAAAAGACCCTAGCAAGGTATGAGGATAAATAGATCCAAGTCCTAAAAGGAGGCGGATCGTTGTATATCAAAATCCAAAATAAAGTTTGGAGAAAAATGAAGAAGTCGTGGTCCAAGTGCGAAGAATCTCTCAAAAACTTCAAGTGAAGAAATTCCTATTATGAAGAGAAGACCATTATTTCAAGAACGTCTCTCAAGATTCGAAGTATGAAGTCACTGCCAAATATCGGTCCGAGATAGGTCTCAAATCGTGAAGCAAGTTATGTGTGACATTCGTCAAATTTCCATCTTAATTTATTCATATAGTACGAGCACTTTAACTGTTTCCGACGAATTGTCGACAGGAACGTGTTAATTATTTTTGCTTTGCGGACAAAGCCCTTTTTAGGGAGAGCATATGTAACATCTCGAGTATTCGCGATTATTAAAGTTGAATGCAATACACCAAGTTGGTGGGCGTTTTTTGTTTTGCCGTACGTTTATTTTGATATTTACTAGATTACGTGAAGTCTCGCACAATTGCCTTGTTTTGGGATCGTGTGTCAAACGGTTATTGAGTCATGTTTATTCAGATTCGTGTCTAAAACTTAACATCGTGAACCCGAGTCGAGTTGTATAAACTGTCACAGCATGTACATACATTGGGTATAAACTTTCATTTATATTTATTGCAAAACTTGCTATACAAGAGTCTCAAATTCAGTCACATGTCCAGCTACAAATAAACTTCATAGTTTATTTTCCCACTAACCACTAAAGGACAGCACACATGCCTAGTTTACCCCATTTGGGTATATCACAAGTTACCATTTTCAGTTTGAAGGTAACCCTAGACTAACAATACATGTTTATATACAAACCCAAAGTTTATCCAATGTCCAAATACAAGTTTATCACTGTCCAAATTACAAACACAAAAATCTGCACAAGTCATTCAAATACAACTCCCGGGTAGAGTGAAGATTAGGTCCAGCCGACCCACACGTCGCGTCCAACCTGCAAAACCGAAAGAGTCTTCCATCCCGTCCGAACCTGCAAACCGAAACATAACATCCCATTGTGAGTCTTTTCGTCTTTTCGTCTTTCCTTTATGAAGTCCTAGTTGTGCTCGTTTTGTACAAACCTGCGAATAAACAAACCAATGTGTTAGTCATTGTAAAGGTCTTATACTTTTAACTAAAAACTGAAATTTGTTAAACTTTATTACTGGTACTTGAAACATGTCTACAACTTTACTATTCTGTCAACCAAACCGAGACCCGACTTAGACCAAACCGAGACCCGACTTAGACCAAACCGAGACCCGACTTAGACCAAACCAAGACCACAATCAAGACCACAATCAAGAACCAAACCGAGACCCAATTAAAGGCCAAACCGAGACCCAATCAAGCCAAACCGAGAACCAAACCAAGCCAACCAAGTTTCTTACTTTCTGCCAAAACTATCAACAATCAATACCATCTAAACCAAATGTCTTAACCAATTTTATTTTACAGAAACACTCTTAAACCCTTAATCATGCCGCGGGTATAAAAACCCCCATTTCAAATCGAAACCCTAGAAATTAAAAACCCTTTTAAACATTTAATTAACATTTTCAACATTACAAAAACACCACACAAACATGAATAACAGCCGAATATAAAAACCCCCAATTTTATGAAAACCCTAGATTGACTTTTTATTAATTAAAACATTAATTAAACCTAATCTAAACCCAAACCCCATAGTTAATTTAATTAAAAACGAGTTATGCAAAAACCCCCAAATTTACCGAAACCCTAATTTTTATAAATCGATTTTATATTGAAATTAGTTTGATTTTATAATAGAAAACATCAATTAATTGTGTTTAAACCCGAGTTTGATAAAAACCCCCAAATATTTCAAAACCCTAAATTCGTTTATTTCAATCCGAGAACCATATGATTCACAACAAGTTTATACAAATCAATCAAACCCACTGATCTTTATTAAATCGAAAAATCAATTAACTTTTAAAAGAAAACAAGGAGAAACAAACTTATCTTTGATTGATGGCTGGAGATTAACGTGACCATAAGATGAACACATCAGAAAACCCAAATCGGTTTGATGTGGGGATTAAACCCCACATCTCACGCGATCTAAACACCTCAGACCACCCATATATGATTGTTATATCCCAACTGATAAGTTAATAGCCATAGAAAGGAATGAACCGGTCTAGATTTAAGAGAGAGAAGGGATTGGAGCGGTGGAGTTGTTATCGAGGGAAGAGAGAGAGAGTATAACTCTCTGTTATGGAGAGTTGTGTGTAAACACACGCATATCTACTCCCTTCGTTCCTTGTTTACTCCGCCCATGGGCCGGGCCGGGTCTAATGACCCTTGGGCCGGTTATTGAGAGAAGTATTGGACCCATTTTGAGCCTGGTATATTTATTTAGTTTGGTTAAAGCCCAAAACGAATTTTGTAAATTTAAGTTATAATTTAACCCGTGAAACCCGACCATTTAATAAACCGACTTTTATTTATCGTACTTTTTCGTAAACGTATGGTTTCGTCAAGCACAACTAGGGTGTCGAGTCTTTTAATAATATAATTATTCGTATCGTAACCCGATCCTCATAATTAAATAGGTCGCGGCTAGCGTAACCGTACTCTCGAGCTATTTTATCTGCGTTCTCTTTGCTGAATTAACGAGGTGAGTTTATAGCCCCATACTTTACTATTTTCACTGCTTTTTGGGGTGAGACATTGCTTGATTTTAACGTGTGAACACAAGTGCATTTACTGATTTATATATTAGTCTAAGTCCCACTAAAAACCCAGTTGCTTTGGCCCGTGAATCGTGAACCGTTAATTACTTTGTGTAAGCGCGAATGTAATGGATAGATCTATCGGGATTGACGTCCCTGTCTGTCTTGTCCAACAAGGGGACAAGCGAGCACAGTTTCATTTGAGTCTGTGATAGGATGTCGTGGGTTTAGGCATCTAGTTTGGGCTACATTTATATGATTATACTGCCGGTGTTGTTAACGCTTCGGTGTCACGAGCTTAGACTGTAATAAATACTTTTGGGATGACTTTGTATCTGTTATATTGTCATCACTTTTGGGAAAATCTTGTGGTTCATTAAACATTTCCACTTAACTAAACCTATGAACTCACCAACTTTATGTTGACACTTTAGCAATGTTTTTCTCAGGTATTAAGAAGGAAGATGCTAAATGAGGTCTCATGCATTGCCGTCATTTCTTTGAAACAACGATCATTTGTACCATTTGAGAAAACTATGTTTTGTAACCGTATTCAGTTTATGCTTCCGCACTTTGTTAAAACTATTTATTTTATTAATTACAAGTGATCTATTTTCCGAACGTCTCATTTAGAGGTCGTTCTTTGTGACTATGTGCGTATGATAATCATGACGTCACCACTCCCTTGTCGCCATTATACTCTGATATTTTGGGAGTGTGACAGATTGGTATCAGAGACATAGTTATAGAGAACTAGGTTGCATTTAGTAACTCTAGACTATAACTGCTCTATGTTTAATCGATTATCATACGGATTGTAAGTATTAAGTATATGTAGATACATAAGTAATAAATGGGATACATGTGAATTAACAATTACGAGGTATATTTACATGGGTTACATGTGCAACAACGAAATCTGAATTATGTTATATGGGATACATGTGGATTCAACAATGATTGCTATGTTATGTTAATGTCCTTTTTACGGACTAATTTTATAAGATATTTACACACATTTATTTTGTTTATGATTACAGCGATGTCTTCATCTGATGATTCCACGTCTACAGGAGCGTACTACAACCGTAGTTCACAGTCGACTATCAGTTCATCAGTAGGACTACCTAGAGGATCGCCGTCAGGATATCCGTGGTACCGGATGGTTTCAGATGACGATACAGAGAGAGAGACTGAGGAGGTTCGTCATTCACCGATCCGTATTCCTGATGCATCAGCAGACGATGTGCTTAGCCTAGAAGGCGGAGGAGAGGATGACTTAGACACTGACGTGGTGCAGTCACCAGGTCAGACATCAGTGACTGGAGATGAGACGGTAGAGGAGACAGAGGATGATGAGATGGAGTTTACAGATGGGGAAGGAGAGCCTATGGAGGTCACAGACACTGAGGACCCTCCTACCGCGTATGCTGCTACTCCTGAGGTTTCCCTAGCACACATCTCCTCATCTTCATCTGAAGACGAAGGAGAAAGGACTGCTATTCCTGCTCCAGCACCTGGTACTCTACCTTTCTACTATGTGAGACGACGTCTTCGGGGGAGAGCTGCTCGACCACCACTTTCACCTTACCGACCTCTCATACCTTTCACTGCCACTGACAGGCATGCAGCCCGCACACCTGCCAGTCCTGTCCTAGAGACACCATTACTACTACCACCACCAGAGACTGTACCTGCTGTGTACCAGGAGATGCTTACTGATGCTGGTATCTCTACTGGATCGAGAGCTACGACTCCTATTCCTAGGAGAGCTACATCGACGGTGGTGATGCTTGGGGCGGCAGATGGATGTGTGACGACACGATTGAACAGGTTGGAGGATGCTGTAGAGGCTTTAGGTGAGGAGTATAATGAAGTGCAGGATAAGTTGGAGGCACTGGCGGAGAAGAGTCCAGTTAGGGATGAGACAGTGTTGACAGTATGTGTGACCTGTCTACGAGGACAGCTTCTTACTGTTCTTGATCAGATGGAATCCATGCCGAACGCTCGTCTTGAGGAGATTGGGAGCCTGATGACCCGTTGGGGAGTAGAGCCATTGGTGGAGACAGGCGGATTAGAGGCACCAGTGGAGGACCCTGTTGCAGACTTGGATAAGAGGTTTAGAGCCGCTTGTCATGATACCGATGTTAGACTGAGAGATTCCCAGGCTCGTGAGCTCGTGGTTGAGAGGAGGTTAGCAGAGTTGGAGAGAGAGCTTCATCAGCGCCGTGAGGGCACTAGTTAGATTTATCTTGTACCATCGACCTATCCTTGTACGACCACTAAGCTTCGAAGTTTATCTTAGCTAGTTGGTATTTTATTTTCTTTTATTATGTTATGACAAACTATGATGTACTATCAAACAATTCGATGAATGATATTATGGGTTGCAAAAATTGTGAGATCATTATATATTGTGTATTATACCCTGGAGCATTTCATAATTGTATTGTGCGTGCCATGCATGTTATGTCTGGCAAAAACTCATTATCCTATTACCTTGTTAGATTATGGCGCCAGTTAGAAGATCCGAAACGCAGAATCCGCCAGCCGCTACCGGTGGAATTGACACCGTCATGCTAAGCCAAATGATAGCCGAACGAGTGGCCGAGGCACTCGCGACCGCTGAAGCAAATCGTACAGCTAGCACACAGGAGGAGACCAACCAAGGAGCTACTAATGCTATTGCACGGACTTGTACCTACAAGGAATTTCGTGCAGTTACGCAAGTAAGTTTCCGCGGTACTGAAGGAGCAGTAGGATTAACCAGATGGTTTGAGAAGCTAGAATCCCAATTTGGGATTAGCAATGTCGCTGAAGCCGACAAGGTGAAGTTTGCGTCAAGCACGTTAGTGGATGGTGCTTTGACTTGGTGGAACGTCTATGCTCGTGCAGTGACCATTGACGTTGCCCAAGCGACGCCCTGGAGTGAATTTAAAGCTATGTTTGTGAGGAAATACTGCCCACGAAATGAAGTCAAGCAGATGGAAGTTGAGCTGTGGAACCTGAAGGTCAAGGGTACTGCTCTTACTGCTTACAATCAGCGCTTTCAAGAGCTGATCTTGTTATGTCCTGAAATGGTGCCCAACGATGACCGATTGTTGGAGCGATACATTGAAGGACTACCTTTGAGTATCAAAGGGAATGTGACTTCATCCAAGCCGACTGATTTGCACGAGGCAATCGACATGGCTCAGAGTCTGATGTACCAAGTGGTACAGGAGTTGGGAGAAAATACTGGGGATAAAAGAAAGTGGTCTGGCAACCACTACAACAACAATACCAACAACAGCAACAACCCAAACAACTACAACCAGAACAAGCGACAAGAAGTAGCAAGAGTGTTTACTGCTGGAAAAGGAAATACTGGAAACTACGCTGGAAGACTACCTTTCTGCGGAAAATGTGGCCGACACCACGAAGGAGCATGTCCCCCTACGTGCTACAATTGTGGGAAGGCGGGACATAAGGCAAAGGAATGCCGAGCACCACCTCGTTCTACTAGTCAAAGAGGACCTGGAACGCAAGGCGGCCAAGGAGCAAACGTCACTTGCTTTGGATGTGGAGAGAAAGGTCACTACAAGAACAAATGTCCAAGCAGTGGGAACCAAGGTCGTAGTAACCAGATTCGAGGGAATCAAAATCACAACCAAGGGAACCAGAAGCAGAATCAAGGGAATCGAGGAGGGAATAACCGAGCCACAACTAGTACTCCTGGAGGATTCACGGCACCTAGCAAAGTGTATCATCTCTGTGCTGAAGCTGCTGTGCAAGACAACAATGTTGTGACTGGTACGTTTCTAGTCAATAACAACTATGCTTCAGTACTATTTGATTCGGGTGCGGATAGGAGTTTTGTGTCGTCTATATTTAGTGAACGCCTAAATGTTACCCCTACTGCGTTAGACGTTAAGTATAATGTAGAATTAGCCGATGGGAAGTCCGTAACCACCGACGTTATTCTGAAAGGATGTAGTGTAAGGCTACAAGGTCGTTCGTTTAGTATCGACCTACTCCCTATAGAATTGGGAAGTTTTGACGTCATCATAGGAATGGATTGGATGTCGAAGCATCGCGCGGAGATTGTATGTCATGAGAAGTGTGTCCGTGTTCCTTATGGAAACGACGTACTCATCATACAAGGCGAAAGAAGTGGAGTGAAGAATGGATCAAGATTGGAAGTCATCTCATGTATCAGGACCCAAAGATACATTGAGAAGGGATGTCCGGTATTCTTGGTTCAAGTAACACAAAAGGAAGGAGAAGAAGATCACGAGAAGAAGGTGGAAGATGTACCGATCGTTAGAGACTTTCCGGACGTATTCCCAGAGGACTTACCCGGACTACCACCAGCACGGCAAGTGGAGTTTCACATCGAGCTTACACCAGGAGCCGCGCCTGTTGCTAGAGCCCCATACCGTCTAGCACCGGCCGAGATGACAGAGTTAGCTGAACAGATAAAGGAACTTTCTGACAAAGGTTTCATTAGACCAAGTTCCTCACCTTGGGGAGCGCCGGTCTTATTTGTCAAAAAGAAAGATGGATCCTTTAGAATGTGTATCGATTACCGAGAATTGAATAAGCTGACGATAAAGAACCGCTACCCATTGCCGAGGATTGACGATCTTTTCGACCAATTGCAAGGATCTAGCATATACTCGAAGATCGATTTAAGGTCAGGATATCATCAACTAAGGGTTAGAGAGGAAGACGTTCATAAAACGGCTTTTAGGACCCGGTACGGACACTACGAGTTCCAAGTTATGCCTTTTGGTTTGACAAACGCGCCTGCGGTATTCATGGATCTCATGAACCGAGTTTGCAAACCATACTTGGACAAGTTTGTGATTGTATTTATCGATGACATTCTCATCTATTCTCGTAATGAAGAAGAGCACAAGGAACATTTGAAGACCATATTAGAGCTGCTAAGGAAGGAGAAGTTATATGCAAAGTTTTCCAAATGTGAGTTTTGGATAAACACAGTGCAATTTCTTGGGCATGTGATCGACAGCAGTGGTATTCACGTTGATCCTGCTAAGATCGAGGCCGTAAAGGATTGGGCGACTCCAACAACACCCACGGAGATCCGTCAATTTTTAGGTCTTGCTGGTTACTATAGGAGATTCATTGAAGGTTTCTCCAAGATAGCTAAACCAATGACGGAATTGACTCAAAAGGATAAGAAGTTTGAGTGGAAGGAGGAACAAGATTTGGCATTCCAGACGTTGAAGCAGATGTTGTGTGAAGCACCTATAATAGCCCTACCGGAGGGTAATGAAGACTTTGTGGTGTATTGTGACGCATCTATAAAAGGGTTAGGTGCAGTACTTATGCAAAGGACTAAGGTCATAGCTTACGCATCAAGACAACTAAAAGTGCACGAGAAGAACTACACAACTCATGACCTAGAGTTGGGAGCAGTGGTGTTTGCCTTGAAGATTTGGAGACACTACCTTTATGGTACTAAGTGTGTTGTATTCACTGACCATAAGAGTCTACAACATATTTTGAACCAAAAGGAACTCAACATGAGACAACGACGTTGGCTAGAGTTGCTCAGTGATTACGATTGCGAGATCCGTTATCACCCGGGCAAGGCAAATGTCGTGGCCGACGCTTTGAGTCGAAAGGAGAGAGTTCTTAGGGTGAAGGCTTTAATGATGACCATTGACTTAGACCTTCCATCTTTAATTCTCAAGGCTCAGAAAGAAGCAGTCGAGGAAGAAATTCTCAAGACTGAAGATGTTGGAGGAATGATAAAGAAGTTGGAAGCACGTTCGGATGGAACGTTATGCCTTGATAATAGGAGTTGGTTACCATGCCATGGTGACCTACGATCCTTGATTATGCATGAGTCGCATAAGTCAAAGTACTCCATACATCCGGGATCTGACAAAATGTATCATGATCTGAAGATGTTGTATTGGTGGCCGAACATGAAGGCGGATATTGCTACATACGTTAGCAAGTGTTTGACTTGTGCCAAAGTCAAAGCCGAACATATGAAACCATCAGGATTATTGGTCCAACCCGAACTGCCAGAATGGAAGTGGGAAAGGATCACTATGGATTTCATTACCAAGCTACCAAAGACCGCAGCCGGATTCGACACGATTTGGGTAATCGTCGACCGACTCACCAAATCGGCTCATTTCCTACCCATCAAGGAGACTGATGGAATGGATAAGTTAGCAAGGACGTACTTGGAGGAAGTAGTCACGAAGCACGGTGTGCCTGTGTCTATAATCTCCGACCGAGACAGCCGATTTACTTCGCAGTTTTGGAAGTCACTGCAAAAGGCATTGGGAACGCAGTTGGATATGAGCACTGCGTACCATCCCCAAACTGACGGTCAAAGCGAACGGACCATTCAAACCTTAGAAGATATGCTGAGAGCTTGTGTGATTGACTTTGGAAATAGATGGGATAGACACCTACCTCTGGTGGAATTCTCATACAACAATAGTTATCACACTAGCATTAAGGCAGCGCCGTTCGAAGCACTGTATGGTAGGAAGTGTCGTTCACCCGTGTGTTGGGCAGAGGTCGGTGAAGCACAACTCACTGGACCCGAGATCATACACGAGACTACTGAGAAGATCTTTAAGATTAAGAGCCGTATGCAAGCCGCAAGGGATCGACAGAAGAGTTATGCTGATATGAGACGCAAACCCCTTGAGTTTGAAGTTGGTGATAAAGTCATGTTAAAGGTCTCACCTTGGAAAGGTGTGATTCGCTTTGGAAAGTGTGGAAAGTTAAACCCTCGTTACATTGGACCCTTCAAGATTATAGAGAGAATTGGTCCCGTAGCCTATCGTTTGGAATTACCCCAAGAACTTAGCCGAGTGCATAATGTGTTCCACATTTGCAATCTGAAGAAATGCTTAGCCGACGAAACACTCGTTATCCCTTTAGAAGAGATTCAACTCGACGACAAACTCAACTTCGTAGAAGAACCAGTAGAAGTTATGGACCGTCAAGTTAAACAACTCAAGCAAAGCCGTATACCTATTGTGAAGATCCGATGGAACGCGCGTAGAGGTCCAGAATACACGTGGGAACGTGAAGATCAATTCAAGAGCAAGTATCCTCATCTTTTCTCTAACCACCCTACTACAACAACGTCTTGATTTCGTGACGAAATCTCTAAAACATGGGAATACTGTGACATTCGTCAAATTTCCATCTTAATTTATTCATATAGTACGAGCACTTTAACTGTTTCCGACGAATTGTCGACAGGAACGTGTTAATTATTTTTGCTTTGCGGACAAAGCCCTTTTTAGGGAGAGCATATGTAACATCTCGAGTATTCGCGATTATTAAAGTTGAATGCAATACACCAAGTTGGTGGGCGTTTTATGTTTTGCCGTACGTTTATTTTGATATTTACTAGATTACGTGAAGTCTCGCACAATTGCCTTGTTTTGGGATCGTGTTTCAAACGGTTATTGAGTCATGTTTATTCAGATTCGTGTCTAAAACTTAACATCGTGAACCCGAGTCGAGTTGTATAAACTGTCACAGCATGTACATACATTGGGTATAAACTTTCATTTATATTTATTGCAAAACTTGCTATACAAGAGTCTCAAATTCAGTCACATGTCCAGCTACAAATAAACTTCATAGTTTATTTTCCCACTAACCACTAAAGGACAGCACACATGCCTAGTTTACCCCATTTGGGTATATCACAAGTTACCATTTTCAGTTTGAAGGTAACCCTAGACTAACAATACATGTTTATATACAAACCCAAAGTTTATCCAATGTCCAAATACAAGTTTATCACTGTCCAAATTACAAACACAAAAATCTGCACAAGTCATTCAAATACAACTCCTGGGTAGAGTGAAGATTAGGTCCAGCCGACCCACACGTCGCGTCCAACCTGCAAAACCGAAAGAGTCTTCCATCCCGTCCGAACCTGCAAACCGAAACATAACATCCCATTGTGAGTCTTTTCGTCTTTTCGTCTTTCCTTTATGAAGTCCTAGTTGTGCTCGTTTTGTACAAACCTGCGAATAAACAAACCAATGTGTTAGTCATTGTAAAGGTCTTATACTTTTAACTAAAAACTGAAATTTGTTAAACTTTATTACTGGTACTTGAAACATGTCTACAACTTTACTATTCTGTCAACCAAACCGAGACCCGACTTAGACCAAACCGAGACCCGACTTAGACCAAACCGAGACCCGACTTAGACCAAACCAAGACCACAATCAAGACCACAATCAAGAACCAAACCGAGACCCAATTAAAGGCCAAACCGAGACCCAATCAAGCCAAACCGAGAACCAAACCAAGCCAACCAAGTTTCTTACTTTCTGCCAAAACTATCAACAATCAATACCATCTAAACCAAATGTCTTAACCAATTTTATTTTACAGAAACACTCTTAAACCCTTAATCATGTCGCGGGTATAAAAACCCCCATTTCAAATCGAAACCCTAGAAATTAAAAACCCTTTTAAACATTTAATTAACATTTTCAACATTACAAAAACACCACACAAACATGAATAACAGCCGAATATAAAAACCCCCAATTTTATGAAAACCCTAGATTGACTTTTTATTAATTAAAACATTAATTAAACCTAATCTAAACCCAAACCCCATAGTTAATTTAATTAAAAACGAGTTATGCAAAAACCCCCAAATTTACCGAAACCCTAATTTTTATAAATCGATTTTATATTGAAATTAGTTTGATTTTATAATAGAAAACATCAATTAATTGTGTTTAAACCCGAGTTTGATAAAAACCCCCAAATATTTCAAAACCCTAAATTCGTTTATTTCAATCCGAGAACCATATGATTCACAACAAGTTTATACAAATCAATCAAACCCACTGATCTTTATTAAATCGAAAAATCAATTAACTTTTAAAAGAAAACAAGGAGAAACAAACTTATCTTTGATTGATGGCTGGAGATTAATGTGACCATAAGATGAACACATCAGAAAACCCAAATCGGTTTGATGTGGGGATTAAACCCCACATCTCACGCGATCTAAACACCTCAGACCACCCATATATGATTGTTATATCCCAACTGATAAGTTAATAGCCATAGAAAGGAATGAACCGGTCTAGATTTAAGAGAGAGAAGGGATTGGAGCGGTGGAGTTGTTATCGAGGGAAGAGAGAGAGAGTATAACTCTCTGTTATGGAGAGTTGTGTGTAAACACACGCATATCTACTCCCTTCGTTCCTTGTTTACTCCGCCCATGGGCCGGGCCGGGTCTAATGACCCTTGGGCCGGTTATTGAGAGAAGTATTGGACCCATTTTGGGCCTGGTATATTTATTTAGTTTGGTTAAAGCCCAAAACGAATTTTGTAAATTTAAGTTATAATTTAACCCGTGAAACCCGACCATTTAATAAACCGACTTTTATTTATCGTACTTTTTCGTAAACGTATGGTTTCGTCAAGCACAACTAGGGTGTCGAGTCTTTTAATAATATAATTATTCGTATCGTAACCCGATCCTCATAATTAAATAGGTCGCGGCTAGCGTAACCGTACTCTCGAGCTATTTTATCTTCGTTCTCTTTGCTGAATTAACGAGGTGAGTTTATAGCCCCATACTTTACTATTTTCACTGCTTTTTGGGGTGAGACATTGCTTGATTTTAACGTGTGAACACAAGTGCATTTACTGATTTATATATTAGTCTAAGTCCCACTAAAAACCCAGTTGCTTTGGCCCGTGAATCGTGAACCGTTAATTACTTTGTGTAAGCGCGAATGTAATGGATAGATCTATCGGGATTGACGTCCCTGTCTATCTTGTCCAACAAGGGGACAAGCGGGCACAGTTTCATTTGAGTCTGTGATAGGATGTCGTGGGTTTAGGCATCTAGTTTGGGCTACATTTATATGATTATACTGTCGGTGTTGTTAACGCTTCGGTGTCACGAGCTTAGACTGTAATAAATACTTTTGGGATGACTTTGTATCTGTTATATTGTCATCACTTTTGGGAAAATCTTGTGGTTCATTAAACATTTCCACTTAACTAAACCTATGAACTCACCAACTTTATGTTGACACTTTAGCAATGTTTTTCTCAGGTATTAAGAAGGAAGATGCTAAATGAGGTCTCATGCATTGCCGTCATTTCTTTGAAACAACGATCATTTGTACCATTTGAGAAAACTATGTTTTGTAACCGTATTCAGTTTATGCTTCCGCACTTTGTTAAAACTATTTATTTTATTAATTACAAGTGATCTATTTTCCGAACGTCTCATTTAGAGGTCGTTCTTTGTGACTATGTGCGTATGATAATCATGACGTCACCACTCCCTTGTCGCCATTATACTCTGATATTTTGGGAGTGTGACATTATGTCAAGATATGACCTTTATGAGGTCCCGAGAAGCAGTTTTAAAAGATTTTGTCCTTTAGCTAACTATTGATTAAATCGTCCTACTTTATTTTCAGCCTAAATAAACTATCGAAATAAGTCAAAAATGCATCCTCGTGATCATTCAAGACAATCATAAAATATAAGAGATACACCTAGGAATAAGGGAGTCTAAGTGAATAATTGGGCCACATGAGTTTGTGTTAGCTTACTAACTTATAATAACAATGATCTCGTTTATAAGCTTGGTGTGGGGAACGTGAAACTTGAGGGTGATAAACATTCATGACGACCAAAGCCCTAATGTAAGTCTTCGATCTCTTAGTTGATTCTTCCTTCTTGTATTTTGCAATTTTCTAATCTTTTTGGTTTCCTTAGTATTTAGTATTTAATAAAGGCCAAGGTAGGTTAATTATTATGAAAAACGTAAACCGTGCTTTGAAATTAATACATTGCATGAGGGCATTGCAATGGTCAAGTGTAGGGGATTTAATAAGTGTGAAAACACTTATCCTTTTACCACTTATTTCTAATAATAACAAGACCAAAACGTGTATTTAATGTTGTAAAAGGTGGAATTATGCGTGGTTTGTGTTTTAGGACAAATATATGAAAAAGGAAGAAAACACGGGCTTTTATCGAAGAAAAGGACAAAAGACGAAGTCAAAAGGTCAAAAGTGCAAGAAGAACGGAAGTCAAAAGCCTATTCTGAAGATTTATCGAAGAAAAAGTGTAAAGACGGAAGTTTAACGAAGTCGAAGAACCAAGTCTACTAAAAGAAGAAAATTAGAAGACGAGTTCAAGTTATCATTCGATTAATCCCGAGACAAAGTCTAGAAAGACGAGTTATTTAAAAGACGAGAAGACAAGAAGAAAAGAGGAAGAAACAAGCACCTTCCCCTTCCCATATATATAGTTTTCTAAATGGTCATTAACGAGGAGTCTTTTTATTTTTTAGTAGGTAATTAGTGTGTTTTTATTTTTCCTCTCTCTAGCTTTTCTTTCAAGCTTTTTAATCTTTCACCTTAATCTTGTAATCTTGAATCTTAATCTTTAATATAATCAAGCTTTTTAATAAATTCTCATTCTACCTTTCTTAATCATAATCTATTGTTTTGCTTAATTAATCATGTAGTTGGTTTAATTTTGTTGATGGTGTGATTGGTTTGCTTATTGGATTGTGCTTATTGAGTTGGTATGTTTGAGGTTTATAGATTATTGTGCTTATTGTTTATTTATTTTTTATATTTGTTAGTTTTTAAATAAGTTGATTTTGGTAGATTAATATTTTTATAAAAAGTTGATTTTAAATAATTTGATTATTTAGTGTTTTTAAAAGTTTTTAAATTGTGTCTTATTAGCTTTTTCTAAAAATTGATTTGGTTTAAGTTTTGGTAAGTGCTTATTTGATTTTTGCTTATTTTGTATTAATCCGGGTTCTCAAAACCCTTTTATTCCGAACTATATTCAATACCCCATTATCCCGACTTGTATCACAAACCTTCATTCCGACTTAACATTCATTTTCCCTGCAAAACAAAACTATATATCTCGAATTAGGTATAGGATTGTCTTGTTCCGAATTACATGAGAAACACATATTCCGAATTAAGTCAAGGATCTTCATTCTGGATTGTATGCCAAAAGTGAATTCCGGATTAGGTGGTGGGATTCTCGATTCCGGATTACAAGCAAGAGTTTCCTATTCCGGATTAGGTCAGGGAGAACGGATCCCGAATTAAGTCTACGTTCAGCATTCCGAATTAGTTGGGGATTCAGATTCCGGATTACGTCAAGAACATGTATTCTGAACTACGTGCAAGATAAGGATTCCGGATTAGGTTTAGCACTACACATTCTGAACTACGTTCAGGACACACATTCCGACTTGTGTGTAAGATTTGGATTCCGAATTAAGTTGGAGACTATGGATTCCGGATAAGGTTCAGTTTCTTCATTCCGAATTATACCTTGGTTCATTATTCCGGATTGTGTGAGTGAAGCACATTCTGGATTAGTTACATATTCTACGTTCCGACTTATGTTTTCATTTTTGTTTCCCGACTTATTTTCAAACTTAATTTTTCCCGCCAATTTGTACCTAGTTTAATTTTTAAACATTTTCACTTAGTTTAATTTTCAAGTTATTTTTATCAAGCTTACATTTTTATAAAATTTTAATTTTCAAATTTACTTTTAAATTTTTATTTTTTCGTCATTTATCTTTTAAGTTTTCATTTTTAGTTTAACTTTTAAAGCTTTCATTTTTACCCATCGACATTTACATTTTCACTTTTAAAATGATAATTATCTTTAGTTTCTTTCACCAAGTTCTATTTTGAAGCATTTATTCTGGACAAGCAATCAAGGTTAGACATTCTTCTTCTATTTCTATTAGCTTTTACGTTTATATTATTAGTAGACTTAGAAAATCAAGCTCCCTCTTTTAGTGACCAACACCAAAGATTCCACCTTAAACCGTGATCAATTCGATTAGATACCGAGAACGATTAAGTACACATATGCAAAACCATTATATCAATTACTGAAGCTGAAAGACTGATATGCGGAGAGTGATGAAAACTGTAGAAAATCTGATAAGTCTGATTTATAAATAATAAAACTGAACTGTTATCTGTTAAATCTAAAAACATGCATTTACTGTATTTTAATTGCCAATATCTTATATAGGTCATGTGTTGTAACAACTGTTGCATGAATAACTGGAGGGGTGACCTCGTCATGCTGTAGAGGGGTGACCTCTAAATAACTGTGATGGGTGGAGGGATCAGCTCCAATGTGAAGGATGTAGAGCACACACCACATTCATCTGATAACTGTAAACTGATAAGACTAGGATGCATCCATACACCCCACTAATAAAGCTGATAAAATGGCCAAGCTGAATTGAGTGGAACGCTGCGGGATATCACTCTCCCGCAGGTGAGTCACGACACTGGTGCCTCAAGTGTCATGGTTACGGTACCTCCGTAACTAGTACTACTGACTGATCATGCTTGTATATAAGGCTCAGGCAATATCTTAGTTATTAAAACAATTTCAGATAATTTATAACATATAGTGAGGAAAACATTTGGCTGCAGATGGGGAATCCTAATCATGCATAGAAGGAAGTCCTTACTGAAAGGATAGAACATCCGTACCTCGTGTCCAGTATTAAAATAAGAGTAAAAGCTGAAGAATTGACTCCGATTTCACGGTTACTACATAAATAAGGGACGTGAAATGAGTTGTCTGATTACTGTTTATTGTTTATTATGGTCTTAATTCATTTTGTGTGTTCTCGTATTATTTTACTGGTTGCGTATAAACTGATAAATCAGACTGTTCATGAAATGTTTACTGATTAGTATATATCCTGTATTCCTGGTTACTTTGTATTACACTGTGTTCTGATAAACACGGTACTACTATATATAGAAACCTACCATAAAAAGAAAGTTTCCTAAAATAGTACGTTCTTAAAAAAAAGTTATCCAAAATAGTTTCATAAATAATTAAATCGTTTTATAAAAATCAAGTATTAAATAACAATTTCATATAAAGTGATTAACTTTAATAAACGCTAATTAAATTAAAGTGAAAAGGTTTATAACTTGATTAATTCATTTAAAACAATTTAATTAAAATATACTTTTAAAATCGCTAAAACGTACGCGTCTTGTTAAATTTTTCGTGTCACCCAAACCCG
Source organism: Glebionis coronaria (assembly GCA_025667525.1). Taxonomy (NCBI): domain Eukaryota; kingdom Viridiplantae; phylum Streptophyta; class Magnoliopsida; order Asterales; family Asteraceae; genus Glebionis; species Glebionis coronaria. The sequence continues at coordinate 185,506,892 of CM046882.1, forward strand.
AACCAAAGCTAAACCAAACTGGCCCACATCATGGTTACCTTGCTGTTCTTAAGGTTCCCACTGCTTTTATTTATAAAAGTTCCCACTTCTAATTATTCTATTCCCACCGCTAGTTATTATGTTCCCACCGTTAGTGTTTTCTTCTCATAACCCCAAACACCCCTGTTGGAAACTGCAGTCCCAAACGCACCCCTGCTGGAACTGCAGTCCCAAAAGCACCCCTGTTGTCAAAACAAAACCCCAAACGCCCCTGGTGGGCTGGATGCTGCTTGCGGCTGCGAAAAGGAACCCATCCGCTGCACCCTTAAGGCTTGCGCCCGGCTTGAGAAAACCCCACCGAGACCCTAGAGGTCTCGGTTCACGTGCAACCAGCAAAACCCAACCACAAAGGACTGATTTCATGTATAATGATTATGATTCATGTGTTCTTGATCACTATATCAAATAAAATCGGAATTAAGGAATAAGGAGAAAAGAAAATGATTACCAATAATCTAGATTAGGGATACCAATAACAATGTTCGACCAATACTGAAAATTGACCCGACACCCTTTCTTGGTTCTCCAGCCGGCGGCATACCCTAGCACAAACCCTAATTTCTTTTTCTTTTTTTTTCTCTGAAAGTGACAAAGGGCTCCCGCTCCTTTTTTTTGTTACGTTCAGGCTAAACCACAAATGGGCCGCAACCCTTCTTCTTTCTTTTTTTTTGGTTTTGGGCTGGGCCCAAGCCCACTAATTCTTTTCTTTCCTTTTTCTCTAATAAAACCGACGACCCAATTTATGTATATATTTTTTTTTCTTTACGTAATTCATATTTGATTCTCGCGTTCTAGTTTTTTGACAACAATATAATACTTTCTGTAATATATTTATATCTACGTCCTATAATATTTTCTGTGTAAATACTGTTAACGTTTAATTCAAGTTAAAGCTGACTACGCGTATTTAATATTATGGAATTTTTAAATACGAGTTTTACATATGGTCTAGTAGTCGGTTTTGAATATTCGCGGAAATCGGGTTTCACAAAATTACTTTCCAAAGGTTAAAACGCACACAAAACGAATATACATATGGTCCCGACTCAACTTAACACGTACAGAAAAATAAAAACTTCGAAAAACTCAAATATCGATCAATCGATAATAAAAGATAAATTTTGGGCATCCGTCGGTATCGTAGTCGTTATCGGTTCTTTTTAAATCATCAAACGTATAATTATGACCTCCAACATTGGTTTCAACTTAAACCGTCAAACATATTACCAACAAAATTTCTTAAAAATTTCAAAAATATACGTAAATTAGGATTAAATAATGACGTTAGGTTCGGGGTATCATATAATTAATAATGAAAATGCATGGTTTATTAATTAATAATATATCAAAGTTAATTCAATAAAACTTTACCTTATATCAATTAATTAAATTAAGCATGGTTTTTAATTTAATTAAGTCAAATAAAATACTTAGGTTATAACATGTATTATTAATTTTTATAATATAACCTAAGGCATGAATTAATTAATTAAATAAGGTGCTTGTAAATTAAATTAATTAATTAACCGATAAAATAAATGGCTAAATAACATTGTATCCCGAGACCACCAAACCGAGCACCAAACACCACCACTCAGCCAGTGGCTTGTGGTGGTGGTGACCGACGGCTTTTGCCACTGCTAGGCTACGGTTCACACCGGCCTAGCCGGTGCTCCCTCGCCGAGCCAAACTACCCATCGAGACCTTCCAAGGTCTCGGTTCCCACTGTTTCGCCAAGGGTTCCCCCTGTTGGGGACCTTGGCTTGCGGCTGACCTCATACAAACACCACCGCCCCATGAAGGGTTGCGGCTGGTGGTACCAAAAGGCCACCGAGAGCCTTGTGCTCTCGGTTGTGTGCGCTAAACCAAAACAAACACCCAACAGACCTTTTTTCTTGATTACCCCATAATCATAACATGTTTATTTTTATGTTTTTAAGATTCGTGTTCATATAATCGAAATAAAAATAAAAAGATTAAGGTTTAGTTAATACCAAATGCGTGGATGAAAAGAGAATCGAAACACGAACACGCATACGTAATAAGAAAAGATCAAATCACCAAAAATCGTCCTTGTGTGTTGGTTGACTGTCGCGGCTCAAAGGAAGAAGGGGGCTAGGGTTTGTTTAGTTTTTCTAAAAAAATTGGTATTATGAAAATCCCTGGAGATTAATGTTTACTTGTGGATTACAAAATGGGCCGGGCCATGAGGCCCTCCCTTTCTTTCTTTGTTGCCGCGGACACCACAAGCCCAAACACCAATTCATATGTTTTTTGTGTTAAATGATACTCGTGAATGTTCGTGTTTTAAATGTCGTGAATTAAATATTATACGTAATATTTAACGTGCATTAATAATATACGTAGTTCTTGTTTTAATGTTCGTGACACGTGCCGTATATTATAAATGGAAAGTTTTAATTTATTCGTGTTTTTAGTGTACTGTTTATAGTATTTTATGCGGGTTTTACAGAAGATGTCATCCTTGAATCTTCAACAGCCCCCTCTCAAATAATTAGACCAACATTTTCTTTGGGACAACATAATTAGCACCAGATGATAGCTCATCTAAAACAGAAATAGAACCTTTTTTCACTTCTTGATTTAAAACAATTGTTTTTCCAACAAATGCACCACCAACACAAGCAAAAGACGATGCAGTATCCTGTAGGTGTTCTGCTAAAAAACAACATCCTTGTGAGCCATTTTTTATTCAATATATTTTACTACATAAGTGGAATAAGCACCAAGTTTTATAGAAATGCAAAGGACACATGTCAAGCCTAGTATACAATTAACATTTATGTTGGACTCTAGTTGTGGTTCATGCAAGAAACTTATAAAACAGTAATAATGTAAACAAGTGTGTCTCATGCAACAATATTAGCAAACAGAGTTATCAAAGTTTAGATTACCGGCATAGCAAGAAGAAATTAATGCAAAAATAAAACCTAGATGAACTATGAATAATCAAACATCTCTAGCAAAAAAAAAGTCCTTGATACTTTAACAAAGCAAAAAAGAAATGAAAAAAAAGCATATTTTATTTTGACGTAAAATTAAAAACGACAACTATTACAATTACATTAAATACAAACACACTAAACAGCCAAACGTAAAGCACTTCCATGAATCTTGGCCATTTCTACTCTCTTCGTATCCATAAACAAATTTTGCCTTATCATTCATATTTCATTCGACATCTTTCATTATCAAACGAATAGATACAGTAGTTGCTATATCTATTCAACACCCATGCTAAATTGAAAGCCACTGTTAGTCATCTTAAAATTGTTGATACATGCAGCTTTCTTAGCAGTGGATTCTTTTATAACAATTGCTAGCCTTTCAAAAGCTTACAACATTTTGGAGTCTTCAGTAATCAGCTCATTCAACGTTTCTACATGACGTTTAAATCGTTGACCGCCGAATGAAGAACTTTTCTCATCCATTTATCCAGAATAAAGATAACTGACATCCATAACAATATAAATTTATAAAGAACTGATTTTGAAACAAAATGTTTATGTGTAGTAAAAATCATTACAGACTTTTTCTAACACTAATCAAAATGTCTACATACATAAAATAATAGCTCACACGCATGAAAAAAACATATTACCAAACACATCATCTCAGATTCTTTAAAAATGCTAAGCTAAAAAAACCTGGAACAATGAAAGGTGAGTTTTTAGTCATTGTATAAGGCTACCCACAACAGCGATCTAGTGCGACTTTCTTTTTTTCTGCCACGTCAACTTTCTCTCTCTGACGATCTATAACGACCTATTTGCCACAACAAGGCGACCTAGTTCATTTTAAAAAAAAATTAATAAAAAAATACGCCTTTCTTTTTTTTAATAAATACCATATTTTCACATACAAAATTTTCAACACAACTATCTACCAATACTTTTAACTTTCATTATTTTTATACACAATTTCAAAAATCAAATGACGTGCTCCCTCCACACACCGTTGACGATATCAAAGCTATGGTTCAGAAACAAATCGATGAAGAAAAATCTCGACAGCTTACGCTCACCACGTTAGCCTTCGATTTCGATAACGCAAGTTATGATAAAACGAACCTGCGCACAACATATGATAAGTGGCGTGATATTTCTCCATCGAAACGTGTTTTAATCGACATGTTTCTAAAAAAAGAAGCTGACAATGATGACGACATGCAAAAAGCCTTGTTTGTAAAGATGGAAAAAATGGAGGCTCAAATTCAAAGTAAAATTGAATGGCTGAATAACCTTACTTCCAAGACTCATATCGGTTCTTCATCACAACAACACCGACACTGATATATTTCTCCGGATCCACCATATCCAATTGTAAACAACTCAAATGACTTATTTACTGACATTCAGCTGCTTTAACTATACCAAAATGAACATGTATTGAGAGAAACACTAGAAGAAGAAGCTAGGGCACAAAGAGAGTGAGGAGAGAAACTTAGGGTCGAAGAAGCTGAACAAGCACAACTCTGGTCAGAGTTTTTTTCTAGAGAACCATCGAATTCGAATCTGAGAACGGATTAATGGTATTACATATTTGTATTTATCTATCTACTAGTGTAGTTCCTTTCATATTGTATTTGAATTTCAGTATTTTAATATTTTACGTATGAAATAAATGTTTTAATTTCGAATATAAATTTTTTACAGGTTTACATTTTTATTTACGTATTTAGTTTACGAATTTAAATTAAGAAGTAAATAAAATAAAGTATATTTGGCGGTAATTTTCTCACAACCGGTGTATATGATTTAAATTTTAAATTTAATTTATTTAATTTTTAACTTTGAAACAGTGAAAAAAAAAACTTTCTTTAATTTTCAAATAGATCGTAGTTGTGATTCAATAAACTCGATCGATCGGTCATCGCAATATTCTTACACAATACGAAGTCGATCGAGAGTACGTCGCGGGCAGCCAATGGTAAGCTATAATTTACCAAAAGTCCCAATATTTTTATATATAGGTTAAATATGTATTTAAGGTATAGTAATAAATAAAGAAAAGATGAGATAAACACAAAAATCTGACAAACACCCTCATATTCTTACACCAATACACATATACACACAGACATCCCCATTTCCCTTTGCCACCTTTTCCTTTTACCTTTCTTTTTTATTTCTTTAAAACCCTCTTCTTCACTTTTCTCTTTCTTAAACCCACTTTCATTTTTTCATTCCACAAAACATTCTGATAAATCTTCACAAGGTAATAATATACCACATATTCTCTGCATATACCCTGCTGTTTCATCAATCTTTTTTTTTATGCGTATATGGGTTTTGTTTTTTACTTGAGTATTAATTTTAATGTTAAATTTGTCTTTGTTATGTTTTCTTGTTTGTATATATTGAATGAAAGTGTTTCATACCCATTAAGTTTAATTTTTTTAGCTGAAAGTATTGTTATGTGTTTCTTTTAATTTTTTTTGTTATGTGGGTTTAATGTTGATTTTTAATGTATGTGTTTTTGTTTAGGGGTTTGATAGGTCAAGATTATTTAGATCTACAGCTTTGAAGTCTGCTTAGTTTTATAAGGTAGTGAACCCTAATACATGCCTTTTTTTTCCTATGAACCTTGGATTCCCTAAAAGATTTTATGCTGTTTGATACCTAAAGTCGCATACTTTTTGCTTTATGGATGTGTTTGGATATGCGTTTTAACAGTTGCAGTAACTTATTTAGGATCAATAGTAAAACTATTATTTATAAAAGGGATAATTTGTAGTATATATTAAGGTCACTTGAGTATATTCAAAGTTCTGTTCATACCAAACCTGGCCAAAACACATGCTAGATGACCAAAATGGCAAAAGCTATCTAAATTTGTTGATTCGTTATTTTTTGCTTTGGATGATTGCTTTTCCAACTTGTTTTTGGCCGCATATGGTCTAAAGGAACCGACAACATACTTATGTGACCTATCAAGTAGTTTCCAAATTCCAACTTTCAATGGTTTGGTGGCCTCAATGAAAAGTTTAAATAGTAGCGTTTATATGACATCTTTTATGATAGGAAATGTATCACTAGCTTTAATATTCTGGCTATGTATCACTAGCTGAACTAGTTTGTGGTATAAAAATTGATTTATTTTTTTTCCGCAAACATGGTAGTTTACCTGCATACTGCTAGCTCTAAAGTGATTGCTCATTGATTGTTCAGTTAAAATGTAAATTTACCTACATAGCATCACTTCTAATTAGATTATAATTAAAATAGATGTGGTAAAATTTTTAACTTAGGTACTTTAAATTAATGGAATGGGATTCAAACCAGTGAAATGGGTATACTTATTAAGGTTTGAATTTGATCAGACAGGTTATAGTTTATTTTAAAAGACGAGATTGTCGAACTATAAAATGCATACTGACCTGCCAGTTTTTACCACCTTACCAAAATCAAATTGTAGAATGCATTATCAGGGGCGGAGCTAGGGGGGTTCCTGGGGATGCACGGGAACCCGGTGGAACTTTGTCGCGTAGTGTATATATTTGCTAAAAATCTCTATTTCTTCAAAATGAACCCGGTCCTAAAATTATGTGCTACATAGATACTCGTATTAAAAATTTTGTGCACCCGATGATTTTATACTCTGGCTCCTCCCTCCGAACTCCTGTGTAATGATTTGTTTTCTTACGTTTTACATTGTTTGCGATCTAATCCCTTATAATGGAACTTTCAGATGATGAATAAACCTCCTCAAATGCCTCCCCAGATGATGGGTAGGCCTCCCCCGCAAGATGATTTTTCCCTCAAAGAGACCAAACCGCATCTCGGTGGAAGCAAAATTACTGGCGATAAACTCACAAGCACATACGACCTCGTGGAACAAATGCAGTACTTATATGTTCGTGTGGTCAAAGCAAAAGATTTACCTGCAAAGGATTTGACGGGTAGTTGTGACCCGTATGTTGAGGTCAGGATGGGAAACTATAAGGGCACAACCCGTCATTTTGAGAAAAACACACACCCTGAATGGAACCAGGTTTTCTCTTTCTCAAAAGACCGAATTCAAGCCACTATGCTTGAAGTCATAGTAAAAGATAAAGATGTTTTAAAAGATGATTTTATAGGTGGAGTTATATTCGATCTTAATGAGGTACCTAAACGGGTCCCACCCGATAGTCCTTTAGCTCCACAGTGGTACAGGTTAGCAGACCGCAAAGGGGACAAACTTAAGGGTGAGCTTATGTTGGCGGTTTGGTGGGGCACACAAGCTGATGAAGCGTTTCCTGAAGCATGGCATTCAGATGCTGCAGCTGTTAGTGCAGACGGGCTTGCTAACATCAAGTCAAAAGTTTATTTGTCACCGAAACTTTGGTATCTTAGAGTTAACGTAATCGAAGCACAAGACTTGATACCAAACGATAAAACACGGTTTCCAGAAGTTTATGTTAAAGCCATGTTAGGAAATCAGGTTTTGAGGACTCGGGTTTCCATGAGCAAGACGATTAACCCGTTATGGAATGAGGATTTGATGTTTGTAGTATCAGAACCATTTGAAGAACCGTTGATTTTAAGTGTAGAGGATCGTGTGGCACCCAATAAAGATGAGGTTCTTGGAAGGTGTGCAATCCCGTTGCAATATGTTGACAGGAGGCTTGATCATAAAGCGATTAACACGCGATGGTTTAATCTTGAAAAACATGTTGTGATTGACGGTGAAAAGAAGAAAGAAGTTAAGTTTGCTAGCAGGATTCATATGCGGGTTTGTTTAGAGGGTGGGTATCACGTTCTTGATGAGTCGACTCATTATAGTAGCGATCTTAGACCAACTGCTAAACAGTTGTGGAAAAATAGTATTGGGGTTCTCGAGGTAGGAATATTGAGTGCTAACGGTTTGTCACCAATGAAAACGAAAGATGGCAGGGACACAACTGATGCTTATTGTGTTGCGAAGTATGGTACCAAATGGGTTAGAACTCGAACCATAATTGACAGTTTCACACCTAAATGGAACGAGCAGTACACATGGGAAGTTTTTGACCCATGTACTGTTATAACTATCGGGGTGTTCGATAATTGTCATTTACAAGGTTTGGATAAGCCCGGTGGGGCCCGAGATTCAAGAATCGGGAAAGTGCGAATTCGGCTGTCTACCCTCGAAACTGACCGAGTTTACACCCATTCGTATCCGCTACTAGTTTTGCATCCAACTGGGGTTAAGAAAATGGGGGAGATCCATTTAGCTGTTCGGTTTACATGCTCGTCTCTAATGAACATGATGCATATGTACTCGCAACCGTTGTTACCCAAAATGCATTATATACACCCGTTAACCGTGAGCCAGCTTGATAGCTTGAGGCACCAAGCGACTCAGATTGTGTCAATGAGGTTAAGCCGGGCTGAACCGCCTTTAAGAAAGGAGATTGTGGAGTATATGCTCGATGTTGGGTCCCACATGTGGAGTATGAGAAGAAGTAAAGCAAATTTCTTGAGAATCATGAGTGTTTTAGGTAGTTTGATTGCTATTGGGAAATGGTTCGATCAGATTTGCACTTGGAAAAACCCAATAACCACTGTTCTTATTCATGTCCTTTTCGTGATCTTGGTCTTATACCCGGAGCTTATCTTACCGACAATTTTTCTTTACCTTTTCTTAATCGGGATCTGGTATTACAGATGGAAGCCGAGAAACCCACCCCACATGGACACACGTCTTTCATGTGCAGAGAACGCTCACCCTGATGAGTTAGATGAAGAATTCGATACGTTCCCGACTTCCCGTAATCCTGATATCATCCGTATGCGGTATGATCGGCTCAGAAGTATTGCTGGTAGGATGCAGACGGTTGTTGGTGATCTGGCAACACAAGGAGAGCGGTTTCAGTCTTTAATTAGCTGGAGAGACCCTAGAGCTACTGCACTCTTCGTGATTTTCTGTTTGCTTGCTGCTATTATTCTTTATGTAACCCCTTTTCAGGTTCTCGCACTTTTTACAGGGTTTTACTGGCTAAGACACCCAAGGTTCCGTCATAAGCTACCTTCGACACCACTCAACTTCTTTAGAAGGTTACCTGCGAGAACCGACTGCATGCTGTGAGCAAAAAGAAGCAACTTTTTCCCAAGTTTAACCAAGATTGGCAGCCGAGGTGTAAAAACCATCTTTTTTCTCGTATGTTTACTATTGATGTTTGAATTGTATCTTTGGGATCTTATGGTTCATTGCTAGACTCTTTTAAATCTTAGTTCAGCTCCAATGACTTATAGCGTCGTAGGTTTTCATGTTTAATCAAGTCTCTCCAGATTTTTCCTGTTTGCCATTTCGCGTGCTAACATAATTTGTCTATACTAAGGTCTGCTGTTATGGGTAGTGTTTTGTTATGAACTTGTGATTTGAAAATAACTTGGTACGAGTTAACGAGTGTATGACTGAAGAGAGGGCTTGGTTTTAATATGGACCCAAGAACATGGTTTTCCTTCCAAAAGCATTTATAACAAGGTGTGTTTATAAAGATTTAATGAAAGTGACAGTAATGGACAGTAATTTGTTTTATTCTTGATGTTACATAATATGATGACTTAATCAAACCTGTTTGTAAATGATTCTGAAGCTTGGGCTTTCTTGAGCAGTGACAGACCACAATCGGTGCAAGTAGAAATAGATTGAAAGTTATGATGGATTCGCAATCATGATTCTTACGTGAAAATAGATTTTAAGGCAATTAGTAGAGAGGAATTGGATAAATTTTCAAAATGGGGTATCCAACCTGACTGATAAGTTGCTCAAAAAAAAACCCGACTGATAAGAATGAGCTTTCCATTACTATATAAAACATCTTCAATAACCTTTTCAATGAGTTTTCCATCTAAATTTTCGAAATTGATTGAAAGTTATGATGGATTCGCAACCATCTCATAACCTTTTCATTACCAAACCTGTATGACACTACTTCCGTTTCAAAATAAATGTACATTTTCACTCAGAAAGTTTGAAGAACACTTTTGTTGAAAGTCTTTGATCTGTTCCTGGTTTGCAGTTTTGGTTGTTTGTTTGTGACTTTGTGTGCAGGGACTAAAGTGTAGCTGCAAGAAGTTTAGAGGGACTAAAGTGTCAAGTTGAGGAAAGATGAGGGACTGCGATTGCTAAAGTGTGGAAGTCGTTGAAATGGAGTATATAAGCTGGTCAAACGAGCTAACCACGTTATAACTCAATCATACTTTCTCTCTCGTTTTACACATAGTTATCAGATTGTTTGTTCTTGGTGATTGAGATCATCTTTGATCTTTTGTAATTTTGTTTTTCTGTTTGAATCTTGTAAAACTATTATCAATTAGATAATAGACTCATATCAGCTTTAATCTGTGGTGGGTTTTTTGTTTTAATAAAAGTTGATTTGAGAATCATATCTGGGTTTTATAAATCTTAACATGGTATCGGAGCCAGGTTTCATCACCTTGCTTTGATATTGTGATTTTCACCATTAAAACGTTTTTGGTTTTCTGAAATTTGGGGTTTTTTTAAAATTGAGAGGTTTTTGATTGATTAACTAGTGTTAATTGATTGGTTTCGTGGTTAATTCATCATTTCTGGCATTCTTGATCATTAGTCCTAATTTCTTGAAAAATTAGGGTTTGGTGATTTTTTTGGGATCTGCTTGATTGAGGTTCGATTGGAGTTGATATTTGGTTGCTTTGTTCGATTGGTGATTTTGGTGGTTTGCCCTAATTTCTTGAAAAATTAGGGTTTGGTTCTGGGTTCTTGATTATTCTTTGACTAAGTGAATCAAAGAATAATTAAGGCAGTCTTCCGCTGGTTCTATAGCTCCGTAACACCTCCTTTACTTTTTATATCTCTTTTGTTGATTCTTGTTTGGTTTTGTTGATTCTTGTTTTTTTGTTAGTAGTGTAATATTTTCTTCGTGTCTTGTCAATCTTTAGCCCTTGACCTACCATCTTGAATGATTTGGAAACCTGGAACTAAACGGGATTGATTTTGACTTCTTTATTGTTTCTGTTATTAGTTGTTTTTTGCGATTGCTTATGTCTGTTTATGGTATGTCTGAGGAAGAGTATGAGCATGGTAGTGATGGCTATAGTACAGATGCAACTGATGCATCTGTTACTAAGATTAGTCGATTGGATCTTAGTGATCCTTTGCATCTTCATCCTAATGATTCTGCATCTTTAACTGTTGTGTCTGTTAAACTTAAGAATACTGAAAATTATCAAGTGTGGTCTTGTGCTATGTTGCTTGCTCTTGAGGGTAAAAATAAAACTAATTTTATTGATGGATCTTGTAAAAGATCCAATGTTGATGAAGTTTTGGGTAGGCAATGGGATAGAGTTAATGCTATTGTGCTTGGTTGGATTTTAAATTCCATCACTAAGGAGTTGTTCTTGGGTCAAATTTTTTCTAAAAGGGCTAAACATGTTTGGGATGAACTTAAAAAAACCTATGAAAAAGTGGATGGTTCTGTCACTTTTAATCTACATCATAAAATTCATTCTTTATCTCAAAATGGGTCTGTTTTGGCTGATTATTATCATAAACTTAGGGGTTGTTTCTTTTTTATTTACAAAAAGTACTAATTCCATATGACATCCTTTTAGATATAGAAATGGTGTCCCCACAAGATGTTGTGTTATTTCTTTTTTCTGCTATATTAACATCTCAAATGCAATAAATGACTAGTTTACCCTCAAACTATTTCATTGTTGCTTCATACTATTTTCAAGATCTCAGATCTAGAAAAAAAAAATATGCTGCTGTGATTTCTTACTAAAAAAATGCAACTGCTCCTAAAATCAACTACTATAATATATACATATGAAAATAGAAAGAAAACAATTCAACTTTAACAAACCACTTTGATAGATTTCCTCAGCAAACTCAAAGTCAATTTCACATAAGATTTTCTGGCCTATATAATCTACTTTTGTATATGAACATAAACGTGAAGGTGCCTTGATTTAAACCGATATGGACGACTAAAAGGTAATAAAAAGACAACTAGGATGTTGGTCTTGTGTTTTAACAGTAAGGAAAACCACCGTGGGGTTGTTTGGATGAGACAGATTTCCGGCTTGGAGGTGGCAACATAATAACGATGGAGATGAGGTGTCACTGAACAGTGATTTGAAGAGGATGCTGGGAAATAAACGTCACATATAGGTTATGGAGAATCGAGGAAAGAGAAAATGAAAGAGGATAGTTTGGTCCAAGAAAATATGTATTCACCTCTGGTTTAGGAGGACACCACTTTTTATCCTCTCTCGACATAGATGCTCATATGGTTTTGAGTGGAAAAAGAAACACTCCAATATAGATGGGCCCACTTATTTCTGTTTCCAAAAGGCTAATAAGTAAAAAAGAAATGGCCCCTTAATGCCCTTTGGAAACAGTTTGATGCTCTTGTGCAACTTCCTAGGTGTACTTGTCATGCTGCTGAGGACTTTAAGAAACATAATCAGTTAATGAAACTAACGCAATTTTTAATGGGAATTGATGATTCTTATATGCAAATAAGAAGTAGTATTCTCTCTAGAGATCCTTTACCTGATGTTAAAAGTTCTTATGCTATTATTTCTAGTGAGGAGTCTCATAGAGTTATGTCTGGCTCAGGGTCTTCCCAAAGGAGTCAGTCCTATGTGTTTAACTTTAGTGTGAATAGAGGTAGTGTTCAAAGACCTATGATGAGACTGCTTTTATACATAGTCTCATCGTCCAATTAGGGCTTAAAATGCATTAAATATCATCAAAATACCCAAATATATGCTTGTGTTTGTTGCTTGTGTATTTTAGGTACGGATATTGAGAAAATGACAAAAGATCACAAGAATCAAGCAAAAACGAACACGGGAAACGAAGCCGCACAATGAACCAAGCCCTAATGAAGAATTTTCCAAAGAAAACCCTTGAAGATTTGAAGAATTATGAAGATTGGTCCTCCAAGTTTGAAGAATTGACACTTTATACCCTTGTATCTTCATAATTACAAGTTTGGTCCCTAAAGTTTGTCAAAATTACAAAAAAGACCCTTAACTTTGAAGAATTGGCAAATTTAGTCCCTCAACAAAACTAAATTATCAATAATGGTCCTCCAAGAAGTCAACAAACAAGTCAAAGCCTTGAAGTATGAAGACATGTCAAGAACAGCCCTTGAAATATGAAGAAATTGCATTTTAAGTCCTTGATTCAAGTTTGGAAGTATTTGTGCCAAAAATGACAACTGCCCTAAAGTTGTTATGTGTTATTTAGGCGTTGAGGGCTATTATTACAAAGTGAAAGAAACTAAAACCTATGGGGACCTAATCTGCCCAGACAACCTAAGTCCATCCACCCACTCACAAACTGCCACATCACCAACCTTAAACCCTCCACCAATCATACACTTCCCTTCCTCCACGTCACAAATCCACTCACCCCTTTATTAATTAACTTAAACCTGGTTAAGTTTTGGTGGCAAACACAAAAATTTAAAAACTTTAATTTTTTTTTCAGATTAAACACGCCCTAAACCAACATAAACCCTAATCCCTAAAAACCTTAAAACAAAGGGTTAATTGTTAATCTTTTCCAGATTGATAATTAACTACACTCTCATCACAACCCACCTCCCCAAAATGTCACCATCCCCTCCCATGTGTCTCTTCAACCCTCCCCTGCCCCACAAAGAATAAGCAAACAAAATTCTCTAGTCCATCCAACGGCTCTCCTTCATTTCTTGGCCCCAAAGGAGTCTACAAACGATCAAGATCAAGGAAACATAGCTGGCATCCCATATACATCCAAGGAAATCACATGGGCTCTTTACAAAAATTCAAAAAATGGCATCTTCAAAGATTCGTCCAAGGGCATTACTGGAAGTTCAAGTCATTAGGGTTTTAGCTTCTTATCAGTTCTAGAATCACTTGTAAGCCTCTATATAAAGGCATGATAGGACTTAGCTTTTTTCTGTTCTTAATTTTTCTCCTTTTTCACAAGCTTTGTAAATCCAATTTTTAAGGAATGAAAATGGTTTAAGTGTTGTTGATGAGAAAGATTGAGTACCTTTTATATTTTCATGTTGTGTTTGGTTTGAATTATTTTCAAGTTTCTGATTTTCAAGCTTTCTTTTTAAGTTCTTAAATCCGTTTTTCTTTTCAGAAAGGTTGTTAAACCACATAAGCTTCTTACATTCAAGCTTGTATATGACCATATCACCCTGATATCTTGGAGATATCAAGGTGTAGTGGGTATAAAAGTTTGGGTAAAAAGGACAAAGTGAGATAAAAAACCTTTTTGCTTATTTTTAACATCACTGTTTCAGTTAAAAAGCTATAAGCTATAAGGAGACTTGTCTATAAGTCATTCTTATAGCTCATTGGCTCTCATTCCAGGTCACTCTTGTTGTTTTGGTTTGTTCTTAGCAGGTTCAAAACAAGAGCCATCTCTATCCATTCTTTGTTAAAGCAATCCTTCATAATCATCTTACCAAAAGTCTGCACAAGCCCGGGCTTGTTTGGAGGTGACTATTCAGTCACTGTTGGGCCTGGATGTAGGCCTAACAAGGTAGCTTACTTGACTCTTTTTTCAGTTTTCTAAGATTTATAAGATTTATGTGACTTTGCATGATTCTTTGTAAAACTGCTTGATTGTGTGTTTTATCTGCTAGATTAGGTCTTTTAATGAGTAATATGCATGTTAGAAGTATTGTTAGTCAGTTAGAATAGGATTTGTTAAGATTTGCTTTGAAATTTTGATTTCAGTCAATTTAAAGGGGTGTTTGGGATAAGGGATTAGCCACGTTTTTTGTCAAAGATTTGTGTTATTTCCTGTTTAAATGCATTCCTTTGGTGCTTGTTAAGTGATATGTGCTCATAGGTTTCAGTTTGATAGGTTATTAAACAAAATTGTATGATAAAAAAGTGAAAACATTGCCTGAATCAGAAAAGTGCATTTTGCTGCTTTTTTTTAGAGAATTTGGCCACCAATCTGAATCATTGCTAGATTATAGGTTTGTTTAGGATTGTGTATGGTTTTTATGTGATCTGGTACACTTGTATGCAAGATTTTGAGGTCGGAATTTCATTATTGTGCTAAGTGCATCAGCTAAATACTCATCAGAAACACAAGGCATATCAGTAACTTGTTGTGGATTTTTTTTTGTGCTTGATCTTGTGTGAGTTTGCTTGTTTTGTGTTGGTACTGACTCCCCACAACCCAATTGGTGTGGGGGTGCCCTAATTGTCCATTAAAACTCATCAACAAGCCACAAAATCAAGTCCTCTTTATACTCTTCACAAGTGAAGAAATCACTTGTGTTCATCAGTCAAGCAGCCTACCTGGGCACTTGTTTTGATCTTAGTAGCCTTAATCTTGTTTAATTTAGATTGAAAGTGTGTTTTTCAGAGTAAGTTTTAGTTCTGGTTTGGGTTTTTAAAGTTAAAAAGAAAAAAAAAAAAACCAAAAAGGACGTGGCCAGGACTCGAACCTGCGCCACTCCTCTCACCACACACACACGTTACCATTGCGCCCTAGGGTCTTTGACTGCTAGGGTTGCATTTGCAATCTATTTAAGGGTTGTTTGATTTGTAGCTTATTTGATTAACAACTTTTAAATAAGCTATTTCTAGCTTATTCATTTAAGCTTTTTCCTGTTTAGCATTTTTCTTAGGTTTATATTAGGGTTTTTGACTTTTCTGTCCAAAAAGTATATTTTTCCCGTTATTAATTAATTTATTAGGATTATTTTTAGTTTTAATTTTAAAAAGTCATTAAAAAATAGTAAAAGGTATATTAAAAATCTGAAAAAATAGTTTTAAGTTTTTTTATCATATTTTTGAGGTTTACAGCTATTTAGGTTTTCAATTTAGCTTATTTTTGATTTTATAGGATTTTAGGGTTTTTAAGCAACTTTAAAATTTAATATAAAATTATTAAATAGGTTTCAGAAAATTTTAATTGCATTTTTGTCTTAGTTACAATATTCTAGATTTTTGGTAATTTTTTAGATTTTTTTATAAACTTTGAATTTTTTTGAATTTTTTATTATTATTTTATTAATAAAAATTGAAGTTTTATTTTTTTTAATTTTTACATTTTTCCTAGGTTAAGGACACTTAATTAGGAGTTTTGTCACTTTCCAAATATTTTTAAGACTTTTCAATTAATTTCTAGAATTAATTTAAGATTTAATAGATTTTAATAGTTTTTAAGTGTTTAAAAATAGTTTAATTTGGTTTTAAAATTTTTAAAAATAGTTTTTAGCTTAATTAGGATATTTTTGAGGTTTACAAACTATTAGATCTTGTTTAAGGCTTTTTAATAATTAAAAGTGATTTTTAGGGCTTTAATTAGCATTAAAAAATCATTATCTAATTAATTAAAAGGTTTTAGCAAGTTTGGATTTTTTGTAAACTCTTAGAATATTATTGGGGATTTTTAGTAATTTTTAGGAATTTTTAGGTTAAAATTTTAATTTTGGCACTATTTACGATTTTACGTGTTCGCCTTTTTCGTCGTAGTTTAATTCGTTTTCGTAACCGTCTTTTCTTTCTCATTTCTATTCTCTTTTCTTCTTGTTAATAAAATCACAAACAAAATCATTTCATTACACAACACACGTGCCTCCTCGAGAGAACGATCCCCACTTAAGGGTCATAAGTGTTTACGTTTTCCTAAACGTACACTTAATACTTACCGCTTTTGCCTTCCATTTCCTAAAGGGGTAAAAATACAATTATCATTTTGGCGCCGCTGCCGGGGAGGCGTGTTGTGTTTTGGTTGAAATTGTTGTTTTTATATAGCCATAAATAGCTAATTGTATTAGTAGCACTCTACTAATACGTATTATCGGTTTTTCGTTTTTTGTGAATACTATTACTATATTGTATACGTAGAACAATAAATTTACAAGTACTCCAAATACGTGAGAAATCACAACCTTGACTTGGGAGGTCATTACCCAATCATTGTATTCGAATCTCAAACCAAAGAAAAAGGCAAAAATAGATAAATACTTTCGAGAAGCTCGATTTTGAGAAATACAAACTATAAAGTGGGTATAAGGCGGTTGTATTTCACGACCTAAAGGAAAAAGGCTCTTAAGTGCTTCGCGCCGCCTCGTTTCCTCCGCTTGCTTGTGCGTATTTTGATTTTGAAAGCTAATCGAGGGTTTTGCCGCCCAAAGTATTATTACATATCATATATATTTTCTTGGTTTCTATTGATTAAACCCTCTTGAACGATTTGGTGTTCCACCATCGTTCTAAAGTCATCGAAGGCGTTCACTTCACGTGATCGTTTTCATTCCTTGAGGCTTCTTTTATCGAGAGATTTGATTAAGGAGGAGATTTGTGTCTACCTAATACATTCCAAAAAATCCAAAAAAAAGTTAAAAACAATCAAAAACAACAAAAAAATTGAAAAAGTAAAAACACCAAAAAGAATCTTCTTTGCTCGCCTTCTCGTTGTACGTGACGTTTATGCAAACTCGCTCTAAAGAAAGACGTGCTCGTAAACGAAGAAACAAATCCATCACTCCTACTAGTGAGGAGTCTCCTATTGACGAACCCATTGTAGTGAAAGAAGCACCCATGGCTAATCGAACTATAATGGAGTTGCTTCAAGCACCCACCGAGGGTTATGGAGAAGCGATTGTGATCCCCGCTATCCTTGCGGAGAATTTTGAGGTTAAGACGGGTTTGTTGTCCATGATTCAAAACAACAAGTTTCGAGGTGACGAAAAGGACAACCCTCATAACCACATTCGCCAATTTAATCGTCTCACCGCCACATGCAAGTTTAAGGACGTCTCAAACGACTCAATTAAGATGATGCTTTTTCCGTATTCCTTAGCGGGGCCCGCAAAAATTTGGTTAGAGAAAGAGCCACCCAATTCTATATTGACGTGGAAGGATCTCGTTTCAAAATTCATGAACCAATTTTTTCCGCCCTCTAAGACTACGCACTTGAAAAACGAGATTTCAAAGTTTTCACAAGAGTATAATGAGAGTTTTTCAACGGCTTGGAATAGGTTTAAGGAAATGTTGCACGAATGTCCTCATCATGGTTTTTCCGACTTGCATCAAATTGACACGTTTTACAATGGCTTGAACGATCATGAGCGTGATTATCTTAATGCCGCCGCGGGTGGTAATTTTTTGTGTAAGACGGTCGAGGAAGCATTGTTAATCATTGAGAATAGGTCTAAGGTCTATAGTCCTCGTAGCACGTCGAGTGTTCATAAGACTTCGTCTACACCTTCGCCTTCATTGTCACATACCATTGATGCTTGCCAAATCGAGGCTAATTTGGAGAACAAAATTTTTGATAAGTTGAAAGGATTGTTAATTGAGTTTAAAGTTGGTGAACAACCCGCTCCCGCTACGATTAAAGCGGTTGAGGTTTCTTGTATGTATTGTGGTGGAGCTCACGATTATTCCGAGTGCATTACCAACGGTGGTAACACTTCGAGTGCCTTCGCGGCCGCGGGAACTTATAACCAAAACGGTCAAGTTCCTCGCACTAATCAATTGACTCCACCGGGTTTTCCACCAAATCAAAATGCTAACAATTATCGAAACAATCAAGTTGGTTACCAAAGCAATCAAAGGAACAATTTTAAGGGTAATAACAACTATGGGAATCAAGAAACTAGTAGCCAATTGCAAAATCAAAATCAAAACCGTAATTTTCAAAACACAAGTCAAGGTCTTCAAAATGTTTACACAAAAGAACTTCCAATGGACTTTTTGAATTACGCCACGGCAAATGATAAGATTTTGGAAAACATACAAGAGCAATTGGCTAGTCAAGCTAGGGAGACGGCTAAAAACACTAAGGAGTTAGCAAATTTTGTGAAGGAAAATCTTAACATGAGAAATGAGTTGAAAAATGATTTTGCGAATCAAATTAGAGGTCAAAACAATAAGATTGAACAAAGTCATGCTAGGCTTGAACAAAGAATTGACCAAAAAGCCGCTAGTCAAGATTTGAAGTTTAATAGTCAAGATGCTAAGCTTAATGCAATTTTAGAAGCCGTCATGGGAAACAAAGCCTCTACTTCGAGTGGTCTACCTAGTAACACCGTTTCAAACCCGAAGGGAGAGATGAAAGTGATTACCACACGTAGTGGTAAGACACTTAAAGAACCGACTCCTCAACCAATTACTCCAACGGTGGAGGAAATTGAGGAAGAACCCGAGGTGGTGGTCAAAAAGGAGCATATTTCAAGCCCACAAAGTACCGCTCATGCCACACCTACGGTCGACCCTTTACCAACATTGGAACCCGAGATTCCAAAGGCTATGCCTATGCCCCAACCCACACCACCCTTGCCTTACCCATCGAGACTTAGGAAGGAGAAACGACAAGAGCGCGACAACTACCAATTTGAGCTTTTTATGAAAATGTTTCGTGAGTTGCACCTTAATGTGAGTTTCGCCGATGCTTTGGTCATGATGCCTCGATTTGCCGCTAACTTTAAGAGTATGTTGAACAACAAGGAGAAATTGCACCAAATGTCTAGTTGTTCGTCAGTTTATCTTAATCGCATACCTCAAAAAGTCGGTGATCCCGGTAAATTTTTGATCCCTTGTGCAATTCAAGATATGGAAGAATGCTATGCCTTGTCCGATCTTGGTGCTAGCATTAACTTGATGCCACTTGCAATCTTCAAGTCGCTCAATCTTCCTAATCTTACTCCTTCACGAATGTCTATTGAGTTGGCCGACCATTCCACGATTCTCGCATGTGGTTTGGCGGAAGACGTTTTTGTGAAAGTGGGGAAGTTCTACTATCCCGTAGACTTTATCGTTGTCGATATCCCCACGGATCCTCAAGTTCCTCTTATTTTAGGTCGTTCGTTTTTAGATACGTCTATGGCTTTAATTGATGTGCATGCTAGAAAGATCACCTTACGTTTCAACGACGAGGAACTTGTTATAAACGCAACTCAAAATTCTCAACTTTCTCATGTTTATTCCGTTTCTACCTGATGTAAGTTTTTCGTACACGTTTTAGGAAAAACGCGTATGAGTGGCAAGTATTAAGTTCTACGATTTAGGAAAAACGTAAAACCGAATAAATGCGGGTTCGTTCTCGAAGGAGGTGTGTCTATTAATGAGCCAATATATAAAATAACAATGTTTGGATTAGTGACGTTTTTGGTTTAAGAGAGAAAAATTAAAGACGAGCTACGATTATGATTACACTACGACGAATTGACGTAAAACGCGAACGTAAATACGTAAAACGTGACGAAATTTAAAAATTAAACCTAAAAATTAATTAAAATATTAAACTAAGTCTTAAATAATATAAATAAGAATAAAAATCCAATAAATATATTTTAAAACCTTTTATTAATTTAATATTCAATTTTTAATGCTAATTAAAGCCCAAAATTTAAATATAATTAACAAAATGCCTAAAATATTAATTTATTGAACTAATAACTAACTTATATTATTTAAAGACTAAAAACTATTTGTCTTAAATTTAAAAAACTATTTTTCTATTTTTAAAACACTAAAAACTATTTTTAAACTAAAATAATCATAAAAAATAATAAAATAATGCCAAAATTAATTTGATAATTTTAAAAATCCTAAATTACCCTAATGAACAGTAGAAAATTGAAAAAGTTTGAAAAATGTAAAAATTTGCACTAAAAGACAAAACAGATTAATAATTAAACCCTAATTATACTAAATTAATTATGAAAAATAATTAAAAAGTGAACAGTAAATGTTTTTTAAACTAAAAATCTTAAAATATAATTCTAAGTCTAGGAAAAATTTTAAAAGTGAAAAATAATAATTTTCTACACTAAATGACAAAAAACTGAATATTAAAAAGTAATTAAAAATGCAATAAAACCTAAAAAATACTTAATGAACAGTAAATTAAAAAGTAATTAAACTGAAAAATCAAGATTAAAATAAGAAAAATATTGAAACAAAAATTAAACCCTAAAACCTAAATTTGGTCACTAAAGACAAAATTTTTAGGTTCTGAAAGTGACACCTTGTGTTGATTCTGTCTTTTAGCTAAGCAGGGGGAACCATCAAACTAGTAGGGGGAAGTGAGTTCCCACTGCTAGTGTAAATAAAGTGACAGCTTAATGAAAAGCTTAGGAAAGCTTTTGTGGAGCTTTTTCTTGGGCAATAAGGCACCCCCACAACCAGTTGGGTTGTGGGGAGTCAATAATACAAGAAAATAAACAAGTGCAAGCACAAAATCACACACAAAAGGGCAATACAGTTACTGTATGTTGCTATGGGTCTGAGGGTGTTTGTTTGCTGATGCAATTGGTTCTAGGACGATTTTTAAAGGCTCAACACTTGCACACAATCCAACCAATACACATATAAGCCAAACACAAACCTATCCTGACCTATAATCTAACAAGTAACAAGATTGATGGGCAAAATTAAGCTAAAACAAGTCACTTTGATGAACTTTCTGGTTTTAGCTAATATTACCAAAAAATGAGCATGCAATTTCCTTTTTTATACTACAATACTGAAAAATAACTACCAATTAAGCCTACTACTAACAACTAGGGTATGTCTAAACAGGTTTCAACCACAAATTTGCCACCAATTTCAGTTTACACCCTAGTCCCAAACACACCCTTATATTTCAGAAAGTGTGATTAACACACAAAACCTATTTCAAAGAGACTCAATCTGATTTAAACCAATTCTAACATGCATATAAAGGATAAACAAGCATGAATAAACTCTTAAACTAGCAGAATACACAGATCTCAACAAAATCACACAACTACTTAAGAAAAAGCTTAAAAATAAGAAAAAGGGTTCAAGCCCATACCATGGCTGATGCCTTCTTTTCCTGAGTTTTTGGGCTTAATCACAAGCTATTAGAGCTTTGTAGAGAGTCCCTGTTGAGGTTCAACAACAGAACCAGGGAGAACATGTCTTCTATGAACTAAAATGGAAGAAATAATGGGGGCTTGGTTCTTGTTCTTGAAAACCTGCACAATCACAACCAACCAGGAAGAAAAGCTACAAGTAGCAAAGGCTACAAGCTCGGCTTGTAGCTTTTGCTACAGTGAAATGTTAAAAAAAAACTAAAAAACAGATTTTTCTTTGAAAAATCTTTGAAAAACTGAAACTATTGAAACCAATCCTTGAAAAACCTTTGAACTCAAAACAACCAACTAAACAATCCTGAAATTCACTCACTCATATCCACTTTCACTTCAAAGTGTGAGTGAATTTCAGATTGAGAAAAACTTTTTACACTACAAAAACTTTTTATAAAACTTTTTGATAATTAAAAATAACTCAACAAAACTCAACTGAAATTTAAAGTTTAATCTAAAACATGAAAGAAATGGAACTCAGTATTTTGAAACATTAAAAGTTTTCATTTTCATTAATAATTTTTAACAATTACAAAAACTGGAACAAAGAAATACTAAGCACAGGTTGCTTGTATTTATACTAGCCTAGAGACTATTCTAGAATATAAATAAAATATTACAAAGAAAAGGGAAACCCTAAACCCTAATTCGTGCTTTTCCAGTCTTGCCCTTGATCTTGACTGATTTGAAATTAGTCAAATGGGAATCTCGTGAGTGACAGCTGTAGGATTGATCTGGGGCCTTCATTTGCTCTTGGGGAACAAGGAAATCACAATAGACGTTGATTTCCTGGCTATATTCTGATTTTGCCAAAAATGGACGAGCAGGGGAACATGGGGGGTCCACATGGGGTGAGTGTGAGAAGTTTCTGGGTTGTGGGTTTAACTGAGGGAAGGGTAAATTACCCATCTGGAGAAAATTGGTTCAAAGCCCTTTGATTTGGTGATAATTATGATTAGGGTTTATGGGATAGGATTAAGGGTGGATTAGGAGTTGATGATGAATAGTCCTTGTTTGGCGCCAGGTTTATAAGTTATAATAATCAGTTTAAAAACTGATTATTATTTTAGTGGGTGGTGGTGTTGACGTGTAAGGTGTGGTGAGGTGGAGGAAGGGTATTGGTGGAGGGAGGAAGTGGGGTGACATGGCAGGTTGTGATAGGCTGGGGTAGTTTGTTTGTCCCCCCCATTTTGACCCCTCTATTTTCAGAAACCTTCACTTTGTAATAAATAGCTAAAAAGTCCAATCCCCTTTGTTATATCTTTGAACAGCTTGTCATTTTTGGCCCACTGTATTTTCCAATCTTGATTTAAGGACTTCTCTTGTAATTTTGACATTCTTCAAGGACCTTTAATGTAATATCTTGAAATATTAGGGACCCTAATGCAATAATTGAGTTTTGAAAGGGTATAATATGACAAGTCTTCAATTCTTGAGGGACCATTTTTGCCAAATCTTCAAACTTCAAGGACTTGATGGGAAAATCATGATTCGGGTCCGGTTCTTTGTGCGGCTTCGTTTCCCGTGTTCGTTTTTGCTTGATTCCTTTGATCTTTTGGTGAATTCACGATATCCATACCTAGAATACACAATGAACAAACACAAGCATATATTTGGGTATTTTGATGACATTTTAAGCGTTTTAAGCCCGATTTAGACGATGAGACTATGTATAAATACAGTCTCATCACTCCCCCATACTAAACCATTGCCGTGTCCCCACACAATGCTATAATTAAGTATCGTAGCACTTCCAAAATTCATTTTATGATGACTTTTATTGAAGACATAAATTTAAATAAACTACTACACGCATTTTAGACATAATGTATTGTTTTCATCACGAGAAAGTGACTTTTGGGATCATAGAACAAGAACACGTGAATGCTTCGTTAGAAATAATTTCGTCATCCTCGATTTTCACCCAATTCCATGCTAAGTGTGTAACGAGATCATTGTTATTATAAGTTAGCAACACGATCATATCTTATGAGTGTTAATTACGAACCTAAGCTCCCTTATTCCTACTTGGTATCTCTTATATTTTATTATGTCTTAATGATCACGAGGATACATCATCGACTTATGCGTGAATAGAGATTAAGTCTAAAAATAGAAACTTAACGGTGTAACCAAAATCATTAAATCAATAATTCATCCCAATAGACAACGATGTCAAAAAATTAAGTCAACAAGAAGGATCGATAAACACGGTTTTATAACGGTTTTGAACATGAGACTTATTACCAAGACTTTTATACGCCCCCTAACGGAAGGGCCTTATTATCTTTGGGTTACCTCCATCTTTTATTCAACTTCGCCATGAAGCTTTTATTATGACTTCGGTCTTGCCTTGCCTTTTATTATCCGCCTCATCGGTGGTTTTATTAGCCAAAGACGTATATCCTCACGCTAAAGCGAATTTTGGATCTTTAAAGCTTCGAAGATTAAGGCTTGATTCACTTTCAATTTGGGCATAGATTTTTCGGCCTTGTGAGCTTCAAATTTTTGCTTAATTTAGGTGAGCACTTGAAATCTTATTATTAGGTGAAGCTTTCGATTATTCGGGTGCCAATACTTCAAAACCGTGACGCTGGCGATACCTTAATGTTTTCCCAATTTAATTACATGGAAGCTACTAAAACAAATTATAAACCAACAGTAGTGACTAAACCGCTAAATCAATATTTATTAACAATTTATTATCAAAAGCGTTGGGAGAATAAGCTAATAATTACTACACATAAGATCGTGACGATTACGAGACTTATAAATAAATCTATCATTTCTCGTCCTTATTTAAGAGACTTAGCCTAAAAAGTTAAGGAATCGAAGCTAAGTGCTCAACACGCACGGTCGAGTCAAAAATTACTCTCATTCTCACCATCGGAAAACCTACATTCGTGTCTAAAACACTTATGAAAAATACGAAAAAATTTTAAAATTTGGCCATTTTTAGCCTTATTTGCAACAATATGATAACAAAAAGATGAATATTGGATTGCGTGTTGACGTGAGCAAGGTGAAGTATCTACTCACCCCCCCATACTAAAACTAAACATTGTCCTCAATGTTTCGAGTCTAGGGGTGAAAACACCCCCATACTAGAGACGAAGTCGAATGCTTAATCTCGAGCATGGAAAGGGTAAAACGAATAACCTAAAGCCGTTTATGAATTATGCTAATAAGATAAACGTTAGAACATAAAAGGATATCATCGGATATCGGAATCTCCAAAGGCAACGATCGAAGCTCGAGTGATCCATAAAACGAACACGAGAGGCTTCAATGGTGTCGATGAACCTAATAAATCACAATCACAAACAACCACGAAACAAAGGTAGGAAGAGCACAAGTCCCCTCGTTACGTTAACTAAGAAAGCGATAATATGTACAAGGATAAGCATGAGAATCCCCCACGAGGCACCTTGTTTTTGATAACCGAGTCAAAAGCTCGACTCGAATCCCCATAAATGTGATCATTTAGGGATAATCTTGGTATGGTCATTTTTGGTGGGACTTACATGATAAACAAGGCCCAAAAGTACATGGAGTACTTTAAAAACCCGATAAACGTATACCGGGGTCAAAGATAGCGTCTTCGTTTTCGGATGAAAGACGAAACAACGCCACTTCAACACGAACCCCAATGGGGTAGAAGAAAAGAGATAAGAAGTAGAAAGGTGGGGCAATGGGTAAGTCAACAACATGAGCTACTCGAGGTAGACTCACACCAAGCAAACGAAAAGATTTTCCATTTATTGCATCGGTGGAAGACCGAGATTTCCCTTTACAAGCAATTCCGGGATCGTAAATCTCGTCCTCAGTGGTAAAGTGTGAGGGAACATTTGGGGCTTCCCCCACACTAAAACCACACACACCATCGTCAAAAGGAGTAGACGAGGTGGTAGCACTCATAAAACGATGTGATGACGGAGTTAAACATGTAGAAAAATCTTTTAAAACATTTTTAAAATCTTTTCCTTTTTCATCGTTTAAAAACTCTTTATGAAAACCCGATTTAATGATGTCGAAAATATTTGGCGTGTCAAATTCAAAATTAGTCGCGCTAAAAATTCTCACATTTAAGTCTTTGGTGGGAGGGGGTGGCGGATTATATAAGTTCTCAAAACGTTTGTCAATAAAGAACACCGCCCCCTCGGGGTCTACATACTCGTCATCCTCATGAACGTCGATCTCATCGATTTCTTCATCAAAGATAGGCTTGTCAAACCAAGGTTTGTCATTCCCCTCCTTGAGTATCTTAGAAACTCTCTCGAAAAGATCACGATCAAGCACGAAACCATCATTCTTTTGTGGAGATCGTTGATAAGTTAGATCCTCACGAATGTGGTAAACGTCATTCTCAAATGAGGAGTGTTGATTAGGTAACTCCTCGAGAATTGGATTCTTAGTGGTCACATGAGTTGGTTCGTCATTGAAAATAAGACGTTCCAACTCATTAAGTTCATCCTCGATTTTGGAAAGATCGACCTCACTCGTAGGTGGAAGTGGAGGCATAAGAGCTAGCTCTCGTTCTATAATTTCCTCAATCTCGGGATCAAACTCATAATCATCGTACTTCACATGTTTCTTTTTAGGAGAATCAAAAATAGCATGTGGATTTCGAAGTACGTGATCAATCTCGGCAAAATCGCCATCGTCATCGTCAAAGAAAGAGTCGATGTGAGCACTCACAACCATGGACTTACAAGTCAAATGACTATGCTTAGGTGACTTTTCTAAAACGAGAGGATCGATGTCAATAAACCCTTTAGCCTTAACGGGTGTTGGGCTAGGCAAAGGAGGCGCTTCGATGGAGTTAGAAGTTGAAGCCTCAAAGACGTGGTCCTTCGAAGGTGGTGAAGACGAATCCATTTTGGTCATTGTCGTGATGGCATTAACGTCACCCTTCGGAATTGGTGTTTCACTTGTTTCGCTAAAAACATCCCAAAGTGAGTTTTCATCCATAAATTTACACATACCCTTTTGAATTAGGTACACGTATTCTTTATCATCAAAATCATCATCTTTAAAACCGTTTTTCTTAATTCTTTCAAAACATGCATCAAGCTTCATTCTTTCCGCTAAAGTAAACATTTTGAAATCATTAAAATTTGAATCATTAGGTTTTGAAACCTCGGTTTTTTCATTCTCATTAAATCCTTGGGATTTTCTAGCGAAAAAGTCTATTTTCTCATCCCCATATCTCATAGTAAGTCTCCCCTCGTGAACGTCGATTACGGTTCGAGCCGTCGATAAGAATGGTCGGCCTAAAATAATGGGACATTTAGGGTCACACTCGTAATCGGATATAACGAAATCCGCGGGAAAAACAAACTTTCCAATCCTAACATAGACATCCTCGGCTATTCCAATTGGTATTAAAGGTGTACAATTTGCAAGCTCGATTGTCATGTTCATGGGGGTAAGCGAAGGCAATCTCATCAATTTCCAAAGAGAATGAGGCATGAGATTGATGCTAGCACCTAAATCGGCAAGGGCTAAACATCCCTCAATCTCGGAAAAATCACAAGGTAGTAGAAATTGGACCGGATCCTTTTCCTTTCTCGGCATACGCCTTTTGGTTTTTTTAAGAAGGATTGAAGCACAAGTTTCTTCAAGGGTTACTTTGGTAAGGTCGACAAAGCTCTCTTTTTAACCGTGGATGGAATTTGAGGTACACGAGGGTGTGCACTCTTTTCCTTGGTCGCCACGTTCACCCCATCGACTTTAGAACAAGAAGACGTCTTAGAAGTCGAGGGTTGAGAGGGATAAACAACACGGAATCCTTCAAGGTTAGGGGTAATCACACGACCTTTCTCACGAGACGAGGCGGCTTTACATTGTTCTTTAGGATTAGCAACGGTGTCACTAGGTAACGAACTTGATGACGAACCCGAGGCTTTGTTCATTATAGCCGAAAACATCTTTTTTATATCAATTTGCCCTTGCTCAATCTTCGTGTTTTGCAATTTCAATGTATTAGAAAAGTCATTTTTCAAAGTACCAATTTCTCCCTCTAATCGTCTCATATTAGCCTCATTCGTTTTCATGTAATTGTGAAAATCGTTTGACGAACTATTTTGATTTGAATTAAAGTTCCCTTGGTTTTGATTACTTCTTTGAAACTTTCCTTGATTACCACTTGAAAAATTGTTACCTTGATTGTTGTTGTTTTGAAAACTCGAGTTTTGGTTATTATCTCGATTTTGCCAAGTTATATTACGACCTTGATTATAACCTCCTTGATTTTGATTCGAAAAATTTCCTTGTTGATTGTTTCCTTGAAAATTGTTTCGATTTTGAAAATTGTTGCCTTGGTTATAATTGCCTTGTTGTGATGGACCCGCGTTATTTTGATTTGAAAAATTGTTGTTTCCATTTAACGCACTCACAATCGATGTTTGGCCATCCGTAGCCGCACACTCGTAATAATTATGAGGTCCACCACAAAACGTACACAAAACCTCAACCGCTTTCACCGTAGCGGGAGCGTCTTTCTTTTGCATCTCAATGAGATAAGACGTAAACACATTCGTCAACTTGTCGACTTTTGCATCAACTCTCTCAATGTCGCGATTAGAACAACTAACATTGGCGACATTGGCAACACTCGGTGCGTTGCGGAGTTGGTAAACCTTGGATCGGTTTTCGATAATTATCAAAGCTTCTCTCGGAGTTTTACACAAAAAGTTGCCACCGGCGGCGGAATTCAACGAGTCTTGTTCGTGAAAATTAAGACCGTTGTAAAACGTATCGATTTGGTGCAACTCGGAAAAACCATGGTGAGGACATTGCCTAAGCAATTCCTTAAAGCGATCCCACGCGTCTCTAAAAGATTCATTCGGTTTTTGCTCAAATTTCGTAATCTCGTTTTTGAAAAACGTTGTCTTAGACGGTGGGAAAAAATAATTAACGAACTTGGAAACGAGATCCTTCCACGTAACTATGGAATTAGGTGGCTCTTTCTCGTACCAATCCTTGGCGGCACCATCGAGCGAGTACGGAAAAAGCATAAGCTTGACGACATCGGTGTCGACGTTCTTAAACTTGCTCGTGGCCAAAAGACGATCAAAACTCCGAATATGGTCGTGAGGATTATCGGCTTCACGACCTCGAAACTTCGTAGCTTGAATCAACGAAAGCATTCCGCTCTTTATCTCAAAATTCTCCCCCTCGATAGCGGGAATTACGATCGCGTCTCCATAACCCTCGGTGGGCGCTTGGAGCAATTCCATCATAGAACGATTGTCGGCCATCTCGTCTAAGGTCTCTTCAACAACGATATTAGGAACGTCGGTTTCTAATTCTCGTCTACGTCGTCGATTCCTTCGATTACGATTGCGTCGATTCGAAGCTTCACTAGAATTGGAATAATCCTTCGATCGAGTGCGCATGCACTAAGCGTAGAATGGGTGGTAGCAAAGAAGATTCTTTTTGCGGTTTTTCGATTTTTCAATTTTTTTTGGTTTTTGATTGGTTTTCTAATTTTTTTGGATTTTTGAATGTATTACGTAGACACAAATCTACAAATCTCTCCTCGAATCGACTTTCTCGATTAAAGGAGCCTCAAAGAATGAAAACGATCACGTGGAGTGAACGTTCTCGATGACTTTAGAACGTTGGTGGAACACCAAAACGTTCAAGAGGGTTTAATCTTGAAAACAAGCAAATATAATATACGTAGATAATACTTGGGCGGAAAACCCTCGATTAGCTCTCTTTCTCAAAACACGCACAAGCAAGCGGAGGAAACGAGGCGGCGCGAAGCACTTAAGAGCCTTTTTCCTTTAGGTCGTGAAATACAACCGCCTTATACCCACCTTATAGTTTGTGTTAATTGAAATTAAACCTCACGAAAGTATTTATCTATTTTGCCTTTAAACTTTTGCTTTGGATTCGAGTACAATGATCGAGTGATGAAATCCCGAATCAAGGTTGCGTTTTCACGCTTTTGGAGTACTTGTATATTTATTGTTCTTACGTAAATACAATATAGTAATAATATATTCACAAGAAAAACGAAAACCAATATATCTACAATATAGTAAAGGTTGATTTGTGTTTAATTTAGGAAAATTAAACACGATTTATTTGGATATTATAATATAGTAATGAAAAATAACAAAAATGAGTATGTACGATATTCACGCTTTCCAAAAATGAAAAGAAAAAACGCACTACTCACACAAACACGATACTAATAGTAATGGCAACACTAAACACCTCCCCGGCAGCGGCGCCAAAATGATGTAAGTTTTTCGTACACGTTTTAGGAAAAACGCGTATGAGTGGCAAGTATTAAGTTCTACGATTTAGGAAAAACGTAAAACCGAATAAATGCGGGTTCGTTCTCGAAGGAGGTGTGTGTATTAATGAGCCAATATATAAAATAACAATGTTTGGATTAGTGACGTTTTTGGTTTAAGAGAGAAAAATTAAAGATGAGCTACGATTATGATTACACTACGACGAATTGACGTAAAACGCGAACGTAAATACGTAAAACGTGATGAAATTTAAAAATTAAACCTAAAAATTAATTAAAATATTAAACTAAGTCTTAAATAATATAAATAAGAATAAAAATCCAATAAATATATTTTAAAACCTTTTATTAATTTAATATTCAATTTTTAATGCTAATTAAAGCCCAAAATTTAAATATAATTAACAAAATGCCCAAAATATTAATTTATTGAACTAATAACTAATTTATATTATTTAAAGACTAAAAACTATTTTTATTAAATTTAAAAAACTATTTTTCTATTTTTAAAACACTAAAAACTATTTTTAAACTAAAATAATCATAAAAAATAATAAAATAATGCCAAAATTAATTTGATAATTTTAAAAATCCTAAGTTACCCTAACGAACAGTAGAAAATTGAAAAAGTTTGAAAAATGTAAAAATTTGCACTAAAAGACAAAACAGATTAATAATTAAACCCTAATTATACTAAATTAATTATGAAAAATAATTAAAAAGTGAACAGTAAATGTTTTTTAAACTAAAAATCTTAAAATATAATTCTAAGTCTAGGAAAAATTTTAAAAGTGAAAAATAATAATTTTCTACACTAAATGACAAAAAACTGAATATTAAAAAGTAATTAAAAATGCAATAAAACCTAAAAAATACTTAATGAACAGTAAATTAAAAAGTAATTAAACTGAAAAATCAAGATTAAAATAAGAAAAATATTGAAACAAAAATTAAACCCTAAAACCTAAATTTGGTCACTAAAGACAAAATTTTTAGGTTCTGAAAGTGACACCTTGTGTTGATTCTGTCTTTTAGCTAAGCAGGGGGAACCAGCAAACTAGTAGGGGGAAGTGAGTTCCCACTGCTAGTGTAAATAAAGTGACAGCTTAATGAAAAGCTTAGGAAAGCTTTTGTGGAGCTTTTTCTTGGGCAATAAGGCACCCCCACAACCAGTTGGGTTGTGGGGAGTCAATAATACAAGAAAATAAACAAGTGCAAGCACAAAATCACACACAAAAGGGCAATACAGTTACTGTATGTTGCTATGGGTCTGAGGGTGTTTGTTTGCTGATGCAATTGGTTCTAGGACAATTTTTAAAGGCTCAACACTTGCACACAATCCAACCAATACACATATAAGCCAAACACAAACCTATCCTGACCTATAATCTAACAAGTAACAAGATTGATGGGCAAAATTAAGCTAAAACAAGTCACTTTGATGAACTTTCTGGTTTTAGCTATTATTACCAAAAAATGAGCATGCAATTTCCTTTTTTATACTACAATACTGAAAAATAACTACCAATTAAGCCTACTACTAACAACTAGGGTATGTCTAAACAGGTTTCAACCACAAATTTGCCACCAATTTCAGTTTACACCCTAGTCCCAAACACACCCTTATATTTCAGAAAGTGTGATTAACACACAAAACCTATTTCAAAGAGACTTAATCTGATTTAAACCAATTCTAACATGCATATAAAGGATAAACAAGCATGAATAAACTCTTAAACTAGCAGAATACACAGATCTCAACAAAATCACACAAATACTTAAGAAAAAGCTTAAAAATAAGAAAAAGGGTTCAAGCCCATACCATGGCTGATGCCTTCTTTTCCTGAGGTTTTGGGCTTAATCAAAAGCTATTAGAGCTTTGTAGAGAGTCCCTGTTGAGGTTCAACAACAGAACCAGGGAGAACATGTCTTCTATGAACTAAAATGGAAGAAATAATGGGGGCTTGGTTCTTGTTCTTGAAAACCTGCACAATCACAACCAACCAGGAAGAAAAGCTACAAGTAGCAAAGGCTACAAGCTCGGCTTGTAGCTTTTGCTATAGTGAAATGTTAAAAAAAATGAAAAACAGATTTTTCTTTGAAAAATCTTTGAAAAATCTTTGAAAAACTGAAACTATTGAAACCAATCCTTGAAAAACCTTTGAACTCAAAACAACCAACTAAACAATCCTGAAATTCACTCACTCATATCCACTTTCACTTCAAAGTGTGAGTGAATTTCAGATTGAGAAAAACTTTTTACACTACAAAAACTTTTTATAAAACTTTTTGATAATTAAAAATAACTCAACGAAACTCAACTGAAATTTAAAGTTTAATCTAAAACATGAAAGAAATGGAACTCAGTATTTTGAAACATTAAAAGTTTTCATTTTCATTAATAATTTTTAACAATTACAAAAACTGGAACAAAGAAATACTAAGCACAGGTTGCTTGTATTTATACTAGCCTAGAGACTATTCTAGAATATAAATAAAATATTACAAAGAAAAGGGAAACCCTAAACCCTAATTCGTGCTTTTTCAGTCTTGCCCTTGATCTTGACTGATTTGAAATTAGTCAAATGGGAATCTCGTGAGTGACAGCTGTAGGATTGATCTGGGGCCTTCATTTGCTCTTGGGGAACAAGGAAATCACAATAGACGTTGATTTCCTGGCTATATTCTGATTTTGCCAAAAATTGACGAGCAGGGGAACATGGGGGGTCCACATGGGGTGAGTGTGAGAAGTTTCTGGGTTGTGTGTTTAACTGAGGGAAGGGTAAATTACCCATTTGGAGAAAATTGGTTCAAAGCCCTTTGATTTGGTGATAATTATGATTAGGGTTTATGGGATAGGATTAAGGGTGGATTAGGAGTTGATGATGAATAGTCCTTGTTTGGCGCCAGGTTTATAAGTTATAATAATCAGTTTAAAAACTGATTATTATTTTAGTGGGTGGTGGTGTTGACGTGTAAGGTGTGGTGAGGTGGAGGAAGGGTATTGGTGGAAGGAGGAAGTGGGGTGACATGGCAGGTTGTGATAGGCTGGGGTAAGTTTGTTTGTCCCCCCCATTTTGGCCCCTCTATTTTCAGAAACCTTCACTTTGTAATAAATAGCTAAAAAGTCCAATCCCCTTTGTTATATCTTTGAACAGCTTGTCATTTTTGGCCCAATGTATTTTCCAATCTTGATTTAAGGACTTCTCTTGTAATTTTGACATTCTTCAAGGACCTTTAATGCAATATCTTGAAATATTAGGGACCCTAATGCAATAATTGAGTTTTGCAAGGGTATAATATGACAAGTCTTCAATTCTTGAGGGACCATTTTTGCCAAATCTTCAAACTTCAAGGACTTGATGGGAAAATCATGATCCGGGTCCGGTTCTTTGTGCGGCTTCGTTTCCCGTGTTCGTTTTTGCTTGATTCCTTTGATCTTTTGGTGAATTCACGATATCCATACCTAGAATACACAATGAACAAACACAAGCATATATTTGGGTATTTTGATGACATTTTAAGCGTTTTAAGCCCGATTTAGACGATGAGACTATGTATAAATACAGTCTCATCACTACCATAAACCTCGTTGATATGATCGACGTGGTTTGCGAGGAATTTTCACAAGAAGTTTTAGGGTTTGGTGATGAAGAAACTAGTGGCAATCCCACTATGTTAGATCCAATTCTTGATAATTCGACACCAACCTTCACTCCTTTTGAAGGTGGTGGTTTTACGTTGGAAGAATGCAATGTTCCACGTACTTGTGACGAAGACCTCGACAACGATGAGGACTTCTCGATTATCAAGGATTTTCTCAACGATTTCTCATTTCCTCCACCCGAGGAGGTTATGAGTATCGAGCCCAAATCTTCACTTGAGGAACCACCTATCCTCGAGTTGAAAGATTTACCTCCTCACCTCGAATATGTCTATTTGGAGGAGGACGACAAGTTTCCGGTTATTATTGCGAAGGATCTTTCGAATGATGAAAAAACCGCACTTGTCGATGTTCTAAAGGATCACAAAGGGGCGATTGCGTGGAAGTTATCCGACATTAAGGGAATCGATCCAAAGTTTTGTACCCACAAAATCTTAATGGAGGAGGATTTCAAGCCAACAATCCAAAGTCAAAGGAGGGTAAACCCTAAAATTTACGATGTCATCAAAAAGGAGGTCCTTAAACTCCTTGACGCGGGAATGATTTACCCTATTTCCGATAGCCCTTGGGTGAGTCCTATTCATTGTGTCCCTAAAAAGGGAGGGATGACCGTTGTGCCAAACGATGCCAATGAGTTAATTCCCACTAGACTCGTGACCGGATGGAGAGTGTGCATTGACTATCGTAAGTTGAATGAAGCCACTCGAAAAGACCACTTTCCCTTGCCCTTCATGGACCAAATGTTGGAGCGTCTTGCGGGAAACGATTTCTATTGCTTTTTAGATGGTTTTTCCGGTTACTTCCAAATTCCCATCGATCCTCGTGATCAAGAAAAAACTACGTTTACGTGTCCATATGGAACGTTTGCCTATCGTAGAATGCCATTCGGACTTTGTAATGCACCGAGAACTTTTCAACGATGCATGATGGCTATTTTTCATGATATGATCGAGAAGACGATGGAAGTCTTCATGGATGACTTTTCCGTGTTTGGTAATTCGTTCACTTCGTGTTTGTCGAACCTTGAGAGAATGTTAAAACGTTGTGAGGAAACCAACCTTGTGCTCAATTGGGAAAAATGTCATTTTATGGTTAAAAGTGGAATCGTCTTAGGGCACAAGGTCTCGAAAGCGGGGATTGAGGTAGATCAAGCTAAGGTAGACGTCATCGCCAAATTACCTCATCCCAAAACCGTTAAGGGAGTTAGGAGTTTCCTAGGCCACGCGGGCTTTTATCGTCGATTCATCAAGGACTTTTTAAAGATTTCTCGACCCATTACACATCTTCTTGAAAACGAGGCACGTTTTGTCTTTGACGAAGATTGTGTACGAGCCTTTGAAATCCTTAAGAGGAAACTTACCGAAGCTCCCATTCTTGTTGCTCCGAATTGGAACCTCCCCTTTGAGCTCATGTGTGATGCAAGTGATTACGCTATAGGGGCCGTTTTGGGGCAACGTCATGATAAGCACTTCTTGCCTATTCACTATGCTAGCAAGACAATGACCGAGGCTCAACTTAATTACACTACAACGGAAAAGGAGTTCCTTGCCGTGGTGTATGCATTTGAGAAGTTCCGACCTTATCTCGTCTTGACGAAATGCATAGTGTATACGGACCATTCGGCTATTAAGTATCTCATGGCAAAGCAAGATGCTAAGCCAAGATTACTTCGTTGGATTCTCCTCCTTCAAGAATTTGATCACAAAATCGTTGACAAAAAAGGAGCCGAGAATCTAGCGGCCGATCATCTCTCTCGTTTGGAAGATCCTCACCAAAGTGTTTACGAGCCCAAGGAAATCACCGAAACATTTCCGCTCGAGACACTTGGTGTAGTGAATTCTAAGCTTGATTCTTCTACCCCATGGTTTGCGGATTTTGCAAATTACCATGCGGGTAACTTCATCATTAAGGGTATGACGACTCAAGAAAAACGAAAATTCTTTCGTGAGGTCAAGTTCTACTTTTGGAACGACCCTTACTTGTTTCGAACTTGTGCGGATCAAATCATCCGACGTTGTGTATTTGGCACCGAAGCTTCTAACATCCTTAGAGCTTGCCATGAGGGACCCACGGGTGGTCACCACGGTGCTAATCTCACGGCTAAAAAGGTGTTTGATGCCGGCTTCTTTTGGCCTACTATTTACCGAGATGCACAAGATCTTGTGAAGTCGTGTGATGCATGCCAACGACAAGGAAAAGCCTCACAAAAAGATGAAATGCCACAAAATATCATCCAAGTGTGTGAGATCTTTGACGTTTGGGGTATAGACTTTATGGGGCCGTTCCCATCATCTCGTGGTAATAAGTACATTCTCGTTGCGGTTGACTACCTTTCTAAGTGGGTGGAGGCAAAGGCCTTGCCCACCAATGATGCTCGTGTGGTAGTCAAGTTTTTGAAGCAATTGTTTTCTCGGTTTGGAACCCCTCGTGCTATCATAAGCGATCGTGGAACCCATTTTTGTAACGACCAATTTGAAAGGGTTCTAAGGAAATATGGGGTTACACATCGGCTTTCTACGGCTTATCACCCACAAACGAGTGGGCAAGTCGAGGTTTCAAACCGAGCTTTGAAGAGGATCTTGGAGAGATCCGTTGGGGAAAACCGACAAACTTGGTCGGATAAGTTAGACGATGCTTTATGGGCCTTTAGGACCGCTCATAAGACGCCCATTGGGTGCACTCCCTATAAGCTTGTGTATGGAAAGAATTGTCATTTGCCTATC
The DNA here is from genome assembly GCA_025667525.1 of Glebionis coronaria. NCBI lineage: Eukaryota > Viridiplantae > Streptophyta > Magnoliopsida > Asterales > Asteraceae > Glebionis > Glebionis coronaria. The sequence continues at coordinate 185,543,437 of CM046882.1, forward strand.
GAATTAGAACACAAGGCTTATTGGGCCCTAAAGCATTGTAATGATGATATGGAGACCGCGGGAAAACACCGGAAAATGCAATTAAATGAATTGGATGAATTGAGGGATATTTCTTATGAAAATTCATTGATTTATAAAGAGAAAACTAAAAAGTTGCATGATTCTAAAATTAAAAACCGGGTTTTTAACATTGGGGATCAAGTTTTGCTTTTTAATTCAAGATTGAAAATCTTTTCCGGTAAGTTGAAATCCCGTTGGTCCGGTCCATTCACCGTGACTCAAGTGTTTCCGTATGGGACCATCGAGCTAGCTCAAGATGATGGTTCTAACTTCAAGGTGAATGGACATAGGTTGAAGCACTACTTTGGCGGGGAAGTTCCATCCTTGAACTACCTCGACCAAGTCACCTTCCCCAATGATAATTAGTATTGAGGGGATCGAGTCGAGCTCATGACTCGGTAATCAAAAATGAGGTGCCTCGTGGGGGAGTCCCATGCTTATCCTATGTACATATTATCGCTTTCTAATGTAGCTTACGTGTGGGGATTTGTGCCCTTCCAACCTTTGTTCCGTGGTTATTTGTGATATGTGGTTTTTAGATCATAATCTTCACGATTGGAGCCTCTCGTGTTCGTTTTATGGGAGCACTCGATCGTTTGCTTTGAAGGCATTTCTCAATATCCATATGATATATCCTTTGATGTTCTAACCTTAGGTTTTTAGCACACTTCATAAACGGCTATTAATTTATTGGTTACACCCTTTCCATGCTAGATTAGGCATTCGACTACGTCTCTAGTATGGGGGTGTTTGCACCCCTAGACTCGAAACATTGAGGACAATGTTTAACTTTAGTATGGGGGGGTGAATAGATACTTGCCTTGCCAAACCTTCACGCTTTCCAAAGTTTATCGTTTTGTTTATCGTTTTATTGCAAAATAAGGCTAAAAATGGCCAAATTTTAAATTTTTCTCATGTTTTATAAGTGTTTGAAGACACGAATGTAGATTTTCCGATGGCGAGAATAAGAGTAATTTTTTACTCGACCGTGCGTGTTGAGCACTTAGCTTTGATTCCTTAACTACACATTAGGCTAAGTCTCTTAAATGAGGACGAGAAATGATAGAGTTAAATATAAGTTACTATGCTAAACGTAGAGTACTCGTATTCTTTCAAAAACTCATGTGTTCTCGTTGTTTGCTTATTCTCCCTTCGCATGTAAATATTTTTTGCTTAATAAATATTGACTTAGCGGTTTAGTTAGGATTGTTGGGTTTCTAGTCTTTTCTAGTAGCTTCCGTGTAATTAAATTAGGAAGACATTAAGGTATCGCCAGCGTCACGGTTTTGAAGTATTGGCACCCGAATAATCGAAAGCTTCACCCAATAATAAGATTTCAAGTGCTCACCTAAATTTAGCAAACAATTTGAAGCCTCACAAGGCCGAAAAATCTATGCAAAATTGAAAGTGAATCAAGCCTTAATCTTCGAAGCTTTAAAGATCCAAAATTCGCCTTAGCGTGAGGATATGCGTCTTTGGCTAATAAAACCACCGATGAGGCGGATAATAAAAGGCAAGGCAAGACCGAAGTCATAATAAAAGCTTCATGGCGAAGTTGAATAAAAGATGGAGGTAAACCAAAGATAATAAGGCCCTTCCGTTAGGGGGCGTATAAAAGTCTTGGTAATAAGTCTCATGTTCAAAACCGTTATAAAACCGTGTTTATCGATTCTTCTTGTCAACTTAATTTTTTAACATCGTTGTCTATTAGGAGGGGTTATTGATTTGATGGTCTTAGTTACACCGTTAGGACTCTATTTTTAGACCTAAATCTCTATTATCGCATAAGTCAAACAATGTATCCTCGTGAATCATTCAAGACAAAATAAAATATAAGAGATACAACTTAGGAATAATAGGAGGATAAGTACGTGATTAGGGCATATGAGTAGTGTTAGCATTACTAACTTATAATGATAATGATCTCGTTACACGCTTAGCATGGAATTAGAGTGAAAATCATACATTATGTCTAAAACGCAAGTAGTAGTAATAGTAGTAGTATAGCTAGTTTATCATTTCAATAAAGTGAATAAAATGAATTTTGGAGATGCTTTGATACTTTATTCTAGCATTGCGTGAGGGCACGACAATGGTTTAGTATGGGGGAGTGATGAGACTGCTTTTATACATAGTCTCATCGTCCAATTAGGGCTTAAAATGCATTAAATATCATCAAAATACCCAAATATATGCTTGTGTTTGTTGCTTGTGTATTTTAGGTACGGATATTGAGAAAATGACAAAAGATCACAAAAATCAAGCAAAAACGAACACGGGAAACGAAGCCGCACAATGAACCAAGCCCTAATGAAGAATTTTCCAAAGAAAACCCTTGAAGATTTGAAGAATTATGAAGATTGGTCCTCCAAGTTTGAAAAATTGACACTTTATACCCTTGTATCTTCATAATTACAAGTTTGGTCCCTAAAGTTTGTCAAAATTACAAAAAGGACCCTTAACTTTGAAGAATTGGCAAATTTAGTCCCTCAACAAAACTAAATTGTCAATAATGGTCCTCCAAGAAGTCAACAAACAAGTCAAAGCCTTGAAGTATGAAGACATGTCAAGAACAGCCCTTGAAATATGAAGAAATTGCATTTTAAGTCCTTGATTCAAGTTTGGAAGTATTTGTGCCAAAAATGACAACTGCCCTAAAGTTGTTATGTGTTATTTAGGCGTTGAGGGCTATTATTACAAAGTGAAAGAAACTAAAACCTATGGGGACCTAATCTGCCCAGACAACCTAAGTCCATCCACCCACTCACAAACTGCCACATCACCAACCTTAAACCCTCCACCAATCATACACTTCCCTTCCTCCACGTCACAAATCCACTCACCCCTTTATTAATTAACTTAAACCTGTTTAAGTTTTGGTGGCAAACACAAAAATTTAAAAACTTTAATTTTTTTTTCAGATTAAGCACGCCCTAAACCAACATAAACCCTAATCCCTAAAAACCTTAAAACAAAGGGTTAATTGTTAATCTTTTCCAGATTGATAATTAACTACACTCTCATCACAACCCACCTCTCCAAAATGTCACCATCCCCTCCCATGTGTCTCTTCAACCCTCCCCTGCCCCACAAAGAAGAAGCAAACAAAATTCTCCAGTCCATCCAACGGCTCTCCTTCATTTCTTGGCCCCAAAGGAGTCTACAAACGATCAAGATCAAGGAAACATAGCTGGCATCCCATATACATCCAAGGAAATCACATGGGCTCTTTACAAAAATTCAAAAAATGGCATCTTCAAAGATTCGTCCAAGGGCATTACTGGAAGTTCAAGTCATTAGGGTTTTAGCTTCTTATCAGTTCTAGAATCACTTGTAAGCCTCTATATAAAGGCATGATAGGACTTAGCTTTTTTCTGTTCTTAATTTTTCTCCTTTTTCACAAGCTTTGTAAATCCAGTTTTTAAGGAATGAAAATGGTTTAAGTGTTGTTGATGAGAAAGATTGAGTACCTTTTATATTTTCATGTTGTGTTTGGTTTGAATTATTTTCAAGTTTCTGATTTTCAAGCTTTCTTTTTAAGTTCTTAAATCCGTTTTTCTTTTCAGAAAGGTTGTTAAACCACATAAGCTTCTTACATTCAAGCTTGTATATGACCATATCACCCTGATATCTTGGAGATATCAAGGTGTAGTGGGTATAAAAGTTTGGGTAAAAAGGGCAAAGTGAGGTAAAAAACCTTTTTGCTTATTTTTAACATCACTGTTTCAGTTAAAAAGCTATAAGCTATAAGGAGACTTGTCTATAAGTCATTCTTATAGCTCATTGGCTCTCATTCCAGGTCACTCTTGTTGTTTTGGTTTGTTCTTAGCAGGTTCAAAACAAGAGCCATCTCTATCCATTCTTTGTTAAAGCAATCCTTCATAATCATCTTACCAAAAGTCTGCACAAGCCCGGGCTTGTTTGGAGGTGACTATTCAGTCACTGTTGGGCCTGGATGTAGGCCCAACAAGGTAGCTTACTTGACTCTTTTTCAGTTTTCTAAGATTTATAAGATTTATGTGACTTTGCATGATTCTTTGTAAAACTGCTTGATTGTGTGTTTTATCTGCTAGATTAGGTCTTTTAATGAGTAATATGCATGTTAGAAGTATTGTTAGTCAGTTAGAATAGGATTTGTTAAGATTTGCTTTGAAATTTTGATTTCAGTCAATTTAAAGGGGTGTTTGGGATAAGGGATTAGCCACGTTTTTTGTCAAAGATTTGTGTTATTTCCTGTTTAAATGCATTCCTTTGGTGCTTGTTAAGTGATATGTGCTCATAGGTTTCAGTTTGATAGGTTATTAAACAAAATTGTATGATAAAAAAGTGAAAACATTGCCTGAATCAGAAAAGTGCATTTTGCTGCTTTTTTTTAGAGAATTTGGCCACCAATCTGAATCATTGCTAGATTATAGGTTTGTTTAGGATTGTGTATGGTTTTTATGTGATCTGGTACACTTGTATGCAAGATTTTGAGGTCGGAATTTAATTATTGTGCTAAGTGCATCAGCTAAATACTCATCAGAAACACAAGGCATATCAGTAACTTGTTGTGGATTTTTTTTTGTGCTTGATCTTGTGTGAGTTTGCTTGTTTTGTGTTGGTACTGACTCCCCACAACCCAATTGGTGTGGGGGTGCCCTAATTGTCCATTAAAACTCATCAACAAGCCACAAAATCAAGTCCTCTTGATACTCTTCACAAGTGAAGAAATCACTTGTGTTCATCAGTCAAGCAGCCTACCTGGGCACTTGTTTTGATCTTAGTAGCCTTAATCTTGTTTAATTTAGATTGAAAGTGTGTTTTTCAGAGTAAGTTTTAGTTTTGGTTTGGGTTTTTAAAGTTAAAAAGAAAAAAAATAAAAACCAAAAAGGACGTGGCCAGGACTCGAACCTGCGCCACTCCTCTCACCACACACACACGTTACCATTGCGCCCTAGGGTCTTTGACTGCTAGGGTTGCATTTGCAATCTATTTAAGGGTTGTTTGATTTGTAGCTTATTTGATTAACAGCTTTTAAATAAGCTATTTCTAGCTTATTCCTTTAAGCTTTTTCCTGTTTAGCATTTTTCTTAGGTTTATATTAGGGTTTTTGACTTTTCTGTCCAAAAAGTATATTTTTCCCGTTATTAATTAATTTATTAGGATTATTTTTAGTTTTAATTTTAAAAAGTCATTAAAAAATATTAAAAGGTATATTAAAAATCTGAAAAAATAGTTTTTAGTTTTTTTATCATATTTTTGAGGTTTACAGCTATTTAGGTTTTCAATTTAGCTTATTTTTTATTTTATAGGATTTTAGGGTTTTTAAGCAACTTTAAAATTTAATATAAAATTATTAAATAGGTTTCAGAAAATTTTAATTGCATTTTTGTCTTAGTTACGATATTCTAGATTTTTGGTAATTTTTTAGATTTTTTTATAAACTTTGAATTTTTTTGAATTTTTTATTATTATTTTATTATTAAAAATTGAAGTTTTATTTTTTTTTAATTTTTACATTTTTTCTAGGTTAAGGACACTTAATTAGGAGTTTTGTCACTTTCCAAATATTTTTAAGACTTTTCAATTAATTTCTAGAATTAATTTAAGATTTAATAGATTTTAATAGTTTTTAAGTGTTTAAAAATAGTTTAATTTGGTTTTAAAATTTTTAAAAATAGTTTTTAGCTTAATTAGGATATTTTTGAGGTTTACAAACTATTAGATCTTGTTTAAGGCTTTTTAATAACTAAAAGTGATTTTTAGGGCTTTAATTAGCATTAAAAAGTCATTATCTAATTAATTAACAAGTTTTAGCAAGTTTGGATTTTTTGTAAACTCTTAGAATATTATTGGGGATTTTTAGTAACTTTTAGGAATTTTTAGGTTAAAATTTTAATTTTGGCACTATTTACGATTTTACGTGTTCGCCTTTTTCGTCGTAGTTTAATTCGTTTTCGTAACCGCTTCTTTCTCATTTCTATTCTATTTTCTTCTTGTTAATAAAATCACAAACAAAATCAATTCATTACACAACACACGTGCCTCCTCGAGAGAACGATCCCCACTTAAGGGTCATAAGTGTTTACGTTTTCCTAAACGTACACTTAATACTTACCGCTTTTGCCTTCCTTTTCCTAAAGGGGTAAAAATACAATTATCAACCTCAAAATTCTAACTCTTCTAGACCTGATGGGTCTAATAGACCCACTAATGGAAATAGAAGGTCTAGTGGAGGACCTACCTTGGTGTGTGAAAATTATGGTTTTAATGGGCATACTATTGATAGATGTTTCAAACTTATTGGTTATCCACCTGATTTTGGAAAGAAAAATAATACTAGGGTTTCCAGTAATAATAAGACATCTCAAAATTTCAATAAAAGATTTGTGAATAATAACAATGTTGGTTCCAGCTCTACTTCTTCTTTCTCTGATGAACAATTGTCTAAAATCATTGCTTTGATTAAGGATAATTCTGCTGGTGCTCAGGCCAATATGGCGGGTATTGTGGTTAATCAAAGTTCTGTTTTTAACAAGAATTTTCATAAAAAATTTTGTTCTAATAGTCAGATTAAGTCTAGTCTTGTGGATCATGATCTTATTGTTGATTCAGGTGCTAATCAGCATCTTACATATGATGATAAGTATCTGGTTATTGTAATTGATATTTCCAAACTTGGCATTAAATTGTCTCATCCTAATGGAACTGAGGCATTTATTACCAAGGTTGGAAATATGGTCTTAAACAGAGACTTAACTTTATATGATGTGTTGGTTGTTCTTGAATACTGTGTTAGCCTTATGTATGTGCATAAGATTGCTAAGGATAGTAAATTTTTTGTGGCTTTTGATGAGTCTAGTTGCTATATTTTGCCTCAGGGTTTGAGGGAGATGAGGTTGTTGGGGACTGGTAAACAAAAGGATGGCTTATATTTTTTTGATAGAGGTATTGGTTTTGAGAAACCTAATGTTACTTGTTTTTTGAGTAAAGATGTTTGGCATTGTAGGCTTGTTTGATAGAGGTACTGGTTTTGAGAAACCTAATGTTACTTGTTTTTTGAGTAAAGATGTTTGGCATTGTAGGCTTGGTCATCCTTCAGACCAAGTTCTCAATGTTTTAAAAGATGATTTGGTTTTTGAGAAAACTAAAGGGGAATTTTTTTATGAAACTTGTCAAAAGGCTAAACAGACTAGAGAATCTTTTCCTCTTAGTGATCATGTTTCTACTAGTCTAGGTGAATTGGTTCATTTAGATTTGTGGGGTCCTTACAAGGTTGTTAGTAAGGAAGGTTTTAGATATTTCTTGACTGTGGTTGATGATTTCTCTAGGGCTGTTTGGGTGTATTTGTTGAAGAATAAGACTGAGGTGTTTGATTGTATAAAGATTTTCTTTTACTTGATTAAAAATCAGTTTAATAGAACTATTAAAACTTTTAGAAGTGAAAATGGTACTGAATTTGTTAATCATAAAATAGTTGAGTTTTGTGAGTTAAATGGGATTATACATCAAACATCTTGTCCTTACACTCCTCAACAAAATGGGATTGTTGAAAGGAAACATAGGCATCTTCTTACTGTGGCTAGATCCCTTATGTTTCAGGGGGGGTTGCCTCTAAATTTGTGGTCTGAGTGTGTTCTTACAGCTACTTACTTGATTTACAGGTTGTCAACCTCAGTGCTGAAAGGAAAGAGTCCTTTCCAAATTGTGTTTAATAAAAAACCTGGTTTAAAACATTTGAGAATGTTGGATGTCTCTGTTTTGCTACTTTACTTACTAGTAATGATAATTTTAGTAGTAGATCTGAGAAGTGTGTGTTCGTTGGTTACTCTGGGACTAAAAAAGGGTATAAGTTGTTAAGTCTTGAAAAGGGTCAGTTTTTGTTTTCAAGGGATGTTAAGTTTTTTGAAAATATTTTTCCTTTTAAGACTAATAGCAATGATACTCTTCGCAGTGATAATCACGGTATGGGTCTTGATAACTTTTTAGAGGTTGTCATAGAAGCAGACCCTGGTGTACCTTATGATGATATTGTTTCTGCCTCACCACATAGAGGCAGCAACTCTTCTCATAGTAGTGAGCCTCTAGTTGACCCACTTGAGAGTGAGGAGGGGCATTCTCAGGTCTCTAGTGAGCCTGATAATGAGAATGAGATGGCTGCTCTTTTTAATGAGCATGAATTTGAGGGCATTAATAATAATACACCTAATGTTGTGAGTCCTGTTGTTAGAAGGTCTGAAAGGGTTTCTGTTTTGCCAAGAAAATATAATGACTATGTCATAACTTCTAAAATTAAATTTGGACTTGAAAAATTTGTTAGTTATGCTAGACTTAAGTCTGATAACTATTGCTTTATTACTGAACTTAATAAAAGTGTTGAGCCTAAAACTTTTTGGGAAGTGATTGTGGTAAAATATGACCTTTTAGGGAAAAGGCGTAAAAGCGGTAAGTATCGAGTGATGATTTAGGAAAATCAACACTAATGACCCTTAATGGTGTGAAAGTTCGTGTCCCAAGGAGGTATATGTGTGTGAGAAATTTGTTAAATGTTTGTGATTAATAATTTGGTTTAGAAGGGGATTAGAAAAGAAAATGGCGAAAACGTAAAAATAAAAATTAACAACAAAAAAAAATCACTACTAGAAAGTTAAAACGTAGAACCTTAAAAACCACAAAAATAAAAATAAATTCTAAAAATTACCAAAAATTCACCAAAAATCAAAAATAATAAACTAAGAGTTTACCAATGATCAAAACTTTTTCAAACCTTTTAAATAATTAAATATTCAATTTTTAAATGCTAATTAAAGCCCTAAAAATCAAATAAATTATCAAAAAGCCCAAATAAAGATTTTCAATTGGTAGAACTCTAAAATGACCTAAAAAGATTAAAAACTATTTTTAGAAATTTTAATACTAATAAAAACTATTTAAAATGATTTAAGAACTATTAAAATTTAAAATAATTATAAAAATTAATCTAAAAGAGATAAAATTATTCTAAAAGTTGCTAAATTCCTATTTTAATGTAGTTAACCTAAGAAAAATGTAAAAAGTTGGAAAAAGTGAAATTTGAAAAATAATATTAAAATAATAATAAAATAATATTAAAAATCCAAAAATTATAAAAAATTCTAAAAACTTGCAAACTAGTTTATTTTAACCTAAATAATCAGAAAATCAAAGTGAAATTACCAAAATACCCCTAATGGGCCCTCAAATGGGTCAAATCCAAAATCAGTCAACACAAATGGGCTTTTGGGCCCAAAAAGTCAAACTTGGCCCAATTGACTTGGAAAAGTCCTATCTGACTTAAAATTCAATTCTAAGAACAAAACTCTAAAGGCCCAAAAGCTGAATGTGAGCTTATCACAGCTTATTGAACACAAAGCTTATTCTTATTGGGCTTTTCAGCCCATTAAGCCATAAGCTAATGCCATAAGCTCTAATTTGACACACAACCCTCTTTTAGGATGCTTAAGAGATCTGTCAAAAGAACTTTCCAAAAGCTCAATCAATAAGCCAGAAAATAGAAAAGCAAAAATCCACAAAACGACAAAATAGTCGTTTTTGAGAAATAATGCACCTCAGGACTTGATTCAACTTGCAAAAGCTCACAAATAGCTTAACTAAGAATAATCAATCAAGAAAATCACAAAAAACCAAGTAGAATAAGCTGTAAGAACAGATAAGCTGGCTGAAAAAGCCAAATAAGCTAGTTTTCTAGCAAAAGCTTAACCAAAAGACTTGTAACCTTCCAGATTTGATATTAAGCTGAGAAAAATGATTTCTATTACAAAAGATAAGTTGTTGCATGTACCAATAAGCAAAACAGATTCAATAAGCTTAGAAACCAAGTTTGACCAAAAGTCAAACGCTGACAAGTTGAAATCAAACGCTGACAGGAACAAAGTAGGCGTTGACAGACTTAATGAAGTGTAAAAACTTGTTTCTCACCCTGCTGGTCAAGGTTTGAGTGCAAACCTTGTGAATCAAGGCTTACCAGTTGGGTAAACTTGATGTGTTTTGGCACAAATAAGCCAATAAGCCAGTGGGCTTATAAGCTATGAACAAAGCAATCCAAATAGCCAAATATCCTCACAAGCAGCATACAAATAAGATCCAAGCAACAATACAACAATCCTAATGCTAGAAATAACAATGCAACACCAAATGAGGTGGTCACTTTGCTGATGCAAATGACCACTTCAGCAGACTTTGATAAGCTATAAAAACCACAATAAGCCACCAAATTCAACAAGCAGATAACTAATAGATAGCTTATCACCCAAAATATTCCCAAACCAAATTTCAGACCTTAGATCCAACAAACAAAGAAGTTATTGGATCTGATGTGTTTGACCAAATTCAAAACCAATTTTATCAGATTTTTGCAAAACTTAGAATCCCTTTTCCAAACTTTCAGAAAGTTAACCAATGGCAAAAACTTGTGTATTATGACTTGTTTAGACCACCCAAACCCTAAGAACCAAGGGCACAAGGCCACAAGGCCTTGATAACCAGTAATCCCAAACAACCCTTAATCAAGCACTTAACAAAGGAACTTGTGATTTTAACTAATAACCTACTGATTTTAATGATCAAAAACACTTAAACAATAGCAACTAACACAATCAAACTCAAAAATCACCAGCACAAAGACCAATACTCAAAATCAAAGCACCAAACCAAAATCAGTCATAAACATGAAAATTTTGAGTGGAATCTTAACAAGGGATTATACCTGCCTTCCACAACATCCTAGGAAGGCCAGCAATGCTCCTTGGACCTTGTTCAACAACTAGAACAAGACCAAGGTACTTCAAATAAGGAGATGCAAAGTGCCTTGGTTGATGGTTCAAAGTAGAACCTCAAGGACTTTATATCTTCAACACAAGCAGCAAACAAACTCAACCAAAGGCTTAGAATCCTTCTCAGGCTTGGTGTCAACAAGCTTGAAACAACTCAAGGCTTAAGGCTAAGGGTTAGTACACAAAAATAAGCCAAAACAGAACCTAGGATTTCAAGGTATTCAAACCTTAAAAACCTAATGAAACATGACGTGCCTTAACCACAAGATTAAGGTAGGCCTTAACAATCAAATGGAACTCAGAATTAGGCTACTCAAACACCAAACTTTTAACTAAATCAAAAAGAGATTTCAAATTTTCAGAAATTCAAATTTTATTTAACTTAAAAAGGAATTACAAAGATTAATAGCCTAAAACTGGAACAAAGGGACTCTCACATGTTGAGGTCTCCTTTTATAGGCAAATGCCTGGCTAAACACTATTCACAAACCCTAGAAGTGAAATTCCCTAAATGCCCTAAGTCTTCTAGACGTTTTCTTGGTGTGAGCTGTCCAAAATGCATCCAAACCGTTTAAAATAGCTTTGTGATGAAGCAAATGATGTGGGCTGTTGATCTTGACACGTGGCAAGCCTTGGTGAGGAAGTTGTCACATGATGGTGAAACGGTTTTGGTGGTGGGTCCTCTTGGTGAGTGGGAGTGAGTGTTTTAAGGTTGGGATGAGATTATAGGCGTGTGAATCAAGTGTGGGTAAGGATAATTTCATTTTACCCTTTGTTTAAGTTGGTGTAAATTCTGGGCTGGTAAAAGTGAATAGTGACAAGTTTTGATCCGAAAATGGGGGAGTGTTATGTGTTTGGCGCATTTTCGTTTCAAATGTTTCAAATGCACAAGTTTGCCCCTTGTTCTTTCTTTCTTTTGTCTTTTGTGTTTAGAAACCCATCAACGCCCATTTCCTTTGTATCAACGTTTCATTACTTGTCATTTTTGGCACAAACTTTCCAAAAAGGGTTTCAAGGGTTAATTTTGGACTTTTTTGCATATTTGAAGGACTGATCTTGGAGAATGTTGATCTTCAAAGGTCTTCATTGTATCTTTAACTTGATGAGGGACCATTATTGGCAATTTTGATTTGTTGAGGGACTAATCTTGCCATTCCTTCAAAGTTGAAGGACCTTTTGTGTACTTTTGACAAACTTAAGGGACCAAACTTGTAATTATTAATATACAAGGGTTTTAAGTGTCATTTCTTCAATAAATGAGGATCAATCTTGTATGTCTTCAAGTCTTCAAGGGTATTTGTTGAGATTTCCATGATTAGGGCCCGGTTCTTTGTACGGCTTCGTTTCTCGTGTCCGTTTTTCCTTGTAACTTGTGATCTTTTGTCTTTTTCACGATATCCATACCTAAAATACACAAGTAAACAAACACAAGCATATATATGGTATTTAATGACATTTTTATGCATTTAAAGCCCAAAAAGAACGATGAGATCATGTATAAATGCCATCTCATCACTCCCCCATACTAAGCCATTGCCGTGCCCTCACGCAATGCTAGAATAAAGTATCTAAGCATCACCAAAGTTCAATTTTATTAACCTTTATTGAAAAGTAAAACACTTGCAACATACTAAGATGATGTGTAAAGACATAACATATGATTTTCATCACAAAAAAGTGACTTTTAGGGTCAACGAATAGAAACAAGTAAATGTCCCTTAGAGTAAACTTCGTCATCCTTGATTGTCATACATTCCATGCTAAGTGCAAAAACAAGATCATTGTTGGTACAAGTCACAATGCTAACACTACTCATACGTCCAAATTGTGTAATACTTTTTCTCCCCGCAATTCTAGTTATTATAAAAAATAATGGGTTACTAGCATTTTTTATCTATTTGTCACGGATCACAAGTGATTCATATTGACTTATTTGAGTAGTTATTAGTCCGAAAGCAAAGTAGCACGATTTGATCAATAGTTAGCCGAAGGACAAAATCTTTTAAAACGGCTTCTCGTGTATCTCCTTAAGTTCATATCTTGGCATAACTCGTTTCACGATTTGAGACCTTTCTCGGACCGATATTTGGCATGTACTTCATACTTCAAATCTTGGGAAGACGTTCTTGAAATTATGGTCTTCTCTTCATATATTTGGAATTTCTTCACTTGACGTTTTTGAGAGATTCTTCATATTGGACCACGACTTCATCATTTTTCTTCAATCTTTACTTTGGATTTTGATATACAACGATCCGCCTCCTTTTCGGACTTGGATATATTTATCCTCATACCTTGTTAGGGTCTTTTTGGATAGACTTTCTCCATGATCTTTAGGGGAGTAATTGCTTCTCGTCGTGTGTCTCGATCCTTCATATTGATTTAGGAATAATGATACTTCACATCATCTTTGGATCTTTAGCAAAAATAGAGCTCCTCATGCCTTGTTAGGGCCTTTTTGGATAATCGCCAATCTTCGCGTCCCGCTTCAATAAGTTATGCCTTGGCTATGAACTCTATTCAACCCCGAGCAACTTTTAAACGATCTTGCGCTAGAGGCTAAGTAACCTTTCAAATCGTACGACCTTACTTATTGCAATTATGATTTATTCCTAATGCATTGATCTTATGGGAAGAAAAAGCCACAATTAAAAACATATGAGTTTTTGAAAGAACACTTTCATGTTCTACGTTTAGCATGATCACTTGTATAACTCTATCATTTCTCGTTCTTCACTATATAAAGACCTCTAATTAAAGAGACTCGTGAATACTTAGCCATGCAAGTCAAAATTAAGCCAAATTTGGATTAGCTTTCATTAAGACTATATCAAATCAAAGTTTTGGGTTTTCAAGCCACCTATAGGATCTTGCACTTTCTTGGACTTTTTCAAGTTTAGAGAATGCGTTTTATAGTTCCCTTGATAAGTGACTTTCTAGAATCAATTATAGGAACTTGCGAAAAGTTCTTGTTCTTAACCCGAATGAATTAAGACTTTCGCGTTTTAAAGCTCCCTATATAAAAGTCTAGCAAAAAGTGAATTGAGCGGGTTAAGGGGTGTAAATGGCTCCAAATGCCCATCAAGTCAAAAATTAACTCTTATTCTACCCATCGGAAAATATACATTCGTGTCTTAAAAACACTTATGAAAACTAAGAAAAATTTTGAAATTTGGCCATTTTTAGCCTTATTAGCAAAACAAAACATTGAAAGTTGGAAGGCGTGAGGGCGTAGCAAAGAAAGTATCTATTCACCCCCCCATACTAAAAGTAAAGATTGTCCTCAATGTTTCGAGTCTAAAAGTGGAGCACCCCCATACTAGAGACGAAGAGCCGAATGCTTAGGATCTAGCATGGAAAGGGTGATCAACAATATATCTAAAGCCGTTTATTAAGTATGCTAAAAGATAATTGTTAGAACAATAAAGGATATGTCATGGATTCGTGAAAAACTTCTTCAAACGAACGATGGAGGCTCACGTAAACGAACACGAGAGTCTTCACTCGTAGATGATGATGATGATCTAGATAACACAATCACAAACAACCACGAGACAACGAGTTGAAAGGGTACAAGTCCCCTTATTAGTGAATAGTGAGCATAAAAGATAAGCATGGGATCTCCCCCACGAGGCACCTCGTTTTTGATTACCGAGTCATGAGCTTGACTCGATCCCCTCAAAATGTGAACATTTAGGGAAAATCATGGTATGGTCAATTTTTGGTGGGGCTTACATGATAAACAAGGCCCAAAAAGCAACCGGTAAAAAAGACTAGGTCCTTAAATGATGCAAAATACCGAGGTCGAAGATGGCGTTCTCGTTTTCATTAGAAAAACAAATTAACGCCACTTCAACATGTGCCATAAACTCAAAGAGTTTGAAGAAAAAAGATGAGAAGTAGAAGGGTGGGACAATTGGTAAGTCATAAAAATCATGAGCTACTCGAGGTAGACTCGCACCAATCAAATAGAAAGATTTTCCATTTATTGCATCGGTGGAAGACCGAGATTTCCCTTTACATGAAATTCCGGGATCGAATATCTCGTTCTTGGTGGACAAAGATGAGGGAACATAAGGGGCTTCCCCCATACTAAAACCACACAAAGCATCGTCAAAAGGGGTAGACGAGCTTGTAGCACTCAAAACACGTGGTGATGACGGAGTTAGATTTGTAGAAAAATCAATTAAATCACATTTAAAATCTTTTCCTTTGTTATCTTTTAAACTCTCCTTATGAAAACCCTTTTTGATTATGTCGAAAATATTCGATGTTTCTAAGACGATGTTAGTCACACTAAAAATCCTCACATTTGTAAATCGTTTTGGTTTTGGTGGTGGCAAGTTCTCAAAACGTTTATCGACGAAGAAAACCTCCCCATCGGGGTCTACATATTCATCATCCGAAAGATCTTTCGTAGAAACCGGCAACTTATCAACACTTTTCAAGAATGAATGTTCGAGGTGAGGCGAAGGATTTTTCGATTCAAGTATTAACGGTTTCTTCTTTGTAGGCTTTACACTCATAACCTCCACCGGCGGAGGAAATGGTAAACTGTTTTTGGCGACATTTCCTAAAACTCTTGGTGAAAATTCTTTGCAAACGACATTGGTTGAGTCACCATGGTTTAAAGTTGCAATAGAATAGACATGAGAAAGATTGGAGTTTTGTGTTGCATTGATGACAAGTTCTTCTTCATTGAAACGAAGGGTGATTTTTCGAGCATAAACATCGATAAGTGCTCTTGATGTATCCAAAAATGAACGACCCAAAATGAGAGGAACTTTTCGATCGATAGGAATGTCTACAACGATAAAGTCAACGGGATAGTAAAACTTTCCGACTTTAACAAAAACGTCCTCGGCTACTCCACATGCTAAAATCGTAGAATGATCGGCCATCTCGATAGACATGTTCGAAGGAGTAAGAGCCGGAAGCGAAAGCGATTTGAAAATCTCAAGAGGAATTAAATTAATACTAGCACCAAGATCGGCCAAGGCGTAGCATTCCTCCATATCTTGAATAGCACACGGAATCAAAAATTTACCGGGATCACCGACTTTTTGTGGTATGCGGCTAAGAAAAACCGATGAACAACTAGACGATTGTTGTAACTTCTCTTTGTTGTTAAGCATACTTTTGAAGTTTGCGGCGAATCTAGGCATCATGATAAGAGCGTCGGCAAAACTTATGTTAAAATGCAAATCACGAAACATTTTCATAAATAGCTCAAATTGATAATTGTTACGTTCTTGTGTTTTCTCTTTGTTACGTCTTGAAGGGTAAGGTAAAGGTGGTGTGGGTTGGTCATTAGGCAACGGCCTTGGAAACTCGGGTTCCACAATTGGTATTGGTTCGACCGTAGGTGTGGTATGAGCGGTACTTCGTGGGATTGTAATGTGCTCCTTTTCGACCATCACCTCGGGTTCTTTCTCGATTTCCTTCTCCTTAGAAGTACTTGGACGAGAGATTGGTTCCTTGAAAGTTTTACCACTTCGTGTAGTAATAACCTTCATTTCTCCCCTCGGGTTGTTAATGGTATCACTAGGAAGACCACCCGAGGAAGAGGGTTTACACATGATTGCTTCAAACATCTTAGCCATTCGGTCCTCAAATTTTGATTGCCTAGCATCCGCTTTTAATAACTCTTGCTTAATCTCATGTTGTCCTAATTCCATCTTTTGTTGATTTTGTTGAAGACGTTGGACATTTCCTTCCATTTTGTTTGCATGAGTTTTAAGTTCATTAGCAAGTTCATTTTTTAGCTCGTTTTTCAACTCGGATCTTAAGCTAATCATCTCACGTTGCATGTTATCAAATTTAGCATCATTTGCTTTTGCATAATCCAAAAATTCTCCTTGCAAATTTTTAGTGTGAGCATTTTGAAAACCTTGTGTAGTGTTTTGAAAATCACGGTTTTGATTTTGATTAGAAATTTGTCCATTCCCATTTTGATAATCCCCCTTGTTGTAATTGCGTGTATTGCCTTGGTAATTACCTTGGTTGTTGTTTCGATAATTGTTAACATTTTGGTTTGGTGGAGCTTGATTTTGGCGGGAACCTTGACCGTTTTGGTTGTAAGTTCTCGTTGCTACATAAGCACTCGAAGTGTTACCATCCGCGGTAATGCACTCGGAAAGATCATGAGCTCCCCCACAAGATAAACAACTCTTAGCAACCGCTTTAACCGAAGCGGAATTGGAAGCTTCTTGAGCCTTCCAATGGGACATTAGATTAGCAAATCTATTAAAAAACCGATTTTCCTCATTAGCTTCATCATGTAAGGCATTAATGCTACGAGACGATTGTGACGAAGATGACGAACCCATATTGGCAACACTCGGTGTGTTATGAGGGTTATAAACCTTAGATCTATTTTCAATGATTTGTAAAGCCTCATTTGTCGTCTTGCACAAAAAATTACCACCCGCGGCGGCATTCAAATAATCTCGTTCATGATCATTAAGCCCATTATAAAAAGTATCCACTTGATGCAATTCCGTAAAATCATGGTGTGGACATTCATGTAACATCTCTTTAAATCGTTCCCATGCCATTGAAAAACTTTCATTATTTCTTTGCACAAATCGTGAAATCTCATTTTTCAAGTGTGTTGTTTTAGATGGTGGAAAAAACTTGTTCACAAACTTAGAAACGAGATCGGCCCATGTCAAAATCGAATTTGGCGGTTCTTTCTCAAGCCAAATTTTAGCGGGTCCATCCAACGAGTATGGAAACAACATCATCTTAATGGCGTCATGTGGAACATCCTTAAACTTGCTAGTGGCGGTGAGACGGTTAAAATTCCTAATGTGGTAATGCGGGTTGTCTTTCTCGTGACCTCTAAACTTATTTGCTTGCAACATCGACATTAAACCCGTCTTAATTTCGAAATTCTCCGCAAGGATGGCGGGAATCACAATAGCCTCTCCAAAACCCTCGGTGGGTGCTTGTAGCAACTCCATCATAGTACGATTAGCCATGACGACTTCTTGTTCTACAATAGGTTCAACAATTGGAGGTTCTTCAACAATCAACGTCTCTTGATTGGCTTGCTTTTGAAGTCGTTTACGAGCTCGTTTTGCTTGATTACGAGTGATCATAAACTTCACGAAGAATGGGAGGTGAGCAAAGAAGATTCTTTTTGGTTGTTTTGTGAATTTTCAATTTTTTTGTGTTTTTGATGATATTTAATTTTTTTGGATTTTGGTGTATCTTCGTAGACAACAATCTACCAAATCTCTCCTCGAATCAAACTCTTGATTAAAGAAGCCTCAAAGGAATGAAAACGATCACGTGGAGTGAACGCCTTCGAATGACTTTAGAACTTTGGTGAAAACCAAATTGTTCAAGAGGGTTTAATCACAAAGAAACCAAGCAAATATATTATACGTAATAATACTTTGGGCGGCAAAACCCTCGATTAGCCTTCAATCTCAAAATACTCACAAGCAAGCGGGGAAACGAGGCGGCGCGAAGCACTTAAGAGCCTTTTTCCTTAGGGTATATTTTATAATACCCGCCTTATACCCACCTTATAGTTTGTATTTTTCAAAATCGAGCTTCACGAAAGTATTTATCTATTTTTGCCTTTTTCTTTTTGTTTGAGATTCGAATACAATAATTGAGTGATGAAATCCCAATTAAGGTTGTGTTTTCACACTTTTGGAGATATTGTAAATTTATTGTGATACTTAATACAATATAGTAATAATATTTGTACAAGAAAAACCAAGAAAACCGATAATACGTATTAGTAGAGTTCTACTAATACAAATACTATTTGGTTAATATTAAAAACAACAATGCAAATTAATCACGACACACCTCCCCGGCAGCGGCGCCAAAGTGATTGTGGTAAAATACGACCTTTTAGGGAAAAGGCGTAAAAGCGGTAAGTATCGAGTGATGATTTAGGAAAATCAACACTAATGACCCTTAATGGTGTGAAAGTTCGTGTCCCAAGGAGGTATATGTGTGTGAGAAATTTGTTAAATGTTTGTGATTAATAATTGGTTTAGAAGGGGATTAGAAAAGAAAATGGCGAAAACGTAAAAATAAAAATTAACAACAAAAAAAAAATCACTACTAGAAAGTTAAAACGTAGAACCTTAAAAACCACAAAAATAAAAATAAATTCTAAAAATTACCAAAAATTCACCAAAAATCAAAAATAATAAACTAAGAGTTTACCAATGATCAAAACTTTTTCAAACCTTTTAAATAATTAAATATTCAATTTTTAAATGCTAATTAAAGCCCTAAAAATCAAATAAATTATCAAAAAGCCCAAATAAAGATTTTTCAATTGGTAGAACTCTAAAATGACCTAAAAAGATTAAAAACTATTTTAGAAATTTTAATACTAATAAAAACTATTTAAAATGATTTAAGAACTATTAAAACTTAAAATAATTATAAAAATTAATCTAAAAGAGATAAAATTATTCTAAAAGTTGCTAAATTCCTATTTTAATGTAGTTAACCTAAGAAAAATGTAAAAAGTTGGAAAAAGTGAAATTTGAAAAATAATATTAAAATAATATTAAAAATCCAAAAATTATAAAAAATTCTAAAAACTTGCAAACTAGTTTATTTTAACCTAAATAATCAGAAAATCAAAGTGAAATTACCAAAATACCCCTAATGGGCCCTCAAATGGGTCAAATCCAAAATCAGTCAACACAAATGGGCTTTTGGGCCCAAAAAGTCAAACTTGGCCCAATTGACTTGGAAAAGCCCTATCTGACTTAAAATTCAATTCTAAGAACAAAACTCTAAAGGCCCAAAAGCTGAATGTGAGCTTATCACAGCTTATTGAACACAAAGCTTATTCTTATTGGGCTTTTCAGCCCATTAAGCCATAAGCTAATGCCATAAGCTCTAATTTGACACAAAACCCTCTTTTAGGATGCTTAAGAGATCTGTCAAAAGAATTTTCCAAAAAGCTCACTCAATAAGCCAGAAAATAGAAAAGCAAAAATCCACAAAACGACAAAATAGTCGTTTTTGAGAAATAATGCACCTCAGGACTTGATTCAACTTGCAAAAGCTCACAAATAGCTTAACTAAGAATAATCAATCAAGAAAATCACAAAAACCAAGTAGAATAAGCTGTAAGAACAGATAAGCTGGTTGAAAAAGCCAAATAAGCTAGTTTTCTAGCAAAAGCTTAACCAAAAGACTTGTAACCTTCCAGATTTGATATTAAGCTGAGAAAAATGATTTCTATTACAAAAGATAAGTTGTTGCATGTACCAATAAGCAAAACAGATTCAATAAGCTTAGAAACCAAGTTTGACCAAAAGTCAAACGCTGACAAGTTGAAATCAAACGCTGACAGGAACAAAGTAGGCGTTGACAGACTTAATGAAGTGTAAAAACTTGTTTCTCACCCTGCTGGTCAAGGTTTGAGTGCAAACCTTGTGAATCAAGGCTTACCAGTTGGGTAAACTTGATGTGTTTTGGCACAAATAAGCCAATAAGCCAGTGGGCTTATAAGCTATGAACAAAGCAATCCAAATAGCCAAATATCCTCACAAGCAGCATACAGATAAGATCCAAGCAACAATACAACAATCCTAATGCTAGAAATAACAATGCAACACCAAATGAGGTGGTCACTTTGCTGATGCAAATGACCACTTCAGCAGACTTTGATAAGCTATAAAAACCACAATAAGCCACCAAATTCAACAAGCAGATAACTAATAGATAGCTTATCACTCAAACTATTCCCAAACCAAATTTCAGACCTTAGATCCAACAAACAAAGAAGTTATTGGATCTGATGTGTTTGACCAAATTCAAAACCAATTTTATCAGATTTTTGCAAAACTTAGAATCCCTTTTCCAAACTTTCACAAAGTTAACCAATGGCAAAAACTTGTGTATTATGACTTGTTTAGACCATCCAAACCCTAAGAACCAAGGGCACAAGGCCACAAGGCCTTGATAACCAGTAATCCCAAACAACCCTTAATCAAGCACTTAACAAAGGAACTTGTAATTTTAACTAATAACCTACTGATTTTAATGATCAAAAACACTTAAACAATAGCAACTAACACAATCAAACTCAAAAATCACCAGCACAAACACCAATACTCAAAATCAAAGCACCAAATCAAAATCAGTCATAAACATGAAAATTTTGAGTGGAATCTTAACAAGGGATTATACCTGCCTTCCACAACATCCTAGGAAGGCCAGCAATGCTCCTTGGACCTTGTTCAACAACTAGAACAAGACCAAGGTACTTCAAATAAGGAGATGCAAAGTGCCTTGGTTGATGGTTCAAAGTAGAACCTCAAGGACTTTATATCTTCAACACAAGCAGCAAACAAACTCAACCAAAGGCTTAGAATCCTTCTCAGGCTTGGTGTCAACAAGCTTGAAAGAACTCAAGGCTTAAGGCTAAGGGTTAGTACACAAAAATAAGCCAAAACAGAACCTAGGATTTCAAGGTATTCAAACCTTAAAAACCTAATGAAACAAGACGTGCCTTAACCACAAGATTAAGGTAGGCCTTAACAATCAAATGGAACTCAGAATTAGGCTACTCAAACACCAAACTTTTAACTAAATCAAAAAGAGATTTCAAATTTTCAGAAATTCAAATTTTATTTAACTTAAAAAGGAATTACAAAGATTAATAGCCTAAAACTGGAACAAAGGGACTCTCACATGTTGAGGTCTCCTTTTATAGGCAAATGCCTGGCTAAACACTATTCACAAACCCTAGAAGTGAAATTCCCTAAATGCCCTAAGTCTTCTAGACGTTTTCTTGGTGTGAGCTGTCCAAAATGCATCCAAACCGTTTAAAATAGCTTTGTGATGAAGCAAATGATGTGGCCTGTTGATCTTGACACGTGGCAAGCCTTGGTGAGGAAGTTGTCACATGATGGTGAAACGGTTTTGGTGGTGGGTCCTCTTGGTGAGTGGGAGTGAGTGTTTTAAGGTTGGGATGAGATTATAGGCGTGTGAATCAAGTGTGGGTAAGGGTAATTTCATTTCACCCTTTGTTTAAGTTGGTGTAAATTATGGGCTGGTAAAAGTGAATAGTGACAAGTTTTGATCCGAAAATGGGGGAGTGTTATGTGTTTGGCGCATTTTTGTTTCAAATGTTTCAAATGCACAAGTTTGCCCCTTGTTCTTTCTTTCTTTTGTCTTTTGTGTTTAAAAACCCATCAGCGCCCATTTCCTTTGTATCAACGTTTCATTACTTGTCATTTTTGGCACAAACTTTCCAAAAAGGGTTTCAAGGGTTAATTTTGGACTTTTTTGCATATTTGAAGGACTGATCTTGGACAATGTTGATCTTCAAAGGTCTTCATTGTATCTTTAACTTGATGAGGGACCATTATTGGCAATTTTGATTTGTTGAGGGACTAATCTTGCCATTCCTTCAAAGTTGAAGGACCTTTTGTGTACTTTTGACAAACTTAAGGGACCAAACTTGTAATTATTAATATACAAGGGTTTTAAGTGTCATTTCTTCAATAAATGAGGATCAATCTTGTATGTCTTCAAGTCTTCAAGGGTATTTGTTGAGATTTCCATGATTAGGGCCCGGTTCTTTGTACGGCTTCGTTTCTCGTGTACGTTTTTCCTTGTAACTTGTGATCTTTTGTCTTTTTCACGATATCCATACCTAAAATACACAAGTAAACAAACACAAGCATATATATGGTATTTAATGACATTTTTATGCATTTAAAGCCCGAAAAGAACGATGAGATCATGTATAAATGCCATCTCATCAGGAAGCTAGTAAGAGTCAGCACTGGGTTGATGCAATGAACAAAGAGATGGATGCTTTAAATGAAAATAATACTTGGACTATTACTGATTTGCCTAAAGATAGGAAAGCTATTAATGGTAAATGGGTTTATAGGATTAAGTATAAATCTAGTGGAGAGATTGAAAGATATAAAGCTAGATATGTGATTAAAGGTTATAATCAAAAGGAAGGTGTTGATTTTGATGAAACTTTTTCACATGTTGTGAAAATTATTACTGTTAGATGTTTGATAAATTTGGTTGTGCAAAATAGTTGGCCTTTGTTCTAACTTGATATTAACAATGCTTTCTTGTATGAAGATCTTGATGAAACTGTATATATGACTTTGTCTAATGGATATTTTGATAAAAATGATAAGAGGGTTTGTAGATTAAATAAGTCTTTACATGGGTTAAAACAAGCTCCTAGGCAGTGGAATGCCAAGTTAACTCAGGCTCTAATTGAACATGGTTTTATGCAAAGTAAAAGTGACTACTCCTTGTTCACCAAAAATGAATCTGGTGTTTTTCTTGATTACTTGTCTATGTTGATGATATTGTTGTTACTGGAAATAGTGTGAGTCATATTGAAGAGTTTAAAAGGCTTTTAAGAAGTAAATTTCATATTAAAGATCTGGGCAAACTTAAATACTTTTTGGGCGTTGAGGTTATTGATACAGATTTTGGTTTATGTCTTAATCAAAGAAAGTATTGCTTAGATTTGTTATCTGATTTTGGATTGCTTGCTTGTAAACCTTCTGCTACTCCACTTGAGCAAAATCTGACTATTGCTAGTGATCCTACTGATTCTGATTCTGTGCTTGATAATATTACTGGGTATCAAAAACTTATTGGCAATCTTATCTATCTTACTCACACTAGGCCTGATATATCTTATGTTGTTCATTGTCTTAGCCAATTTATGCATAAACCTCTTAAGTCTCACTTAAAATTGCTCTTAAAGTTTTAAGATACTTAAAAGGTTCTCCTGCTAAAGGTATTCACATTGTTAGATGTACAAATGTTTCTCTTGAAGCTTTTGTAGATGCAGATTGAGCTAAATGTTTAGTAACTAGAAAGTCTGTCACTGGTTTTTATTTACTTTTAAATGGATCATTAGTATCGTGGAAAAGCAAAAAAGCAAAACACAATTTCTAAGTCTAGTGCTAAAGCTGAATATAGAGTTATGACTTCAGCTACTTCAGAAATTGTTTGGGTCCTTAAAATCTTAAAGGACTTAAATTGGGAACATTTTTTGGCAGTTAAGTTATTTTGTGATAGCCAAGCTGCTATTAAAATAGCTGCTAATCTTGTCTTTCATGAGAGAACAAAGCATCTTGAGATAGATCTTCATTTTGTAAGAGATAGGATTCTGACAGGTGTAATTAAGACTTGTAAAGTTAATACTGCAAATCAGACTGCAGATATTCTTACCAAGGGTCTTGACAAATTGCAACATGATAAACTTGTTGGTCAGTTGGGGTTGTCTGATTGTTTCCAGGCTCAGATCAAGGAGGGGTGTCGAAAGTCTTTGATCTTTTCCTGGTTTGCAGTTTTGGTTGTTGGTTTGTTACTTTGTGTGCAGAGACTAAAGTGTAGCTGCAAAAAGTTTAGAGGGACTAAAGTGTCAAGTTGAGGAAAGATGAGGGACTGCGATTGCCAAAGTGTGAAAGTCGTTGAAGTGGAGCATATAAGCTGGTCAAACGAGCTAACCACCTTATAACTCAATCATACTTTCTCTCTCATTTTACACATAGTTATCAGATTGTTTGTTCTTGGTGATTGAGATCATCTTGATCTTTTGTAATCTTGTTTTTCTGTTTGAATCTTGTAAAACTATTATCATTTAGATAATAGACCCATACCAACTTTAATATATAATAGATTTTTTGTTTTAATAAAAATTAATTTGAGAATCATACCTGGGTTTTATAAATCTTAACAACTTTACACCCACCAAATATTATCTTCGGCGACTTATAGACGTCCAGGCCCGAACTAAACCGAAACAACAACAGTAACTTATTAAAACCTGTTAGCTGATGGTATTTTTTTTCAAGAAAAACATACTTGCATTTGCATTTGCTTCGGTCTGAAGTATAGATATAAAACAAGCTACTTTCATGTTTTGCTATTTTAGTTTTCTTACACAAAAACTTGGATTTTATTTTGAAAACAAACTAGATTGAACACAAAGCCAAAATTTAGTCCCACCGAGTATTGGGTTCCATGGTTACACGGTTCAGAGGGACCACAAATGGCCTTGCTGCTTGGTAAGTGTTGGACCCTTGTTTTCTAGTGACTGAAACTTTACATGTGTAATAGACAATGACCTCTTTTTAAAACCACTCTTGGATTGTAATGGCATTTTTTACTAAAACTTGTTTTTTCCAGGTTAATTTGTGCTTCCATTTTACCTTGCTTTATGCGTAGTGTGAAACATGATTTTGACTTTGTATGCGCATTATATTTTCGTATAATATATAGTAATAGTAAGCCGTTGAGGTTAAGTGATCGATCCTTATTTCTTGCAGGGTCAAAAGTCTTTAAAAATTGTATTTTTAATCTTTGGATAAAAATAAGACTCTTTACATCTTATCTTCTCTGTTACCTTATGAAAGATGAGGTTGAATATCATGGATTATTAGGGAAACAGATTAAATTATGTGGGTGTTTTCGATTGTATTTTCATTTTTGTCTGCTTATGTTTACGAGTGATTGTTTTTTTAGAGCAGTTGTGGTTTGATGTTATGATGTGCTGTTGTGGTAAAATACGTGTCACGTTAGCAAATGACTTTATAACATCATAACCATCATAAGACGAGAAAAGTGATGTATTGGTTAATAAAAATAATCTACGGCGCGAGGTTATAACACGACTCACGGTACAGAGCTCGCGTCGTAAACTCGCGTTATGCCCGCCGTTCTAGGCTGTTAAATATGACGCCAAAGTGTATAACGGTACAGCCCTTGGAGCCGTGGGTGTCACGTTCTGAGCACGACTCAACCCATGAAAGGAGCTCTTAAACTTCAAAATAAAAGCAAGTAAAAGCAGTTTGGATAAGTGTTTATCTTCGTAGTATCAACATGTTTAATCTTGGTTAATTTTGGATATTACCGGGTGAACCACAATGTTTAAACTCTTAACAATTATATACGAGTAGCTCGCACTTAATAGAATCTGACTACTAATAATCAATGTTTTAAAACTCGGTTTTTAAATCGACTCGATCGAGTTATCGAGTCCGGATCAATCCGGTTTTATAATTCTTTTTTTTTCATCATATTTTTAATAATTAACAAAATTTAGGGTGCGTTTGGTATACTAAGAGGAATCACTATCGGTAACCGAATGTTATAAGGGTGAAATGATAATGAATATATCATGATTGATATTGTTGTTTGGTTTGTATTAGTTAGAGCATCAACAATGCACCAAGTCATAAAAGACTTGATGCATTCATTACCATTAATGTATAAGTTAATTTTACAAACTAAAAAGTCATTCAACAAATAAGCTCCAATGGAAAGTTTTATCACTAAAAGCTTTTCAATGGTTTTATTTAATGAACTAGCATCATATTTATGTTTAAGAGGATGAAAAGTTTTTTCTTCAAACACTTGAAGTTTACCAAGTCATTACATAAAAAGTCTTTTACCAAGTCATTCATGCAATGGAAAAAATGATGTACATAACTATTTGAAATAGTGAAAAGTCATTCATCAAGTTACCATTGTAGATGCTCTTAGGTATGAAATAATTTAATAAGATTTAAAATTTAAAAATATATGTGGTGGAGAAATTTAAATTTTAATAAATATATGGTTGAGAAGTAAAATACACGGAATTCATGGGAATGAAATATGAAAGTTACATTTACCCACAACTATGGATTTATGGGTATCCTTTCATAACTTCATTCACATAGGTATTAACCAAACATATTTATTGATTACGATAGTCATTACACCATTCCCATAGTAAATACCAAACGCACCCTTATATATAAAAACCTTCATATATTAAAGATATAAATTGTTTGCGAACGAATATAAAATGTAAAAATAAAATATTATCGTAAATACGTAAAATTTATATATATTTTTTTAAAAAACGAAAAAAATCAAAACCCGGTCTGATATCAAAAACCGAGTTGACTTGTGTCACCTCAAACCCAGTGGATCAAACCGAGTTTCAAAAATGTAAAACTCATGTCAATATGACCTGTTTTTTCAGCTAAAACTGGGTCAACCGGTTAACCCGAGTGTGAATACATTGCTAATAAATAATTGGAGTATATATAATTTGGTTCTAATGTACTGCATGGGCACATGGATGGATGGTAGGGTCTAAGCATTTTAAAGTGGTTCGGATTTCAAACAATTACATTTTGTCCACATTTCAAATAGATTTTCACGTGATAGGTTTTCGTATCCACCACAGCAATTCTTTCACATTAGCAAAGTTTAACAACCAAAAGAAATGCATGCAGCATGAGATCAGCAAAACAAGGGTGCTTAACTGCTTTTGTTACAGTAAAAAACCCGAACATAATTTATTTTACGATTAACCTAAACAACACATATATGTGAAACCCTCGGGGTTAAGGATTTTAGGTTACACGACGCGAATCTATGCCATAGGCCATTTCTGGCTCAAATTCAAGTTAGTTGCACTACTAGTCGATCTCGATCAACAAAACCAAAGAAGCAAACTGAGGCTGATCCTGGACCTGGACCTAATTATCCATAAATATACGCAGCTACGACGGACTCAAGTTAACCGTAACTAATTACTAACCCCAAAACATGCATAATTTTCCTATTGTAAGCCAAGAGTATCTAAAGAAGAAAGAGCAACTTTCTAACATCAAAATCAGCCAAAAAAGAATTGAACCGTTTTCAGAAGCCTTGTCTTTGCTCTCCTCTCTACTCTTGAGTTAATCAATCACATAACTAATGGTAACCAAATTTAGTGCAATTTGATTCTGTCAAGGCTGTCCGAGACTATTCGCATCTTTGGTCTAACTTCAGGGTCAAGTTCAGTACAATTAAGTGCAACATGAAACGCTGCCACCACTTGTTTCTTGGCATGAACTTCTTGCAAAAGCACGGGGTCAATTAGCTCAGATAATGGTCTTTCTTCACGAAAAACCTTCCTCACAAAGCTCTCTAGCCCTTTCCCGTCGTTATCAAGCCCGCCACCATCTGGAGCTCGTCCAGTTAGCATCTCCAACAACACAATTCCAAAAGAATAGACATCACACTTTGGGCTAAGTTTGTGGCCTGAAATCCGAGCTTCTGGAGCCACATAGTACACATTTGATGACGATGAAGTTGAGGGCGATGAAGATGAAAATGAGCTTTTCGAGCTAGTGATTGTCATTTGGCTGGAGATGCTTAGTTTTCGGGATGTGGACTTTGAGATAGTTGCTGACACTAAACGATAAAGCCCAAAGCCAGCGATGAATGGCTGCAAGTCATCATCAAGAAGAATTTTTGATGATTTTATGTTCCCATGAACATGCTTTCGGGGGCTGCACTCATGGATGTGGGCTAGACCCCTTGCGGTTCCTTGAGCAATCTTTAATCTTGATGACCATGATAAAGGTGGTGAAGGGTTGGCCGGCCCACCTGCATCTAGCAAACAAACATTTTTTTTAAGAAAGATGTTTTTTCGCAAAAAAACAAAATATAAATTACTTATTTATGAAAGCAATAGACGTTTGGCTTTCATTCCTTACAAGACAGAACAGAATGTACACATTAAGAATTTGACAAACAAGAATCTGTACAACGAAAATATGACAAAGAACAAGGACAACTACTTGAGGTACAACTATGTTTCAAAAAGAGACCGCGTGTTACTGCAAGTGGTCCTAACTATTTTAGCTGTTACGTCACTTTCTAGCAGATCATATGGTTGATATAAAAACAATAATCTACGATCATGTCAAAAGGGGGCCATTTCATTTAGGCAATCACTAGAGCGTGCAATTCAAATTGTGTATGTAAAGATGGCTAGATCTAGGTTTATTACTGTATTATTTACTTCATCTCTATTTACTTCCCATGATGCCTGGGTCCAAAGGTAATGCTAGAAAGTTTATCCAGAAAGAAAATAATGTATACTGTCTAAAGGTTTTCCAAAGTGTCCTCAAGTTGTTACGATTTGTTTTTGTAAAATTGGATCATAGATCTATAGCGGTTTCTAACTGCTGTCAGTTCAACCAAATTTCTGCAGTTGTAGAAGATATATGTTTCAAGTTTTAACCCCCTGCTAAACTGTTTTGCATTTTGCTGTAATGCCACCTATGGTGAAATGTATTTCGGAAACCATTGTCACAATATATTTGGGATTGTGTAGTATGTAGTAACAAATACATACTGAAAAGACTAGTTTGCTGGTATGTCTGTGTGTTTTTGTAAAAGAAATACGAGCAAAAAGTACTACGTAATACTAGAATCCAGGTTATCTTTCAATTGATAGAAAAGTAAATTGATACAAGTAGTACAATTGTAGGGTTGATACTAAAACAGACTCCAACAAGTTTATCAAAAGAATAACATGATTGATCCTACTTTACCGAAACAAGATACACCAAATCTTTCATATCTCATGTACCACAGGATACCCACGTTTGCCTTTTTTTTCAAAAACAATAAATCAGATGTAACCATAGATATTTTTCATGGTCATGTTATAGAAAAAGTTAAAACATATATTATCTGTGCAACTTAGGCTACATATTTTGAAACTAACAAGGTTTACAAAAACATGCTGAAAGGTTGAAATTAGATCAACTGATCACGCGTGTTTGCAAGCTCCCATATCACATCGATTATCTTAGACCTTTGTTTACGAAATTGAAAAATTAGAAATAGTTAGTAATTAGTAAATTTGTGAGCTTCTTTTCTTTGAATAAAATTATACATTTCTAAGAATTAGAAAGATTAACAACAAAGTTTTGTAGTTTTGTACCAGTCTGTTTTGACCACTTTAGCCAGAACAGCTTTGACATTCTTACCAACAAAAGTACAAAACCACTCACAATTAGGGGTGTCGAAAAAGTTGACCCGACCCGAACCCGAACCCGAAATAGCCTATTCGGGTCGGGTCACTCGGGTTCAAAAACATATTCGGGTCAATTCGGGTTGAACCGAATTGACCCGAGTTCTAATTAGCCTCGGGTTCGGGTTTATATTTTTTAGCCTTGACTCGACTTGACCCGAACCCGACCAACCCGACTTGACCCGAGTTTTTTACCACATTTTACCTTGTAAATATACTTAAATAAGTCAAATTTTAACTTTTTTACTTATACTCGGGTTGACCCGAACCCGAGTTGACCCGACCCGAATTGACCCGAACCCGACTGACCCGAGTTCTAATTAGGCTCGGGTTCGGGTTTGATTTTTTTGAGTTCTGACCCGACTTGACCCGACACGACTTGACCCGAACCTGGTTGACCCCACCCGATTCCCACCCCTACTCACAATACATATATAGCAGCATTGTGACTTTAAGAGTAATTAAATTATGTCAATCAAGGAAAATAACTAGAGCATATAAATTCTTAAACAGAAAACAGCATACTTACCATGGAGCGCAGCGTACAAGCTCCCGTTGCTAATAAAATCCGAAACCAACAACTTCTCATCATTAGCGTAGTAATAAGCTCTTAGCCTCACAATATTAGGATGTTGCACTTTCCCAATTGCCTCCACTTCAGCCTCGAACTCCTTAAGACGCCACACACCGTCACCCTCACTCAACCGTCTAACCGCCACCACCGCACCTGTACCGCCACCACGTCCTGCCACCACTTTATACACTATCCCACTCTTACTTTTCCCCACAACATAAGCTGATGCCCTTAATAAATCCTCTAATTCCAAAACAAACCCTTCATCCATCACGACAAATTTATCTTGCCCTTCGTCATCCTTCACAATAACATCAATATCTTGCCTTACATTTTCCTTTTTTACCAATTTAACCTGGGCAGCCCTCCACTTTTTTCGGTATACCCACATTGAAAAAACTAATACCCCAATCACCACGGACACCCCGGATATCAACCCCACCAAAACCGACCCAGATCCTCCAGACCCAGGTCGACCCGCTGCCAAACCCGGGTCTTTCGGGGCATCGGGGTTAGTCAAAACTCCTCTCGGATTTTGCGCCTCAGGGTCTGAACACTGCGTTTGCAAGGGAAACCCACACAAGTACGGGTTTCCAGCAAACGCAGTGGGACCCTGATTTAACAAAGACCCGACAAGTGGCACCTTCCCAGTCAAATTATTATACCTTACATCCAAACTAACCATGACCGGAAACAACCCATAACTCACCGGAATCTCACCGGAAAACATATTCCAAGACAAATTAACAGTCCCACTAAGCCCACTCAACTCGCCTAAACTCACCGGCAAAGACCCATTTAGCATGTTATCAGAAACATCCAAAAAGCTTAAAAACTTCAAATTTCCAACTTTTTCCGGCATGTTTCCGGCGAGCTTATTATGTGATAAATCAAGCGACATTAAGCTACTAGCATTAAACAAATGATCAGGAATAATCTTACTAAAGTTATTATAGGCCAAAACCAAATGCTTAAGATTCTCAAGCGCACCTAGCTCAGATGGTAAGTAACCTGTAAGATTCCGATGAGGTAAAAAAATGGAGGTTACACGGTGGTCGGAGCTGCATGCTACGCCAGTCCAGTGACATGGGGTGACGTCATTTTCCGACCATGTTTTTAAAGAGTTATTTGGGTCGTTAGTTATGGCTGCTTTGAGTGCTAGAAGTGATAAACCATCTGAGTTTAGTGAATGCAAAACGGGTAAAAAGTGTAGTGTGGTTATGAAAATGATGATGGTGATTGGGTTCATGACGCAACGAGTGGTTACATGAAATTTGAAATTTAAAAGGTGGTTTAATCGAGGTTGGTAATGGAGTAGTGTAGTAGTAACATGGGGTTTATGAACATTTTTGAATTTTAAATGGTTTTTTTTGTGTTTTATAATGAAATCTTGGGATGTGTGGCTATGTTGTGGTATAGATCCTCTAAGTTTTGCATAAAGCATTATGAGAACCTTTATTTATGATAAGTATCAATGTAGTCCCCTCAAAGTTCAGGATGTATGTAATAATGTATGTAAGGGTGGTATCAAAGATATTAAGGGTCCGTTTGGTTTAAATCGGGTTTTACTTTGGGTATACGTTTATAAAGTAGAGAGTTTAAATTGAATAAAATTTAGATTTGAGTTTGAATTTAATTTTAAAGAGAGAAAATATATTATAATAATAAAAGTAATAAAATAAGAATTAAATATATGTATTTAATATAGTTAGTAATGTTTTTATATTAAAATAAAAAAATTAGAGTTAAAAAAGGATTAATACCCACTAATAGTAAAAACCCGCTCTACCTATCTCCTATTGAAACAGTAACAGTGTGTGGTAATAAATCCTATTTTTTAAAATCAACTTTTGAACCAAACAATTGTTTTGTGTCATTTGAAAAATAAACCCACCTTAAAGATGGAACCAAACGGGCCGTAAAAATGTTTTTTTAAAGCTAAGATATCCTTAAAAACCCGGCTCCAAGGAGGAGGCCGAGAACAAGCAAGAATCCGAATATACAAGCTTCGAAACAAAAAAAAAAACACAAAAACTAAGAACTAAATACAACTACAACTACAAATAAAAAAAACCAATCAAATGGCCGAGATATTCAACTATTTGTCAGTATATTATCTCATTAAATGTATGATTGTATCATTACTTGTGTAATTTGTAACAACTTGAATTTTCGCGTCTTATTATTATAATAGAGACGTGCTCGTTATTAATCGTTTACTCACTAACGGTTTGTGCCGGTTTATTACTACATATCAAATTTTCGAGAATACACGTACCCACTCTTGTTTAAGTCGCGTGATTGAGTTCTTTTGTGTTGTAATTCACGTTGCTAAAATTCGTACACATCTAAAACATCGTGTTCATTTGAATTACACTTGTTGGATCGAATGTCATGTTGGATTACCTTAAGGGATCGAACACTTTTAGCATGATGGGCCGAATTTGCCACTCAAACCCTACTGGGCCGAATATAAACTGACTTAGCAATACAAAGTTAGCAAAAACTGAAAACTTGAACAAAGTTAATACAAAGGCTGTGATTTCAAAACTCAGTCAAACCAAGTCAAACACCCAACCTGGAAACAATATTTTACAAACCCACTATCACACCAGTCCAACACACTTGCCTAGATTGCCTTATATGGGTATGTCACAAGACACCCATTTTCGGATGAGACTTAACCCTATGCCGAATGTACCAAGTTAAATAAGGTTCACATTTACAAGCCTTAAGCACAAAACAAAGCACATTCACAATCCAAGTATTACAAAGTTTGTTCCTGCTTACATCCAAGCAGTTTTAATTACAAAGTTCTGGGTAAAATATAGAGAGTAGTAACAAGGCCTTGAACCAGCCGAGCCTAATCCCTCACCCTGCCCGAATACACCAGCCGACAACCCTTTCTCAATGTGAGTCTTTTATCCACCTTTCTTTTACTTTCTGCATACATTTAGTTGTGCTTGTCCAACCTGAAAATACCTGCGAGAAACAAACGAAAGTAGTGTTAGCTAATTGTGAATCTAATCCGACTAAACCTTAAGTAATAAAAAGATGGATAACACAAAGACCTTAGACCCGCGACCCTATATTGGCCGAGACTACGTTTTTATTATTGTCCATGTTTTGTTTATGACTAATGTAAAACCTATAAATTTCAGGTTTTGACTTGTAAACATTGTGTACGTCACCTCATGATATCTAAATATTTTATTACATTTTCTTTGCATGAATCCTTTGAATCATCATATGCATCCCATAAGCATGCATCATTCTAATCATCTGAACAGGAAAAACAACCATATCACAATTTTTATTGTGACTATGAGTATTTTTAAAAGCATGACCACATTTGTATGGCTATATCTCAATTAGCATACTGGACGACAAATTATCTATTGTGAAGGACTTTATGTCAGCTGAAACATAAGATCACTTGCATGCATCTCACAGATTTTTTTTCCAAAACCCAACGTCATGATCCCAATATATAACTGGCTACTTATATATATATAAATAATTTTGAATTTAAATAATTTATATATATATATACATTTTACACTAAGATTGGCTTTAGACGACCTTAACAATCACTTTTACGTGTAAACATTTCAATAAATCATGTTATATATATTTTATACATTTTTGTAATAATATAATCACCTAAGGACCATACTTTCACCAAAAGGCACTAAACGTGACCAAAACACTTAAAACTCGAGCTTACTCAAAGTACTATGACCTTAACTCATTTAACACATACTTAAACACAATTATTAAACACAAGACGAACCTAAACCTATATCAAACCATATATACTTACATATATACTTAACCACAACCCTTTTATACCAAAACCTTTACACTCCTCACAAATTATCTAACTATACATTAACTTATATACTCAATACACAAATTAAAATCTTCCTCCTTACTTACACCACAAAACCGCCGGTTTTCCTCCTTAAAACCATGGGAAATTTGTACAAACATGAGCAATTAAGGAATGGTACTAGGAACTTGGTTTAAGAATCTAAATGACACATCCCTCTCCCTTGTGCTTTAGCCGTGTGTATCCTCAACACCACACATAAAATCTTGTACAAACTTAACAAGTTATTACCAACACAACTTGCCCTCCCTTCTTGGAATCCTACATGCGTCAGATACTACCCCAAAACCTAGCATCATTGTACCAAATGGAGCATTTAAGGAATGTACTTCCTAGTACAAAACAAATATTGCTAAATCCATCTCTCCCTCTCTCTTGCCGTGTCTCAACCCCAAGCCACACCTTCACTTCACTCTTGGATATATAGGAAGCAAGACACATATTACTTCACCATCACCACAAAATTCGGATCAAAAGACCCTCCCACATAACACCTAGACTTAACCGAATCTCACCTCATCACATTTACTACCAAATCAAAGACCTTCAAGCATTGAAGTCTAGACATTTAAAGCTCCTAGGACCCGTGTGAATATAAGCTGACGCATCCCTATCTCCTTTGTCAACATCTTGGCCAAACAAGTAAGTGAAAACTCTACTAGACCTATTTCCTTATTTTCATTCTCCTTTCATCTTGTATCATGCACGTATGAGCTTAAGGAATAACTTAGGTTGCCATGCATACGTAAACTTTCATGATAATGCCACCCAAGTGACATATAGGCCACGGCTTATATAGTGGGTGAGCATACCATGCCTTAAAATCTTTATTCACGAAATGGCATGTTGGACACCTTGCTTAAAATCTTAAGAAAGAACTAGTTTATAAAGGAGCACTCTAAAACATTAATAAGCCGAACCACTATAAGCCCATATTGTATGTAAGCCACGACTTTTAAATCAAGAAAACTCATCTAAACCAATGTACTACTAAAATAAGCTAACTTGGTAATTAAAACCAATATAAGCCGAGACTTAGATAAGTTAAATAAGCCTTTAGAGATATAAGCCTAAAAATATAAACTATGGATAAATAAGCCGAATGTTTAAGCCTTAATATAAGCCCAAAAGCCTCCAAAAATATAAGCTCATGAATTGTTAGTGGGAATAATATAAGCCTTAGTCAAAAAGAAAATAATAAACTTACATAAGCCACATATATAAGCCGAGACATATAAGCTAGAAACTAAACCTATATTATTAAGCAAAACTTAATATAAGCCCACTAAGCTTAGGCCCAATAGTAAGAATAATTAACATTTACTAATTACTTTAAATTTAACCAAGCCCTATAACTTTTTACCCTAACCGGACATTAATGGGCCATGTAGCCCAATATTGAAAACCAACTAGGTACTATTTGTGCCAAAAGTGTCACATGGTGAGAGTTTGGGGCCCGAATGTGAAAATAATAAAAACTAATATTTATTTTTACTTACTATTATTACTTGGTAAAATTTATTAAGCCCATTAAGCTAAACAAAACAAACCGTGGCCCTTAATGGACCACCTAAGCCCATTTAACTAAAGTTGATAACTTTTTGGGCCGGTTATGTCAATTGCCAAAAGATGTGTCCAAACTTGTAAACTAAGTGAAACCCCTAATTATTTTCGTGAACCTTATATAGTCCAAGGGTCGATTGTGTCACTTTTGAAACTATAGGGTACCAAGGATCAAATCGAGAGTTTAAGTAAACTACGAGGACCATTTATGTTCTTTTTAAAAACTTAAAGCAAACCCTAAGTCCCACTTATTTTATGCCGTGGGATTAGAGGGGGGTATTTTGCCATTTCCCGAAAGTTTATTAAGCCCTAGGGGGCGTTTTCATAAAATGGGATAACCGACAAGGACTAACAACGTAATAAATATAACGGATAAAAACATAAGGATAGAAATTCTAAACCATTTTATTTACAAGGGGTTATCACAATTTATTTACTTAAAAAGTGATCATAAAACGGGTCATTTGCAAAAATGGATTATTTAAATTGTTTACAACTGTACGATATTAATAAAACTAGTTAACCATCTCCTTTTTGAAACCCTAAAAACTTAATAAGGTATAAAAATTATTTCTTCATATTAAATTAAATAAAACTTAAGTAATTATTTAATTTACGATACCTCTTTCCTTAAAGCAAACTAATAAACATATATATTCATATATATTATTTTCCTGAAACAAAAATATATATATATACATCCCTAATTCATTATAAGAGACTTAAGCCAACGTAACAATCCATAAATTGTGATCATGCATTTTTCATATGTACCATTCATCATGCATAATTATTGTTGCATTTACTGAGATATCTAAATTACTTAGGTAATTTCTCCAGTTCGTGACTATACTGTGACATCATCCTCACTACCTCATTATCACTAAGGTGAGTTCATGGCCCCATCTTTACTGTTTTATAACTGGGGGAGAAAACATACAAAACTATTTATATGCAAGCATGCACAGACAACAACAATTTATTTGCCTACTGTTTGCTCCATTCCCGTGGACTGTATTAGTTAATAGTGTAGCGCGAAATGTATGGATAGATCTATTCGGGTATTGACAACACCCGGCCTGTCGTGATCAGCTGTCACGTATTGCTTAGGCCGAGCAGCAGGTTTATGTCATTGTCGGATTAAGGGAAACCACATCAGGATAGACCCAATGGGCGTACTGAGAATCATGTCTAGCTTCTATTACAGGGCAGTAGGAACTACTGTAGTATTGGGTTGTGATGTCCTGCTACCTTCGTGATGCTTTGCATATTAATACATTATTTAATTAAACATGTGAATTCACCAACCTCGTGTTGACCCCCACATTTTACTTTTATGTTTTCTCAGGAAAGTAAGCAGGTTCATGCATTGGATTCCAGCATTATAGGAAAGCATCATGTTGACCAATGGGCTGGGATATTTAGTTCTGTTTTGTAATAAATGTGGTTTACTTTTGGACAAGATACTAAATGTGTACGATTAATTCATGTAATATGTTTTCAAATGATATTATAATCATTGCTCTATATGCTATGTGCTATCGATCCACCCAAGTAACACCCCAACAACTTTTCCGCTGCATTTGACCAACTTGGGGGTGTTACAGAAATGGTATCAGAGCGCATAGTTATAGAGAACCAGATCAGAAACTTAAAAATTTTTAACTAATAAAAATTTTAAACTGGACTATAACTGAACATAAAAATCAGTCTAAAAAGAAAAATTGATTTTTGGGGAACCTATAAGTTAGGCATATGGCATTTTAGAGCATGCATATTATGTGAACTAACTTCACATTGATTTATTCCCTCGTGGCAAATAAATCACATAAGTATCTACTTATACTTTTGACATCATGGTTAAAAGTTTTAAAACCTCATCGCATATGCATCATGAAGAACCTTTTATATTGTGTAAGTTGAGAACTTGCTCAAACTATAAAATATTACTTTCAGATATCATGACGACGCCCACTATTGTTACTACCTTCGAGGAGCTTATGGCTCCTACCATCACCCCCTTGTCTCCGACATCAGTACTAGTTGGACCTGCATCAGATACAGAGTCCAGAGATGACCAGCAGGACGGGGTCATCGTGCTCACAGATTCGCCTACTCCTTCACCACCCACTGCACCTCCTTCTACACCACATCTTGTAGTACCTGCATCCCCTCCTAGAGAGGCGGACCAGGTCGTACCTTCTCTACCATCCTTACCACCACCTTCCGTACCTAGCACCTACCCCACCAGTGTCTTGCCACCTCGTAAGAGGAGACATGACACTATCCCTGACTCGACCTATGAGGTTGGAGAGGGATCAGGAGCCAGGCAGGCTAGACTTAGTGCCCTTCAGGCACAGGTTGATGCACTCACGGCCCGACAGGCACAGGATACCACCCTTATCCACTCTCTACTACAGGCAGACCAGCAGGGTCGCGCCATGCTCCAGGAGAGACTTGACTCTCTCTATTGGGCCATGGCCGGGGAGTCATATACCACCAGAGAGACCATACACTGGCTATTGGATGAGGTAGCTTATCTCCGTTGCCGTTTAGCTATGCTGGAGAGTCATTCCTACGAGACTCGAGCCGCCATCTACACACAGGAGGACACTTTCAGGACCTTCGTGGACTTGGCAGATCTCCGTCATCAGGGGATCACTACAGAGACAGAGCAGTTACGGAGTGCCGACACTACACGTCAGCAGCAGCTACTAGAGGCCTTGAGATACACCAGAGAGACCCGAAGTGCCGTGATCCGTATGCAGGACGAGCGTGCACCACCAGCTGGACCACCTGCACCCGCAGGCAGCCATACTAGTGTAGGGTAGATTCTTAGTAGTTGTACATCATGACAAGCACTGAGTTGCATCTCAGCTCTCATGATTTATCCCTTTTGTACTTATTTTTCCTTTCAGTTGTATTCGTAGTACCTAACCTTAGTAGGTAGGATATCTTTTGGTTGTATTACAAACATATGTACCACTATTTCAGACAGGTTACTATGACCCTGTCTTAGATCGGTTGTACTTGTACTATAT
Source organism: Glebionis coronaria (assembly GCA_025667525.1). Classification (NCBI taxonomy): domain Eukaryota; kingdom Viridiplantae; phylum Streptophyta; class Magnoliopsida; order Asterales; family Asteraceae; genus Glebionis; species Glebionis coronaria. Next base: position 185,582,213 of record CM046882.1, read on the forward strand.
TGTTGTTTGCCAGGAATAACATGCTACTGTTCACTTGTTTGTTTACATTTATATTATTATGAACTCTTAACGGATTATCAAAATTGTTGTGAATTCTATGCATAAACATTACCCATGCAGTTTAATATAACCATCTTTATCAAGCTAACAAATCTCAGTCTTTCTTATAGAAAAATGCCACCAAGGCGCGCACGCCCAAACCCCGCAGAAACACCTGCAACGACTATGTCCGATGCACAACTTAGAGTACTGATTGAGCAAGGCATCACTGACGCCTTAGCTGCCAGGGAAAACCGCCCCAGCGGAACCCATGGAGACAGTGAAAACTCTAATAACCGAAACCGCGAAGCTCGATGATGTACTTACCCTGACTTCCTAAAATGCAAACCCAGCTACTACAAGGGCAAGGAAGGGGTAGTCGAGCTCATGCAATGGTTTGAGAGGACTGAGATCATGTTTCGTATCAGTGACTGTACTGAGGAGAATAAGGTGAAGTTCGCCACCTGTACACTTTTGGAACATGCACTCACGTGGTGGAACTCACAAGTTGCTACCCTCAGACACGATGGAGCCTATGGGATGACATGGACTGCGTTGAAGGAAAAGCTTACCATGAAATACTGTCCACGTAGTGAGATCAAAAAGCTGGAGTTTGAATTATGGAATCTCAAATGCACCAACTTCAATATTACGGGTTACAATCAGAAGTTCCAGGAATTAACTTTGATGTGTACCCGTATGTACCCAAAGGTGTCAGACAAGATAGAGAAGTACGTTAGTGGACTTCCAGACTCTGTTCATGACAGTGTGCTTGCATCTCGACCTACTACCGTCGAGAGTGCCATTGAGTTTGCCACAAAACTAGTGGACAAACGTGGTCGTGATCATATGATTAGACAAGCAGAACACAAGAGGAAAGTCGATGATAACTACCGTCATCATCCCCAGACCCAACAGTCCAAGAGACAAGGCTTAGGACAAGTCTGCAGTGCTGTTTCCTCAGGACCACCACCATACGTGGGAAGCAAACCAAAATGCTCAAAGTGTAACTTCCATCACTACCCCACTGTTGGATGCCGAAGACCAGAGCAGGGCAGTGCATATGTTCCGACCAACAGGAACAACTTCAGTGCCAACAACAAGTCCCACAACAGCAACAGGCAGAATTCCCGTGGAGGTGGATACCAAGGAAGCCGCCAGCTCACTGGCAATGGAAACATGGCTCGTAAGGAAATCCGTTGCTTTGGTTGTGGAGAGATTGGACACATCAGACCTGACTGTCCAAAGCGTAAGAATGAAGGCCAAAGCGGAGCACCCGCCAGAGTTTATGTCATAGGAGAGAACAGGACCAACCCCGACTCCAACGTAGTTACTGGTACGTTCCTTCTGAAAAATTGCTATGCAAATATTTTATTCGATACGGGAGCCGATAGGAGTTTCGTATCAACTGAATTTGGTAGCTTACTAGACATTTTACCAACCCCGTTAGATAACTGTTACAGAGTCGAATTAGTGGACAGAAAGATCATTGAAACTAATACCATCATAAGAGGCTGTACCTTAAACCTTCAAAATCACCCATTTGATATTCAATTAATACCCATACAACTAAGTAGTTTTGATGTCATCATTGGTATGGACTGGTTAGCCAAGTATCATGTAACTATTGTGTGTGACGAGAAACTAGTCCGTATACCGTGGGGAAGTACAAATCTGATTATCCGAGGAGACGGAAATTCGGATAAAACAGACACTAGATTGAGTGTGATCTCGTGCACCCAAGCCCAGAAATATCTACTAAAAGGATACCCTATCTTTTTAGCGCATATCTCTAAAACAGATCAAGAAGAAGAACCCAAGGAGAAACAAATCAAGGATGTACCCATCGTCCGTGATTATCCTGAAGTCTTTCCAGACGACTTGCCAGGATTACCTCCGACACGTCAAGTTGAATTTCAAATAGACTTGGTGCCGGGAGCGGCACCTGTAGCCAGAGCACCCTACCGTTTAGCACCTACCGAGATGAAAGAACTCGCGGAACAACTCAAAGAACTGTCAGATAAAGGCTTTATCAGGCCCAGTTCCTCGCCTTGGGGAGCCCCAGTGTTGTTTGTCAAAAAGAAAGACGGCTCATTTCGGATGTGTATCGATTACAGAGAACTGAATAAGTTAACTGTGAAAAACCGTTACCCGTTACCACGAATCGACGACCTATTTGATCAACTACAAGGATCAAGTGTGTACTCCAAGATCGACTTACGATCCAGGTACCACCAATTGAGGGTCAGAGAAGAGGATATACCAAAGACAGCTTTCAGAACACGATACGGTCATTATGAGTTCCAAGTCATGCCATTTGGACTAACTAATGCACCAGCTATATTCATGGATCTCATGAATCGAGTATGCAGACCCTATCTGGATAAGTTCGTGATAGTGTTTATTGACGACATTCTCATCTACTCCAAGAATGAGCAGGAACACGGAGAACATCTGGCTCAGGTACTAGAACTGCTTAAGGAAGAAAAGCTGTACGCAAAATTCTCCAAGTGTGATTTTTGGATCCCTAAAGTACACTTTCTCGGTCATGTGATTGACGACAAGGGAATCCAAGTTGACCCTGCAAAAGTCGAATCCGTGAAAGATTGGACATCTCCCACATCGCCGAAGGAAATTCGTCAATTCCTAGGTCTTGCCGGTTACTATCGACGATTTATCGAAGGTTTCTCTAAGATTGCTAAACCAATGACCAAGCTCACCCAGAAAGGTATAAAGTTCGTGTGGGAAGAAAAAGAAGAAGCTGCATTCCAGACCATCAAACAAAAGTTATGCAGTGCACCTATTTTAGCCTTACCGGAAGGTAACGAAGACTTCGTTGTCTACTGTGACGCCTCGCACAAAGGGTTGGGAGCTGTGTTGATGCAGAGACAGAAAGTGATTGCTTATGCTTCAAGACAACTGAAGAAGCACGAGCAGAATTACTCCACCCATGATCTAGAACTTGGATCCGTAGTTTTTGCCTTAAAAATCTGGAGGCACTACCTATACGGGACTAAATGCACAGTTCACACTGATCACAAGAGCTTGCAACACATTCTAGATCAGAAAGAATTAAACATGAGACAACGTCGCTGGATAGAACTACTCAGCGACTACGATTGTGAAATCAAATACCACCCGGGGAAAGCAAATGTAGTTGCAGATGCACTAAGTCGAAAGGGAAATGATCCTCCCATGAGAGTTCGAGCCTTAGTCATGACCATTGATTTGGACCTACCCAAACAGATATTAGAGGCCCAACTCCAAGCACAGAAGCCTGAGAATATCGGGAAGGAAGACATAGAAGGAATGCTTAGGACGGACCTAAGCAAGGAGAAGTTAGAAGCTAGAATGGATGGAACGTTGTGTCTACATGGAAGAAGCTGGCTACCCTGTTATGGAGACTTGAGAACCGTGATCATGCATGAGTCCCATAAATCCAAGTACTCCATACATCCTGGATCCGAAAAGATGTATCAAGACGTGAAGAAATTATACTGGTGGCCGAACATGAAAGCAGACATTGCCACCTACGTGAAGAAATGTTTGACTTGTGCTAGAGTTAAAACAGAACATCAGCGACCATCAGGGTTGCTGGTTCAACCCGAAATACCAAAATGGAAATGGGACAATATCACCATGGATTTCATCACCAAACTCCCTACATCGTCCTACGGTTACGATACAATTTGGGTAATCGTAGACCGCCTCACAAAATCAGCTCACTTCCTACCTATCAAGGAAAATGATTCTCTGAGCAAATTAGCCAAAACATACCTAAAGGAAGTTGTGACGAGACATGGGATACCAGTCTCAATCATCTGCGATAGAGATGGCAGATTTACATCAAACTTTTGGAAAGCTTTTCAAAGAGCTTTAGGAACAAACCTGGATATGAGTACCGCATACCACCCGCAGACAGACGGTCAGAGTGAACGAACAATCCAAACACTAGAAGACATGCTGAGGGCATGTGTGATCGAATTTGGAAAAGGATGGGTCGAACACATCCCATTAGTGGAGTTCTCCTACAATAACAGTTACCATGCCAGTATTAAGGCAGCACCATTTGAGGCCCTCTACGGCCGCAAGTGTCGTTCGCCAGTATGCTGGGCAGAAGTGGGAGAATTTCAGCTAACAGGACCCGAACTAATCCAAGAGACCACGGAGAAGATCACCCTCATCAAGCAACGAATTCAAGCTGCCCAGGATAGACAGAAGAGTTATGCTGATAGGAAACATAAACCTATGGAGTTTGTCGTAGGTGACCGTGTCATGCTAAAGGTATCACCTTGGAAGGGTGTTATACGGTTTGGGAAACGAGGAAAGCTAAATCCACGTTACGTAGGGCCTTTCAAAGTGATTGCCAGAATTGGAGAGGTTGCCTATCGCTTAGAGCTGCCTCAGCAGTTAAGCCGAGTACACCCTACATTTCACGTCTCAAACTTGAAGAAGTGCTACGCAGATGAACCTTTAGCAATGCCATTGGAGGGAGTCCATTTTGACGACAAACTTCAATTTGTAGAAGAACCAGTGGAAGTCGTGGAGAGAGAAGTTAAGAAGTTGAAACGAAGCCAAATCCCGTTAGTTAAAGTACGATGGAACTCTAGGAAAGGTCCTGAATTTACTTGGGAACACGAAGAATCGTTTAGAGCCAAGTACCCACACCTTTTTACCTAAGCAGTGACGTCACCTTAAGCTTTGAGGACAAAGCTAAAATAACGGGTTTATGCTGTAAAACCTGTAAATTTCAGGTTTTGACTTGTAAACATTGTGTACGTCACCATATGCATCCCATAAGCATGATATCTAAATATTTTATTACATTTTCTTTGCATGAATCCTTTGAATCATCATATGCATCCCATAAGCATGCATCATTCTAATCATCTGAACAGGAAAAACAACCATATCACAATTTTTATTGTGACTATGAGTATTTTTAAAAGCATGACCACATTTGTATGGCTATATCTCAATTAGCATACTGGACGACAAATGATCTATTGTGAAGGACTTTATGTCAGCTGAAACATAAGATCACTTGCATGCATCTCACAGATTGTTTTTCCAAAACCCAACGTCATGATCCCAATATATAACTGGCTACTTATATATATATAAATAATTTTGAATTTAAATAATTTATATATATATACATTTTACACTAAGATTGGCTTTAGACGACCTTAACAATCACTTTTACGTGTAAACATTTCAATAAATCATGTTATATATATTTTATACATTTTTGTAATAATATAATCACCTAAGGACCATACTTTCACCAAAAGGCACTAAACGTGACCAAAACACTTAAAACTCGAGCTTACTCAAAGTACTATGACCTTAACTCATTTAACACATACTTAAACACAATTATTAAACACAAGACGAACCTAAACCTATATCAAACCATATATACTTACATATATACTTAACCACAACCCTTTTATACCAAAACCTTTACACTCCTCACAAATTATCTAACTATACATTAACTTATATACTCAATACACAAATTAAAATCTTCCTCCTTACTTACACCACAAAACCGCCGGTTTTCCTCCTTAAAACCATGCGAAATTTGTACAAACATGAGCAATTAAGGAATGGTACTAGGAACTTGGTTTAAGAAGCTAAATGACACATCCCTCTCCCTTGTGCTTTAGCCGTGTGTATCCTCAACACCACACATAAAATCTTGTACAAACTTAACAAGTTATTACCAACACAACTTGCCCTCCCTTCTTGGAATCCTACATGCGTCGGATACTACCCCAAAACCTAGCATCATTGTACCAAATGGAGCATTTAAGGAATGTACTTCCTAGTACAAAACAAATATTGCTAAATCCATCTCTCCCTCTCTCTTGTCGTGTCTCAACCCCAAGCCACACCTTCACTTCACTCTTGGATATATAGGAAGCAAGACACATATTACTTCACCATCACCACAAAATTCGGATCAAAAGACCCTCCCACATAACACCTAGACTTAACCGAATCTCACCTCATCACATTTACTACCAAATCAAAGACCTTCAAGCATTGAAGTCTAGACATTTAAAGCTCCTAGGCCCCGTGTGAATATAAGCCGACGCATCCCTATCTCCTTTGTCAACATCTTGGCCAAACAAGTAAGTGAAAACTCTACTAGACCTATTTCCTTATTTTCATTCGCCTTTCATCTTGTATCATGCACGTATGAGCTTAAGGAATAACTTAGGTTGCCATGCATACGTAAACTTTCATGATAAGGCCACCCAAGTGACATATAGGCCACGGCTTATATAGTGGGTGAGCATACCATGCCTTAAAATCTTTATTCACGAAATGGCATGTTGGACACCTTGCTTAAAATCTTAAGAAAGAACTAGTTTATAAAGGAGCACTCTAAAACATTAATAAGCCGAACCACTATAAGCCCATATTGTATGTAAGCCACGACTTTTAAATCAAGAAAACTCATCTAAACCAATGTACTACTAAAATAAGCTAACTTGGTAATTAAAACCAATATAAGCCGAGACTTAGATAAGTTAAATAAGCCTTTAGAGATATAAGCCTAAAAATATAAACTATGGATAAATAAGCCGAATGTTTAAGCCTTAATATAAGCCCAAAAGCCTCCAAAAATATAAGCTCATGAATTGTTAGTGGGAATAATATAAGCCTTAGTCAAAAAGAAAATAATAAACTTACATAAGCCACATATATAAGCCGAGACATATAAGCTAGAAACTAAACCTATATTATTAAGCAAAACTTAATATAAGCCCACTAAGCTTAGGCCCAATAGTAAGAATAATTAACATTTACTAATTACTTTAAATTTAACCAAGCCCTATAACTTTTTACCCTAACCGGACATTAATGGGCCATGTAGCCCAATATTGAAAACCAACTATGTACTATTTGTGCCAAAAGTGTCACATGGTGAGAGTTTGGGGCCCGAATGTAAAAATAATAAAAATTAATATTTATTTTTACTTACTATTATTACTTGGTAAAATTTATTAAGCCCATTAAGCTAAACAAAACAAACCGTGGCCCTTAATGGACCACCTAAGCCCATTTAACTAAAGTTGGTAACTTTTTGGGCCGGTTATGTCAATTGCCAAAAGATGTGTCCAAACTTGTAAACTAAGTGAAACCCCTAATTATTTTCGTGACCCTTATATAGTCCAAGGGTCGATTGTGTCACTTTTGAAACTATAGGGTACCAAGGATCAAACCGAGAGTTTAAGTAAACTACGAGGACCATTTATGTTCTTTTTAAAAACTTAAAGCAAACCCTAAGTCCCACTTATTTTATGCCGTGGGATTAGAGGGGGGTATTTTGCCATTTCCCGGAAGTTTATTAAGCCCTAGGGGGCGTTTTCATAAAATGGGATAACCGACAAGGACTAACAACGTAATAAATATAACGGATAAAAACATAAGGATAGAAATTCTAAACCATTGTATTTACAAGGGGTTATCACAATTTATTTACTTAAAAAGTGATCATAAAACGGGTCATTTGCAAAAATGGATTATTTAAATTGTTTACAACTGTACGATATTAATAAAACTAGTTAACCATCTCCTTTTTGAAACCCTAAAAACTTAATAAGGTATAAAATTATTTCTTCATATTAAATTAAATAAAACTTAAGTAATTATTTAATTTACGATACCTCTTTCCTTAAAGCAAACTAATAAACACATATATTCATATATATTATTTTCCTGAAACATAAATATATATATATACATCCCTAATTCGTTATAAGAGACTTAAGCCAACGTAACAATCCATAAATTGTGATCATGCATTTTTCATATGTACCATTCATCATGCATAATTATTGTTGCATTTACTGAGATATCTAAATTACTTAGGTAATTTCTCCAGTTCGTGACTATACTGTGACATCATCCTCACTACCTCATTATCACTAAGGTGAGTTCATGGCCCCATCTTTACTGTTTTATAACTGGGGGAGAAAACATACAAAACTATTTATATGCAAGCATGCACAGACAACAACAATTTATTTGCCTACTGTTTGCTCCATTCCCGTGGACTGTATTAGTTAATAGTGTAGCGCGAAATGTATGGATAGATCTATTCGGGTATTGACAACACCCGGCCTGTCGTGATCAGCTGTCACGTATTGCTTAGGCCGAGCAGCAGGTTTATGTCATTGTCGGATTAAGGGAAACCACATCAGGATAGACCCAATGGGCGTACTGAGAATCATGTCTAGCTTCTATTACAGGGCAGTAGGAACTACTGTAGTATTGGGTTGTGATGTCCTGCTACCTTCGTGATGCTTTGCATATTATTACATTATTTAATTAAACCTGTGAATTCACCAACCTCGTGTTGACCCCCACATTTTACTTTTATGTTTTCTCAGGAAAGTAAGCAGGTTCATGCATTGGATTCCAGCATTATAGGAAAGCATCATGTTGACCAATGGGCTGGGATATTTATTTCTGTTTTGTAATAAATGTGGTTTACTTTTGGACAAGATACTAAATGTGTACGATTAATTCATGTAATATGTTTTCAAATGATATTATAATCATTGCTCTATATGCTATGTGCTATCGATCCACCCAAGTAACACCCCAACAACTTTTCCGCTGCATTTGACCAACTTGGGGGTGTTACAACTAACACATTGTATCAAATATTGTTATAACAGTAATAAACAAAATCCCCCATTCGAACCATTCATCAAATCTGCCGACACCCTAGTCTTTCTAAAAACACTCATAACATAAAATTAGCACAATTCATTTCACAAAAATGCTAGTTAATTATACTTAAACACCCGAATGTGAAAACCCCCAAATTATATGAAAACCCTAATTTTTATAAATTGACTTTATTATGTAATTAACACAAATCAATACTCAGAAACACTAATTGATTATAATAAAACGCTAGATTAAGAAAACCCCTAATTATTTCGAAAACCTAATTATTTTATATCTAAATCGAAAACCCTCTTGTCATAGTTTAATGAATAAAATGTTTTAGAAATCAGTAAACCCCCTTTTTGCTTCGAAAAGATATGAATCGAAATATTAAGTGACTTTTAAGGAGAAGAGAATAAAACTTATCTTTATATGATCATGACCACCATCGAATCAACCCCTGAAAACCGTAACCGCGAACTGATTTGATGTGGGGATGAAATCCCACATCCCACACCCGATTTATAAACATAAGTAACATGTTTATGATGATAGTAAATTGATTTAATATTTTGTTTAGCCATGGGAACTGGTAGAGTTGAGCTTTCTAGAGAGAGAGAGATGAGACGGTTTAGATGTGAATCTGGGTCAAAGGATGTGTCGGTTGGGATTGTAATGTGTATAATGAATATAACCAAACCCCCACCTAGTTTATATCGACTTTGGGCCTGGGCGGGTTAAATAAACCAAATGAGCCAAACCCACTGTTTTCTTTGGATGGTTTGGGCTGTTTAGATAGTCGGATTTATATAAGCCCACATAAATTTTGGGTTATAAAATGTATTAATGAACCCAAGCCCTACTACTAAATAACCAAGTATTAATGCCGTGATTTCAGTAAACGAAATATATTGTCAAGCACAACTAGGATGTCATGCATTTTTATTGGTACATTTTAGATGTCGTGACACGGTCATTATATTGTATTAGGTTGTGGATAGCGTGATCGTATTCTCGAGCTACTTTGTATTTCCATCACTTTGCTTATTTAACGAGGTGAGTTTATAGCCCCACTTTTACTTATTTTATCACTTTGGGGTGAGAACATTGCTTGTTTTAAACGGATGAACATAAGTGCCTAAAACTCATACGTGCCTACATGATGTCTAAGTAGCGATACCCCTAGATGCTTTAGCCCACTATCATGAACCGTTAATTACTTTGTATAAGCGCGAATGTTATGGATAGATCTATTGGGATTGGCCTCCCTATCTATTGTTGGTTGTGTGACCAAATTAGATACAAATACATTTGAGGTTGTTACGAATACTTTGGGGTAGTATTTGCTTGGGAACACTCATATATAAACTGGTTTGTACGGTTAACGCTTCGGTGTCATGAGCTTAGACGTAGGATATCATGAACGTATGCCATTTTGATAATAATCTTGTATTTGTTATAAGATTATTGAACGGTTGCCTAACTTAAATCTTATGGTTCATCACACTACTTAAACTTAAACCTATAAACTCACCGACCTTTGTGTTGACGTTTTAGCAATGTTTTTCTCAGGTGTCAAGGCGGAGGAGTGACGTGGTTGTGCTATGGAGATGAATAAAAATTATCATTATTTAACTTTGAGACTTACTTTGGATGTATGATATTTGGAAACTCAAACAATGTTATCATGAGTTGTAAAACAATTTTCCTTAGGACCAATTCTATTTTTATGTCTTATGAATGAAAATGACTTTTCTTAGTTATTCTTGTATCTATGTCTCCTGGTTGTCATGATAGTCACATCCTCGTGTAATTGTACACGTGGGCCAAATTGAGGGTATGACAGATTGGTATCAGAGCCATGGTTATAGAGAACTAGGTTACTTTTATAAAATCATTTTTACAAAGGTTTTGGTCAAAAATGAAATTTTGGAAAAAGAGTAATACTAGACTATAACTACCTCCATCTCCATAGACCACATCACTTCGCGCATTCGACAAGTAAGTTGTACCTTTAAATTGTACCTTTAAGTTGTATCATTTCATTGCTCTTAAGTACTTTACTAAGTAAATTGCTAAAAGTATCAAGTAACGTAATTTATGACTATATGCTAAATGGTTTGTGTCATGTTATATGAATACAAAATCGATGTTTATTTCGACACTACGTGAAACTCTATGCTAAATGGTTTGTGCCATGCTATATGAATACAAAATCGATATTTATTTCGACACTACGTGAGACTCTATGCTAAATGGTTTGTGCCATGTTACGTGAATGCAAAATTGATGCGGTTATATTTCTTGAAAACCCTATGTTAAATGGTTTATGCCATGCTATGCGAATACAATATGATCTTGTATCAACGTGTCTTAAAATTTTTGTGCTAAATGGTGTGTGCCATGGCAAACTAAAACTTCAACATATTGCAAAATTGATTTATTCTTACACATGCCTTTCTTGATTTGGTAGTGACATGTCTATCTCGTCCGAAGATTCGTTGTACTACTTGAGCTCATCCACGGATGGAGCACGACGCGAGTCCACTACTAGTGGTGCTTCACCACTATCATCTACTCGAGGAGAGCCAAGTGCTCATGCACCTACTCGCGTGTCACCACCACCACTCATTTGCTACCAAAGGCGTGGCAAGGCACCGATGGTTCCTCCCTCCACATCCTCATCTCATGCCCCTAAGGCCCCTCGCCAAAACCGCACCGCGAGGATGTCCGTGAGAGCTTCTATGATTGGGAAGAAGTTGGCCTCTAGACATGTGAGCTCTACCCGCAAGTCTTCGAAGTCACCATCCGTGAGAGTGCCCCCAAGGCACGATGCCCCTCGTCGACCTACTATGCCCATGCCACCCCCACCTTACGGCTATAATGGAGCCGAATGCTCCGCGGCCGCCGAGACTCGTGGAATGCCCCCTCATCGTTTTATTAGGCTTGCTACATTACGAGGCAAGGTGACCCACGTGCTTCGTAATTTGGGTGGTTTGTCTCATGAGTCATTGGTTCGACTCGAGACTTGTTACGAGGCGGTCATCGCGGGTTTGGGTAGGAATGCCCCACCCCCACCCGACCACTTCGCATGATTAGCTAGGAGAGTCTAGGACCAACATTACGAGATAGGAGCATTACGCACTATTCTCCATAGGGCATTGATTGATTTATCCGAGAGGATTGCCGCCCTTGAGCACCGTTTCTATTAGATTTATGTTTAGTTTATTTGTGTACACTTTCATTCCAAATTTTCCCTCCTTGTGTTGTAATCCCTAAGAACTCTAAAACAATGTGTTAACTCTTTGTATTTCTTTTTCTAATCATGGAATGAATTATTTGTGCACTACATAACTTGTTGATTATTACTTCATTGGATGCTATATCGTGTTTTGTGACATGCTTGTACTCTCTAGACATGAACTCGTAATGCTAACCTTGCCATAAACTTTGTTATGAATTTAGGACCATGGCACCAAAAACCCGCAAGAATAGAGTCGATCCAACTCCGGCCGCACCTATCACCGTCGACCCATCGGTTTTGAGTCAAATGATCGCCGATGGAGTTGTCGCCGCTCTTGCCGCCAACGAAACAAATCCAAGCACGCACGAGGAGACTAATCGAGTGCCAATTCCGGTACCTCTACGCGTGCATGCTCATACAAGGAGTTTCGTTCATGCTTCACAAGTACCTTTAATGGCACCGAAGGTGCCGTGGGACTTGCACGATGGATTGAGAGACTTGAGTCTCAATTTAACGTAAGCAATGTCGCCGAAGGTGATAAGGTGAAGTTTAGCTCTAGCACCTTGGTTGATGGTGCACTAACTTGGTGGAAGATCCATGTGAAGGCCGTAAGTTTGGATGCGGCCAATGCTACTCCTTGGGATCATTTCAAGGGAATGCTTCTAAAAAAGTATTGCCCTAGGAATGAGATGAAAAGGTTAGAAGCCGAGTTGTGGAACCTCCGTGTACATGGAGTTAACTTGATGGCTTACACTCAACGTTTCTAAGAGTTGAGGTTGATGTGTCCCGAAATGATACCAAATGAGACACGAGCCGTGGAAAGGTACATCGTTGGGCTACCGCCTTTAATCCGAGGAGACGTCATCTCTTCAAAACCCAATGATTTGAACGAATCCATTGAAATGGCGGACGGTTTGATGGACTCTGTCACCTTGGAAAGTGGTGATAACAAACGAAAATGGGAAGGAAACCATGGCCCCAATCATGGTGACCACCCTAACAAACGCCAAGATGTGGTAAAGGTGTTCAATGTGAACAGTGGATCCGGTTACCAAAGAAAACTACCGTTTTGTGGTAAGTGTGGTAAATACCACAATGGTGCGTGTGGAGGCACATGTCACAATTGTGGGAAAACCGGTCATTTCGCCAAGGATTTTCGTAGCCGTGGACTATTTGTCTAAATGGGTTGAAGCTAAGGCTTTGCCCACGAATGATGCTCGAGTTGTGGTGAACTTTTTGAAACAACTTTTTGCTAGGTTTGGAACTCCGCGGGCTATTATAAGTGATCGTGGGACCCATTTTTGTAATGAACAATTTGAAAAAGTTCTAAAGAAATATGGTGTCACTCATCGACTTTCTACGTCTTATCACCCTCAAACGAGTGGTCAAGTGGAGGTTTCAAACCGTGCTCTTAAAAGGATTTTGGAGCGTTCAATTAGAGAGAATCGCACTTCATGGTCGGATAAATTGGACGATGCATTGTGGGCTTTCCGTACGGCTTACAAGACGGCAATTGGTTGTACACCATTTAGGTTGGTCTACGGAAAAGCATGTCACTTGCCAATTGAACTCGAACATAAGGCGAATTGGGCTCTTAAGCATTGTAACTTTGATTTGAGGACCGTGGGTGATCATCGCAAGGTTCAATTGAATGAACTAAGTGAATTAAGGGATCAAGCTTATGAAAATTCTTTGATCTACAAAGAGAAGACTAAGAGGATTCATGACTTTAAGATCAAAAACCGCATTTTCAATGTTGGTGATCAAGTCCTCTTATTCAACTCTAGACTTAAGATTTTATCTGGCAAGCTTAAATCCCGTTGGTCCGGACCATTCACCATTGCACAAGTTTTCCCTTATGGCACCGTTGAGCTAGCTCAAAATGACGGGCCTAACTTTAAGGTGAATGGTCATCGTGTGAAACACTACTTTGGAGGGGACATACCTACGGAGGTTGTCCCGGATCTTCAAACTTTCCCTAAGGACCAATGAATGCGGGGATCGAGTCGAGCTCATGACTCGGTGAACAAAAACGAGGTGCCTTGTGGGGGAGTCTCATACATTCTATCTTCTTTCTATTTTTTAACATCTAATAAGGCTTGATCTTTCAAGCTCGTGCTCGTGTTTTGTTGTGTTGTGAATCTTAGGTATGACCCTAATATTTGAAGACTCTCGTGTTCGGTTTTTGCCGGTCCACTTGATCTTCCATTCTTTGAATGCCAAAAAGGGGCACACTTTCTATCCCTTGATTTTTATCGACTAACGTTTTATCTTGAGGCATAATTAATAAACGGCTTATAGATTTGCGTGCTCTTTCCATGCTAGGAATTTGCATTAGACTCTTCGTGTCTTAGCAAGGGGGTGTTACTCTTGAGCTAAGAAACATTGAGGACAATGTTTGATTTTAGCATGAGGGAGTCAATCGATATAATCGCTTGCAATTGCTTTTTTCGTGTCCAAACGTATTGTTTTTCTCATTTTTCAATAAAAATTTTAAATTTTTAGTGTTATTTTTAAGTTTTAATAAATAAAATAAGTGCTTTTGACACGAATGTAGGCTTTCCTTGGTGAAAATAAGAATAGTTTTTGACTCGACTCGGTTTTTAACCTTAGCTTTTCCTTAACGTATTTGAATTAAGTTTTGCTAGGCTATTATATAGGGAGCTTTAAAACGCGAAAGTCTTAATTCATACGAGTTAAGAACAAGAACTTTTCGCAAGCTCCTATAATTGATCCTAGAAATTCGTCTATCAAGGGAACTTTAAAACGCAAATTCTAAAACTGGCAAAAGTATAAGAAGATGCAAGATCCTATAGATGACTTGAAAACCCAAAACTTTGATTTAATAGGCTAAGTATCCATTGATTTCACATTTTTGAAATTTTACAATATGGAGAACAAGAGATGATGGAGCCAATTATAAGTTTGGTATTCTTTCGGGAATTTATGTGAGTTAATTATAAGCCTATTCTCCCATCGCTTGCTATAAATTTATTTGCAATAAATAAGGTTGAACGATTTGAAAAGTTACTTAGCTTCTAGCCCAAGATCGTTTAAAAGTTGCTCGGTATGGATTAGAGTTCATAGCCAAGACATAACTTATTGAAGCGGGATGGGAAGATTGGCAAGTCTAAAAAGGTCCTAACAAGACATGAGGGCTATATTTTATTGCTAAAGATCTCAAGTGATGTGAAGAATCATTTATCAAAAATCAATATGAAGGATCGAGACACACAACGAAAAGCAAATACTCCCAAAAAGTCATGGAGAAGTCTATCCAAAAAGACCATAACAAGGTATGAGGATAAATGAAGCCAAGTCCAAAAAGGAGGCGGATCGTTGTATATCAAAATCCCAAATAAATATTGGAGAAAAATGAAGAAGTCGTGGTCCAAGTATGAATCTCTCAAAACTTCAAATGAAGAAATTCCTATATGAAGAGAAGACCATTATTTTATGAACGTCTCTCAAGGTTTGAAGTATAAAGTCGCTGCCAAATATCGGTCCGAGAAAGGTCTCAAATCGCGAAACAAGTTATGCCAAGATATGAACTTTATGAAGTCCCGAGAAGCAGTTTTAAAAGATTTTGTCCTTTAGCTAACTATTGATTAAATCGTTCACTTTATTTTCGGCCTAATAAATTATCGAAATAAGTCAACAATGCATCCTCGTGATCATTCAAGACAACAATAAAATATAAGAGATACACCTAGGAATAAAGGAGTCTAAGTGTATAATTGGCCCACATGAGTTCGTGTTAGTTTGCTAACTTATAATAACAATGATCTTGTTTATGCACTTGGCATGGAAAAGTGAAAAGTCGAGGACAATGAATCTATTTGAGTTTTATGATCCTTAAAGTTATTTTTCAAATAATGAAAGTAATACATTATGTCTTTGCAAAATAAAAAGTTAAAAGTTGAATAATGGTGTAGTTAGAGTTTTATTTTATCATTGCGTGAGGACACGGCAATTGCTTAGCATGGGGGAATTTGATATGAGTGTAATTACTCATATCATTTGTATCAAATAACAATGAAATTGTGCATGAAATGTATCAAATATACCTTGTATATGTTGTTTTGTTGTTTGAATGTGTGTAGGTACCAAGATCACGAAAACCGGCAAATATCGACACGAGATTGATGAAAAAGATTGAAGGAGCCAAAAGTCTAGCTCGACTTGAGTGGATTTAATAATTGTGCAAGTTTACGGGCCAAGTGGGTCCCACAATTGAGTAAATGGGCTCAAAGGCCCATTTAAGTTTCAAGTAATAGTTTTTAATAATCCAAGGCCCAAAATGGGAAGGTAACACAGATGAAAGTTACGGGCCCAAGCCCAAATTGATAAGGAACAAAGGAAGTAAATAAATGAATTGGGCTTTTAGGGTTTCGTTTTATCAAACGTGTTTACACACGTTACACTTTCACACTAAATAAATAAATATCCCACCCACACATCAAATAAATTACACCGTTCCTCTCATCCACTCATTTTTTACTCACGTTTTTCCATTCACACCAATAAATAAAAACAATCGATACATCCTATGTCTCTCCCCTTTCTTCTCCATTCCACACAAAATAACCAGACGACATTCACTATTCCTACAAACCCTAAGTCACAATAAAATCAATTTTATTTAGGGCTTTTGATATATACAATTAATTCACTCAAAGGGGAATAAAACCCCCATGGTTTAAGGAAGAGAAAGTGAAGAACGAAGAGGCTACGTGGCAACAAATCATTGGCTTTGACACCTCATTCTTCCCATTCAACCAATCAAAGGGCAGAAAAGAAACACAACTAACACACGGATGCCACGTTGGCAATCCGTGTGCTAGTATGTGTCATCTCAACCATTCGATCAATCAAAGAGAGAGAAAGATAAAGATCAAGGGCTGAAATCAGAGAAGAATATACTGGGAATATCCGAAGATGCTCCTCAGCAAGCCCTTGGGAAGGCTATAAAAACCCCCCAAATAATCTTGTAAAATCATCCTTTCTTTACTTTTAAAGTTATTATGTAGAAATTGTGTTAGTGTTAATTTGTATTTCTTTCAATTAAATCTTGTAATCTGATAGGTGTGAAAACACCCATCCTTTTACCACTTAAATCGGGCTAAAACGAGACCAAAACACGTATTTAATATCATTTGTTTGGAATTATGCGTGGTTTTTGTGTTTATTGTGTTTTCAGAGTCAACCAGATGAATAATGAAGAAAACATGGGATTACACGGGTTTTATCGAGGAAAAAGACTTAAGACGAAGTCTATTATCCAAGAGATGCAGAAGATTTGAAGTCATTGTGCCTATTTGAAGATTTATCGAAGAATAGAGCCAAAGATGGAAGATTCATATATGTCGAAGAACTCGAGTCTATAAAACAATAGATTATAAGACGAGTTGGAATAATTCACCGACACTTCTCAAATCCAAGTCGGCAACGTTTATTTAAAAGACGCATGAAGACTTAAGAAGAAAGAAGAAAAAGAAGCCCAAATCAAAGCCCAATAAAAAGCCCATCACTACCATGTACACACCTATATAAAGGCCCTTACTTCACAAAAATTCACACTTAGTTTTTAGTTTTTAGTTTTTCTCTCTAGTTTTAGAGAGAGAAAGTTCTAAACTTTCTCTCACTAGATTTCATCTCTTTTCTCTTTCAAATTCAAACTTTTGTATTATCTTTAATTAATCAAGTTCCATTTTAAAGCTTTTATCTCTTAATCTCATTCTACTTTTCTTGATTTAAGATTGATTTTGGTGTGATTATCATGTGATCCGTGTTGTTCTAATTGATTTCATGCTAAAAAGTTAATCTTTTGATCATTTTATATGTTTTCATTTAATTAAGCTTTAAGACTTTTGTGCTTATTGGCTTATTTTTATGATTATCTTACTTTTCTTATTTAAAAGTTTTATTAAAAAGTTTATATTTTTATTGTTTCATACAAAAAGTTGTTTGATTTCGGGTTGATAAGTTGATTCTAGTGCTTATTTGATTCGGATTTGTCATAGATTCGGGTTAGTTTTGGTATTAGCTTATTAAAGTTAGCTTATTACCTAGCTTAACCTTTTTCCATAGATTTCGGAAAGGGTTTAAACCCCCTTTTCCGATTGGCTTTCCGACCAGGGATCCTCCCCTATCCGTTTCCCATTATTTTCGGAAAGGTTGTTATCTCCCCTTTCCGATTGGTGCTTATTCCGACGGGTAGGTATTTGGCCCGCTTTCCGATTGGGATTATTCCCATATTCCGATTGAGACCTCGAGTTACTTTCCGACGGGCACTTGCCTCTTTCCGATTGGTTCGTTGTTTGAACATATTCCGATTGTTGCTAGCTGCATATTCCGATTGGGGTGTTTTGCACGTATTCTGATCGTCCCTTTGCCCCGTATTCCGATTGATACCCACTTTCCCAGTATTCCGATTGAGCTGCTTCACCTCATTCCGATCACCACCAATCGGAATACATTCCGATTGGTGCACATTTTTCCTTTTATTCCGATTACTTATTTTGCATGGTTCCGTTCTAACTTTCTTGTAGTCTTTTCCAATTAAGTTCTTATTTTTCACGAAGTTTCCAAGTGTTAGTTTGTATTAAGTGTTCATTTATTTTCCTCGCATAATCTTTAAAGTTTTTAAACGTTAATCATTTAAATCTTTTACTTTACTCTTCGACGTTTAATTAATTGCATTTAGTTTAAAATAGATAAACAACCAAACTTCTTTTTATTAACCAAGAACAAATCATTCCACTTAAGACCGAGATCAATTCGAGAGGATTCCGAGAATTATTTTGAACCCACATAAAATGCGTGTATCAAATGGCGCCGCTGCCGGCTCTTCTCGTTAAGATCAAAAGTTTTTTGTAGAACTTGGATTTTGGGATCCGTTCCCCGTGAACGTTACTTTTTCAAAAATTTTCAAAAACAACTAAAAAATATAAAATTTTCAAAAATCCTAAAAATTAAAAAACAATAAAAACCAAAAATATTTTTGCTTTGTTTTTCTTTGTTCGTTCTTTTGCAGGTGTATGCGCACTCGATCCACGTCTTATCAAGAGCCCGAGCCTCTCGATAACTTAGACATGGCTGGTGTACAAAACAACAATAACATACCACCTCCGAACAACAATAATAACAACAACAACCCGCCTTTCAACAACATGAATAACAACAACAATGAGCACCTTCCGGATAATCGCCCGATGATTGAATTGCTCCAAGCTCATGTCGATGGCAATACGGATCCAATTGTTATACCACCAATTGCCGCCAACAATTTCGAGCTAAAGTCAGGCTTTATCCAGATGGTATCCGCTCAACCGTTCTTGGGACGCACCATTGATGATCCACACGACCACATCAAGAGATTTCTACAACTCACCAACACGGTCAAATTCAATGGAGTTCCACAAGAAGTGATAAGGTTACAACTTTTTCCCTTTTCTTTAGAGGGACAAGCCCGGCATTGGCTTGCTAAGGAACCGCCACAGAGTATTCTCTCGTGGACGGATTTGGAAACAAAGTTTATCAACTACTTTTTTCCACCCTCTCGTACTACCGCTTTGCGGAATGAGATTATAAACTTTGAACAAAAGTACGATGAGTTATTCAGTGAATCTTGGGATCGTTTTAAAGATCTTTTGAGAAAATGCCCACAACATGGTTTTACCAAAGTACATCAAATAAATACTTTTTACAATGGTTTAAGCATGAGTGACCAAGATTCACTGAATAGTGCCTCAGGGGGTAATTTATTGGCTAAGACGTCCAATGCTGCTTGGGATATCATTGAGAACAAATCTCGTGTGCAAACCAAGAGTGTTAGGACCAATGTTGCTAGTGCTAGCACTAATGACAGCGACAAGCGATTAGACAAAATCACCACGCTTCTTGAATCGCTTGTCACCCACACCGTCAGCAACAACAACAGCAACAACGCCAAAAATGCACAAGTGAACGCTGTCAGCCAACCTTGTGAGATATGCGGTGGTCCTCATTCTTACACAACTTGTACCGCCACCCAAGATTACCCTGCTGAGAATGTGAATGCGGCTTATGGCACCTATCAACAACCTGCTTATCAAGCTAAACCCCAAGGTGACCGTAACTTGCTTAGCTATCGCAACAACAACTATCTTTCACCACCTGGCTTTCCTCCTACCAACCCAAACCAACAACAAAACCTTAACCGCCCTCCTCAACAACAACAACAACCTCGACAACCATACATCCCACCTCACAAGCAACAACAACCACCTCAACGTAACAATCAAGTCTACCAACAACCTTCTTACCAACCACCTGCATACAATGCTCCTCCTAACCAAACCAACACTGCATTACACCAAGAGGTTGCAACCTACATGAGGACCAATGATGTGATTGTGGGAAATCTCCAAGAGGAAGTGCGTAACTTGAAAGCAGACCTGATGAAACAAGGGAATGATCTGAGAGCTGATATGAAACACACTATGGATAGTCAAACGAATGACTTAAGGAACATGATGGCTAGCTTCTTCCAAGGTAATCAACCCTCTTCTTCGGGTACTCTTCCGAGTAACACCGTTGCGAATCCAAGAGGGGAGATGAAAGCAATCACCACTCGAAGTGGCAAAGGTACCAAGGAACCCGAGCTTCCTATACCTCCACCGGTGGTTGTGACTAAGGAGAACGAGTCACCTGCTCCTGTTCCCCATCCTTCTCCTTCCCCAATTTCTCCACCTCCTACTTCTACCCCTCCTCCACCCAAGGATGTGAGTGATCCTATTCTACCAAAGCCTTCCTCTTCTTCCAATATACCTTATCCATCTAGGTTGAGGAAAGAGAAGCTCAAAAGCAAGGACGATATTCAAGTTTCGAACTTCCTTAAAATGTTCAAACAATTGAATTTCAATATCTCCTTCGCTGAGGCTCTCGCTCACATGCCTAAATATGCTAAAATGTTTAAAGATCTTCTGAGCGACAAGGAAAAGCTCCTCGATCTCGCCAACACCCAACTTAATGAGAACTGCTCTGCAGTGCTCTTAAGGAAATTGCCAATCAAGCTTGGTGATCCGGGTCGTTTTCTTATCCCTTGCAATTTCCCGGGAGTAGAGAATTGCATGGCCCTAGCCGATCTAGGTGCCAGTATTAATCTCATGCCTCTAAGTGTTTGGAAGCAATTATCTCTCCCAGAGCTAGTCCCCACTAAAATGACTTTGGAATTGGCCAACCGTACGGTTGCTTATCCAGTGGGGATAGCCGAAGACGTCATTGTAGGAGTCGACAAATTCACCTTCCCTGCTGATTTTGTTGTCGTCGACTACGAGATGGACCCCCGTGTACCACTGATTGTTGGTCGTCCATTCCTTAGGACCGGTCGCACTCTCATTGATGTTGAAGCCGGTGAGCTTATCATGAGAGTGGGTGACGATAAAGTAGTCTTCAACATGGGAAAGTTGTCTAAACAACCTTATTCCAACGAGAGTGTTAATTGTATTGACGTTCTGGATGAGGCTTGTGAAGCACACTTTATTGATGCTTGCAAAAGTATTCCTTCCTCTCTTCCCAATGTTGAGACCGTGTCCTCTATTGATTCATAGTTGTCTCTATTTAGAGATAGTGATTTATTTTGGAACAATCTTGAAGATACCATGGGAGATGCGAATTTAGCTACTAATGATTCTCCTATCAATGGGGATGAAGATATGAATTTCTTTGACAATCTTCTCACCGAAGACAATCCTTCTCCTCCATCTCCCACGGTTATTGCTATCGATGACACGACTTTGAAAACGCCTCCCGTCGAAAATCCTCCAGATTTGGAACTTAAGGAGTTGCCGCCCCATCTCGAGTATGCGTTCCTTGAAGCAGAGAAGAAGTCACCCGTCATCATCGCTAAGGACTTGCAAGAATAAGAGAAAACTCGTCTCATCGATGTGCTTAAAGCTCATAAGAAGGCAATTGCTTGGAAAATTTCCGATATCCGCGGAATTGATCCGAACTTTTGTACTCACAAGATTCTCATGGAAGATGACTTCAAACCCACAATCCAGAGCCAAAGAAGGGTTAATCCTAAAATTCATGACGTCATCAAACAAGAGGTTATCAAACTTCTAGATGCCGGCTTGATCTACCCTATTTCGGATTCGCCGTGGGTAAGTCCCGTCCATTGTGTGCCCAAGAAGGGCGGAATAACCGTTGTTCCCAATGAACACAACGAGTTAATTCCCACTCGTCTCGTTACTGGGTGGAGAGTTTGTATTGATTATCGCAAGCTCAATGATGCCACGAGAAAAGACCACTTTCCTCTTCCCTTCATGGATCAAATGCTCGAGCGTCTAGCTGGTAATGATTATTACTGCTTCTTAGACGGTTTCTCCGGGTATTTTCAAATTCCCATCGATCCCAAGGACCAAGAAAAGACCACATTCACTTGTCCCTATGGAACATTTGCTTACAAACGCATGCCTTTTGGTTTATGTAATGCTCCTGGGACATTCCAAAGGTGTATGATGGCAATCTTCCATGACATGGTGGAAGACACTATGGAAGTATTCATGGATGATTTCTCGGTCTATGGCGATTCATTCTCTGCGTGCCTTGCCAATTTGGAACGTATGCTCAAGCGGTGCGAAGACACTCGCCTAGTTCTGAATTGGGAAAAATGCCATTTTATGGTAAAAGAAGGCATCGTCCTAGGACACAAGATCTCGAAAGCCGGTCTTGAAGTAGACCGTGCTAAAGTCAATGTTATCGCTAAGTTGCCTCCACCTTCAACCGTGAAGGGTGTGAGAAGTTTTCTGGGTCATGCGGGCTTCTACCGTCGATTCATCAAAGATTTTTCTCAAATCGCTCGCCCGATGACCCACCTCTTGGAAAAAGATACTCCTTTTATCTTCTCCAAAGAGTGTCTTGACGCCTTTGACTCACTTAAGGATAAGCTTACTAAGGCACCCGTCTTAGTTACCCCTAATTGGGAGCTGCCTTTTGAGTTGATGTGCGATGCTAGTGATTTTGCTATTGGAGCGGTTCTTGGACAAAGAGTGAACAAACACTTCCAACCAATCCATTACGCTAGCAAGACAATGACAGGGGCACAATTGCATTATACGACAACCGAAAAAGAGCTTTTAGCTGTTGTCTATGCTTTTGAAAAATTCCGCCCCTATCTTGTCCTTTCTACCACCATTGTGTACACCGATCATTCCGCGCTGAAGTACTTGTTGACAAAGCAAGATTCCAAACCAAGACTTCTTCGCTGGGTTTTGCTGCTCCAGGAATTTAAAATCGAAATTCGCGATAAAAAAGGAGCAGAAAACCTAGCCGCGGATCATCTCAGTAGACTTGAGGATCCTTACCAAGGGGATCATCCGAACAAAGAAATCAATGATTCTTTTCCCCTGGAGACCTTAATGTCTATCAACTCAACTGCTGACGAAACCCCGTGGTTCGCAGACATTGCAAACTACTTAGCGGGTGGAATCCTCGTTGACGGGTTAACATCCCAGCAAAAGAAGAAGTTCTTCAAAGACATAAAGACTTACTTCTGGGATGACCCGTATCTTTTCAAACAATGTGCTGACTTGCTTATTCGCCGATGTGTTGATGGACCGGCAGCTTTCGAAATCCTTGATGCTTGCCACAAAGGACCCACTGGTGGTCACTTTGGTCTCAACTACACCGCCAAAAAAGTGTTTGATTCAGGATTTTATTGGCCCTCCATTTATCGTGACGCTCACGATATGGTTAAAAAATGTGATGCTTGCCAGAAACAAGGCACGATCACACATAAAGACGAGATGCCTCAGAATTTCATTCAAGAGTGTGAAATCTTTGATGTTTGGGGTATCGACTTTATGGGGCCATTTCCTTCATCTAAAGGAAACAAATACATCCTTGTTGCCGTTGACTACGTCTCCAAGTGGGTTGAAGCCAAAGCTTTACCTACTAATGATGCAAGGGTGGTTTGTAACTTTTTGAAATCGCTGTTCGCTAGATTCGGTGTTCCTCGTGCTATTATCAGTGACCGTGGGACTCATTTTTGCAACGACCAATTTGCAAGAGTCATGGCAAAGTATGGTGTCAATCACCGTCTTTCCACCGCTTATCATCCCCAAACCAATGGGCAAGCCGAGATATCCAATCGTGGATTGAAACGAATTTTGGAGCGTACTGTGGGAGAGCATCGTGCCGCGTGGGCCGATAAGTTAGATGATGCTCTGTGGGCTTTCCGTACTGCTTACAAGACCCCGATCGGTTGTACACCTTATCGTCTTGTGTACGGGAAAGCATGCCACCTTCCCATCGAGCTGGAGCATAAGGCGCACTGGGCCTTGAAGTGGGCTAACTTCGACATCAACAAAGCCGGTGATCATCGCAAGATTCAACTCAACGAGCTCAACGAACTGAGAAATGAAGCTTATGAGAACTCGCTGATCTACAAAGAGAAGACGAAGATCCTCCATGACGCAAAAATCAAGAACCGAGAGTTCCACGTTGGTGATCAAGTCTTACTTTTCAACTCTCGGTTGAAGATCTTCTCTGGCAAGTTGAAGAGCCGCTGGTCTGGTCCATTCACCGTCGCCACCGTCTTTCCGTATGGGACCATTGAGCTTTCTCAGCCAAATGGGCCCAATTTCAAGGTGAATGGCCAGCGTCTGAAGCTGTACTTTGGTGAGGACATCTCTCAGGAGATGATTCCATCCCTCACCACGTTCCCAATGAACTAATTTTGGGTCGAGTCAGGCTCGTGACTCGGTCATCAAAAACAAGCGCTCCTCGGGAGGCAGCCCGAGTATCTATCCTTTTACGTTTTAACCTCCTAAGTGTAGGGGGGCCTGCATAGGTGTTTGTATTTTTGTGGTGATGTGATTACAGGGATGAATGCACTCTTGGAACCTTTGAAGAACCGTGCTCCCGTGTTATCCGAAATCCGGTTCTATCTCTCAACTATCGTGATTCAATTTTCTTCATTCTCACATTTGAAATTGATCACTTTAGTCGTCTCTTCCTTAACTTGAGTTAAACAACGTGCACAATGTCATAAGTGAAGGGGAACCTTTTCCCACATGCTTAAACATTGAGGACAATGTTTATCTTAAGTGTAGGGGGGACTTCTATCGAAGTTTTAAGTGGACTTTTCCATGAATTTCAATATTTTTCAAATTTTTAATTAACTTTGGCCATTTAGTCTTAATTTTTAAATTTTTATCGTTGCTTTCATATTTATATATTCCGCAATAAAGTCAAAAATATTAATAAGTGGTGTAGCTAGTTTAGAAATCTTTGACATATTAGGCCCGTTGCGTTTATTTTGACTCAACCCGAATAGACTTATCCAAGTTTATTCTAGCTAGTATCCTTAACCATGTAGACCTTAATTGGTTTATTAGGCTAAGTGTCCACGAGTCTCATTACTTGAGATTTTAAATTGTGGAGGACGAGAAATGATAGAGTCAATTATAAGTCGGTATTCTTGCGCAAGCTCACTTGGTGTAATTATTTGCCTATTCTCCCATCACTTGCTAAAAATTTATCTGCAATAAGTAAGGTCGTACGATTTGAAAAGTTACTTAGCTTCTAGCCCAAGATCGTTTAAAAGTTGCTCGGTAATGACGAGAGTTCATAGCCAAGGCATAACTTATGAAGCGGGGCGCGAAGATTGGCGAGTCCAAAAAGGCCCTAACAAGGCATGAGGATTCAATTTTATTGCTGAAGATCCAAAGTGATGAGAAAAGCATTATTCCTAAAGTCAATATGAAGGATCAAGACTCACGACGAAAAGCAATCAACTCCCATAAAGATCATGGAGAAGTCTATCCGAAAAGACCCTAACAAGGTATGAGGATAAATAGATCCAAGTCCGAAAAGGAGGCGGATCGTTGTATCTCAAAATCCCAATTAGAGATTGAAGAAATAATCATGAAGTCGTGGTCAACAAAATTGGAGTACCCCTCAAAAGTCTCCAAGCGAAGAAACTCTATTATGATGAGAAGACCATTATCTCAAGAACATCTCTCGAAGATATGAAGTATGAAGTACATGCCAAATATCGGCCCGAGAAAGGTCTCAAATCGTGAACCAAGTTATGCCAAGATATGAACTTTTTGATATCCCGAGAAGCAGTTTTAAGAGATTTTGTCCTTTAGCTAACTATTGATCAAATCGTCCAACTTTGCTTTCAGCCCTAAATAACTATCGAAATAAGTCCAAAAATGCATCTTCATGATCATTCTAAGACAAAAATAAAATATAAGAGATACACCTAGGAATAAGGGAGTCTAAGCATTTAATTAAGCCATGTGTGTAAGTGTTTGAATTGCTAACTTATAATGACAATGATCTCGTTTTTAAGCTTAGTTTGGGGAACGTGAAACTTGAGGATGATAAATCTTCGTAGCACCGAAGCCCTAATGTAAGTCCTCGATCTCTCTGCAAGGTATTTCCATCCTTTTGTTTGCTTCAAAGTTTTAAATTTCTCTTAGTATTTTCATTTTCGTTTAGTAGTATATTAATAAGGCCAAGGTTGATTGATTATGAGAAAAGTGTAAATGTGATTTGTCACTAAGCATTGCATGGGGGCATGGCAATGGTTAAGTGTAGGGGATTTGATAGGTGTGAAAACACCCATCCTTTTACCACTTAAATCGGGCTAAAACGAGACCAAAACACGTATTTAATATCATTTGTTTGGAATTATGCGTGGTTTTTGTGTTTATTGTGTTTTCAGAGTCAACCAGATGAATAATGAAGAAAACATGGGATTACACGGGTTTTATCGAGGAAAAAGACTCAAGACGAAGTCTATTATCCAAGAGATGCAGAAGATTTGAAGTCATTGTGCCTATTTGAAGATTTATCGAAGAATAGAGCCAAAGATGGAAGATTCATATATGTCGAAGAACTCGAGTCTATAAAACAATAGATTATAAGACGAGTTGGAATAATTCACCGACACTTCTCAAATCCAAGTCGGCAACGTTTATTTAAAAGACGCATGAAGACTTAAGAAGAAAGAAGAAAAAGAAGCCCAAATCAAAGCCCAATAAAAAGCCCATCACTACCATGTACACGCCTATATAAAGGCCCTTACTTCACAAAAATTCACACTTAGTTTTTAGTTTTTAGTTTTTCTCTCTAGTTTTAGAGAGAGAAAGTTCTAAACTTTCTCTCACTAGATTTCATCTCTTTTCTCTTTCAAATTCAAACTTTTGTATTATCTTTAATTAATCAAGTTCCATTTTTAAGCTTTTATCTCTTAATCTCATTCTACTTTTCTTGATTTAAGATTGATTTTGGTGTGATTATCATGTGATCCGTGTTGTTCTAATTGATTTCATGCTAAAAAGTTAATCTTTTGATCATTTTATATGTTTTCATTTAATTAAGCTTTAAGACTTTTGTGCTTATTGGCTTATTTTTATGATTATCTTACATTTCTTATTTAAAAGTTTTATTAAAAAGTTTATATTTTTATTGTTTCATACAAAAAGTTGTTTGATTTCGGGTTGATAAGTTGATTCTAGTGCTTATTTGATTCGGATTTGTCATAGATTCGGGTTAGTTTTGGTATTAGCTTATTAAAGTTAGCTTATTACCTAGCTTAACCTTTTTCCATAGATTTCGGAAAGGGTTTAAACCCCCTTTTCCAATTGGCTTTCCGACCAGGGATCCTCCCCTATCCGTTTCCCATTATTTTCGGAAAGGTTGTTATCTCCCCTTTCCGATTGGTGCTTATTCCGACGGGTAGGTATTTGGCCCGCTTTCCGATTGGGATTATTCCCATATTCCGATTGAGACCTCGAGTTACTTTCCGACGGGCACTTGCCTCTTTCCGATTGGTTCGTTGTTTGAACATATTCCGATTGTTGCTAGCTGCATATTCCGATTGGGGTGTTTTGCACGTATTCTGATCGTCCCTTTGCCCCGTATTCCGATTGATACCCACTTTCCCAGTATTCCGATTGAGCTGCTTCACCTCATTCCGATCACCACCAATCAGAATACATTCCGATTGGTGCACATTTTTCCTTTTATTCCGATTACTTATTTTGCATGGTTCCGTTCTAACTTTCTTGTAGTCTTTTCCAATTAAGTTCTTATTTTTCACGAAGTTTCCAAGTGTTAGTTTGTATTAAGTGTTCATTTATTTTCCTCGCATAATCTTTAAAGTTTTTAAACGTTAATCATTTAAATCTTTTACTTTACTCTTCGACGTTTAATTAATTGCATTTAGTTTAAAATAGATAAACAACCAAACTTCTTTTTATTAACCAAGAACAAATCATTCCACTTAAGACCGAGATCAATTCGAGAGGATTCCGAGAATTATTTTGAACCCACATAAAATGCGTGTATCATAATCTTTCTGAAGTTTAATAAAAGATCAGTCGTGTTTATTATAAATCGTGTCTCGTCTATTTTCTTTTATTGCTTAAATTTATAAACGAATTAAATTGATGTGTCGTGATGTGTATAGTGATTTATTTGATATACGTTATAGGGTAAATTAGAAAATTACCTTTAGAAAAAAGTAATAGACTAATAATACCAATGACGAATTCAATTAAACACGTTGGTGACTCAAGTTCATTATACACGAAGATCTTATGAATTTGAGACGTTTTGTTTTGACTTGGACAATCGATTTGAATTGGTTTTCGGTTTTTAAACTAAAATTAAAGTCTACAAATTTTAAGCTATTTAAAATTATCCTAAAGTGCATGAATCGTAAACCCCGCCTATTTAAAAATTCTACAAACAATTAATTACTTAAAAGTTAACACTATTTAAAAAAATAGACTAATTAAAAATCTTTAAAATAAATCTGTTTAATAAAAATGACTTTTAAACTAATTTACTTTTAAAACTAATAAACTATATTAAAAATTCACTTAAAACAAATTTATTTAAAAACTACTTTTATAGAAATCTAAAATTATAAAAATCAATTTAATTAAAAATAAACTAATTTAATTAAAACATTTTTTATTTTTATTTTTTATATATATTTTTTTTTAAATATATATATTTTTACACTATTAATAAAATTTGAAAACAAATTAAACTATTTTTATAAAATCACTAATTACTTTATATATAAACGTAAATTAAGTATGTTAGCCCTATATTTATATAGTCGAACAAGAATGTAATAGGTCATCTTAGTCGTTAAAAGGTCTTGTATTGTAATAGGTTAGTCGGGAAAACCGGGCTTGGACTTTAAGCTAATATTGTCTAAGTTAGGGGCGTAAGCCCAAGACTAAGCCAAGCCCGGCCCAAGTCACAAACCCACGGCCCATGGAAAGCCCATTGGTTCGTGGGTATATAACCCTCTTTCACATGTGAAAGAGGGTGTTGGTTCATTTCATTAAAAACATAGTTTTAGTGTAAACCTTCCACCTCTCTCTCTACTTTCTCTTTCTACTTTTCTTCTCTTTCTCTCTCTAAGAATCTTGTGTTATGGATTGTTTAGGAACAACATTTGGTATCAAGAGCCTATAGTGGATAGGTGATTAAAGATTCGTATGTGGTGTTCTTGATTTTTCGTGGCTTTTTGATCCATTTCTCACGTCCCATTTCTCTTTTCGTGTTTTTATGGTCTTTTCTTGATACGAATCATCTACATACTAGTAGTAGTGATTTGGGTATCTTGGTTTTGGCTAAAACACAAATTTTTTGGATCAAAAGTTGCGAAATTTCTTGTTTTTCTTCATTCCGAAATTCAAGCAAGTGCTACCATCGGAAAGTACAAATTGTACTTGGGCTTCCATCGCAATAACCTTACCATCGGAAAGGGTTTGGTTCTACATTGCGATCGTGGGTTTTTGTTACTTATTCCGATCTGGACATTCCGATCGTACTTTGCGATCTGGATTCCGACGGGTATAAGGAAGTATTTTAAGTCGTTACTCTGCTTGAATTTTGACAGCCACATTGCGATCTGGACATTCTGATAGGCTTTGCGATCTGAGTATTCCGACAGGCTTTCCGATCTGGACATTACGATCTGGACATTACGATCTGAGCATTGCGATCTGAGCATTGCGATAGAGCATTACGATCTGAAAGTGCATTGCGATAAGACATTCCGATCTGAACATGGCGATACAAAATTTTTCGGCTTACCGTTTTGTCAGACTGAGGAATTTATTGTCGGACTGAGAAAAAAAAAATTTTTTCTGGAAATTTCGGAATTTCAATTTTAACCACACATCATCACAACAAATCCACTAAGATCTGCAATTCATCCACAAGTATTCACCATGTCTAACAACAACATCAACATTGCAACTGCTAATCAAATTCGTTTGGAACAAGGTGGCAACGGTAACCCACCTGTGCTCACTGCCGGTTGCTACGTTCAATGGAGATCTCGTTTTCTTAGATTTCTCGATGGAAAAGAAAACCGAACTGCTCTTCGTCACTGCCTTGAGAACCCACCTCCAGTTTTTGAATTCAAACCAATTACAACACAGGCAGAGGATGGTACTTCATCAACTATACGAGCTATGGAGGATTTTGACACATGTTCTGCTGAGAAAAAGAAACTCCTCCAAGCTGAAGCTGATGCTGTAAATTTCATACTCACTGGAATTGATAATGATATCTATTCCACAGTTGATGCATGTCCTAATGCTATGGAAATGTGGAATGCAATTCATCGATTGAAGCAAGGTGAGTCAATCAATGTTCAAGATCTCGAGACTAATCTACTTTGGGAGTTTGGAAAATTCACATCTGAAGATGGTGAATCCATTGACTCATATTACTCGAGATTCTACAAAATGATGAATGAGCTTGTCAGAAATCAGTGCACCATCTCCAATCATCATGCCAATGTTCAGTTTCTACTTCAACTCAAACCGGAATGGCAAAGGTTTGTGACTTTGGTCAAACAAAGGGAGGATATCAAGACTATATCTTACCACAAACTTTATGATATCTTGAAACAACATCAGAATGAAGTGAATGAACTAAGGGCTGAAAAGGCAGAACGGTATGCTAATTCTATTGCTTTTGTGGCTGCTACTTCAACAAAACCCGTTCCCCATCAACAACCACCTACTCATTCCTCAAAGTCATCAAGCTCATCCACTAAACCTCTAGTTGCTGCAAAACACAAAGCAAAAGCAATTGTCCCCACTCCACCTCCAAAGTATGACACCGAGTCAGATGGAGACAGTGATGATGAACAAACTTCAAGGGACAAGAAGATTGAAGAACTCATGTCTCTACTCACCACAACTTATAAGAAGATCTACAAACCTACCAACAACAACCTCAGATCATCATCCAATGCTAGATATAAGGAAGTTGATCATGCACCTAGGTATGATCGTGATGCTAGGTATGATAATCAGAGGATGCTGAATCAAGTTGGGGCTAGAGATACTGTAGGCACTCCGGTGGTGCAGAAGACTGGGATTCAATGCTTCAACTGCAAGGGATTTGGGCACATGGCTAGGGAATGTAAGAAGCCAAAACGGGTTAAGGATTCGGGATATCACAAGGAAAAGATGTTGCTGTGCAAGAAAGAAGAAGCAGGAATTCCACTCACAGCAGATGAAGTTGACTGGCGTGATGACACTGATGATGAAGCCGATGATCAAGAGTTAGAGGCACATTATGTGTACATGGCAAAGATTCAAGAAGTGATCCCAGAGACTGATGATACTTCTGGACCCATCTATGATTCTGAGCCACTTGAAAAGGTACCATCACATGATAACTATAATGTGTTTGCTAATGAACGACGGCATCCTGAGCAACCCGAAAGCATCAATGACACATATGTAATGGACACGGAGGATAACAATATCTCTACGGATTCACAGCATATGTGTAATGATGACGGAAAAGCTGTTCAGGATACTGACTCGGATGAGGACCGTGATTTGCTTGCGTCTATAATTGATTCTTTAAAACATGAAATTGAGGTAAACAAAGATGCTAATAAACGTTTGAAACAAGCAAACACATCCTTAGCCGAGGAGATAGACAGGCTTAAAGAGTGTGATTATGTAAAAGAAGCTGATCGACGGGTTGCAATAGCTAATGGTTTGGTATATGAACGTAAGGTGCTCAACGAACAATATTGTTCTGAAGTAACACACGAAATTCATATGTCAAAACAGAAGATATCGGAACTTGAAGAACAACTGCTGCTACATAAACTCCAAATTACTGAATTAGAGTCGGTTAACAAAGAACAAACTGAGCTTTATAAAACTCGTGAAGAAAAGGATATTGAAAAAATTCTTGCTTTGGAAAAGAGAGTCGACACGTTAAACAACATTGTTTACAAAACGGGTCAGTCTATTCAAACTATGAATATGCTCAATAGAAATATGAAAACGAGTTTTGTCAAGCCTGAATATCTCAAGAAAGCTCAAAGTACCAAGCCTGCTCTTTATGATATCGGTTGTTATGTTGATAATCTTGCTCTTATGCTTTCCCCTGACTGCGACGAAATCATTCGTCAACAAGAAGAAAGTCGATCAAACTTAAGTGATTTAATAAACCTTTCTGATTCTAACAATCATATTAAGTTTGTCCCTCAAAAAGAACTTTCAAAAGAACAAAAGATGTATAATAGTGTTCCACCACCAAGTGATGAACCACAAAAGAAAGTTTCTTTAAAAAGGAGTTTCAAAAAGCAATCAATTTTGTTAGAAAAGCGAATTTTGGATGAAAAACGTAAATGGGATGAGAAAAGCAAAAGTGTTCAGCAATTTGAGTTTATAAAACAAGGGGTTTTAAATTTGTACAAAGGTATCGTCGACTATGAAAAAGTTTCTAGGGATACCATTTGGAATATTAAACCTAACCCACAAGTAGAAGTCGTCATTCAACAATGTATTGTTCCAACCATTGATGATCTTTCAAAAAATGTGGAAATGTTTTATAATGCTCTCACTGAAGAAATGTTAACTGATTTAAGCTATGTCAAATCTCTTGAAGATGAAGTTGATTTTCTTCAAATTAAATTAAAGACACAAGAACACCAACTTTCTAACGAAATTGATCGACTTTCCAAGGAATATTTTTATGCTGACCATATGAATGCTATACTTGGTGTGTATACCGATCTGGATCAATATTGTCATGTAGCATGTCTTGTGTCAGAATCGGACGCGAAATGTCGCAATCTTGAAGTAGAGCTTTCGAAACAAATTCAGTCATATAACAAACTTTCGAAAAGTTTTTCTCAACTTGAGAAACACTCCATTTCTCTTGAACTTGCTTCACAAAAAGGTGAAAAATCTCATAATCATAAAAAGTGTCTAGAAATGTCAGCTTCTTCGTTTCGTCTACTAAATGAAAAAGATTTCGAAATAAATGATTTGAAAGCTCAGCTAAAAGAAAGGGACATTGCCATTAGTGAGTTACAGAAACTCATTGAGAAAATGAAAGGAAAGTCTGTTTTGGGTAAACCATCTGCCGTTCGTCAACCGAATGCGGTTAAATGCCCTAAAACATCTATTTTGGGACAACCCCCACAGACTTTGCCTAAGATAGGAAATGATAAGAGCACTAATGTGATAGCACCTGGAATGTATAAGATGAACACTAGGTCCACTCAAACTGGAACAACGCAGTTACCTCAAAATACTAGGAAAACTAATCAACGTGTGTCTTCTTCTACAGGAGTAAATCCCACTACTAGTGTTAGCGGACCACAGCTTAAGAGCACTAGAATTGAAGATAGAGTCATGCCTAACAATAGTCAAGGGAAGAAGAATGAAGTAGAAGATCATCGTAGGAATTTTAAGTTTTCTAAGAATAAAACGTCTGTAACTGCATGTAATGACAGTTTAACTGCTAAGACCTCGAATGTTGAATTTGTTTGTGTTGAATGTGGCAAATGTGTTCGTACTTTCAATCATGATGCTTGTGCTCTTAATCATAATGGCGTGAATGCTAGAACTAGGAAGCCTATTCGTATGCCCACTAGTACTAGTAAACCCACAAGAACTTTGAACCAATCCACTGAGCAACCACTTAAGAAACTAAGTGCGTTAGAATCCACTACTCTACGTAAACAAAGCAGGTTAAAGAAGCTTTATGAGAACATGATTAGGACATGTACACGGGGGTATTCAAGATTTACACCACCCGGATACAAATGGGTACCTAAGACAATCCCCATTCTAATTGGGACTATGAATGTTAGCTTGCCTTTAGAATCTAGGTCCACTACTATTTTGGAACCCGTTTCTATCAAGGGCTCCCATTTGTCAAATGCTACATTGTCTTCTAATTCTTCTGCAGCTCGTCGAACTCATCCTATTCATAATGGACTCCGGGTGCACAAAGCACATGACGGGCAATCTCAAGCTTCTCATTAACTTCGTGGAGAAGTTTCTGGGTACGGTACGGTTTGGAAATGATCAATTTGCACCGATACTCGGATATGGAGACTTGGTTCAAGGGAATATCACTATAAAACGGGTTTATTACGTCGAGGGACTGAATCACAATTTATTCTCGGTTGGTCAATTTTGTGATGCGGATTTGGAAGTGGCTTTTCGGAAATCTACTTGCTATGTTAGAGACTACGATGGGAATGACCTTCTTACAGGTTCTCGTGGTTCTGATCTCTACACAGTAACTCTTCAAGACACATCTTCAACAAATCCAATTTGCTTAATGGCTAAAGCATCATCATCTCAAGCATGGTTATGGCATCAACGATTGTCACATCTCAATTTTGACACCATCAACTTGCTTTCGAAGAATGATATTGTGACCGGTCTTCCTAAGTTAAAATTCGTCAAAGACCATCTTTGTTCTTCTTGTGAGTTGGGGAAAGCAAAACGGAAGTCTTTCAAAACAAAGACTACCCCTAGCTCAAAAGGACGATTGGAACTTCTACACATGGATTTATGTGGTCCCATGCGTGTAGAGAGTATTAACGGGAAAAAGTATATTCTAGTGATTGTTGATGATTACTCTAGATACACATGGACTTTCTTCTTAAGGTCCAAAGATGACACACCAGAGGTTCTCAAAAACTTTCTCAAGATGATACAACGCAATCTTCAAGCTCAAGTCTTAACCGTAAGAACGGATAGGGGTACTGAATTTTTGAACAAGAACTTGCAATCTTATTTTCAAGAAGAAGGCATCGAACATCAAACGTCTATTGCTCGAACTCCTGAACAAAACGGCGTTGTCGAAAGACGGAACCGTACTTTGGTTGAGGCTGCTCGAACAATGCTTTCTGCTTCAAAATTACCGCTATTCTTCTGGGCTGAAGCAATTGCAACTGCCTGTTATACTCAGAATCGTTCTCTCGTTATCCCTAGACATGAAAAGACACCTTACCACATCATCAATGGCAGGAAACCTACTGTAAAATTCTTTCACGTATTTGGATCTTTATGCTACATCCTTAAAGACGGTGAGAATCTCGACAAGATGAAAGAAAAAGGTGATGCATGTATTTTTTTGGGGTATGCTACATTGTCGAAAGGATATCGGGTCTATAACAAGAGAACAAAGATCATTGTCGAAACAATTCATGTGAACTTTGACGAATTGCCACAAATGGTACTTGATCACAACAGCTCAAGTCCCGCACCTCAATGTCCAGCAATGGCACCTACACACAACAGTGTACGTCCCGTGCAAGAATGTCAACAAAGTACTCCTATAGCAGACTCGACGGATACGACACATATGAATGAGTTGGTTGACTTATATGATCCTATGTTTGATGAATATTACTATGGAAACAATCAAGTTGTGTCAAAGCCTTCCGCTGTCAATACTGCTGATGCACCTGAACAAAATCAACAAGACACAACTGCCTCTACTTCAGCAACCGTTGCTCAAGAGACAATTCCAGTGGATACTCAACAAACTCAAGAAACTGTCATACAACCAACATCACCAACCGTCAATGCTGAAGGAGGAAACAACAATCAAGCAGTCGATGCACAACCTGACGATGAAGAATTTATCAATCCGTTCGGTACACCGGTACTCGAAGTCGGAGAGTCTTCTACTCAACATGTTGATCCGTCCAACATGCATACATTCTACCAACCATATCCATCCACTCATCATTGGACACGTGATCATCCATTGGAGCAAGTCATTGGAAATCCTTCACAACCGGTTCGAACACGCAGACAACTCGAAACCGATGGCGATGTGTGTATGTATGCACTCACCGTGAGTTCAACTGTACCTACAAACATCAAACAGGCCATGACTGATCATGCGTGGATTGAATCAATGCAAGACGAAATTCATCAGTTTGAACGCCTAAATGTTTGGGAACTTGTTGACCGACCCTATGGAATGTCAATTTTAGATTTCAAATGGATCTGGAAAAACAAACTGGATGAAGAACAAACCATCATCAAAAACAAATCTCGTCTTGTGGTTAAGGGATACCGTCAACAAGAAGGCATAGACTACGATGAATCATTCTCTCCAGTCGCTCGTTTGGAAGCAGTCAGGATATTCCTTGCTTATGCTGCACATAAGGGCTTCACGGTTTTTCAGATGGACGTCAAAACAGCTTTTCTCAACGGTCATTTGAAGGAAGAAGTGTATGTGAATCAGCCGGAAGGATTCGTCGATCCTCATCATCCTGACAAAGTCTATCGTCTCAAGAAGGCTGTATATGGACTTAAACAAGCTCCAAGGGCATGGTACGAAGAACTTTCAAACTTCTTGGTGTCCAAAGGATTCTCCAAAGGTTCTATTGATCCTACTCTCTTTACTAATAAATATGGGGATGACATAATGCTGGTGCAAGTTTATGTTGATGACATTATTTTTGGTTCTACGAACCCAAAACTTTCAAAACGTTTTGAAAAATTAATGCACAGCAGATTTGAAATGTCAATGATGGGGGAGCTAAAATTCTTTTTAGGCCTCCAGATTCATTAATCCCCACGTGGTATCTTCATTAACCAAGCTAAGTATGCTCAAGAGATACTTAAAAAGCATGGTATGACCTCATGTGCTCGCGTTGGTACACCATTGTCGACCACATCCCTAGACGCTGACTTGTACTCATATCCCGTAGATCAAACGCGATATCGCAGTATGATCGGGTCACTTATGTACCTTACAGCCAGCAGGCCTGATATTCATCATGCCACATGCTATTGTGCACGATATCAAGCCAGACCTACTCAAAAGCACCTCAAAGAGGTTAAACGGATCTTTCGGTACCTTAAGAATACCATTCACATGGGACTCTGGTATCCGAGGGAAACCGGTTTTCATCTAACGGCTTTTTCAGATTCTGATCACGCAGGTTGTCTTGATAGTCGTAAAAGCACTTCTGGTAGCATACAATTTCTAGGGGAAGACAAGCTCGTCAGCTGGTCGTCAAAGAAGCAGGATTGCACTTCGCTCTCATCAGCTGAAGCCGAATATGTGGCTCTATCCGCGTGTTGTGCTCAAGTCCTCTGGATGAGAACTCAACTCACGGATTATGGCTTCCACTTTGATAAAATACCTATGTATTGTGACTCAAAGTCGGCCATAGCCATATCTTGCAATCCGGTTCAACACTCCCGCACCAAGCACATCGATGTCAGATATCACTTCATCAAGGAACAAGTGGAACGTGGCATCGTGGAACTATACTTTGTCAGAACTGAGTACCAGCTGGCAGACTTGTTTACAAAAGCTCTATCGAAAGATAGGTTTGCGTATCTCGTTGGCCGTCTTGGTATGAAGTATATGACTCCAGAAGACTTGGAGGTTTTGGCAAATGAAGCTGCTTGATATTCTCTCACAATGACTTCTAGGCACATCACAGCTTAGAACTCGGACCTCAACTAAGGAAAGTTTATCTCGGACGATAACTTATCCTTCTCAACGAGAAATTCATCTTTCTCGGTCATGAGCTTCTCATAAAAACATTCAAAGTTTTTAAGTTCATGAAAACGATTTCTAAGTAAATGTCAGCTTAGAACTCGAACTTCAACTTAAGGAAAGTTTATCACGGATGATAACTTATCCTTCACAACGGGAAATTTATTTTTCTCGGTCATGAGCTAGTCACAAAACAATCAAAGTTTTGAGCTCATGAAAAACGGACCCGAAAGGGGAGTGTACGTTTCAGTGCGCTTTCCATAAGCAATAGAAGAGAAGTCTTCTATCCTGATTATTTTAAAACCGTTGAACACAATTTTTCAAGAATTTCTCAAAAGGTTTTTCTAAATCTTTCAAAATTGTGTGTTCAACACTCCCTTCCTCATAAGTGGTTTTTATATCTCAAAATTGTCATATGTTATTTTGATCAATTTTTGAGGGGGAGCGTTTTAAAATCAAGCCTTTTAATGTTGTTGGGTACATCTCTAAAATTGTCATATTTTATGTATCCAACACATTCCGAAAATGATATGAAATTGTCAAATGTAATATATTATATCGGAAAAGGCATCTCAACTCCGTACCTAAACATATTTTATGGTGTCGTTTTTCTAAAATTTTGTCAAATTTTGTCTCAAGACACACATATATTGTTGAGGGGGAGCGACCCGACTGAAAATGTTCCATGCTTCATACGTGCACACATGTTTCTCTCCCAATCGGTTTTCAGAAATTATCATATTTTAATCAATTAGTATCTCTAATATGATGTTTTTATATTAGAGATAGGGGGAGAAAATGTGATTAAAATGTAATATATCGCAACATGTGATCTTAAAGACTCAAGTGCAATTCTTTCCTTCACATGCCAAACTATTTCGTATATCGATGCATGTGTGTAAGGGGAGATTTTCGAAAAGATAAAACTTTCAAAGTGTTAAAAGTTTTGATTTTTATCTAACACTTTGAATGGTTTTCAATGGTTTAATGGTTACGATCTATACCCAAAACAACCTACTATCCACGACGGAACGATGGAGTCAAAAGGTGGTTTAGGATAGGAAACAAAGTCCTATGATCCAACCAGAACCGGAGGGATCTACCCAAGGACATTCCATAGCTAGAAATAGTTGTCCTTAGGAAAGATGGAGTGGAATGAAGCTGAATGCGGACCAAGTACTTAAGTTAGCACTGGAACAATCACAACAAGGTGCTAATGATGACGTATTGGTAAGCATTGAAGGAGTTGAATATTCTATGCAACTTAGGTAGAAACCGGGTTAACATATCTTTTGAAGACAAGTGTCATGGACCCAGTGATACGATGCACAACCCTTCCCCAGCCATTCGAGTTTCTCTTAAAAGAAACTTGTCTCATTGTCACGGAGATCAACACGTATCTATTGACTTTCTCACTCCGAGTCAGTTAATATTGAAAAGGTGGCAGTCTGCTCCAGCCTCCGATTACCAAAATGCACTTATTGAGTCTAGAGCTAATCGAGATCTATCTATCATCTCATTAGGACACAATCGAGTCCTACGCCTTATCCTTGTGATATTGCCAGAACATCTGAGTGATACGATTCACAATGAAGATGGAAATCCTGCTTGAGCCAGCATTAAACAAGCTCATGGTAGGTAACTTGTGCGATTCTACACGAATCAAACTTGTGAGAACTGGAAAGCAACTAAGTTTCGATTCTTAATTGATTCAAACTTGATTCCAGGTTTCTTCGCAAAATCCATGTGATCTTGCCAGAACATTCAGAGTGACACTCATTAGTGTTCACAGTGACGAATGGAAATCCTTCCAGTGTCAACATCAAACAGCACTGCGGTAGGTAACTCGCAAGATTCTCTATGAATCAAGCTTGTGACAAACTGGAAAGCAACAATGGTATGATTCTTTTAGAATCAAACTTGTTCCAGGAAATCTGAATTGACGACTCTAATCAGACGGATAATTTATCCTTATGATTCACTCTTTACGTTCGCAGTCTGCTTTGAGACGGTCGAGTAAAGAGAACTGGCTACTACCGCCGGGAAACCCTGTCAAGGAGGTTCTTAATCGAATCTACCTGATCACAGGTACGGTATTTAAATACCGTCTAACGGTCTTCACCGACCGGAGGTAAAACGCTACCGAGTTAGGGTGAAATGTTCAAAGCCATTTCATCCGTGTCTATATATGTTGCTGCATATCAAGAAGGTGGCGTAGCTGTGCAACCGATGTCGATTCAGAAGTCACAAGAGCACAAGATGGCGATAATCAAGATACCTAAGAATGTAAGAATGTAATAGGTCATCTTAGTCATAAGGAGTAGAGATGAAGATCTCAAGCACTCAAAGTCAAATGACAAAGGCTCAAGTTAAAGATCACGAAAGCATGAAGGAACAAAGCTGTTACAAACAAGATCAAGACCAAGATACAAGACCAAAGCAGGAAGATCTCCTCTACAAGAATGTATTCACTCAATCATCTTATGCTTGTTAAGCTTTTTAAGATGACCGATACATTGGGGGAGATTGTTAGCCCTATATTTATATAGTCGAACAAGAATGTAATAGGTCATCTTAGTCGTTAAAAGGTCTTGTATTGTAATAGGTTAGTCGGGAAAACCGGGCTTGGACTTTAAGCTAATATTGTCTAAGTTAGGGGCGTAAGCCCAAGACTAAGCCAAGCCCGGCCCAAGTCACAAACCCACGGCCCATGGAAAGCCCATTGGTTCGTGGGTATATAACCCTCTTTCACATGTGAAAGAGGGTGTTGGTTCATTTCATTAAAAACATAGTTTTAGTGTAAACCTTCCACCTCTCTCTCTACTTTCTCTTTCTACTTTTCTTCTCTTTCTCTCTCTAAGAATCTTGTGTTATGGATTGTTTAGGAACAACAAAGTAAAATACGTTTCTAAATGAAATCAGTCAAACAGAGTATACTATAATAATCAGATAACAAGAATTTTACTCAAAAGGGCCTTTAGCCCCAATGGTAAACACGCTGGACCTTTAACCTGGGGGTCTCGAGTTCGAACCCCAGGAGTGACATATTTTTTTGGAAAATATTTCTTTTTTTGACAGATTGCTAAAATGGAGTCTTAGGAAAGACTTGTGTAAGCTTAAATGCTTATAAGCTGAGAGGTCACAGCCCTATGGGCTTATCAGATCATAGAATCTGATAAGCAGAAAGTTAACCAACATAAACATGAAGCAGAACAATCAAAAATATACCAATGATTAAGCAGACAAGAATAAAATCTGAACTTAGCAGAAAATTCAGCAAAGCATTACCAATTTCAAACTGATATGATAAACTAAATAAGATCAAGATAACAGTTACTACAAAAATCAAACCACGTTACTGCTATATCCAAAAATACTCAATCCATCAGAATAATAACAATTAACAGTCTAAAACTAAGCTCAATCTCTACCTTATTAAACAGTATACGATTTATCCAAACTGGCAGATCTAAATAATTCAAAGATCAATTAACAGACTGATTAAACAAATTCCTAAAAGTAAACAACCTAAAGATATCAGTCAAGTTAATTTACCACATTAACAGATCCAAACGTCCTCTTATACTTTTAAAGACAAATACCAGATTTACTTAAAAACTTAATAAAACAAATTCATCAGGAAGCTATCCAAACAGTCATATAACCCAAACATATCCATAATTACTTAGCATAATACCAGCAATCTGCAATCTAAACTTACTTGAGTTACTTAACAGATTCATAAATCATATCTAGGCAGTTCCAGTAAAATGACTTAAACATAACCAAGTAATAACAGTTAACAGGTAAACATAATTTACACTAAACATTTTTAGAATCAAAAACAATCACGATAAAACATTAAGATAAGCAAAAACAAATGAGCATAAGCATCTAAAATAAGTTGAAAGATAAAAGAAGAAAACACCTTGTGGGATATTCTTTGAGACGTGGGATTGCGCTGAGCAACCTAGATGAACCGGACCACCATCATCCACCATTAACCACCAATCGTACCAGATTCGAACACCATTTAATCATCAAACATACGAACCAAGTACCTCCAGTGTGCTTTTTACTTATCCAGTGGGGATAAGTTTTGATCCAAAACTTAACTTTAAATATTAATTAAATAAAAATAGTAGTAAAGATTAATTCACATAACAGTTTAAACAATAAAGTAGATTAACGAGACACGATTGAAAAGAAACAACTGATATTTTATTAATTTCCAAAAGGATTACAAGATTTAAATGAAAAGAGATACAAATTAATTCTAAAACTATTTCTACAGCATAATTTTAAAGTAAAGAAAAGGATGAAATTACAATAGAAATTGGGGGTATTTATAGCCTCCCCAAGGGCTGTTGATGACAAATATCCGAATATATCTTGGAATATTCCACTTGATTTTTAGCCCTTGATCTTCTCTTCCTTTCTCTTTCTTTGATCGGATGGCTGTTATAGCACAAGTAGCACACGGATTGCCGACGTGGCATCCGTGTGTGCTACTTGTGCTTCTTTTGAGGCTTGTGATTGGTGGAATTGGGAAATTGAGGTGTTCAATCAAATCATCTTCTGCCACGTATCAAGCCCTTCCCCATTCTTTCTCTTCCTATATAATTGGGGGTTTTATTCCCCTTTTCTTGAATTAATTGATTAAATAAAAAGCCCTAAATAAATTGGACTTTTTACTGGCTAGGGTTTTTAAACAGTAAGTATTTTCTGGTTTTGTGAAGGTGAGATGGAATGGGGAAGAAGGGTGAGATAAACTCACATAGAAGTTATCGAAAAGTTAATTTAATGAAAGAAAGTGGGTAAGAGATATGGGTGACGTGTGGTGAATAAACAAAACGAGTGGAGTTTTATTTATTGTTGTGACGTGTGAAAAACAAGTGGGTGAATAAATTGTGAACGTGAATGAATGAAAGCAATTCATACGTTTTTATAAACCTTTTAACTTGACAAAAACCCTAAGGCCCATTGCAACATTTCTTCCTTCGTTTTATTTCAATTGTGGACTGTTGGGCTTGAGCCCAAAATTCACCCATTCCGTTTCATATTCTTTATATTTGGGCTTTTAGTTAATTTGGACCCAATTTGTCAAAAGTAGTACATGTTTATCCAATTTTGGGCTTGTAAGCCCAATTGCTCCAATGTGGGACCCACTTGACCAAAATCCTTTATTAAATGAATCCTCTAAATTGAACTCGATTTTGGCTACTTTGATCTTTTCCTTCAAACTCGTGCCGGTTTTGCCGATTTTCATGAACTTGGTACCTACACACATTCAAACAAGAAACAAACATATCCAAGGCATATTTGATATATTTTGTGCATAATTTCATTGTTTTAAGCTACAAATGATATGAGTAAATACACTCATATCAAATTCCCCCATGCTAAGCAATTGTCATGTCCTCACGCAATGATAAAATAAAACTATAGCTACACCATTATTCATTTTATTATGCAAAGACATAATGTATTATTGAAAAATAACTTTAAGGATCATAAAACTCAAATAGATTCATCGTCCTCGACTTTTCACTTTTCCATGCCAAGTGCAAAAACAAGATCATTGTTATTATAAGTTGGTAGACTAACACGAACTCATGTGGGCTAATTATTTACTTAGACTCCCTTATTCCTAGGTGTATCTATTATATTTTATTGTTGTCTTGAATGATCACGAGGATGCATTGTTGACTTATTTCGATAATTTATTAGGCCGAAAATAAAGTGAACGATTTAATCAATAGTTAGCTAAAGGACAAAATCTTTTAAAACTGCTTCTCGGGACTTCATAAAGTTCATATCTTAGCATAACTTGCTTCGCGATTTGAGACCTTTCTCGGACCGATATTTGGCAGCGACTTTATACTTCCAACCTTGAGAGACGTTCATGAAATAATGGTCTTCTCTTCATAGGAATTTCTTCACTTGAAGTTTTGAGAGATTCATACTTGGACCACGACTTCTTCATTTTTCTCCAATCTTTATTTGGGATTTTGATATACAACGATCCGCCTCCTTTTTGGACTTGGCTTCATTTATCCTCATACCTTATTTTGGTCTTTTTGGATAGACTTCTCCATGACTTTTTGGGAGTATTTGCTTTTCGTCGTGTGTCTCGATCCTTCATATTGATTTTTGATAAATGATTCTTCACATCACTTGAGATCTTTAGCAATAAAACATAGCCCTCATGTCTTGTTAGGACCTTTTTGGACTTGCCAATCTTCGCATCCCTGCTTCAATAAGTTATGCCTTGGCTATGAACTCTAATCCATACCGAGCAACTTTTAAACGATCTTAGGCTAGAAGCTAAGTAACTTTTCAAATCGTTCAACCTTATTTATTGCAAATATATTTATTAACAAGCGATGGGAGAATAGGCTTATAATTAACTCACATAAATTCCCGAAAGAATACGAAACTTATAATTGGCTCTATCATCTCTTGTTCTCCATATTGTAAAATTACAAAAATGTGAAATCAATGGATACTTAACCTATTAAATCAAAGTTTTGGGTTTTCAAGTCATCTATAGGATCTTGCATCTTCTTATACTTTTGCAAGTTTTAGAATTTGCGTTTTAAAGTTCCCTTGATAGACGACTTTCTAGGATCAATTATAGGAGCTTGCGAAAAGTTCTTGTTCTTAACTCGTATGAATTAAGACCTTCGCGTTTTAAAGCTCCCTATATAATAGCCTAGCAAAACTTAATTCAAATACGTTAAGAAAAAGCTAAGGTTAAAAACCAAGTCGAGTCAAAAACTATTCTTATTGAAAGCCTACATTCGTGTCAAAAACACTTATATTATTTATTAAAACTTAAAAATAACACAAAAAAAAATAAAAAAAAATTTATTTAAAAATGAGAAAAACAATACGTTTGGACACGACAAAAGCAATTGCAAGCGATTATATCGATTGACTCCCCATGCTAAAACCAAACATTGTCCTCAATGTTTCTTAGCTCAAGAGTAACACCCCCTTGCT
This sequence comes from Glebionis coronaria, assembly GCA_025667525.1. Lineage (NCBI taxonomy): Eukaryota > Viridiplantae > Streptophyta > Magnoliopsida > Asterales > Asteraceae > Glebionis > Glebionis coronaria. The sequence continues at coordinate 185,627,034 of CM046882.1, forward strand.
AAAACACGAAGAGTCTAATGCAAAATCCTAGCATGGAAAGAGCACGCAAATCTATAAGCCGTTTATTAATTATGCCTCAAGAAACACGTTAGTCGATAAAAATCAAGGGATAGAAAGTGTGCCCCTTTTTGGCATTCAAAGAATGGAAGATCAAGTGGACCGGCAAAAACCGAACACGAGAGTCTTCAAATATAGGGTCATACCTAAGATCACAACACAACAAATCACGAGCACAAGCTTGAAAGATCAAGCCTTATTAGATGTTAGAAAATAGAAAAAGATAGAATAAACTCGTTTTTGTTCACCGAGTCATGAGCTCGACTCGATCCCCGCATTCATTGGTCCTTAGGGAAAGTGGTGAAAACTGGCATAATAGGAATAAAATCCAACATAAAGCACAATGCCGGGGTCAAAGATCTTATCCTCGTTGTCGGATGACAAACGAAAGGATAAAACTCCAACACAAATCTCTAAAAAGAGATAGTAGTCACAAAAAATGGAATGGATATAGCATGCTCCCCGAGATAAACTCGCACCAAGATGATCGAAAAATCTTTCAATTATTACATCGGTGAAAGGCCGAGATTTCCCTAAATCAATGATTCCGGGATCGAATACCTCGTCCTTGGTGGAGAAAGGAATAGACAACAAGGTGTCGTCCCCCCATGCTAATCCTATGTCATATGAAGCACATGGTAAAGGTGGTACAAAAGTCTCAACACTAGTGGTCTCAACTTGCATGACTTTGTCGACCTTTTCACTCTTAGGAATGTGAACAAAGGGGTCATGGTACTCAATATGAGTCACATGAAAAACCCGTACATTAAGATCAACGCGAGTGGGAGGGAGATTGGGAATAAAGTAAGTTTCTCCATCCGAGTCGACATACTCATCATCACAAATCGGGTGATCCAACCAAGAGTCTTCATCACCGTCATTAGACTCTTCCTCAAATTCCGAAGGAATGTCTATATAAAGAAACTCATCAACCTTCTTCATAAGAAGATCATCATCACAAAGGTTGTGAGATGTAGGAGGTATAATGCTCTCAAAATCCTCTTGAAACAACGGATTATTGTTCAATGAAACTTCAAAGAGAGGATTTGAGTAAGTCACGAAAGTGTCGTCATTCTCGTCATCACAAGAAATATCCGACAAAGTATCGAGTGTATCACACTCAGATACTAGATCATCATTCTCATTTGAAGGCAATTCATCGGCGAATTCCTCGAGAATGGTAGGTAAAACACAAGAATCACGTTCGATCTCGAGATCGGAAACGTCTTCACTTCCCCGTGGAAGTGGATCAATGATAGCAAAAAGTTCATCGATGAACTTATCACATGAATAGTCACTAACCTCACTCGGTGTGAAGTTAGGAATCAAAGGCTCTTCAATGGAAGATTGTGCCTTAGGAACATCAACATGATCCTTAGAAGAGAGTGAAAATGAGTCCATTTTCAAAGATTGTTCAATTAAAGCAATGTCACTCTCGGGATCAAAATTCTCATTATCAAACTCACTAGCATCAAATGGCTCACTCAAGTAATCATCAATTTGTTTTTCAATCTTAGCATCCTCGTGTGGAGTGAGTGTGGACGAGGAAAGGTTACAACATGTTTCAACAAAGCAAGCTTCTTCATTTGATTTTAACTTTTTACTTTCACAAAATGGAGTTTCTAAAATTGGAAAAACACCTTTATCAAAAAGAGCTTTCTTATTACTTTCAATTGTTTCAACAAGTTTAACACTTTCAACTTTCTTAGGAGCAAATCTTGGAATCTTTTTCGGTTTAAAAACAATGCTTTTATCTCCATAAAACAATTTAATTTCCTTTTTCCTCATATCAACTTGAATTTGAGCCGTGCACAAAAATGGTCGTCCTAAAATAATTGGCACACGAGGATTGGTCTCATAATCGACTATAGCAAAATCGGCTAAGTACAAGAAGTTCCCCACTTTCATTATGACATTTTCCGCTATACCAACCGGTCGAGTGGTGGTTCCATTAGCAAGCTCAATGATCATACGAGTGGAACTAAGAGGTGCATAATCAATGGTCTTCCAAAGGGCTAGGGGCATTATGTTAATGCTAGCTCCTAGATCGGCTAGGCCTTTGCAAACCCCAAGCTCATTGAAAACACAAGGTATCAAGAATTGACCCCGATCTTTATATTTCTCGGGAAAGAAATCAAAGAAAACCGAGGTACTAATCACATTCAAAGTAGCCCTAGTGACTTCTAGAAAATTTTCGTTAGGTGGAGGCTTAAACTCAATCACTTCAACTTCATCTAAATTCTCACAATCATCATAAACGGTTATGGCCTTAAGCTCTCCCTTCGGGTTTGGAATGGTATTACTAGGTAAGCAACCCGAAGAAGATGACGGTTTAGACATAAATCCCTCAAACATCGAAAGCAATTTATTGTGACCTTGTTCCAAATTTTCTTGCATACGATTTTGACCTTGCTCGAACATTTGCTCAAATCTTTGTTCCATTCTTTGTTGATTAAGCTCAATCTTATTATTTTGCCCTTTAATCGTATTTTGAAACTCGTTTTTCAAAGTTGCCATTTGTCCTTGAAGATTATTTTGAAAAGCTTTCAAATTTGCCTCATTCGTTTTAATGTAGCTTGACAAATCATTTTGGTTATTCCCTTGAAAACCTTGATTGTTTTGATTAGCATTAAACCCATTTCCTTGATTAAAATTCCCTTGGTTACCCCGGTTAAAATTATTCCCATTGTTTCCATTGTTGTACCTATTTTGAACCGGTGGAAAACCCGATGGAGCAACATGATTTTGACGAGGAACTTGACCGTTGGAGCCATAAGTTCCTGTCGCGGCAAAAGCACTAACTTGATCAAACCCCGCGTTTAAACAAGCATAATTAGGATGTGCTCCACCACATGATACACAAACATTCCCAACCATATTAATCGATCCATGAGGATTCTTCCTAATCTCACTCAACAAAGTCGCAAATCCACTATCAATCTTAGAGTCCAATCTAGCAATCTCGTGATTAGATGAATTCACATTGGAAACAACCGGTGTGTTTCGTGAATATTGTGCTCTAGACTTATCCTCAATTATTCTCCACGCGTCTCTCGGAGTTTTTCTTAAAAGATTACCACCCGCGGCGACATTTAAAGAATCTTGTTCAATCATATTAAGCCCATTATAGAAAGTATTTATTTGATGCAATTCCGAGAAACCGTGGTGTGGACATTGTCTCAACAAATCTTTAAATCTTTCCCATGCAACACCAAACGATTCATGCACTTTTTGTTCAAATCTAGTGATCTCGTTCTTAAAGTGTGTTGTCTTAGATGGTGGAAAGAAATAATTCATGAATTTAGACACTAAATCATCCCAAGTTAAGATCGAACCCGGTGGTTCTTTCTCATACCAAAGCTTAGCATTACCCTCGAGCGAGTACGAAAAAAGCATGAGCTTAATCACGTCATTCGGCACATCTCTAAACTTGAGAGTCGAGGTAATTCGATTAAAATTCCGTATGTGAGAATGCGGGCTATCGGTCTCATTGCCACGAAATAGGTCGGCACGAATGAGCGATAAAAGACCCGTCTTAATCTCAAAATGATCTGCCAAAATAGCTGGCACAACGATTGCTTCCCCATACCCTTCGGTGGGTGCACGAAACAATTCCTCCATTGTTCGGTTATCGGCCATCTCTACGACAATAGGTGGAAGCTCGGGTTCCACTATTCGTTGTTGACGATTTCTATTTCTACGAGGAATATTTTCAAGCCTATTAAAATCAATCACAAGACGAGAAGAACGTAATTGCATACACTACAAGGACGAGAATTTAGAGGATTGAAGAAAAGAAATTAGACAAGAAGAAGATTATTTTTGGTATTTATTTGGTATTGCTCAATCAATAATGATCGATAAAAAACAAGAAATAAGGATAACTACTATGGAAGTAAATTACCCTCGGTCGACTTTGAAACGATTGGTGAAAACCTAAACGTTTCGAGGTTCAATAAGTAAACAACAAAAATAAGATTTATTACTACTTGAGTCGGCAAATAGGTTGTCCCTCTCAATATACGCACAAGCAAGCGGGGAAACGAGGTGGCACAAAGCACTTAAAAACCTTTTTCCTTAGACGGCCTTTTATAGCACGTCGCCTTATACCCACCTTATAGTTTGTATAAATCGAGTTCAAACTTCTTATTATTATTTATCTATTTTGCCTTTATTTTTGTTTTGGGTTCGAATACAATAGCTAGGTGATGAAATCCCAACTAAGGCTTATTTGATAATTATGTAAAATTATTGTTCTACGTAATACAATATATTATTCACAAAAAACGAGAAAATCGATACATACTATATAATAGAAAAATAACAAAACTTTCCGAGGACGGAAAGGGTCTTCAAATCAACGATCAACAAATCTCCACAAAAGCGAATCGTACACAAGATCCCCGGCAGCGGCGCCAAAATTTTTGATGTGTCGTGATGTGTATAGTGATTTATTTGATATACGTTATAGGGTAAATTAGAAAATTACCTTTAGGAAAAAGTAATAGACTAATAATACCAATGACGAATTCAATTAAACACGTTGGTGACTCAAGTTCGTTGTACACGAAGATCTTATGAATTTGAGACGTTTTGTTTTGATTTGGATGATCGATTTGAATTGGTTTTCGGTTTTTAAACTAAAATTAAAGTCTACAAATTTTAAGCTATTTAAAATTATCCTAAAGTGCATGAATCGTAAATCCCGCCTATTTAAAAATTCTACAAACAATTAATTACTTAAAAGTTAACACTATTTAAAAAATAGACTAATTAAAATCTTAAAAATAAATCTATTTAATAAAAATGACTTTTAAACTAATTTACTTTTAAAACTAATAAACTATATTAAAAATTCACTTAAAACAAATTTATTTAAAAACTACTTTTATAGAAATCTAAAATTATAAAATCAATTTAATTAAAAATAAACTAATTTAATTAAAACATTTTTTATTTTTATTTTATATATATATATATTTTTTAAATATATATATTTTTACACTATTAATAAAATTTGAAAACAAATTAAACTATTTTTATAAAATCACTAATTACTTTATATATAAACGTAAATTAAGTAAAATACGTTTCTAAATGAAATCAGTCAAACAGAGTATACTATATTAATCAGATAACAAGAATTTTACTCAAAAGGGCCTTTAGCCCCAATGGTAAACACGCTGGACCTTTAACCTGGGGGTCTCGAGTTCGAACCCCAGGAGTGACATATTTTTTTGGAAAATATTTCTTTTTTTGACAGATTGCTAAAATGGAGTCTTAGGAAAGACTTGTGTAAGCTTAAATGCTTATAAGCTGAGAGGTCACAGCCCTATGGGCTTATCAGATCATAAAATCTGATAAGCAGAAAGTTAACCAACATAAACATGAAGCAAAACAATCAAAAATATACCAATGATTAAGCAGACAAGAATAAAATCTGAACTTAGCAGAAAATTCAGCAAAGCATTACCAATTTCAAACTGATATGATAAACTAAATAAGATCAAGATAACAATTACTACAAAAATCAAACCACGTTACTGCTATATCCAAAAATACTCAATCCATCAGAATAATAACAATTAACAGTCTAAAACTAAGCTCAATCTCTACCTTATTAAACAGTATACGATTTATCCAAACTGGCAGATCTAAATAATTCAAAGATCAATTAACAGACTGATTAAACAAATTCCTAAAAGTAAACAACCTAAAGATATCAGTCAAGTTAATTTACCACATTAACAGATCCAAACGTCCTCTTATACTTTTAAAGACAAATACCAGATTTACTTAAAAACTTAATAAAACAAATTCATCAGGAAGCTATCCAAACAGTCATATAACCCAAACATATCCATAATTACTTAGCATAATACCAACAATCTGCAATCTAAACTTACTTGAGTTACTTAACAGATTCATAAATCATATCTAGGCAGTTCCAGTAAAATGACTTAAACATAACCAAGTAATAACAGTTAACAGGTAAACATAATTTACACTAAACATTTTTAGAATCAAAAACAATCACGATAAAACATTAAGATAAGCAAAAACAAATGAGCATAAGCATCTAAAATAAGTTGAAAGATAAAAGAAGAAAACACCTTGTGGGATATCCTTTGAGACGTGGGATTGCGCTGAGCAACCTAGATGAACCGGACCACCATCATCCACCATTAACCACCAATCGTACCAGATTCGAACACCATTTAATCATCAAACATACGAACCAAGTACCTCCAGTGTGCTTTTTACTTATCCAGTGGGGATAAGTTTTGATCCAAAACTTAACTTTAAATATTAATTAAATAAAAATAGTAGTAAAGATTAATTCACATAACAGTTTAAACAATAAAGTAGATTAACGAGACACGATTGAAAAGAAACAACTAATATTTTATTAATTTCCAAAAGGATTACAAGATTTAAATGAAAAGAGATACAAATTAATTCTAAAACTATTTCTACAGCATAATTTTAAAGTAAAGAAAAGGATGAAATTACAATAGAAATTGGGGGTATTTATAGCCTCCCCAAGGGCTGTTGATGACGAATATCCGAATATATCTTGGAATATTCCACTTGATTTTTAGCTCTTGATCTTCTCTTCCTTTCTCTTTCTTTGATCGGATGGCTGTTATAGCACAAGTAGCACACGGATTGCCGACGTGGCATCCGTGTGTGCTACTTGTGCTTCTTTTGAGGCTTGTGATTGGTGGAATTGGGAAATTGAGGTGTTCAATCAAATCATCTTCTGCCACGTATCAAGCCCTTCCCTATTCTTTCTCTTCCTATATAATTGGGGGTTTTATTCCCCTTTTCTTGAATTAATTGATTAAATAAAAAGCCCTAAATAAATTGGACTTTTTACTGGCTAGGGTTTTTAAACAGTAAGTATTTTCTGGTTTTGTGAAGGTGAGATGGAATGGGGAAGAAGGGTGAGATAAACTCACATAGAAGTTATCGAAAAGTTAATTTAATGAAAGAAAGTGGGTAAGAGATATGGGTGACGTGTGGTGAATAAACAAAACGAGTGGAGTTTTATTTATTGTTGTGACGTGTGAAAAACAAGTGGGTGAATAAATTGTGAACGTGAATGAATGAAAGCAATTCATACGTTTTTATAAACCTTTTAACTTGACAAAAACCCTAAGGCCCATTGCAACATTTCTTCCTTCGTTTTATTTCAATTGTGGACTGTTGGGCTTGAGCCCAAAACTCACCCATTCCGTTTCATATTCTTTATATTTGGGCTTTTAGTTAATTTGGACCCAATTTGTCAAAAGTAGTACATGTTTATCCAATTTTGGGCTTGTAAGCCCAATTGCTCCAATGTGGGACCCACTTGACCAAAATCCTTTATTAAAATATTGAATCCTCTAAATTGAACTCGATTTTGGCTACTTTGATCTTTTCCTTCAAACTCGTGCCGGTTTTGCCGATTTTCGTGAACTTGGTACCTACACACATTCAAAAACGAAACAAGCATATCCAAAGCATATTTGATATATTTTGTGCATAATTTCATTGTTTTAAGCTAAAAATGATATGAGTAAATACACTCATATCATAAATCTATTACTGTTTCAACAACATAATGTTTGTGATGTTAGATTCAATCTAATTAATAGCTCGAATTTAATATTTAAAGTAAATGATTGGATTAGAGTTTATCCCCACTGGATAGACTTAAAATAGAAGCAGTGAAGATCTATTCTGGTTCGAGTTAAGGTGGTTAATGGTGGTTCGTTATCCGGTTCATTAGGTTGCTCAGCTCAATCCTACTGCTCAAAGGTTATCCCAAAAGGTGCTAGTCTCTTTTCATTTTATGTTTTATTTTATAAGGTTAATTAAATCTGCTTCTTTGATTTTTCTGTGATGTTGATTATATGTTGTTTGATTATGTGATATTATATGATTATACGTTTGTATGATTAATGATATTGAATACTTGACTGCCATGGTTTACTTTTACTGATTTTGAATGAGTTAAAGAATACTGTATGGGATTAAGGATTGATTTTGTTTAAAAGATTGTTAGTTTTAACTGATAAACTAATTTGCGTTATCTGGTTTTTATAATTGGATTAGAGGTAATTGTTTGACTGTTGGAATTTTTGTTCGCTAGATTTGATCAGTTTACATTTAACTCTTAGATCGAGCTTCTTGACAGCTTTAGTAAGTTTCGATTTGCTGATGAAAACTTTGTTTTGCTGATAGTTCGTATAGGTCAAATTGTTATTAGGAAACTGCAGGGTTTGGTTAAACTAATTTTGTATGGCTCATGTTTTTTTTTAAACCAAGATTTTTCGTTTAGCTGATATAAGTCAAGATTCAAATAGGTCTTGAGATTGCGGATTCAATTTTAGGACTGGTTTATATAGTTGAATGACTGCTATTGAATTGTGGAGTATTTCTAGCTGAACGTGTACGTAGTTTAAATTCTGAATCATAGCATTTGATAATTTTAGTTGTTCTTGTGTTTGTAATGCCTTTCCTGCTTTAATATCTTGAATTTTGCTGAATGTTTTGAGTTTTTAAGGCTATGGTTTATTTGGATATTTTTGAGTAATTGATCTTTGTACTGTTAAAGTATAAGCTTATCAGATCCATTAATCTGATAAGCCCAAAAGAGCTGATTCCTATCAGCTTATAGAAATAAGCTTTCAAAAAGTCTCTCCTGAGACTAATCTTTCATAATCTGTCAAAAAGAAATAAATCAAAAAAAATTGTCACTAATGGGTTTCGACCTCGAGACCTCTTGTTTTTATGCCTAGCGTGTCAGCCAGCTGGGCTGCAAGCTGTTTTGATTTTTATAACAGAAGATTTGATTAATATAGTGATATCAATTGTGGCAGATTTTGCATTTCTAATAGGATTTAAATTAGGTTTACGTTTTTTTATATAATCTTTTAATTATTATTTTAATTAAATAAAATCTTAGTTTAAATAAAATAAATAATAAATATAATAATAATAAATAAATAAATAGAATAAATAAAAAATGTTTTTATTAAATTTATTTAGCTTAATTAGTTTATTTTAATTAATTAGAATTTTATAATATTAGATTTAAATAAGAATAATTTTTAAATAGATTTGTTTTAAGTGATTTTTAATAAAGATAATTAGTTTAAAAGTTTAATTAGATTTTTAAAATAGTTCAAAAGTTATTTTAATTAAATAGTTTAATTTTTTATTAGATAATTAAAATAGTTTAATTTTTAAATAGTGTTAATTTTTTTTAATAATTAATTGTTTGTAGATTTTAAATATAGCGGGGTTTACGATTCATGCACTTTAGGTTAACTTTAAATAGCTTAAAATTTGTAGACTTTAATTTTAGTTAAAAAACCGAAAACCAATTCAAATCGATTGTCCAAATCAAAGCAAAACGTCTCAAATTCATAAGATCTTCGTGTACAACGAACTTGATTCACTCACGTGTTTAATTGAATTCGTCATTGGTAATATTAGTCTATTACTTTTTCCTAAAGGTAATTTTCTAATTTACCTTATAACGTAATCTCAAATTATCACATATACTATCACGATCACATCAAAATTTTTTTGATGTGATCGTGATAGTATATGTGATAATTTGAGATTACGTTATAAGGTAAATTAGAAAATTACCTTTAGGAAAAAGTAATAGACTAATATTACCAATGACGAATTCAATCAAACACGTGAGCGAATCAAGTTCGTTGTACACGAAGATCTTATGAATTTGAGATGTTTTACTTTGATTTGGACAATCGATTTGAATTGGTTTTCGGTTTTTAAACTAAAATTAAAGTCTACAAATTTTAAGCTATTTAAAATTAACCTAAAGTGCATGAATCGTAAACCCCGCTATATTTAAAATCTACAAACAATTAATTATTAAAAAAAATTAACACTATTTAAAAATCAAACTATTTTAATTATCTAATAAAAAATTAAACTATTTAATTAAAATAACTTTTGAACTATTTTAAAAATCTAATTAAACTTTTAAACTAATTATCTTTATTAAAAATCACTTAAAACAAATCTATTTAAAATTATTCTTATTTAAATCTAATATTATAAAATTCTAATTAATCAGAATAAACTAATTAAGCTAATTAAATTTAATAAAAACATTTTTTATTTATTCTATTTTTTTATTTATTATTATTCTATTTATTATTTATTTTATTTAAACTAAGATTTTATTTAATTAAAACAATAATTAAAAGATTATATAAAAAAAACGTAAACATAATTTAAATCCTATTAGAAATGCAAAATCTGCCACAATTGATATCAACATATTAATCAAATCTTCTGTTATAAAAATCAAAACAGCTTGCAGCCCAGCTGGCTGACACGCTAGGCATAAAAACAAGAGGTCTCGAGGTCGAAACCCATTAGTGACAATTTTTTTTTGATTTATTTCTTTTTGACAGATTATGAAAGATTAGTCTCAGGAGAGACTTTTTGAAAGCTTATTTCTATAAGCTGATAGGAATCAGCTCTTTTGCGCTTATCAGATTAATGGATCTGATAAGCTTATACTTTAACAGTACAAAGATCAATTACTCAAAATATCCAAATAAACCACAGCCTTAAAAACTCAAAACATTCAGCAAAATTCAAGATATTAAAGCAGGAAAGGCATTACAAACACAAGAACAGCTAAAATTATCAAATGCTATGATTCAGAATTTAAACTACGTACACGTTCAGCTAGAAATACTCCACAATTCAATAGCAGTCATTCAACTATATAAACCAGTCCTAAAATTGAATCCGCAATCTCAAGACCTATTTGAATCTTGACTTATATCAGCTAAACAAAAAATCTTGGTTTAAAAAAAAACATGAGCCATACAAAATTAGTTTAACCAAACCCTGCAGTTTCCTAATAACAATTTGACCTATACGAACTATCAGCAAAACAAGGTTTTCATCAGCAAATCGAAACTTACTAAAGCTGTCAAGAAGCTCGATCTAAGAGTTAAATGTAAACTGATCAAATCTAGTGAACAAAAATTCCAACAGTCAAACAATTACCTCTAATCCAATTATAAAAACCAGATAACGCAAATTAGCTTATTAGTTAAAACTAACAATCTTTTAAACAAAATCAATCCTTAATCCCTTACAGTATTCTTTAACTCATTCAAAATCAGTAAAAGTAAACCATGGCAGTCAAGTATTCAATATCATTAATCATACAAACGTATAATCATATAACATCACATAATCAAACAACATATAATCAACATCACAGAAAAATCAAAGAAGCAGATTTAATTAAACTTATAAAATAAAACATAAAATGAAAAGAGACTAGCACCTTTTAGGATAACCTTTGAGCAGTAGGATTGCGCTGAGCAACCTAATGAACCGGATAATGAACCACCATTAACCACCTTAACTCGAACCAGAATAGATCTTTACTGCTTCTATTTTAAGTCTATCCAGTGGGGATAAACTCTAATCCAATCATTTACTTTAAATATTAAATTCGAGCTATTAATTAGCTTCAATATAACATCACAAACATTATTTTGTTGAAACAGTAATAGATTTAATTCGTTTATAAATTTAAGCAGTAAAACAAAATAGACGAGACACGATTTATAATAAACACGACTGATCTTTTATTAAACTTCAGAAAGATTACAAGATTTAATTGAAAGAAATACAAATTAACCCTAACATAATTTCTACATAATAACTTTAAAAGTAAAGAAAGGATGATTTTACAAGATTATTTGGGGGGGTTTTATAGCCTTCCTAAGGGCTTGCTGAGGAGCATCTTCGGATATTCCCAGTATATTCTTCTCTGATTTCAGCCCTTGATCTTTATCTTTCTCTCTCTTTGATTGATCGAATGGTTGAGATGACACATACTAGCACACGGATTGCCAACGTGGCATCCGTGTGTTAGTTGTGTTTCTTTTCTACCCTTTGATTGGTTGAATGGGAAGAATGAGGTGTCAAAGCCAATGATTTGTTGCCACGTAGCCTCTTCGTTCTTCACTTTCTCTTCCTTAAACCATGGGGGTTTTATTCCCCTTTGAGTGAATTAATTGTATATATCAAAAGCCCTAAATAAAATTGATTTTATTGTGACTTAGAGTTTGTAGGAATAGTGAATGTCATCTGGTTATTTTGTGTGGAATGGAGAAGAAAGGGGAGAGACATAGGATGTATCGATTGTTTTTATTTATTGGCGTGAATGGAAAAACGTGAGTAAAAAATGAGTGGATGAGAGGAACGGTGTAATTTATTTGATGTGTGGGTGGGATATTTATTTATTTAGTGTGAAAGTGTAACGTGTGTAAACACGTTTGATAAAACGAAACCCTAAAAAGCCCAATTTATTTATTTACTTCCTTTGTTTCTTATCAATTTGGGCTTGGGCCCGTAACTTTCATCCGTGTTACCTTCCCATTTTGGGCCTTGAATTATTAAAAACTATTACTTGAAACTTAAATGGGCCTTTGAGCCCATTTGCTCAATTGTGGGACCCACTTGGCCCGTAAACTTGCACAATTATTAAATCCACTCAAGTCGAGCTAGATTTTTGGCTCCTTCAATCTTTTTCATCAATCTCGTGTCGATATTTGCCGGTTTTCGTGATCTTGGTACCTACACACATTCAAACAACAAAACAACATATACAAGGTATATTTGATACATTTCATGCACAATTTCATTGTTATTTGATACAAATGATATGAGTAATTACACTCATATCATGCACCAAAGCCCACGAACCAACGGACTCCTATCACTCCAAATGCTCAATACGCGGATGTCACTTGCTATGGTTGTGGCGAAAAAGGTCACTTTAAGAATAGGTGTCCCAAAGCCACCACTCAAGGCCGAGGAAACCAAATCCGAGGCAACAACAACAACCAAGCTCATCGACAACCTCATCAAAACCATGGTAATTCGAATGGGCGGAACAATGGGAATCAAACGGGAGCATCGGGACGTGTGTACGCTCTATGTGCCGAAGCGGCCATTCAAGGCAACAACGTGGTCACCGGTACGTTTCTCATCAATAACATCTATGCTTCCGTATTATTTGACTCCGTTGCCGATAGAAGTTTTGCCTCCATTGCCTTTAGTGAACTATTAAATGTGAACCCCACTCCATTAGATGTCGACTATAGTGTGGAACTAGCCGATGGTAAAGCGATCACTACAAACACCGTACTTACGGGTTGTACCCTAAGCCTCCAAAATATTCCTTTCATGATCGATCTTTTACCCATCGAACTTGGAAGTTTTGACGTTATCGTTGGTATGAATTGGCTATCCAAGTAGCATGCGGAGATAATTTGCCACGAGAAACAAGTCCGTATTCCCTACGGAATCCGAACCCTAACCATCCTCGGTGAGAAGAACGGTGTGAAAAGACGGGCTAGTTTGAATGTCATCTCATGTACTAAAAACCAAAAGTACATCGAAGAAGGTCGTCCTATTTTTCTTATCCAAGTCACTAGCAAAAACGAACCCGAACCAAAGGAAAAGAAAATTGGAGATGTACGAATTGTTTGCGACTTTCCCGAAGTTTTTCCCGAAGACCTACCTGGGTTACCCCCACTTCGCCAAGTGGAATTTCACATCGAATTAACTCCCGGAGCCGCACCCGTCGCGAGGGCACCTTATCGACTAGCGCCCGCCGAAATGAAGGAATTAGCCGACCAACTAAAAGAGCTTACCGACAAAGGATTCATAAGACCGAGTTCCTCACCTTGGGGAGCCCGGTTTTATTCGTGAAAAAGAAAGACGGATCATTCCGTATGTGCATCGATTATCGCGAATTGAACAAACTTACTATAAAGAATCGTTATCCTTTACCAAGGATCGATGATTTGTTTGATCAACTTCAAGGTTCGAGCATTTATTCAAAGATTGACCTTAGGTCGGGTTACCACCAACTTATAGTTCGAGAGAAAGACATTTCCAAGACGGCATTTCGAACCCGATACGGTCACTTTGAATTCCAAGTCATGCCATTTGGGTTAACCAATGCACCCGCGGTATTCATGGACCTTATGAACCGTGTGTGTAAACCTTCTTTGGACAAGTTCGTGATCGTGTTTATTGACGACATCCTTATCTACTCTCGTAGTAAGGAAGAACACGAGGAACACCTAAAGAAAATTTTGGAATTGTTGAAACAAGAACAATTATACGCCAAATTTTCAAAGTGTGAATTTTGGATTCACACGGTACAATTCCTTGGTCACGTAATCGATAGTAGTGGTATTTATGTGGATCCCGCTAAAATCGAAGCGGTAAAGGATTGGGCGACTCCTACCACACCTACGGAGATTCGCCAATTCCTTGGTCTTGCCGGCTATTATAGACGATTTATCGAAGGATTCTCGAAAATCGCTAAGTCCATGACGGAATTGACTCAAAAGAACAAGAAGTTTATTTGGGGAGACGACCAAGAAACTTCTTTCCAAAATTTAAAACAAAAACTTTGCGACGCGCCCATTCTCGCATTACCCGAGGGTAGTGAAGACTTTGAAGTATATTGTGATGCTTCAATTAAAGGTCTAGGCGCGGTTCTCATGCAAAGGAAAAAGGTCATAGCTTATGCCTCTCGACAACTCAAGCCGAACGAAGAAAACTACACTACTCACGATTTGGAGCTAGGCGCGGTTGTCTTTGCTCTCAAAATTTGGAGACACTACCTCTACGGAACTAAGTGTGTAGTTTACACCGATCACAAAAGTCTTCAACATATCTTAGACCAAAAAGAACTCAACATGAGACAACGACGTTGGTTGGAACTACTTGGAGACTACGATTGTGACATATGTTATACCCCGGGAAAAGCTAACGTTGTAGCCGATGCTTTGAGTAGAAAACCCCGTGAGCGACCCCTAAGGGTTCGAGCCTTAGTGATGACTATTGGCTTGAACATACCCGCAAAAATCTTAGAAGCCCAACGAGAAGCTATTAAGATAGAAAACATCGATAAAGAAGAAGCCGGTGGAATGATCACCAAAAATCTCGTTGCACGTACCGATGGAACATTGTGTCTTGACAATAGAAGTCGGTTACCTCGTTACGGTAATGTCCTAGAACTAATCATGCATGAATCACACAAGTCTAAGTACTCGATCCATCCCGGATCGGACAAAATGTACCATGACATGAAAATGTTCTATTGGTGGCCAAACATGAAAGCCGACATCACGACTTATGTTGGTAAATGCCTAACTTGCGCCAAAGTTAAGGTTGAACACCAAAAGCCTTCCGGATTACTAGTCCAACCTAGGATCCTGGAATGGAAATGGGAACAAATTACTATGGACTTCATTACCAAACTCCCAAGAACATCCACGGGTTATGACACGATTTGGGTCATTGTCGATCGTTTAACGAAATCCGCGCATTTTCTCCCGATGAAAGAAAACGACAAAATGGATCAATTAGCACGATTATATGTGAAAGAAATCGTTGCTAAGCACGGCGTACCAATTTCTATCATATCGGACCGAGACGGTCGATATTGCTCAAGATTTTGGCAATCACTCCAAGAAGCGTTAGGAACGCAATTGGACATGAGTACGGCTTACCATCCTCAAACGGACGGCCAAAGTGAAAGAACCATCCAAACATTGGAAGATATGCTCCGCGCATGCGTAATCGACTTTGGAAACGGATGGGATCGACACTTACCGTTAGTAGAATTTTCATACAACAATAGCTACCACACTAGCATTAAAGCGGCACCGTTTGAAGCACTTTACGGTCGAAAGTGTCGTTCACCCGTTTGTTGGGCGGAAGTTGGTGATGCACAACTTACCGGTCCGGAAATTATTCACGAAACAACGGAGAAAATCGTACAAATCAAGAGTCGTATGCAAGCGGCTCGTGATCGACAAAATTGTTATGCCGACAAAAGACGAAAGCCTTTGGAATTTAAAGTCGGAGATCGGGTAATGTTGAAAGTTGCACCATGGAAAGGTGTGATTCGTTTTGGTAAACGAGGAAAACTAAACCCTCGATATATTGGACCATTTGAAATTATTCAACGCATAGGTGACGTTGCCTATTGTTTGGATTTACCTCAAGAACTTAATCGCGTGCATAATGTGTTTCACATTTGCAACTTGAAGAAATGCTTATCCGACGAAACGCTTGTTATACCTATGGACGAAATCCAACTCAACGACAAACTCGTGTTCGTTGAAGAACCCGTCGAAATTATGGAACGAGAAGTCAAACGTCTTAAACAAAGTCGTATACCTATTGTTAAGGTACGTTGGAATGCACGAAGAGGACCCGAATTCACGTGGGAACGTGAAGATCAATTCAAAGCGAAATATCCTCATTTGTTTACTAACGTAGTGTCGACTTAAATTGTGTTGTTTGTTTTGTTTTGCGGACAAAGCCCTCTTTAGGGAGAGCGAATGTAACAACTTGAATTTTCGCGTCTTATTATTATAATAGAGATGTGCTCGTTATTAATCGTTTACTCACTAACGGTTTGTGCCGGTTTATTACTACATATCAAATTTTCGAGAATACACGTACCCACTCTTGTTTAAGTCGCATGATTGAGTTCTTTTGTGTTGTAATTCACGTTGCTAAAATTCGTACACATCTAAAACATCGTGTTCATTTGAATTACACTTGTTGGATCGAATGTCATGTTGGATTACCTTAAGGGATCGAACACTATTACCATGATGGGCCAAATTTTCCACTCAAACCCTACTAGGCCGAATATAAACTGACTTAGCAATACAAAGTTAGCAAAAACTAAAAACTTGAACAAAGTTAATACAAAGGCTGTGATTCCAAAACTCAGTCAAACCAAGTCAAACACCCAACTTGGAAACAATATTTTACAAACCCACTATCACACCAGTCCAACACACTTGCCTAGATTGCCTTATATGGGTATGTCACAAGACACCCATTTTCGGATGAGACTTAACCCTATGCCGAATGTACCAAGTTAAATAAGGTTCACATTTACAAGCCTTAAGCACAAAATAAATCACATTCACAATCCAAGTATTACAAAGTTTGTTCCTGCTTACATCCAAGCAGTTTTAATTACAAAGTTCTGGGTAAAATATAGAGAGTAGTAACAAGGCCTTGAACCAGCCGAGCCAAATCCCTCACCCTGCCCGAATACACCAGCCGACAACCCTTTCTCATTGTGAGTCTTTTATCCACCTTTCTTTTACTTTCTGCATACATTTAGTTGTGCTTGTCCAACCTGAAAATACCTGCGAGAAACAAACGAAAGTAGTGTTAGCTAATTGTGAATCTAATCTGACCAAACCTTAAGTAATAAAAAGATGGATAACACAAAGACCTTAGACCCGCGACCCTATATTGGCCGAGACTACGTTTTTATTATTGTCCATGTTTTGTTTATGACTAACACATTGTATCAAATATTGTTATAACAGTAATAAACAAAATCCCCCATTCGAACCATTCATCAAATCTGCCGACACCCTAGTCTTTCTAAAAACACTCATAACATAAAATTAGCACAATTCATTTCACAAAAATGCTAGTTAATTATACTTAAACACCCGAATGTGAAAACCCCCAAATTATATGAAAACCCTAATTTTTATAAATTGACTTTATTATGTAACTAACACAAATCAATACTCAGAAACACTAATTGATTATAATAAAACGCTAGATTAAGAAAACCCCCAATTATTTCGAAAACCTAATTATTTTATATCTAAATCGAAAACCCTCTTGTCATAGTTTAATGAATCAAATGTTTTAGAAATCGGTAAACCCCCTTTTTGCTTCGAAAAGATATGAATCGAAATATTAAGTGACTTTTAAGGAGAAGAGAATAAAACTTATCTTTATATGATCATGACCACCATCGAATCAACCCCTGAAAACCGTAACCGCAAACTGATTTGATGTGGGGATGAAATCCCACATCCCACACCCGATTTATAAACATAAGTAACATGTTTATGATGATAGTAAATTGATTTAATATTTTGTTTAGCCATGGGAACTGGTAGATTTGAGCTTTCTAGAGAGAGAGAGATGAGACGGTTTAGATGTGAATCTGGGTCAAAGGATGTGTTGGTTGGGATTGTAATGTGCATAATGAATATAACCAAACCCCCACCTAGTTTATATCGACTTTGGGCTTGGGCGGGTTAAATAAACCAAATGAGCCAAACCCACTGTTTTCTTTGGATGGTTTGGGCTGTTTAGATAGTCGGATTTATATAAGCCCACATAAATTTTGGGTTATAAAATGTATTAATGAACCCAAGCCCTACTACTAAATAACCAAGTATTAATGTCGTGATTTCAGTAAACGAAATATATTGTCAAGCACAACTAGGATGTCATGCATTTTTATTGGTACATTTTAGATGTCGTGACACGGTCATTATATTGTATTAGGTTGTGGATAGCGTGATCGTATTCTCGAGCTACTTTGTATTTCCATCACTTTGCTTATTTAACGAGGTGAGTTTATAGCCCCACTTTTACTTGTTTTATCACTTTGGGGTGAGAACATTGCTTGTTTTAAACGGATGAACATAAGTGCCTAAAACTCATACGTGCCTACATGATGTCTAAGTAGCGATACCCCTAGATGCTTTAGCCCACTATCATGAACCGTTAATTACTTTGTGTAAGCGCGAATGTTATGGATAGATCTATTGGGATTGGCCTCCCTATCTATTGTTGGTTGTGTGACAAAATTAGATACAAATACATTTGAGGTTGTTACGAATACTTTGGGGTAGTATTTGCTTGGGCACACTCATATATAAACTGTTTTGTACGGTTATCGCTTTGGTGTCATGAGCTTAGACGTAGGATATCATGAGCGTATGCCATTTTGATAATAATATTGTATTTGTTATAAGATTATTGGACGGTTGCCTAACTAAAATATTATGGTTCATCACACTACTTAAACTTAAACCTATAAACTCACCGACCTTTGTGTTGACGTTTTAGCAATGTTTTTCTCAGGTGTCAAGGCGGAGGAGTGACGTGGTTGTGCTATGGAGATTAATAAAAATTATCATGATTTAACTTTGAGACTTACTTTAGATGTATGATATTTGGAAACTCAAACAATGTTATCATGAGTTGTAAAACAATTTTCCTTGGGACCAATTCTATTTTTATGTCTTATGAATGAAAATGACTTTTCTTAGTTATTCTTGTATCTATGTCTCCTGGTTGTCATGATAGTCACATCCTCGTGTAATTGTACACGTGGGCCAAATTGAGGGTGTGACATAATTGGATATTGATTAGCAAGTATTGATGTAATGAGCTGTATCTTAGTTGGCCTTTGATACCATGTAATAATGATATGGTAAAATGTCGTGTGTTACACAATATGATATACGAATATGTATATGTTTATAATTGGATAGACATTAAACCCAGATTAAGCAAGTTAATCAATTACAACTATATTCGAAAAACATATAATTAATAATATCAATCATGGCTGTCAATCATAATCGACAACTCATATCAACAACTCCATGAAGCGTACGTTGAAGTATGAAGGTGATTGAGGAAATGGTACCTTATTCCAGTATCGATTATCGACTTGTTTACACTTTGTTTTGGGTCAATCGGGTCGGATCCAATTTGAATAAAGACTGAAAATAAGTTACCCGAACTCGACCTGATTTAAACTCGGGTTATTTTGAATATAAGTTATATAAATTTAAATTAAAAAAATCAAATTTGACTCGGGTCAATCAGGTTGACCCGAACCCGAGTTTTAATTCGGGTTGTCGGATTGACCCGATTAACCCAAATTAGAATTTGAACCCAAGTAACCCGATCTGAATATACTTAGGTCGAGTTCGAGTCGATTTTTTTGACACCCCGATTTTTGTCTGTTATTAGTATATATAATGTGCATAATTAAATGTACTTCTTATTTTATGGGTGTTTTTTAAAAATATTATCATTAGTGTTTAATGTATTAAGATGTGTTTTAATAATAATATTAAAAATAATATGTTTTACATTGATTAACTGTACATATTTTAAAAATATTTGTATTTTTAAGTAATAAAATTGTGTAGTTTTAATTTCGAAAGTATATTATGTTAATATATTAGAAAAATGTTCCTTATGAAAAATGAAGTTTGAAAAATTTAATGCTTAAAGGAGTTTTTATGTTTTCTCATACTTGTAAAATGTGTAGTTATGATTGTATATTTATGTAATGGGGTGTTTTAAATATGAGTATTAATCAATATATTTGTAAGTTTAATGTTTTAGTTATGTTTGTACGCGTCATTAGCACACATATTTGTAAGTATGGTATTTTAATTGTGAGGTTTTAATTACATTTGTAATGACGTAATCATTATATTATTAATTACATTTGTAAGATGTATTATTACTTGTATTATGTGTTGTATTAGTTGTAAAACGAGGTGAGAGAGTGTTTTATTTATAAAATTTAATATAATATGTTTTAAGTTTTAGTTATAAAATTTAATGTAAAATGTTTTAAGTTTTAATTAAAAAGTTTAATGTGATATGTTATAAGTTTTCTTTTTTTTAGTATGTATGTTTGTTTTGCTTGTACAAATAAAAATGCAAAATGTTTAATAAGATAATATGATTATTCTATAACTCGTGATAATTACGAGTATTAACTTTGTGCCATATATAATCATTTGTTAAATCAAATTTCATAAAAGTAAATAATTTTTTTTCTATATAAAATTTCTTGGTGAAGGTAGACAAAAGATTTATACTTTCATAATGTAATTAAGTTAAGATTAAATGATAAATAAAACTAATGAGAATAATAAAACTAACAGAAGTTCGAAGCAGTTTTCATTAGATTTATCATTCTTGTTTGAAATGTATAGCTAAATCCTTCTCACTATTCTCATTTAACTTTTTATTTTCATTATCTCTTCAAATTCAGAAATTCACATGGGAAAACTATAGGGGTTAGAGCAAAAATATATGTAGCCGTTGACTGTTTTAAGTGATCTCGTCGTTAACGTTAACATTAGAATGGAACTCACATAAAACACGGGTCTACTTTCTACCTTTTGTCCATACCTTCTATCTCATTACTTTTATATGTCATGATAAGATCGTAATTGTAATTTAGTTATTAAATTATTAATACAAGTTGTTAAACTAATAGAAAACAAAAGTCATTTCTCTCCGAATGAAAACAACAATTGAATTTGATGTTATACGAGAGCATAAATGATCCATCAAGTCATAAAAAAACATATTTATTTATGTCACTTAATATTAAAGGTATCATGTCTTATGTACATTTATCTCTAAGTCTTCTTTTTAAAACATTTAAAAAGTATTTTCATTCAACGGTAAAAGGTTTTTCAAACAGTGATTTATCAAAGACCCCGTACATATGATGTTGAAAAAATTTTAAGTTTTGATATGAGAAATTCATCTAAAATCTAGAGTAAAAGCCATGCTTTTCAGTTTCCACTTGGATTGATAGGAAGGTACAAAAAAGCATTCATTGGGCTGGTGGGAGTGAGACTTAACTCATCCGTGGGTTCGCTAAAGCCGCGTGCAGCCCCCATCTCACTCCTCCAAATCCGCGCGCGATTTGTTCCCAGCCAAGAAAAAAAACTGGGCAAACTCATCCAGGTGAGTTTTATACATGTTTTTTATTTTTTAGGTTATGTTTAATTTTGGGTGTTTTTTGTGAGTGAGATGTATTTAAATAATAAAAAATAGGTATTAAAAGTGAGTGTGAATGAGTTTGAGTGAGTGTCATTACCCTCGTAAGAAAGTTTAGGTGAGTTTATTAAAAAACTGACGTGACGCTGAGGTGGCGATAAGTGTGTTCACCCACCCCCACCAGTCTTAGCCATTACTACATTACATGTAGAATTTGAATTCCAATTACGTGGCCTACGTTTTTGTCAAAAGCTGGATATATAAGCATGGTCTTCCACTTTATAATAAATAGTACTAATAATACTTTATCCGTTCTAAATTAATTGTCCTCTCATAAAAAATACATTATTTTAAAAAATGCATTTTTTCTTTTACTTTTTTATAAAATGATATTTTTATCTTTATACAAATAAATAATAAAATAGTTTATAATTAATAGTATCACTATATGTAATATAATAAACTCCTTACATTATTTACATCTATTTTGAACTCACAACGTTTTGATATAAATATCACAATACTTATTTACATTCATAAATGTGACACGACACGAGCTACACTTTTTGAGCTCACAAAGTGCAAATTTTTTTTTGAAACTATCGTTTTTGGTATGTGCAATGCAACCCTCAAAATTTTTGTGTTATTTTTATTTTTTACGGTGTAAATTTTGTTGATGTGTTCGTATAGATTTATTGATGGCATTTGTAATTAGAAAATCTGTGAACATTTTATTTTTCTTTTTGTGGATAATATGTATTCGATCTTTTAGTCAACTACTGGGTTTGAATTTACCATCACACGGACTCAAATAAAATAAAAGGTTTTTTTTTATAAAATGGCGTAATAATTTTAAGGTCATTTGCACAAATTGAACTCAAAACTGTACATTTTTAGAGTGATACACAATCCTTTTTGTCACTAGGCTACACTTATGAACTTGTAATTTTTAACAGTTAATCATATAGCTAGAAACCGAAAGTTGAAATCAAAGAGGATTTTGTAAACAGGTAAAGCACCTTATTGTAAAGTTGTTTAAGACAAATCTAAAAGCATTTATAATAGTAAAAGTTCTCACAGATTTTTTTTATAGTTTTACAAATTTTTGGTAAAAGGTTTTTATCATTGCCTGAAAGGTTTTTTAGTGTAATTTTTAACAGTGACTCGAATAAATACAAGTCTTTTGAAAAAACTATAGTTATGATATGTGTTAAAAACTTGTGCATTAGACACGTTCTAGAAAGGGCAAATTATGAAAATATGTCGAAGTACAAACGTGTTTTTGATAAATGATATTTTTCCGACCTCCTAAGTCACCCAGGTACCCCTTATACTTTTACAAAAATGGCACTGTCATTTTTTGCTCTTTTTTAGGGTAGTCTCCCGAGTCTGTCTCCTCTTCGAGGCATTTGAAGAAAAAACATATTTGTGAAACATTTATCACCAACCCATTGTACTTTTGGGGCATTTTAAATTTTTGCCCTCTAAGAAATATGAGTTACTGAAAGGGTGAAAAGGTTTCTACAACTTTTGATGTTGCCCTCCCGATTAAGCCTATATTAAGATCAGACTAATAGTTTGTATTTGGTCGGAGAGTGAGGGTTTCACAGCGTTAGAAGTGCAGGGTATCAGTTTGAAGGAACCACTTTAATGGCCAAAAAAATCCATACTTCACCTGCCTAAAGAGATGCGTTTGGGAATCCTTACCCATTGTCATTCCACTGTATTCAGACATACCCATGATAAATCATTAGTGCAAACCTAACTTTGAGGCGTTGGCCTGCTGGAAATTGAATGCCGAGATAATTAATGTTCCCTTACCTTTAGGTTACCGCCGACTCTGCTTAAGAATACCCACAGCCAGTCGCCATCAAAAGATATCAGAAGTATTGAATGTGTAAGCTAAGATTGGTTATAGACTCGATCAAATTCTTATATTCAGACTGCTAGCTTGTAAGATCTTGTTTAACTCACCATGCTGATTTTATATCTCATCTTTGTCGTGTCCAAATTGTCTGACCTGGTACTTCTTATGTGCTCATGTATGCTTACTCTTGCTCATGTATCAAACCAAAAAATAGTATGTGATGGGTGAATCTTATATAGCATACATTGTGTTACTCATGGACGCATAATTTTATTCTGCCTCAGTATAATGTTAGGAATAAGCAAAGAGCGGCTATCACACAGCTGAGATTCCATAGGCCCCGCTACAGAATGGTCTGTCTCACTAATCACTACGAGTTAAGACATACATATATGTACTAAATTGAGGGAAATGGCAAGCTTATGTGCTACTGGATGCTACTGCAATTACAATTACAAATTTTGACCACTGAGTCATTGACACAAGGGCCTATTCAGATAAACTGTATTATGATGGTTGACAAATGACAACTAGGAGTTCGCTTACATGTTTAAAACGCATAGAAAGTTCATCAACATGCTATAGAATGGTCTTTGGAAGGTGTCTCCACCTTGTGCTTACCGCTTGGTGTACTAGTGGCTTATTTAAGATCATCATTACATCTATATATAAATGTTTTAGGTTTTTGTGCTTATTGCCCTGAAGCACTAGTGGCTAGACATGTACAACTGTGCAAGTGTATCGTCCCTAACAACTGTGGATGATATAACAAATACCCTTTCTTATGAAGATTAGTTTGTGTAGGGCAGTCATTCGATGATATCAGGGGCTGTGAGGCATTGCTAATTTCTATGTGCTTCTCATTATGATACTGCTTTCTTCAATGTAAGATAAGCATAACTAGTTTTATCCAAACACTCAAAATTGTTATATCTGTAAAAAAATCAGTACATAGACACTTCAAGAGCAATCCCAAACACCTTCTATAAAAATATGATTTTAAATCAAAACCATGCCTTCTGATATAAAGCAAACTAAAACCGAATCTTGTACGGATATCATGATTCCATATCATTCTATAATATTTACACACAAATGTGTTATTATACTCGAGTATCAAAAAGGGTACGCAAATAGACCACTTTATCTAGGCAAAAAGCAGACATGAAACACACCACTGATGTTATCATCAACTTCTCCCCCCTCTTCGAGGAGATGCGCTGATTACTAACACGAGGAGCTAGTACATCATTAATTAAGAAAAAAATGCACATACTTGTAGCTATAGATTTACTGTTAAAAAAGAACATTAAAACAGAAGTGAAGTGACTATAGTGGCGTAGTGGAGATAACAATGATAAAATCATTGCACGTCACTCATTGGCTTTTATTGTTGTGGGAAAAAGGATGAATTTTAAGCATGTGGGTGTCATTCATCATGTTAAAAGGCAACAAAGTTCTCATTACCTCTCTCCCCCACAGCACAGAAGAAGGGTCAAAACAATAAAAATATCACATTAACAGAAGAACCTCATAATAAGGTTTAATTATACAACAAACTCTAAAGGTGAAAATTTTGACACACTTACTTCATTACTTTACCTGTTAATAGATTGATTCTCGGTTATGCTTTCTCTAACAGGTTGAATGGGTTACACACAGATAAAAAATAGTTAAAAGAAAGAGCATCGAATGGGTCTGTAACACAAGGGAAACTATGAAACCATGTGTTTCCATTTCCCTCATTGTTCCTCTCCTTTTATGGGTTTAGGCTATTAAATAGAAACGGATTTTCTTTAAGGTTCCGTTTGTGTAAGTGAACTAAAAATATGCTCCAAGACGCATATTTTGGCGGTGTTTCATACACTCTTACCCGCAAAACGTGATGTGCCACTGCTTTTATATGAACCATCACCACTATATGTCTATATGCATACTGGAACACCTTTTGAAAGTTAATTACACTTGGTGGGGCACTTTTTAGTTCAAGTAGGTAAATGGGACTTTGAAGAAAGTTTGTTGCGATATAATGGACTAAACCTTTCTTTTATTTATTTGATTTTTTTGCATTTACGATAACTTGAACACCTTATCAGATGATGGATGCCAAAAGCGATCAGTAGAAAGTAGAAACCTGTGGTTTTATTGATCATGTTATGGTTAATCTTATTATTTTGTGATGATCATCATTCCTAAAATACAACATAGTTATAACTCTAAAGTCTGGACCGGGAACCGTTTTTACCAGGAATATGCAAAGCATCATAATGACCAAACCCATGGTACAGGACTCTGATAGGATCTTCCTTACTGTATTCGTGGCCATATTCAGCAATAGATATGAGGCCACCTGAATCCTTATCATTCATGTATACTGAAATCGGCATCCTGCATAAAAATAAGCAACAGTTACTTATTTGGTCACGCTAAAATACGATGATTTGAAAGCTTAGAGGGTTTGCTTGTTCTATTTACAATGCAAATGAATACACCAATGAGGCCAGATAGAACATAAATGTTAAGACAGTGGATGTGGATCACATAGCATACAATTCTGCATCAGATCAAGAAATCATAATAGATATGATGTAACTCTGAAGGCATGCAGACTACTTCCACGTATAATTACTCAACATAGATAATCTTCTGACTTTTGTGATCAAACTGTCAATATTCAAGTTCTATAGTTTTATAACCCACATTAAATTATGATGAACTTAGAATTTGAGAGACAATAGATTCAACCGTAAAACTCGAGGTACTTTTGTTTTTTACTTTTGTTTCGATGCGGAATGTCAAGATTGTCATGATATATGAATTAAAGGTGCAAAATTCTCATTTACTTATGAACAGGTCAATGTAGGATACTAGGATATGTTTATCTCTAACAAGTCAAATAAGTAAGTTTTATTTATAAAATAAGCTTAAAAATGAAATGGGTCAACTGGGTTGAACAGAGTTAGTCATGTTAAAAGTCGCCCAAAGTGTAGTTTAACACTTTAACACATATAACCTAATAAAATATTATACTAAAAAATTAAGACTATTACTATCATACTGTAAGATAGTTTCTGTAATCAAAATATATCACAAAAGATAATTGTAAAAATTACATAAAATGAACATGAAGTTACCAAATATTAAACTATCCATTTTTACAACTTTAGTATTATTTAAAGTAATAAAAAAGATTACATTCCTGCTTTAAAATGCATCAACTAACAGCATATGGATATTATAGAGACCCCTAAGGAGAGCTACATTAGGAAGGAACTCAAGACAGATGATGAGGTTGACACACTTATTATGATAGCTGTAACCATGTTAGATGTTCGGCAATCAGCACTAACACAAAAAGTCACAGACTACACACAAACTTTACCAACCTAACTTTTTAGAAGACAATACCATACTACACTACTTTGGTAATCATGCACTTCAAATTAGGGCCCCATTCATATTGATGTCTAGAAAAGCACAAATGCCAACCATGGGGAATATATCTTAATCCAACGCTTATGAACAGGAACATGTGCAACAATTAGAGCTGCTCGTAGCAATTTATTCCTACCTATATAATATATATGTGTCCATTTAGAGAGTGCTTATAAGAATACTTGATTTTGAAAATTCGCAATCGAGATCCTACTCCTGGCCACATTAGCAGCCCCAAATATGCTATTTGATTGTACCAATAGTTTGCACACGAATTAAACATCTGTGACCGAACTTCTAACGGTCTTAGTGTTCTGCATAATTATACAAGTGACAGGTGACAAATTCACAAAACTCGGCTGTCTCAATGAATTTTCAAGAACTAATGTTTATTGGTATAAGGGGTCACATGATATACGTGGCTACACTAGTAAAACCTCATGGAGACGAGATTAGTTTAACCTAATTAAATTATCACAGCTTAGTAGAGCCCAAATAACCAAAACAACTCTTTTATGACATCACTATCAACATTGATGGGCGGGTATCTGTTGTGTGAGACAGAGTGAGAGACTTACTGGAGAACATGAGAAGCCATGAGCAATTCAGGTTCACCTCCCCATACATGTGTCTTCCTCATTTGTGACACATATGCATCAAAGTTGCCTTCGATGAACCTGAATGATGTGTGTATACAATAAATAAGTTTACTTTCATATCGCACAAAGAACATTTAACAATGATAGAAGATGGTTCAGAAGATCTATTTAACTCTAGACAAATAAACAGTACATATACTAATGATGATCATTCATACTTTTTCTGCAGATGCAAAATGAATACAAAACAAAATAAAATTTATGGTACTACACCTTAAACTTAGACGACACACGAGAAAAAGCTGAACATGATTGAAAAAGAAAAACATCCTACAGAACTCACCATTCTGTTTCTTCCCGTCTTTTGACAAATTCATCAGCCACCTACAGAATATCCAGATTCATAGTTTATTAATATTGATCAAGAAACATAACGCTTTCTGATGTACTGCCATTTTATATTTTCCAGTGTATGTGTATGTGAAACACAAACAAAGATGAAAGAAGGTAAAATTCAAGGGCCTGAAAGTATTCTTAGAAGAGAGAGTCATACTTGCTACCAACAACATAATATCAGCAACTTGACTTAAATCCAACACAACACCATAGATAAATAAGAAATCTCTAGAATAAACTAGTTCACGAGCAGTACAGTGGCGCTATGCCGCTATGGAAGTGAGGGTTACTGAAGACAAAAATATCTCACCGTAGACTTGGTTTATGTCAAGGAGGTTTGAGAAATAGTTTATATAATTCACATAAAAAACTCAAAAGCATACGATATGTGCCAAGAGAAGTAGCTTAGTTGGCTAGTAAGAAGGAAACCACTTTAACAGAAGCAAATGTGATCAAACATATTTGAAGCTGCATATTAATGAGTGTATGACCATAACACCAAAAAGGTTCTAATCTTTTGAATTAGGCAGTAACAAAATAGAGTGTAACAACTGCAATTGAGCATCATTGGTACTGGTAGAGATGACATGATAAATGAGCACATGGATGGAGTAGATATGAATGATATATTTGGTTAACCATAGAATAGCAGTGGGTTAATGAAATGACGACTAGCTTTGGGAACTCAATTATTTGTTTCCGCTGATATTAAACTCAAGTTCTATAAGATAGTCATCTGAAATGAGGGTGTAAAATACATAAGATATCAAAATATGTGGTTCGTGGTGGATGTACCACCGGGCATAGGACTATCAATTGAAAATATGCAATACGAGTGGGAAGTTGTAACTAATACTAGCAAAAAAAAAACAAGTGAACGATAAGGTGCGCAAACCATCGCAGGATAAGATGATAACATTGAAAAGATACCAGCCATTACACCTAAGCAAGTTGTGACAGAATAAAAAATAAAATTATTGTTCATGTTGGGCGTAAAACCATACCCGGGCACGTAATTCATCAGCTAACTCTCTTTGCATGCTCTCATTAGGAGCAGGCTTCCCTGATCGTATACATGCTCCATGAGCAACAGCCCTAAACAAACATCTCCCATCCCCAGGTATTCCTGCATCCAACAATAAAAGCCACAGGTTGTTTATACAATTTGAAACCGAAAAAGATATATTTCAGCTTAGTTAGCTCACCTATAACTGAATAGTCTGTGTACACTTGCTTTCCATGTGAAAAGTTGGACGTCGATGAACTACAATCATCTTCCTTGTTCTCTTTCATCTCAGCATGTGCTGGCCCAGATGTTGCACTACAAGCAGATAATCCCAATGCAAGCCCAGCTGAAGTCGCGCATCCTTGCATCCAAGAACTAGGTACCAAATTCCATTTCATTCTTGATATGATTCCTTGTTTTGGAAATAAAAGCTTTAAATTCATATTGTGGGACCCAACCGAAAAATGTGCCTTCTGTGACCCGCGCCTTGAACGCATAGCACTTTTGATAGTTAGTAACTGCCAGTTGTTTCTCTGGTTTACAAGGTCAAGTGACTGGCGGGTGTTTGTCTTTGTAACATAACTTGGTTTGACACGTCCAAGTGAGAGATTAAAACAGCATGCACTTGATACAGATTGAGGCATCACACCTTGCCGAGACCCACTAGGATGGACGATGTGACTTATATAGGTTCTAATGGGAGGAGAGCGAGCAATCATGCTGTCATAACTTCAGGTACAATTGTGCAGACAATACGCAATCACTGCATAAATATTTATTAATTCACATCAATGGATATAAAGCAAAGACAGCCTAAATTGATGACACCTATTAATGTATGAATAAAATACACGTTTGATAAATTCATTCCAAAGCATTATAATATTATATTCAACGATTCTATTCCCCAACTATCGGAAAAAAGAACATCTCTTTTAAATCACCACATTATCAATTCCGTTTCAGGGAATATTAAAAAAGATAAGAATAGACCTTTATTCAGATATGTATACT
Organism: Glebionis coronaria; assembly: GCA_025667525.1. Taxonomy (NCBI): domain Eukaryota; kingdom Viridiplantae; phylum Streptophyta; class Magnoliopsida; order Asterales; family Asteraceae; genus Glebionis; species Glebionis coronaria. Next base: position 185,657,101 of record CM046882.1, read on the forward strand.
AACTTCCCCTAATGATGAATCATTTCGCTACTTTAAACTTAAACCCACTAACGACAAAAGCACTTTGTTGGTTGTAAGAATCAATTTTGACCCTATGCCAACATTAGGAGCCCAACACGAAGTAGATTTTCAAAGAGATAAGCAAATTGTATACAAACTGTGTAGGAAAAGGGTCGTTATTGAATAGAACCTCTAGGAGTCATTCAGAGGCCGTCCTTGCCCACAAGGGGTCAAAAGATGAATGAAGTCAAAATTTTATAGGATAAGAATATTTTCAGGCATCGTGATTTTACATCTTCAGGATTTCTGGCAAAAAAAGCGTATCATATATTTTAAAAGCAAGACATTTCTCATTTAATATTTATCTTTAAAGACTTGTCTTAAACTATGCACAGGCCTACAAAACTCCAGGACAGCCTGATTCATATTATCCACAGAACCTCCTAACCCGGGTTCTATGTTATCACTGTTTGTGCTTCATGGTTATTCCACATTATGTCCAACACACTAAAAATCCCTTGTACAGTTTGTTTCAGCAATTTCGAATCACGCTTTGTTACATTATCCAAAATGCATACTCATTTCTTAAAATACAGAAAACATAAAAAAAACCAGAAACTTGTGTGGACAATGATAATGTTAATGGGCATATATCCAAAGTATGATTAAATTTATTAGAATTATGTTTTGGGGATATAAGGAAAATAGTTTTATAGTAAGATAAAAAAAAAAAAAAAAAAAAAAAAGAATGAAAAGGGGCATACCTGTTAAAAGAATAAATAAAGATGGATTAACAACTGTTTTGTGGGTTTATGAATGAGGAAACCTTAAAAGATGAACTGGAATCCAAGAAATGAAAATCAAGGAAGGAAGGAATGAGCTTATCTTGTTTCTTCATACAAGTTTCTTGAACCTTCTTTTCTTTAGAGTACGTTGGTTTTGTTTTGTCAACCAACGGGTGTTTTTTACTCTTTGGACTTTCGATTGATCGTTTCATAAAATGTTTATTTGTTGTAACATTTTTTGTTTAAAGTGATTTGCAGAGTAAAGTTATTTTGGATACCATATTTATCATAGATATCAAGAGACTTATTCTCACCCTCCATTCTCACCATATCTAATGGTTAAGATTAAAAGTATTTAATTATTTCACTTATTTTTAAAACTTAAATATCTTTTAAACCGTTAAGTGTTAAACGAAAAAAAATATATCATCGCGACGAGCATTTAATTAGCTTTCTAAAGATATGCAATATGATATACTTTTGAAGAAAAAAAAATTCGTTTTTTTTTATTTGCGTAAATATCATATATGATAATAGTGTTTTATCATATATGATATTAGTGTTATGTTACAAATTATTACAAAATCATATATGATATTGGTTTATATCATATATGATAAGTTATATCATATATGATACCAGTGTTACTATCATATATGATATTTAGTATCATATATGATAGATTACGAAAAAAACAAATTTTTTTTTGTCGAAAGTATATCATATAGCATATCTGTAGAAAGATAATTAAATGCCCGTCGTAATGGTATATTTTTTTTCGTATAACGATTGACGGTTTAAAAGATATTAATGTTTGAAAAAAAAGAGGAAATTGGTTTTATATTTAATCTTATTCATTAGATTAAGATGGAGATGGGTGGTGGAGATTAGTCCATTGGTATACAAATAAAGTTTAGTATCCAAATGAACTTAAATCTTTGCACAAATGACTTACACTATTCAAAAATATTATACTTATGATTTAAGTTCATTTGGATACCATACTTTTTCTTGGATATGAAGGGACTCATCCCCACCATTCATCTTATTTTAATCTAATAGATAAGATTAAACACAAAATATATTTTCACCATCTTTTTTTCAAACATTAATATCTCTTAAACCGTTAATCGTTATGCGAAAAAAAACATACCTTACGAAGAGAATTTAATTATCTTTTTATAGATATGCTATATGATACACTTTCGACAAAAAAAAGAATTTCTTCATTTTTTTCACGTTATCGAAAATTATCATATATGATACTAATATCATATATGATATAACACCAGTATCATATATGATATGACATATCATATATGATAGAAACAAATATCATATATGATTTAACGCTGTTATCATATATGATGAAACAGTATTATCATATATGATATTTCACGTAAATTTTAACGAGAAGAAAAAAAGCGAAATTTTTTTTTCTTCGAAAGTATATCATATTGCATATTGGTAGAAAGATAATTAGACGCTCGTCACGATGGTATAACTATTTTCGTTTAACACTTAACGGTTTAAAAGATATTTAAATTATGAAAAATAGGTAGAAAAATAAAAGATATTTAATCTCATCCATTGGATGAAAATGAAATAGATAGTAGGGATAAGTCCCCTCATATCCAAGAAAAAATATGGTATCCAAAATAACTCTAATTATATATATATGTTTTGTAAAGATGAATATAATAAGTAGAAGTGATATCAGGATATAAGATAAGTTATTTTAGATATTTGTATGTAAATATTATATTTTAAGGTATTAATTTTAATCATTGATTATTTAAATCAGATCCTATGAAAAAAAACATGAAATGATTAAAATTGTCAATGTTCGCGTATATGGCCGCTGGGCCATACCCACGTGCCAAATCTTCTAGAAGCAAGATTGGCCACACGGTTTGGCAGACCGGCCCACCTACCAAGCGCAGATCTAGAAGGAATCCTCGAAAGCAATGCCAATGCATCGGGAAGGAACGTCGCACCCTATTGTCCAGTGGACATTCGCCTGGCGTTCGGATAAAAGAGCCATCCGTCTGCACACCTCAAAAGCAGGGTAGATTCCCTCGGGAACAAATGACGCATCCTTTTACCCAGACGCCTTGCTTAACCTTTTGGACCAAAGCTTGGCCTGTCAGATCACAAGGCTCAAGGAGCGCTGCCTTTAAGGGCAACAGTCACTATAAATACCCCTCATTCAATGTAAGTCACATCCATACACACACAGTCATTTATTACACATACTTACGTGGCCATTCGGCTCTGCATGTTATTGGCCACTCGGCTCAATCAGATACTTACTCTCACACCGGAGTTGGTCCCGGGCTCTTCACCCGGGGCGAGCTAACGTGTGCTACCTTCTTATAGGCTTGTGGATAAGAAGACCCGGACGGCCCAGCGGCATTCTCGGCCCACTAAGAGGCCCAGCGGACTTTTGCATCTACAAACTGGCGCCATCCGTGGGACCCTAAATTCGATCTACCAAGTAGCTAAAGAATGGCGGGTCCTGCCCCAACATCACCTGAAGTTGAAATTCATGATGACAACCACAATAGTCTCACCAATGAAGAAATCATTGAGGGTCACCTTTCGGCCCTAAAGGAATTAATAAAAGACAAAAGCAACCAAGACTACATCAAGCCAAGGCTAATCAGTTTTGACGAAGGGGAAGAACACTCGGGAGATAAGGGAAAGAAGAAGGAAAGTCAAGGCGAGGGAGAGAAGAGCAAGGGGAAGAAAGTGGCAGATGATGATTTGGGAAAACCTTTCAAATCACTGGCCAAGTGCCCCCTCAGCCGAAGGATCATTGAATACTCAGCCCCTAGCCATAGGATGCCGGCCAACGTAAGGATTTACGCTGGGACGGGAGATCCGGCTGACCACATCAACCATTTTAAAGGGATGGGGAACCAAGGGGAATGGCCCATGCCCGTGTGGTGCCGAATGTTCCAACAAACGTTAGATGATAAGGCCAGAGCTTGGTTTGACGAGTTGCCGTCAGGAAGCATAGATGATTGGGATGATTTGGAGGCCAAGTTCCTCACACGGTTTGGGATGCTGAAAGCGTGTGCGAAGGACCCCACGGAGATAACGAAGATCATCCGAAAGGCCAACGAGAGCCTGCCGGTATTCAAAGAAAGGTGGGTAAGTGAGTCCAATTCTATCCCAAATGTGCCAGATCTCATGAGGATCTCTTCATTCATGGGCTCACACAAGTGCCCTGGTTTGGCCAAGCGATTTGCTGAAAGCATACCAAAAACAGTGGATGAGATGTTGAAGCATGTGGACGACTTCGTCCGTGCTGAAACAGCGTTCAGGGATGCTGAATTACCCAGGGGAGAGTATATCCGAGGAGACGGTTCTCCGACGGGAGGCCAGAGGTATGATCGGGCCCAAAAAAGGAGTTTTGGGGGAAGAAGAGGGGGAGGACGAGGAGCCTATCAAAATAGAAACCCCTACACCCAACCCTATACCTTGCCTTACCGTAACCCGCAGCGTCCTCAAGAGGTGAATCGAATATTCACCCTAGAGGACTTATCCAGCTCACCGAAGGAAATTTTAGTAGCAGAACACCAGCTAAACCTCCCGGCCCCACCTTCCTTGATAGGAACACCAAAAAAAGAGAACATGGACAGATATTGTGACTATCATTGTGCGAAAGGACACTACACGAACGATTGTTTTCAGTTGAGGAAGCAATTAGAGGCCGCACTGGAATCCGGAAAGCTTAACCACTTGATTAAAGACGTGAGGCAGAAAGGTAAGGGCGGTCAGAAGGGCCACCCTCAAAAGACCAAGGTGATAAACATGGTATCGGGACATAGTGATAACCGAAAGAGAAAGTCAAGGTGGATCAATGAAGACTGGATGAACGTCCCAATAACGTTCCCACCATGCCCAGACGAGGACCTGTCGGAAGAAGCGATTGTGATAGAGGCCGAGATCGAAGGATACTTGATAAGGAGGGTGCATGTGGATGGCGGTGCGTCCGTAGAAATAATGTACGAGCATTGTTTCAACAGCCTCCACCCAAGCATACAAGCTAGGATGACTAAGACGCACAACACAGTGTCAGGATTCTCAGGAGAAAGTGTAAAGCCGTTGGGAAAGATAGAGTTGGAGGTGTGCTTTGGGGACGGAGGGTTGTTCCGGAGGGCCATGATGAGGTTCACTGTTATACCCGCTCCTTCCCCATATAATATCATCCTAGGGAGGCCAGGGATAAGAAGGCTGAGGGCCATCCCATCTACCATCCACGCCATGATGAAATTCCCAACACCTCGAGGTATCGCAACTCTCGTTACATCATCTTCAATTATTAACGAATGCAGAGAGATAGGAAAGAGGAAAATGGCAAAAGAAGAGCCAGAGAAGCAGAAGGAGCGCCAAGACGTCAACTTGAAAGAAGAAGTGATGATCAACCCAGCCTTCCCCGAACAGCTGGTCACGATTGGGGGAAACTTGTCAAAGGAAGGCTCAGAGCAGTTAAAACAATTGCTAAAGAACAATTTAGACGTCTTCGCGTGGGAACCGCAAGATATGACCGGAGTGCCAAGAAGGATCGCTCAACACAAGCTCAATGTGAACCCATCGGTTACGCCGGTGAGCCAGAAACGAAGAGTACTGTCTGCTGAGAAAAGTGAAGTCGTGGCCAAGGAGGTGGAAGAATGGGTAAAGGCAGGAATCATGAGGCCAGTTAGGTATCCTACGTGGATATCCAACACGGTGTTGGTCAAAAAAGTAGATGGGGCATGGAGAATGTGCATAGACTTCAAAAATTTGAATTCTGCCTGTCCGAAGGACTATTACCCTCTACCAGAGATTGACGCCAAGATAGAAGCCGTCATGGGATACAAATACAAAAGCTTTCTAGACGCCTACAAGGGCTACCACCAAGTGCAAATGTCCCAAGAAGACGAAGAAAAGACAGCCTTCTACACCGATCAAGGGACGTACTGCTACACCAAAATGCCCTTCGGTCTAAAAAACGCAGGGGCCACTTACCAAAGGTTAGTGGACACGGCGTTCGAATCACAGATTGGACGAAACCTGGAGGCGTATGTGGACGACATGGTTATAAAAAGCAAGACCGAGAAGGAAATGCTGGCGGACATAGCTGAAACGTTCGACAACTTACGAAAGATAAACATGAAGCTTAATCCAAAAAAGTGTTCTTTCGGAGTTGAAGAGGGAAAATTCTTAGGGTACATGGTGACGTCGGAAGGAATAAGGGCTAACCCGGCCAAGATCAAAGACGTCACCGATATGCAATCGCCTAGAACATGGAACGAAATGCAAAGCTTAGCCGGGAAGCTGGCCGCGCTTAACCGTTTCCTCTCAAAATCTGCCGAGAGGTCACTACCTTTCTTTGACACTCTGAAGAACATAACCAAGGCCAACAAGGAAGAATACAGATGGACGGAAGAAGCAGAGGAGGCCTTCCAACAGATGAAAAGAAGGGTGATAGAACTGCCATCCCTCACCACGCCCAGGCCCAAGGAAACGCTCTCTCTATACCTGGCGGCAGCGAAAGGAGCAATAAGCGCGGTATTGCTAGCAGAAAGAAGGGGGATCCAAAGGCCAGTCCGCTACGTCAGTCGAACGCTACACGAGGCAGAAAGAAACTATGCTCCTTTGGAGAAGCTAGCCTTGGCACTTCTAAGCACATCAAGAAGACTAAGGCGATACTTCGAAGGACACCCAATCAAGGTCATCACAGATCAACCCGTAAGGCAAATCCTAAACAAGGCCGAAGCCTCGGGCAAGCTCGCCAAGTATGCCATAGAGTTGGGGACATACGACATTGCCTATGAACCCAGAAGCGCCATAAAGGGCCAAGTGCTAGCAGACTTCCTGAATGAAGTACCAGTAGGGACGGACACTTCGAAAGACCTGGAAACACATGTTTCCAAGGAAGAAAAGGTCGATAAGGAGGAGGATTGGGTGCTGTATACGGACGGAGCATCCAACCCGAAGGGCTCTGGAGCGGGTTTAGTATTAATCAGTCCCAATGGCATGGAGTATACGTATGCTTTGAGGTTGAACTTCGACAGCACAAATAATGAGTCAGAATATGAGGCCTTGCTAGCCGGCCTAAGAATAGTAGAAGAGATGGGAGTAGAACATTTGGCAGTAAAGGTGGACTCAAAATTGGTGGCCAGCCAAATCAATGGGGATTTTGTGGCCGCCAATGAAAGCATGATCAAATACTTGAGAAAGGCAAAAGAGCACGCAGAACGGTTCAAGAGCTTCAAAATCATGAACATACCAAGAAGTAAGAACCAAAAGGCCGATGTACTAAGCAAGCTGGCCTAAGTGGCATTTAACCATTTGACAAAGGAAGTTGATGAGACTGCTTTTATACATAGTCTCATCGTCCAAATCGGTCTTAAAATGCATAAAATATCATAAAATATGCCAAATATATGCTCGTGTTTGTTACTTGTGTATTTTTAGGTACGGATATTGTGGAATTGGCAAAAGAACACAAGAATCAATCAAAAACGAACACGGGAAACGAAGTCGCACAATGAACCAGGCCCAAGTTTGGAATTTTGCAAAAAGACCCTTGAAGAATTGAAGTTTGGCAAAAATGGTCCCTCATCTTTGAAGAACTTGTCACATTTGACCCTCAAAATGTCAATTGTACAAGTATTATCCTTAATGTTTGAAGATTGTTCAAGATCAGTCCCTGGAATTTGAAGATAATACAAAAGGAGCCCTTTGGAAAAGTTTTGGAATTGATTGTGCCATTTTTGACAACTTGTCCAAAGTTGTCAAGTGTACTTTGGGCGCTGATAGCTTTTAATTACAACTTGGAAGAATGGTGAAAACTTGGGGACTCAACCTGCCAAACCACCAAAATCACCCACCCAACCAGTTCATGACACGTCAACAAACCCACCCACTAAACCCTTTTGCCCGACCCTACCCAATACCCTATACCCGGTTTAGTTTTTAAACTCGGTCAAAGGGTCAACTAATCCCACTAATCCCCCACCTTCCCTCCTAAACACTAAATTTGAAAACAAATTACACCCAAACCAGATTAAACGCCCCCTAATCTCACTTGAACCCTAATAACACCCCAGATTCAATTAGCTCAAGACCAAAGGGGTTTAAGCCCAAAATGTCCAGATCTCTAATTAACCAAACCCTCACCTAAACCCCACCTTTGTTTTGGTCCCCCCATCACCTCACAGCCTCCACGTGTCCTCCCCTGTCCATCGTTTTCACACAAAACCCAATACCCTGACCAGATAAACGATTGGATGCAACTACTTGGTCCCCAAGATGAATCCTACGTCCAAGATTGAAGATTCCAAGCTGGCATATCACATGGGCAAGTTTTGACCGATTTTGAAGACCAAGAACTCAAGGGCACTTTTGGCAATCCAAGAGCTAGGGTTTTATCATCTAGATAGTTCTATTGTTAGCTATAAAAGGAGGATGAGCCTGTTCATTCTCCTTTGTTCCAGTTTTTAGCAATCTCATTGTAATTCCTTTTTTTATAAAATTAAAGTTTGGTATTTTTGATATAAATTGTAATTCCTTTTAATTAATTATAAAAAGTTTGTGTGTTTGGATTGCTATTACTGAGTTCCATTTAAATGTATGAAAGATTTGTTTGAGGTTTCAATATTCAAAAGGTTTTGAAAAGCATTTTAATTTCAGAAAGTTAAAAGATTTGGGAAGTGAAAGTGGACCTATATTTTTGATTTTCTAAGATTAATTTTGTTTCAAAAACGTGTTTATAAGAGTTTGTGGAAAAAGCTTTTAAGTAAGAAAGAAAAAAAAGAAAACAGATTACATATTTTTGTGCTTGTTATTCTTTTCTTTTTCTTCTTAGCAGGTTTTGGTAATTTTTTGATTGATCATTGTCAGCATATGCCCGGGCATATGGGAGGTGGTTATGCAACCACAATGAACCTTGGATGTAAGGTTCATTGGTAAGTTTCTTTTCCCTTTTGGAATTTTCAGAAAAAAAAAGTGATTTGAGTGATTGGTTTGATTGTATGCTAAGTGTTTGAAATTGGTTTGGATTGTGTTTAAATGTTATGACATACATGTTTTAAGCTGTTGAAATCATTTTGAGTGTGTTTGAAAAGGTTTTGATTTGAAAAAGTGTGAAACTGAAAGTTAAAGGGGTGTTTGGATTAATGTTTTAGCAGGGTAAGAATCTTAATTTGTGTTTTAAAAAGTTGTTAGATAGGATAAATAGGATTGAGATAGGTTGTTTGCTAGTTTTAGTCTATATTGGATCAAGTTTGAGCATAGTTGTGTGTTTAAAAGAGAAAAGTATAGCATAATCTGCATATCCATTTTTCTGCTTAATTTTCATGAAAACATGTGCTTGAATCTTGAAAGCTGTTAAGTGTTAGGGATATATAGGTTTGCAGTTTGTTTTTATGCTGGTTTGTGAGTGTGTATGCAAGATTTAGGCCTTGGAAATTCATTTGTGTGCATTTGCTAGCTTAAAACGTACCACCAGACCCCATACTAGACCTCAGCAACCTGAATTGGATTGGTGTATGCTATATTTTGTGCTAAGTGTTGTTTTCTGCTTGTTGTGACTCCCTTCACTCAGAAAGAGTGAAGGGGTGCCTTTGTCCATCAACAATCACCACCAAACAAGCATACAACCAAGTCCTCTTGGTTTTCAACCCTTGTGAAGAAAACAGAAAACTCAAGCATACCTGCTTGTGTTCATCAAGTGGAAATTGGTCACGTTTAGGATTTTAACTAGCTAAATCTTGGATAAAAAAAAGTGTGGGATTGGATTACAAGCTTAAAAAGGTTACTGTTTGGATTGGAAAAGTAAAAAAATAAAAAAGAAAATTTTTATAAAAAGTACACCCGCAACGGGCTCGAACACGCGACCTGCAGCTCAGGAGTAACGTGTTCTACCATTGATCTAGATGCCTTTTTACGTTAGACTCTCATTTCAAACATTACTTAACCACGTTTTGGTTTGAGCTTATTTTAATAAGCCGTAGCTTATTTGATTTTTTCAAGCTTATTTATTAATCATTTTGGACTTATTTGATTTTTCCTAGGACATTTATAGGTTTTTAGACTTTTCTGTTTAAAAATTTTATTTTTCCTATTATTTAATTAATTTCTAGGATTATGTTTAGTTTTAAATTTAGAAAGTCAATAAAAAATATTAAACAGTAATACAAAAATTCAAAAAAATAGTTTTTAGGTTTTAATTTATGATTTTGAGGTTTACAGCTTATTAGGTTTTCAATTTGGCTTATTTTTAATTTTATAAGATTTTAGGGTTTTTAAGCAACTTTAAAATTCAACATAAAATTATTTAATAGGTTTCAGGAAATTTGGTTTGCATTTTTGTTCTAGTTAGAATATTTAGGATTTTTGAGAATTTTTTAGAATTTATTTGAAAACATTTTATTTTTTTGAATATTTTAATATTATTTTAATCATAAAAAGTCAAAGTTTTATTTTTATTTCTTTTTCATTTTTCCTAGGTTCTTTATCATTAATTAGGACTTTTCCCATTTGTAGAATAATTTTTAGGCTTTTCAATTAATTTTTAGAATTAATTTAAGATTTAATAGATTTTAATAGTTTTTAGGAGTTTAAAAATAGTTTAATTTGGTTTTAAAATTTTGAAAAATAGTTTTTAGCTTAATAAGGTCATTTTTGAGGTTTACAAACTATAAAATCTTGTTTAGGGCTTTTTAATATTTAAAAGTGATTTTTAGGGCTTTAATTAGCATTAAAAAGTCATTATTAAATTAATTAAAAGGTTTGGGCAAGTTTGGATTTTTTGTAAACTCTTAGAATTTTATTTGGGATTTTTAGAAATTTTTAGGAATTTTTAGGTTAAAATTTTAAATTTTGCACTTTTTACGTTATACGTCGTAACTTTCTAGTAGTGTTTTCGCCTTATTTTTCTATTTTTTCGTCTTCGTCATTTTCTCTTCTTTTCTTCTTGTTAATAATCAAAAACATAAATCATCTTTCATTACACAACACACTAGCCTCCTCGAGAGAACGAACTCACTTTTAGGGTCATTCACACACGGTTTTCCTAAATCGTCGTGCACGCATACCCTATTTTAGTTGCTTGTTTTTCCTAAAGCAAGTATCTAATTTTACTACAATCATAAATGGCGCCGCTGCCGGGGAGGCGTGTTGTGTTTTGATTGAACCATTGTTGTTTTTCTATATTAGCCATATAGTATTTGTATTAATAGCACTCTATTAATACGTATCATCGTTTTTCGGTTTTTGTGTGAATATTATTACTATATTGTATACGTAGAACAATAAATACACAAGTACTCCAAATACGTGAGCAATCACAACCTTGATTCGGGATTTCATCACTCGATCATTGTATTCGAATCTCAAACCAAAGAAAAAGGCAAAAAATAGATAAATACTTTCGTGAAGCTTAATCTTGATAATACAAGCTATAAGGTGGGTATAAGGCGGTTGTATTTCACAACCTAAAGGAAAAAGGCTCTTAAGTGCTTCGCGCCGCCTCGTTTCCTCCGCTTGCTTGTGCGTATTTGATTTTGAGAGTGAATCGAGGGTTTTGCCGCCCAAAGTATTATTACATATCATATATATTTTCTTGTTTTCTATTTGATTAAGCCCTCTTGAACGATTTGGTGTTCCACCATCGTTCTAAAGTCATCGAAGGCGTTCACTCCACGTGATCGTTTTCATTCCTTGAGGCCTTTTTAATCAAGAGATTTGATTAGTGAGGAGATTTGTGGACTCATTGTCTACTTAATACATTCACCAATTTCCAAAAAGGTTAATACAATCAAAAACCACAAAAAAATTGAAAAAACACAAAATACCAAAAAGAATCTTCTTTGCTCGTCTCCACGTTGTACGTGACGTTTATGCTCACTCGTAATCAAGCAAAACGTGCACGTAGACGCAAGAACAAAACTCCTACTAAAACTCATTCTAGTGAGGAGTCTCCAAGTGAGGAACCTATTGTAGAACAAGAAGCTATCATGGCTAATCGTACTATGATGGAGTTGCTTCAAGCACCCACCGAGGGTTTTGGAGAGGCCATTGTGATTCCCGCCATCCTTGCGGAGAACTTTGAGATCAAAACGGGTTTAATGTCTATGCTTCAAGCAAACAAGTTTCGCGGTCACGAAAAAGACAACCCACATTATCACATTAGGCAATTTAATCGTCTTACCGCGACAAGCAAGTTTAAGGATGTACCACACGATGCCATTAAGATGATGTTGTTTCCTTACTCGTTAGATGGACCCGCCAAGATATGGCTTGAGAAAGAACCGCCGAATTCGATTTTGACATGGGCCGATCTCGTGTCTAAATTTGTGAATCAATTTTTTCCACCATCTAAGACAACACATTTGAAAAACGAGATTTCACGTTTTACACAAAGACCAAATGAAAGTTTTTCAATGGCTTGGGAAAGGTTTAAAGAAATGTTACATGAATGTCCACACCATGATTTTTCCGAATTGCATCAAATTGACACTTTTTATAATGGGCTTAATGAACATGAACGAGATTATTTAAATGCCGCCGCGGGTGGTAATTTTTTGTGCAAAACGACCAATGAGGCTTTGAAAATCATAGAAAATAGGTCTAAGGTCTATAGCCCTCGTAACACACCGAGTGTTGCCAATTTGGGCTCGTCATCATCTCGTTCCATTAATGCCTTGCAAGATGAAGCAAATGAGGAGAATCGGTTTTTCGATAGGTTTTCGACTCTTATGTCTCATTGGAAAGCTCAAGAAGCTTCAAACACCGCTTCGGTTAAAGCGGTTGCTAAGAGTTGTATTTCATGTGGTGGAGCTCATGATTTTTCCGAGTGCATTACCGCGGATGGTAACACTTCGAATGCTTATGTAGCCACGGGAACTTATAACCAAATCGGTCAAGGTTCCTGCCAAAATCAAGCTCCACAAAATCAAAATGCTAATAACTATCGAAACAACAATCAAGGTGGAAATTACCAAGGAAATCAAAGGAATTATAACAAGGGTAATTATCAAAGTGGAAATGGGCAAATTTCAAACCAAAACCAAAACCGTGATTTTCAAACTCCTACTCAAGGTTTTCAAAATGCTCACACTAAAAATTTGCAAGGAGAATTTTTAGATTATGCTAAGGCTAATGATGCTAAGTTTGATAACATGCAACGTGAGATGATTAGCTTAAGGTCCGAGTTGAAAAACGAGCTTAAAAACGAACTTGCTAATGAACTTAAAACTCATGCTAATAAAATGGAAGGAAATGTCACACGACTCCAACAAAATCAACAAAAAATAGAGCAAGGACAACATGAGATTAAGCAAGAATTGTTAAAAGCGGATGCTAGGCAATCTAAGTTTGAAGACCGTATGGCTAAAATGTTTGAAGCTATCATGTGTAAGCCCTCTTCTTCGGGTGGTCTTCCTAGTTATACCATCGTAAACCCGAAAGGAGAATTGAAGGTTATTGCCACTCGTAGTGGTAAAACTTTCAAAGAACCCATTTCTCGTCCAAGTACTTCTATGGAGAAGGAAAAAGAGAGAGAACCCGAGGTTGTGGTCGAAAAGGAGCACATAGCAAGCCCACGAAGTACCGCTCAAACCACACCTACGGTTGAACCAATACCCATAATGGAACCCGAGATTCCAAGGTCGATGCCTATGCCTAATTTGCCCCAACCCACACCACCTTTACCCTACCCATCAAGACGAGACAAGGAAAAGGCACAAGAACGAAATAATTATCAATTTGAACTCTTTATGAAAATGTTTCGTGACTTGCATTTTAATATAAGTTTTGCCGACGCCTTAGTCATGATGCCTCGATTTGCCGCGAACTTCAAAAGTATGTTGAATAACAAAGAAAAGTTGCAAAAATCGTCTAGTTGTTCTTCGGTTTTTCTAAGCCGCATACCTCAAAAAGTCGGTGATCCTGGAAAGTTTTTAATCCCATGTGCTATCCAAGACATGGAAGAATGCTACGCCTTGGCCGATCTTGGTGCTAGTATTAATTTGATGCCTCTTGAGATTTTTAAATCGCTCAATCTTCCAAATCTCACTCCTTCAAGAATGTCAATCGAAATGGCCGATCATTCTACGATTCTAGCTTGTGGAGTTGCCGAGGACGTCTTTGTGAAAGTTGGGAAATTCTATTATCCCGTGGACTTCATTGTTGTTGATATTCCCATCGATCCTAAAGTTCCGTTAATTTTAGGTCGATCTTTTTTGGATACCTCGAGAGCACTTATCGATGTGCATGCAAGAAAAATCACTCTTCGTTTCAATGAGGAAGAACTCGTCATTAATGCAACCCAAAACTCCACTCTTTCTCATGTTTATTCGATCACATCTTTGTACAATATCAATCCCATCAAAAGCATTTGCAAAAAGATTTCCAATAGAGTTTTAGGAGTTGTTGAGAAAAATGAAGTTCCGTCCCCTCCGCCGATGGAGGTTAAGAGTGTTAAGCCTATGATTCCAATCTCGAGTGATTCTTCGGATGATGAATACGTTGATCCCGATGGGGAGGTTTTCTTTGTTGACAAAAGATTTGAAAACTTGCCACCACCTAAGCCAAAAAGATTTCAAAATGTGAGAATTTTTAGTGTGACTAACATTGTTTTAGATACACCAAATATTTTTGACATAATTAAATCGGGTTTTCACAAAGAGAGTGTTAAAGATGAAAAAGGAAAAGATTTTGAATTTAATTTAAAAGATTTTTCTACAATTCTAACTCCGTCATCACCGCGTTTATTGAGTACTACAAGCTCGTCATCTCCTTTTGACGATGCTTTGTGTGGACTTAGTGTGGGGGAAGCCCCTTATGTTCCCTCCCCTTTCTCCACCGAGGACGAGATATTTGATCCCGGAATTGCTTATATAGGGAAATCTCGGTCTTCCACCGATGCAATAAATGGAAAATCTTTTCATTTGATTGGTGCGAGTCTACCTCGAGTAGCTCAATGTTATGACTTACCCATTGTCCCACCCTTCTATTTCTTCTCTCCTATTTTCTTCTATCCCATTGGGATTTGTGTTGGAGTTGTGTTGTCTCGTCTTTCATCCGAAAACGAGGACGCTATCTTTGACCCCGGTATACGTTTATCGGATTTTTAAAGTACTCCATGTGCTTTTGGGCCTTGTTTATCATGTAAGCCCCACCAAAAATTGACCAAACCATGATTATCCCTAAATGATCACATTTATGGGGATTCGAGTCGAGCTTTTGACTCGGTTATCAAAAACAAGGTGCCTCGTGGGGGAGACCCATGCTTATCCATGTACATATTATTGCTTTCTAATTAGTGTAATGTGAGGGGATTTGTGCCCTTCCAACCTTTGTTCCGTGGTTGTTTGTGCATTGTGTCTTTTAGATCATCATCTTCACGATTGGAGCCTCTCGTGTTTCGTTTTATGGGAGCACTCGATCGTTTGCTTTGGAGGCCTTTCCCAATATCCACATATGATATATCCTTTTATGTTATAACCTTAGGTTTTTAGCACACCTCATAAACGGCTATTAATTTAATGGTTACACCCTTTCCATGCTAGATTAGGCATTCGACTACGTCTCTAGTATGGGGGTGTTTGCACCCCTAGACTCGAAACATTGAGGACAATGTTTAACTTTAGTATGGGGGGGTGAATAGATACTTGCCTTGCCAAACCTTCACGCTTTCCAAAGTTTATCGTTTTGTTTATCATTTTGTTGCAAAATAAGGCTAAAAATGGCCAAATTTTAAATTTTTTCTCATGTTGTATAAGTGTTTAAGACACGAATGTAGATTTTCCGATGGCGAGAATAAGAGTAATTTTTGACTCGACCGTGCGTGTTGAGCACTTAGCTTTGATTCCTTAACTACACATTAGGCTAAGTCTCTTAAATGAGGACGAGAAATGATAGAGTTAATTATAAGTTACTATGCTAAACGTAGAGTACTCGTATTCTTTCAAAAACTCATGTGTTCTCGTTGTTTGCTTATTCTCCCTTCACATGTAAATATTTTTTGCTTAATAAATATTGACTTAGCGGTTTAGTTAGGATTGTTGGGTTTCTAGTCTTTTCTAGTAGCTTCCGTGTAATTAAATTGGGAAGACATTAAGGTATCGCCAGCGTCACGGTTTTGAAGTATTGGCACCCTAATAATCGAAAGCTTCACCCAATAATAAGATTTCAAGTGCTCACCTAAATCTAGCAAACAATTTGAAAGCCCCACAAGGCCTAAAATCTATGCAAAATTGAAAGTGAATCAAGCCTTAATCTTCGAAGCTTTAAAGATCCAAAATTCGCTTTAGCGTGAGGATATACGTCTTTGGCTAATAAAACCACCGATGAGGCGGATAATAAAAGGCAAGGCAAGACCGAAGTCATAATAAAAGCTTCATGGCGAAGTTGAATAAAAGATGGAGGTAAACCAAAGATAATAAGGTCCTTCCGTTAGGGGGCGTATAAAAGTCTTGGTAATAAGTCTCATGTTCAAAACCGTTATAAAACCGTGTTTATCGATTCTTCTTGTCAACTTAACTTTTTGACATCGTTGTCTATTAGGAGGGGTTATTGATTTGATGGTCTTGGTTACACCGTTAGGACTCTATTTTTAGACCTAAATCTCTATTATCGCATAAGTCAATGATGTATCCTCGTGATCATTAAGACATAATAAAATATAAGAGATACAACTTAGGAATAATGGGAGAATAAGTACGTGATTAGGGCATATGAGTAGTGTTAGCATTACTAACTTATAATGACAATGATCTCGTTGCACGCTTGGCATGGAATTAAGGTGAAAATCGAGGACGATGAAATTATTTCTAACGAAGCATTCACGTGTTCTTATTCTATGAACCTAAACGTCCCATTTTGCGATGAAAATCATACATTATGTCTAAAACGCAAGTAGTAGCAATCGTGTAGTGTAGCTAGTTTATCTTTCAATAAAGTGAATAAATTAAATTTTGGAGATGCTTTGATACTTTATTCTAGCATTGCGTGAGGGCACGGCAATGGTTTAGTATGGGGGAGTGATGAGACTGCTTTTATACATAGTCTCATCGTCCAAATCGGTCTTAAAATGCATAAAATATCATAAAATATGCCAAATATATGCTCGTGTTTGTTACTTGTGTATTTTTAGGTACGGATATTGTGGAATTGGCAAAAGAACACAAGAATCAATCAAAAACGAACACGGGAAATGAAGTCGCACAATGAACCGGGCCCAAGTTTGGAATTTTGCAAAAAGACCCTTGAAGAATTGAAGATTGGCAAAAATGGTCCCTCATCTTTGAAGAACTTGTCACATTTGACCCTCAAAATGTCAATTGTACAAGTATTATCCTTAATGTTTGAAGATTGTTCAAGATCAGTCCCTGGAATTTGAAGATAATACAAAAGGAGCCCTTTGGAAAAGTTTTGGAATTGATTGTGCCATTTTTGACAACTTGTCCAAAGTTGTCAAGTGTACTTTGGGCGCTGATAGCTTTTAATTACAACTTGGAAGAATGGTGAAAACTTGGGGACTCAACCTGCCAAACCACCAAAATCACCCAGCCAACCAGTTCATGATACGTCAACAAACCCACCCACTAAACCCTTTTGCCCGACCCTACCCAATACCCTATACCCGGTTTAGTTTTTAAACTCGGTCAAAGGGTCAACTAATCCCACTAATCCCCCACCTTCCCTCCTAAACACTAAATTTGAAAACAAATTACACCCAAACCAGATTAAACGCCCCCTAATCTCACTTGAACCCTAATAACACCCCAGATTCAATTAGCTCAAGACCAAAGGGGTTTAAGCCCAAAATGTCCAGATCTCTAATTAACCAAACCCTCACCTAAACCCCACCTTTGTTTTGGTCCCCCCATCATCTCACAGCCTCCACGTGTCCTCCCCTGTCCATCGTTTTCACACAAAACCCAATACCCCGACCAGATAAACGATTGGATGCAACTACTTGGTCCCCAAGATGAATCCTACGTCCAAGATTGAAGATTCCAAGCTGGCATATCACATGGGCAAGTTTTGACCGATTTTGAAGACCAAGAACTCAAGGGCACTTTTGGCAATCCAAGAGCTAGGGTTTTATCATCTAGATAGTTCTATTGTTAGCTATAAAAGGAGGATGAGCCTGTTCATTCTCCTTTGTTCCAGTTTTTAGCAATCTCATTGTAATTCCTTTTTTATAAAATTAAAGTTTGGTATTTTTGATATAAATTGTAATTCCTTTTAATTAATTATAAAAAGTTTGTGTGTTTGGATTGCTATTACTGAGTTCCATTTAAATGTATGAAAGATTTGTTTGAGGTTTCAATATTCAAAAGGTTTTGAAAAGCATTTTAATTTCAGAAAGTTAAAAGATTTGGGAAGTGAAAGTGGACCTATATTTTTGATTTTCTAAGATTAATTTTGTTTCAAAAACGTGTTTATAAGAGTTTGTGGAAAAAGCTTTTAAGTAAGAAAGAAAAAAAAGAAAACAGATTACATATTTTTGTGCTTGTTATTCTTTTCTTTTTCTTCTTAGCAGGTTTTGGTAATTTTTTGATTGATCATTGTCAGCATATGCCCGGGCATATGGGAGGTGGTTATGCAACCACAATGAACCTTGGATGTAAGGTTCATTGGTAAGTTTCTTTTCCCTTTTGGAATTTTCAGAAAAAAAAAGTGATTTGAGTGATTGGTTTGATTGTATGCTAAGTGTTTGAAATTGGTTTGGATTGTGTTTAAATGTTATGACATACATGTTTTAAGCTGTTGAAATCATTTTGAGTGTGTTTGAAAAGGTTTTGATTTGAAAAAGTGTGAAACTGAAATTTAAAGGGGTGTTTGGATTAATGTTTTAGCAGGGTAAGAATCTTAATTTGTGTTTTAAAAAGTTGTTAGATAGGATAAATAGGATTGAGATAGGTTGTTTGCTAGTTTTAGTCTATATTGGATCAAGTTTGAGCATAGTTGTGTGTTTAAAAGAGAAAAAGTATAGCATAATCTGCATATCCATTTTTCTGCTTAATTTTCATGAAAACATGTGCTTGAATCTTGAAAGCTGTTAAGTGTTAGGGATATATAGGTTTGCAGTTTGTTTTTATGCTGGTTTGTGAGTGTGTATGCAAGATTTAGGCCTTGGAAATTCATTTGTGTGCATTTGCTAGCTTAAAACGTACCACCAGACCCCATACTAGACCTCAGCAACCTGAATTGGATTGGTGTATGCTATATTTTGTGCTAAGTGTTGTTTTCTGCTTGTTGTGACTCCCTTCACTCAGAAAGAGTGAAGGGGTGCCTTTGTCCATCAACAATCACCACCAAACAAGCATACAACCAAGTCCTCTTGGTTTTCAACCCTTGTGAAGAAAATAGAAAACTCAAGCATACCTGCTTGTGTTCATCAAGTGGAAATTGGTCACGTTTAGGATTTTAACTAGCTAAATCTTGGATAAAAAAAAGTGTGGGATTGGATTACAAGCTTAAAAAGGTTACTGTTTGGATTGGAAAAGTAAAAAAATAAAAAAGAAAATTTTTATAAAAAGTACACCCGCAACGGGCTCGAACACGCGACCTGCAGCTCAGGAGTAACGTGTTCTACCATTGATCTAGATGCCTTTTTACGTTAGACTCTCATTTCAAACATTACTTAACCACGTTTTAGTTTGAGCTTATTTTAATAAGCCGTAGCTTATTTGATTTTTTCAAGCTTATTTATTAATCATTTTGGACTTATTTGATTTTTCCTAGGACATTTATAGGTTTTTAGACTTTTCTGTTTAAAAATTTTATTTTTCCTATTATTTAATTAATTTCTAGGATTATTTTTAGTTTTAAATTTAGAAAGTCAATAAAAAATATTAAACAGTAATACAAAAATTCAAAAAATAGTTTTTAGGTTTTAATTTATGATTTTGAGGTTTACAGCTTATTAGGTTTTCAATTTGGCTTATTTTTAATTTTATAAGATTTTAGGGTTTTTAAGCAACTTTAAAATTCAATATAAAATTATTTAATAGGTTTCAGGAAATTTGGTTTGCATTTTTGTTCTAGTTAGAATATTTAGGATTTTTGAGAATTTTTTAGAATTTATTTGAAAACTTTTTATTTTTTTGAATATTTTAATATTATTTTAATCATAAAAAGTCAAAGTTTTATTTTTATTTCTTTTTCATTTTTCCTAGGTTCTTTATCATTAATTAGGACTTTTCCCATTTGTAGAATAATTTTTAGGCTTTTCAATTAATTTTTAGAATTAATTTAAGATTTAATAGATTTTAATAGTTTTTAGGAGTTTAAAAATAGTTTAATTTGGTTTTAAAATTTTGAAAAATAGTTTTTAGCTTAATAAGGTCATTTTTGAGGTTTACAAACTATAAAATCTTGTTTAGGGCTTTTTAATATTTAAAAGTGATTTTTAGGGCTTTAATTAGCATTAAAAAGTCATTATTAAATTAATTAAAAGGTTTTGGCAAGTTTGGATTTTTTGTAAACTCTTAGAATTTTATTTGGGATTTTTAGAAATTTTTAGGAATTTTTAGGTTAAAATTTTAAATTTTGCACTTTTTACGTTCTACGTCGTAACTTTCTAGTAGTGTTTTCGCCTTATTTTTCTATTTTTTCGTCTTCGTCATTTTCTCTTCTTTTCTTCTTGTTAATAATCAAAAACATAAATCATCTTTCATTACACAACACACTAGCCTCCTCGAGAGAACGAACTCACTTTTAGGGTCATTCACACACGGTTTTCCTAAATCGTCGTGCACGCATACCCTATTTTAGTTGCTTGTTTTTCCTAAAGCAAGTATCTAATTTTACTACAATCAGAAGTATTGGTGGAAGTGTTAGACAAACCCTCAACAGATAGGGAAGAAGTAAATGCCATTGTGGAAGAAGAGGAAGATAATTGGATGACACCCATCATAAGGTGCTTGGAGCAAGGGATATGGCCGCAAGATCACACACGAAGCACGTGCCCTTCAGATGAAAATCAACCAGTATGTAATGGAGGAAGGGGTGCTCTTCAAGAAATCTTACTTAATGCCGATGTTGCGGTGCGTGGGGCCACTACAAGCCAACTATGTGATCCGAGAGATACATCGAGGAGCTTGTGGCATGCACTTGAAGACAAGGTCAGTGGTGGCCAAGGCGCTTGGACAGGGATACTATTGGCCCACAATGCACCGTGACGTGAGGGAAGAAACAAAAAAGTGTGACGCATGCCAGATTCACTCACCGGTGCCCAAGATGCCCAAAACTCTAATGGCATCAATTATGGCCCCATGGCCGTTCTTCCAGTGGGGCATGGATGTGTTGGGTCCATTCCCCGCGGCGCCAGGTAAGGTTAGGTACATCATTGTGGCAATTGATTATTTCACTAAGTGGTTGGAAGCAAAGCCCTTGGCCAATGTAAAAGGCAAGGACGTGATAAAATTTGTGTGGGATAACATTGTATGTAGATTTGGCCTACCACATGTAATAGTGACTGACAATGGGACTAACTTTGTGGATGACCCATTCAAGACATGGTGCAAAAAACTCAATATTAAGCAAATGAACACAGCATTCGCACACCCACAGGCCAATGGTCTCGTGGAGAGGGCAAACAAGTCACTCATGGAAGGGCTAAAGACAAGGCTAGGTCGGGATCGAACAGGATGGGCAGACGAACTTCCAAATGTACTTTGGGCACACAGAACCTCATTAAAAACAAGCAATGGAGAGACCCCCTTCAGCCTAACATACGAAAGTGAGGCCGTGATCCCTGCGGAGATAGGAATGACAACACATAGGACGCTTGTGATCAAGGATGAAGAAGCCAACGATGAAGAGCTCAGACTCAATTTGGACCTGTTGCAAGAAAGAAGGGAGGTCGCAGCCATCCGAGAGGCCAAATACAAGAAAAAGATGGAACAGTACTACAACAAGAGGGTCAGAGCCAAGTCTTTCAAGGTGGGGAGCTATGTCTACAGAAGGAACGAAGCCAGCCGCGTGGAAAAACCAGGAAAGCTGAGTCTAACATGGGAGGGCCCTTACAAGGTGACATAGGCCTACATGAATGGCTCATATAAGCTGGAAAAAGTGAACGGCAAGGCCATACCACGCACCTGGCACGCAATTAACTTAAGGGAGTGCCACATCTAGCCTAATGCTCAAGCTTGTATTGACATTGTAATGTTTTAATTATGAAATTAATCAAAAGCTATCTCCCAGCTGAGGAATAGCAATTTTCCCTACATGATAAAAGAGTATAAACATAAGAGAAAAAGTGGCCCCCTCCGAAAGGCCAATCACCTACGGTAGGAAATGTGTGGCCAATGTTTATAACCACCCTTTGGAAAAGAATAAACACATGAATGGTTCTAAATAACCCATGTGCATAGATAAACAAAAACCGATCCTAACGTGATCGATATCTAACAAAATAGGCAAAGTACAAGCGACCTCGACGGAAGGCTCGCAACCTCCAGAATCGATAAATATGGTCGATGTCTATGGAAGGGGAATAAAGGGTTAAGTGGCTCCGAGTGGAACTTAGATCCCTCCACTCGATATATGTAGTCAATACTCCCCAACCAAAACCAAGAGTTGAATAAATATCCAAGTGGCTCCGGAGGGTAGGTGATTCCTCCCGGCCGACCAATGTAGCCAAGGTTCACTCTTAAGACAAAAAAAATATATACAAGTCGAAACACCCATGGGTTCAAGAACGAAAGGCCAAAAAGGAAGGGGAATTAAAAGATGCATAGATAAACGGGCACGATGGCCAAACATACGGAGGGACACTGAAAAATGTACGAGCAAGTTAAGGCCAATGGCCATCTGATTGTTATTACAGACATATTAATATAAAGTTCAGAGCAAATCACTGGGCAGAAGAGCAATCTTGTAGAAGGGGTCCTTGGCCGGGAGTCACTTCTCCATCGGGCATCAAGTTTTGAAGCTCCATTGGACTTCTAAAGCACGCCCGAGAGACCTTCTCCACAAAAGGATACTTCTTCACAAATAAGGCCTCGAATGCCGCCACTAAGCCAGTCTCTGTCACAGAAGAGTCAACACCGGACGCCTCGGCCAGAGCAGCAGCAATCTCTTCTTCAGTTCTCCCACGGCTAACGGCTTGCATGAAATCCAAAGACATTGCAAGGCTGAAAACATCCCCATGGGCAGATTTGTACTCTTTGCTTGCCAGGAGGCGTCGAACAAACACAGGGAAGAGATCCTTCACCAAGTTCTTCCTCAGAGTGGCCTCACGGCCCAAGTCGATGGCCAACCTAGTGTTATCAGTCCTTAACCCCTGGGCATCTTCCTCAGCAGTCTTTAGCTCGTTTTCCAAGGTAACGATTCTCGCATCTCTTGCTGCAATCACCTCTGCGTGAAGTTTCTGTCCCTTCTCAAGAGCGGCCAAGCGCCCGACCATGTCCATCTCCGAGGAGAGAAGGAGATCATGTTCACCAAGGAGCCTATCATAGTCCCGACGGCTCTTTAGCAGCTCCTCGTTAGCAGTATCAAGAGACATACGACAAGCCTCCAACTCGGATTGGGAGGACACACAAGCTTTATGCTCTTCCAGCAAAGATTCGAAGCGGAGTAGAACACTGGACTGCATCTGAGTACTCTGAGCCAATCTGCGCCAACTAGACCGTATGGCCACCTCATGATCAATGCCTTCATCAAAATATACGAGGTCAGCAGGAGTAAAGAGGTTGGCAAGCAGGTCACGGCAGTCCTTGGATTTGTCCACACGAGTAGACTCAGTAATGCCCCATTGAGGATTGAAGGGTCGCTTCCCAAAACGCTTGTAAGGATCACCTGCAAAGACAAAGTAAACATAAGAGGAAGGACATTGATATGAGTGTATATACTCATATCATTTGTAGCTTAAAACAATGAAATAATGCATGAAATGTATAAAATATGCCTTGGAAATGCTTGTTTCTTGTTTCCATGTGTGTAGGTACCAAGTTCGTGAAAACCGACGAAAATCGACACGAGAATGAAGAAAAAGATTGGAGAAGCCAAAACCGAGCTCGACATGAGTGGATTTAATAAAAATGCAAGTTTATGGCCAAGTGGGTCCCACATTGAGAAAATGGGCTTAAAAGCCCATTAATAAAAAGTCTTATTCAATTTCATTATCAAAAATCCAATTCTTAGCCCAATAATGAGTTACAAACGGATGGATGGTGCATTTTGGGCCTCAAGCCCAAATTGAGATTAAAGAAAACGAATGAAATAATGATCATGGGCCTTAGGGTTTTGTTTTTGGAACGTTTGTAAATAAAACTCACACGTCTTTTATTTTCACACATTAAATAATACCCCACTCCCATATCTCTCACACGTCACTTTATATCCAAATAAACTATGCATCTTTATTCCATTCACACGTTTGTTTCCCTACACGTCATTCACACGTTTTCACCACTCATTTTACCCACCAATCGTCCCATTCACTTATTAAATAAATAAAAACAAACGTACACCCACCCACCATTTACACACATTAAATAAAATATCTCGATAGTTTCTATGCTATCTCTTCTTCCCCACTCATCTTTTTCTCCCAAAACCTGCAAAAATATCACTATTCACGCAAACCCTAAATGGGTAAAAGTAAAATTGATGTGGGGGTTTTAATCCCACGTGTTTATCACGTGTGGGGAAATTAATTCCCCCAATTTTAAGGAAGAGAAAGGCTAGACGAAGGAGTTACGTGGCAGCTTATGATTTGAGGAGACACCTCAATCATCCAATTCCACCAATCAGAGGCCTCAAAAGAAGCACAAGAAGCACACATCTTTGACAGCTTGGCGATCTGTGTGATCAAAGCCCATTTTTAGCCATAGGATCGAAACAGAAAAGAGAGAGAGGCGATCTAAGGGCCGATATCAAAGAAGAATATACCCGAGAATATGCGAATATCCGCATCATCAAGCCCTTGGGGGGGGGGGGGGGGGGGGGGGGGCTATAAATACCCCCAATTTATTCTGTAATTTCATCCTTCTTTTTATTTTAGTGTTACTCTGTAGAAATAGATTTAGGATTTAAATATTGTATTTCCTTTTTAAGTTTTGTAATGATTTCTGGAAATTAATGAAAATTAATCGTTTTGATTTATACTCGTGTCATATTTAATTGCTTTTACTGCTTTAAATTTGTTTTATAAATAATCTGTTTCACAAGAGTAATGGTAAGATTTTAGTTATAAACTAATTAATAGTTTATAATTAAGATATAAAGTGAAGTTTGGATCCATCTTTTCCCCACTGGGAAAGACATAAAAGATTCTACTGTTTCGATCTTGATGATTGCTCGTGGTTCGATTGATTCGTTTAACGGTGGTAATGGTGAACGGTGGTGTTGATTAGTGTTCCTAGGATGCTCAGCGCATTCCTACGTCTCAAAGGATTCTTCAATAAGGTACTAATCGCTTTTATTTTGTATGTTATTTAGATTAATATGTGTAAAAAAGTTAATATGTTTTAAGATGATTGAGTAATAGTAGGAATTTTTTTCTGAATAATTGTGCTTGGGTATGTTAGTATTAGCCTGCTATTATGTATGTTGAATCTGATTTTTCATATAAAGGATTTGTTTTACTTTGTGCAAAGGTTTCTATTTAATTTGAGTAACATTCAGTTTACAATCACTTGTTTGCTAAACGAGAGTTCAAAGATCTGAATATGGACTTGTTTAACTTTCTGCTTTAAAACAGTCTGTTATTATTTGTAGTAATTAGTTTTGTGAATGTTTTAGAGTAATGCTTATAAATAAGTTCAATGATTCTGCATTTCGTGATAACTGGTTGGATAACTGATTAATCGAATATATGCATAATGATAAATAGGGGATTTAATTTAGTTTTGTTTAAAATGGATAATTTGTGTATCAGTTTGAATTTGGTAGACTTGCTGAATTTTCTGCATTTGTTGGTCTGATGTGTTTTTCTTTACCTAAAATGTTTAAATTGAAATGTTTTTATAGAATGATTTAGCTGAGATTGTTTGCTGGCTTCAATTGTTTGTCTTGCTGATTATTAAGCTTTAGTTTTATTGCTTGTTTGCTGATAATTTGAGCATAGATTCACCATGCTATGTTAGATTTATCTGACTAAATCCGTATGATAAGTTGTAAAATCTGATATCCTTATCAGTTTTATTCAAGAGTTGCTTTTCAGTTCAACAATCTGATAAGCTCACTAAGCTGTTGATCTCTCAGCTTATGCAAATAAGTTCACTCAAAGTCTTTCCTAAGACTATTTTTCAGAAAGTTGCAAAAAGAAAATAATTCCAAAAGATTGTCATCTGCAGGTCTCGAACTCGAGACCTGCCCTTCACCATTACAACGTGTTAACCAACTGGGCTGCAAGCCCTTTTGAGTTTAATTCTCATTAGTTGATTAATATAGGGTATTAGATTTCTAGCAGTTTTATATTTTGTATTGTTTTGTCACGTCTCATTTTTTTTATAACTTTTAACTAAAATTTTAATTAAAGTATATTTTGAATAAAAAAAAGTAGTTTAAAAATATAAAATAAAAAAAAA
The DNA here is from genome assembly GCA_025667525.1 of Glebionis coronaria. Lineage (NCBI taxonomy): Eukaryota > Viridiplantae > Streptophyta > Magnoliopsida > Asterales > Asteraceae > Glebionis > Glebionis coronaria. The sequence goes on from CM046882.1 coordinate 185,683,433, forward strand.
AATAAATAAAAAAATGTTTTTATAGTTTAATTAGTTAAATTTTAATTAAGTAGATTTTTTATAAAAGTAGATTTAAAATAGATTTTAAATAGAATTGTTTTTTAAGTAATTTTAAATAATAAAGCAAATTAGTTTAAAAAGTAGAATTAAATTTTTTAGAGTATAAATTAGTTTAATTTTTATTTAGTTTCATTTTTAAATAATTAATTGTTAGATTTATTTTAAATAGGCGGGATTACGATTCATGCACTTTAGGATAATTTTAATTAGCTTAAAATTTGTAGAATTAATTTGTAGTTTAAAAACCGAAAACAAATTCAAATCGATTGTCCAAATCAAAGCTAAACGTCTTAAATTCATAAGATCTTCGTGTACAACGAACTCGACTCACTCACGTGTTTAATTGAATTCGTCATTGGTATTATTGGACTATTACTTTTTCCTAAAGGTAATTTTCTAATTTACCCTATAACGTATCTTAATTATCACATATACTATCCACGACACATCAGAAATTTTGGGTCCCACATTGAGAAAATGGGCTTAAAAGCCCATTAATAAAAAGTCTTATTCAATTTCATTATCAAAAATCCAATTCTTAGCCCAATAATGAGTTACAAACGGATGAATGGTGCATTTTGGGCCTCAAGCCCAAATTGAGATTAAAGAAAATGAATGAAATAATGATCATGGGCCTTAGGGTTTTGTTTTTGGAACGTTTGTAAATAAAACTCACACGTCTTTTATTTTCACACATTAAATAATACCCCACTCCCATATCTCTCACACGTCACTTTATATCCAAATAAACTACGCATCTTTATTCCATTCACACGTTTGTTTCCCTACACGTCATTCACACGTTTTCACCACTCATTTTACCCACCAATCCAATTCTTAGCCTAATAATAAAAAATATATAAAGGAGAGAAGGGAATGGGAGCCAACCTCCAGGAAAGGCAAGATTTTCGCCATCAAGAGAAACATGGCGCCCACTAGGAACAACAGATGGGGGACGGGAGGCAGATGAGGGGGGACGCTCCTCTTCATGAGGCCCACCTTCAGAAGCTTGCGGTTGAGATAAGACATCATCAGTATGCTGTCGAAGGTCTTCCATAACATTAGGCCCCCCGGCTGAAGGAGTTGGAGGATGAGACTTGCTAGCATCATCTGCCTCAACAAGGCTAGGAGTAGCCGAAGGAGGAATAACAGGAGCCCTGGCGGCTTTACTCTTCTTATGAGAAGATTCTTTCTTCTTGTGAGAGGAACCCTCACCATCGGCCTTTCTCTTCCTAGAATGTGTGGTAGCTCGGGTAGCCCTAGTGCCGGCGCTATGAGAGCCGCCAGCCGCTACATCCTCACGAGCCGCCTTCTCAACAGCACGCCTTTGCTTTCTTTCGGGATCGGCAACAACCCTAGCATCGACGGTCTCGGCTTGTTCATGGCAAGAGTCTTTGGAGGGATAGGAGCATCCTTGGCCAAAGGGGAGCTAGTGTAGGTAGGGATAACTGTGCCTTGCGGTAAAGGATCACCCATGCGAATGGACGCACCAGCAAAACGAGGAATCCTCAAGAACTCAGACATGGTAACACCTGCAAAAGGGAGGAAAAGTCAGTCAATGTATAGGACGTGAGGAACCAAGCAAGAGAAAAGAGGAAGACGTTACTTTCCCCGGCCGGACCACTGAGTACACAATCGAAGCCTTGGTACTTCCAAAAAGGGGAAAGACGGCTGGCATACAAGAGACTTTGGTAAGGCCTCCGAAGGGGAATAGCAAATTCGCAAAGTTTTTTGGCATCTAAAGGATCATATTCCGAAGCTTGGGGAAGGGGATCAGCCACGCTGGAGTCATGGTGCCTCCATGGCATAGCAATGGGAGCCGCCCTGCGATCGACAAAGAAAAAGAGACCTTTCCAACCTTTCAAACTAGTAGGGCCATCTTTAAGAAAGGCACGATAAGGTTTGGCACCGCGACTCTGGAAGGAGAACCAGTCCCCTACTTTACAAAGTTTATAAAACAGGCGGAACAATGCGACGGTAGGAGTGACATCCAAGCCACGACAATAGACCTCGAAGAGAGTAGCTTTATTAACACCAATAGGAACAAGCTGTGAGATATGTACACCAAAATGTTCAACGACCCGAAGAAAGAAGGAGGAAAAAGGAATACGAAGACCGCCTTGAGAAAAGTGGTGGACGTAAAGACCAATAAGATGAGAGGGAAGTTCATTCATGCGAAAATTACGAGAGGGAGCAGAAGGATTCAGATCCGAGGGAATGTGGTAAGCTGCAGCCACGCGGCGCACATGATCCGAACTCAGATCGGAATGGTAAAGAGGCATGTCAAATTTGGGCATAACCTCGGCCTCATTAATGGCCTCACGCTGTTCTTGGCTTGGGAGGCCAAGCTCATAAGACCCTTCGGAAGACATAATGACAGGCCGGGGAAGACCAGGAAAAAGACAAGAAAAGAAAACTAATAAAGAGAAAGACAGACCTGGGAAGAAGAGATGTACCTCACGGCTCTCGACGGTAAAAAAAGGGGGAGGGTAAGAAATGAGAAAGGAAAGGGGGTATTTATAGGCCCCAAAGGCCGACCAAAGGTCATTCCATCAAACAGTAAAAACACGTGGCACATTCCTCGACCACACAAAACGCTAATGCCAGCCAGCTGGCCGACAAAACACGCAGGGGCATTAAATGAGCACGATTATCAGTCTTTTTGACCGAGAGTAATTATGAGGGTAGGTACGCACCCACGCAAAAAAAAGAGGGGAGGAATAAAATACTCAGAAGCTACGAGTACAAGACAAAAGAAAAAACGGAAGGGACGGCTGCACGGTTAAGTATTGAATCATCAATGCTTCACATTGATAATCCAATACTGGGGGGACATGTTCGCGTATATGGCCGCTGGGCCATACCCACGTGCCAAATCTTCTAGAAGCAAGATTGGCCACACGGTCTGGCAAACCGGCCCACCTACCAAGCGTAGATCTAGAAGGAATCCTCGAAAGCAATGCCAATGCATCGGGAAGGAACGGCGCACCCTATTGTCCAGTGGACATTCGCCTGGCGTTCGGATAAAAGAGCCATCCGCCTGCACACCTCAAAAGCAGGGTAGATTCCCTCGGGAACAAACGACGCATCCTTTTACCCAGATGCCTTGCTTAACCTTTTGGACCAAAGCTTGGCCTGTCAGATCACAAGGCTCAAGGAGCGCTGCCTTTAAGGGCAACAGTCCACTACAGTACTCTGAGTACTATAAATACCCCTCATTCAATGTAAGTCACATCCATACACACACAATCATTTATTACACATACTTACGTGGCCATTCGGCTCTGCATGTTATTGGCCACTCGGCTCAATCAGATACTTACTCTCACACCGGAGTTGGTCCCGGGCTCTTCACCCGGGGCGAGCTAACGTGTGCTACCTTCTTATAGGCTTGTGGATAAGAAGACCCGGACGGCCCAGCGGCATTCTCGGCCCACTAAGAGGCCCAGCGGACTTTTGCATCTACAGTCAACATGAACAAAAGTTGTAAAAATGACAAAGAGATTAAAATTATATATATGACGAAATATTAGTTATCACTATTGGTAAAATTATATATATATATATATATACATATAAATATCAAATCAAATCAAATCAAATCAAATCAAATCAAATCAAATCAAATCAAATCAAATACTCTTATATAGGAAGGATGGTGAAACAATGCCTTAAATACAAAATTATATAAAAATGACACATGTAATTCATTAAAGGGTTTCCATAAAATGCTTCAAAAATAAAAAAAGGAATTACAAATGATGCCTTAAATACAAAATTCTACAAAAAATATATAAGGAAAGATGGTGAAACAATGCTTTAAATACAAAATTCTATAAAAATTACACATGTAATTTATTAAAGGGTTTCCATAAAATGCTTCAAAAATAAAATAGAAATTACAAATGATGCCTTAAATACAAAATTCTAAAAAGGACATATGTAATTCATTAAAGAGGTTTCTTTAAAATGCTTCAAAAAATAGGAATTATAAATGATGCCTTAAATAAAAAATTCTATAAAAATATATAAGGAAGGATAGTGAAACAATGCCTTAAATACAAAATTCTATAAAAAAATAACAAATGTAAGGTGAAACAATGCCTTAAATATAAAATTCTATAAAAATGACATATGTAATTCATTAAATGGTTTCCATAAAATGCTTCAAAAAGAAAATAAGAATTACAAATGATGTCAAAAATACAAAATTCTATAAAAATATATAAGGAAGGATGGTGAACCAATGCCTTAAATACAAATTTCTATAAAAATGACACATGTAATTCATTAAAATGTTTCCATAACATGCTTCAAAAAAGAAAATAGAAACTAAAAATGATGCCTTAAATATAAAATTCTAAAAATGACACATGTAATTCATTAAAGGGTTTCCATAAAATGCTTTAAAAAGAAAATAAGAATTACAAATGATGCCTTAAATACAAAATTCTATAAAAATATATAAGGAATGATAGTGAAACAATGCCTTAAATACAAATATCTATAAAAATAATACATGTAATTCATTAAAGAGTTTCCATAAAATGCTTCAAAAAGAAAATAGGAATTACAAATCATGCCTTAAACACAAAATTCAATAAAAATGACACATGTAATTTATTAAAGGGTTTCCATAAAATGCTTCAAATAGAAAATAGGAACTACAAATGATTCATATTAGTTTGACTTACTAAAATAAAAATATTTTTAGTTATTCAGACCGTTAAGTTTTGGACTGGCTATATATTGGTGCTATATTATGTAGGAATGAGCTTTTTGGGCTTACTTTTGCTAGAAATAGAATACACTTTACCACAAAACTTACAAAACAAAATCATTTCTAAAAAATATTTAACTATAATGTTTTTGCTAACAAAAAAAAACTTAACAATAATATTAATTTTTTAAAAAAAATTAATGTAAAAAAGTTATTCATAACATTATCATATACAAAATTTATTACCTCATAAAATTCGAAAATACATAAAATACTTATACAATATTATTAAAATCCTAAAAATTTTTAATGTAACAAACTTATTCATAACGTTAACGTATTCAAATTCAATTAACTCATAATATTTTTAAATGAATAAAATATCTTAAATTACGTTATTTTTGTCCATTCTATACTACATTATTAAAATATTAATGTCATAACTAACACTACATATACTAAACTTCTAATACAAACACACATAACTTCAATTTTCATTAAAATATATATACTTAAAGCTAGCCCGTCCATCGGATGGGTCTAAAGGCTAGTATATATATATATATACATACATATATATATATATATACATATATATATATATATATATATATATATATATATATATATATATATATATATATATATATATATATATATATATATATATATATATATATATATATATATATATATATATATATATATATATATATATATATATATATATATATGACGAAATATTAGCACTATATTCTTGCCTATGTCCACCCCACTTTGGTGAGCCCAAATAGTGGTATTCAGGATGCCCCGCCTGGACAAATTGGGGTTTATACTCACTTCTTTGACTGGGCGTGCTATCGCCTTCCTTTTTCTACCTTCTTTATTGATATTCTTGGTTACTTTGGTATTCATCTTTCGCAACTTTATGTTATAGCAGCTATTAAAATATTTCATTTAGAAGTTTGTTGTCGTGCTGGCAACATCGAGCCTTCTGTTGGCTTATTTCGTGTCTTCTACGTAAACTCGTTCGTCAATGGTTGGATGTCTTTTAGCAAACGGTCGCCTTCTGGACCTGTTTGTTATTCGAAGGAACTTGATTCCGTGAAGAATTGGATGAACCATTTTTTCTTTGTTGATTCCTTTGTGTTTACAATTCCTGTTTCTTGGTCTAGTGTGAGGTTGTCGATGGATCCTGATCCCTCTAGTCATGAGTTTAAGGCGTGTGATGTCAGTTACCTCATGAATCACCCTGTCCCTTTTCAGAAGTATCTGGAGGTATTTTTATGTGCGGTTGGCATTAGTCGCCCTTATGCTTTCGGAAAGGATTTTTATCCGACCTTCGTTGATTCTTCCGGAGAGGGTGGGGTTTCCTTTGTCTTTATTAGGTTTTTGTGTTTCTTCTTGTTGTGTTTCTTGCTAACCGCATTTTGCCTTTCTCTTTTTTACAGATATGTCTTTATTTGACTTTATTTCATGTGTTGACCCTAATGAGGTGCGGATTGAGGGTCGACTGCTTCAGCCAGGCCAAGTTCCTTTTCTCGAAGCTACAGCTGGGCGGACTCAGCATTTGGCTGGCTTTGTTGACCTCATTGTTCAAGATGTTTCTTGGGTTGGTGTGGCTATAGTATAACAACCCGAAAATTTTGACCAATGTTTAAACAAAGATTTTTCGAACATTTACGGATCTTGTTAATTATTGTCGATAAATCAACGAAGATCGTGTTAACTAAATTCAAATTTATTTCGAATATTTTCTTTTAGTTTATGAACTGAGAAATTTAAAATTTTTACGTTTACGTTTCATAAATTAGATAATTATTATTTAATTACTTGTAGTATTTTTTGATGTTTTAGAGTCGGACTGAGCAAAAATAATTAAAAAAATAGTTGAAACGATTCAAAACTAAAACTTTGAAAATACGAAGAAATAGTATTTTTCATTATATTCTAAAACGTTGCTAATAACGTGAGTATTAGTGTTTATGTTTTATTTTTATGGAGAAATCTAACCGAAATAGCTAGAAATAATTAAACGAGCATTTAAATAAATAATAGCAAATGTTTTCAAAACGCGACGAAGTAAGGACTCATTTTTACTGCAAAAATGATTTTAAAAATGATGGCGCAAGTCTCGTGTCTTGAATCGTCCGTTAAGTCGTCCAAACGAGCGTAGAACGCTTATTGTACAAAAGTAAACAAAACACTTACAAAATATACCCTAAACTATTAACTAGTTTCCATTTTGTTTTATAAGGTTTTGGTATAAAAGGAAAATACCCTCATTTCTTTAATTTTATTCAAAACAAAAACACACAGATCTTACAAAAAGCTCTCAAGCTTTCATCAATGGCTTCCACCGGAAAACTTTTCCGGTGGTGTTTTTCAGGCGACCTTCATTTTTTCCGGCCAAGACAAAAAATGCTCCAAAACTCCGGATCTATCCATGCATGGTGGTTACATCAAGTGAAACTTGTAGATCTAGTCCGGATCTATCCATGCATGGTGGTTACCTCAAGTAAAACTTGTAGATCTAATCCGGATCTCTCCATGCATGGTGGTTGCATCAAGTGTTGACAAGATCTTGGATGGTTGCTTGCATGCATCACTCACTAGTACCACGACTTTGATAAGCCTCGTAAGATCTACATCTCGTTCTTATTTATTATTCCTTTTATTTTTCTTGATCTTATATATATATTCCAAATATATATATATATATATATATATATATATATATATATATATATATATATATATATATATATATATATATATATATATATATATATATATATATATATATATATATATATATATATATATATATATATATATATATATATATATATATATATATATATATATATATATATATATATATATATATATATATATATATATATATATATATATATATATATAGATATACTAAATGGATTAATGAGTATTGAGACATTGTATATGAAATTATGAACACTAAAAATAAAGCTAAACAAGCCCTAGTAATGATTTGATTTATAACGATTTTTGAACCGTAGCAAAAACAGTTTGCATGTCGAACTCAGTGGGTTGGGATAGTGAAAAGCTTACATATTAAGATAGATAATTGTTTTGTGATTAATTCCCCCGGGGGGCTCGTCCCGTGGCAAATTTTAGATAATGAGATATGACCAAAATAGTGAAAACTAGTCAGATCTGAACATACTATTTTGATGGACTGTTTTTTCGTAAAATTTGTATACTGACCTATGATTATGTAAAACTAAAAATTGTAGATAAAGTTATGAAGAACTAGAACCAATTGGATGGTTTACCAATCCCTTACGGTTTGGAAATGGTGGCCAAAATAGTAAAATTTAGTCAGATCTGAACATACTGTTTTGATGGACTACTTTCTCGTAAAACTTGTATATTGACCTATGATTATGTAAAACTAAAAGTTTTAGATAAAATCATGAAGAACTAGAATCAAATGGATGGTTTACCAATTCCTTACGGTTTGGAAATGGTGGCCAAAATAGTAAAAACTAGTCAGATCTGAACATACTGTCTTCACGGACTGTTTTCTCATATAAGAACTCAGAATCATTGAAAAAGGTAAAACTGTAGGTTGTATATAAAATCATGAACAAGTAGAATCAATCGGATGGGTTACCAATTCTTTACGGGTTGGAAATGGTGGCCAAAATGGTGAAAACGAGTTTGGCTGCCCAAAAACAGCCAACTCTTTTAAGTGATAAAATTTGTACATTAGCTATGGTAAGTATAAATTTGGGGTAATTAGACTTATAATTAGTATAGTACATGAGTTAATAATGGTTTTGGTAAAAAGAACACACTTAGATGATTTAGGGTTCAAGATATATGATCAAATTAGCGGGACATGTCGGGAAAATTATAATAAACGGATTATAACTCATTAACGTAAAAGGTGACGATTTTCATATAAACCGACGTGGTAGGACCCACTTGTCGGGGATCTTGGACTTATTTATATACTTATGATTAGATGACCCGAGACCCGACCAACGTGAAATATTAAGTGTATGTGGTTGTGATGCGTTTTAGAACCCAAAAACTATACAAAGTGGACTTGAGCCGTGAAAGCCCAACTTACACTTCTATGACTTTTGGGCCATTATTGGACCTGAGATTTATAACCAATTTAGAGTGAAATACTGAATTTAAAATGGACCTAAGTTATATAATCATATAATGGACCACTATTGGGCTTAGGATGGGCTAAAAGTGTCAAATTGGATATTACACTAAAATGGTTAAGTTTTCACCTAAAAGTTTTATAAAGAATCATAAAACTTATGTAATGTCCAAGAACTTATTAAGATATACTTATTACATATATGTACGAATTATTTCTTTTCTCGAGCTTAAGACGCGCCTCGTTATCTTTAGGTCTCGTGTGATCATGCATCGACTGTTGACATTTATTCTTGATTGACGTTCGTTCTCTATTAACAATTGTGACAACTGTATCAGGTAAGTCTATAGCCTCGCTTTATACTATCTTGTAAATGATTTTAACCCGCGAGGGGGAATACATGCTTGTTTTTATAAAAGGAACACAAGTTGTTTTCGGTATGCTAGACCCGAATATGATGATAAATGCCTAAGTACCATTGTCTTATGAAGTCCCTAAATTTCATGAACTGTTAATTACCTTGCGAGGTAAACGCTAATACATATGATAGATCTATTTGGTTGGACAAACCTTATCCTAGGGTATGTATCCTCTGTGATCACCTGAAAGGGATATTATGTATAAGAGGTCGTTGGCATATGACAATATTACCTGTTGTAGGGGCGCCGTAAGTGATTCGCTTGACGTGTTGGTTAACGTTCAGTTGCATGAGCTTAAGGCATTTATCGATATATATATATATGATTTGTCTGTGTGACAAGTTTAAGATGATTAAAATTCTTGTGTTCAAATGATGATTTGCAAAACCTATAGACTTGCTCAACCGTTGTGTTGATGATTTTAAGCATGTATTTCAGGTAATCAAGATGGATAGTAGCGGAGCATGTGAGGAGGAAGTTGGTGCTTACTTGTCTAAATTTTATATTATTTATTTTCCATCCTTTGTAGTGAATAAATGACTTTTAAAGTCTTTAATAAATAAGTTGTGATTGGTAACGGTTTTTGGGACTAAACGCTACTCTGATTTATATATTGGGATGGGAAATACTTTTTAGACAAAATTGTATAATATTTTAACGTCTCTTTTGATGTCCTTTTCTATGATTGTGTGTGATGTGCTATGAGTAGCGCCCCAAAGTGGTATTCCGCTGCGTGATAATTTGGGGGTGTTACAAAATGGTAATTAGAGCCACAAGTTATAGAGAACTAGGTCGATTTTGAAAAACCTAAACTATAACTTTTGGTGTGTTCTAAAAAGTTTTAAGCACGCAACTACTCCGCATGGCTCCGGTAAGACTATTCTTGCATTACTTTTTGATTGATTGCGATTATGTGAACTTATGTGTATGTAGGAATGGTAATATGTATATTTATGTATTTACTATGGTATTTAAAGGCATTGCACATGAAGCAATGTTCCTTGAACGATTGTCGTACATCTTATAATACGGTTTTGTATAGGATTTGGTCTCACCGCCTATCACCGATCTTGATAATTATGTATTATCTGAATACGAGTGTGAGACTCGTTTGATACTTTGAGTATGTATATATGGTTTCCTAACCTATCACATATCGACTTGTTTAAGTTCGATTGTTATCATCGTATCGTGATATGCCATCTTTGGACATCTCCTTTCGAAACGAAATTGATAAATGTGATGTTCGTGTTTTCGTTACTACTTATGATTTTTAAGAATCATTTATCCGAGGCGATATCTTCTACGTAATGCGACGTTTGATTTAATTTTATATGACTATGTTTTATTGGCGAAAAGGAGGATGCCAATGTTGGGCTTAAGATATATATATATATATATATATATATATATCCTAATTAAATATATATAGTTTGGGTACAACAATGATATGCTCGTAGTAGTCATTCGGTTGACTGACTTAAAAATTTGTATCTAAATGGAATATGACATTTAGATATAGAGATTTTAACTCGCCCAACTATAAGTTGTTTGAGGCTGTCTTATTTAAATGGATTGAGACATTTGAATAAGAAAATTTTAAACACTAGACCTTAGATTGTTTTGTTTTCCTTATTCAAATGGAATGGGACGTTTGAATACGGAAATCATGATAAGTTAATTGACACCTTGTATTTACTATGGTATTTGGATATGATATTATGTGGAGAGGTAGTAATACTTGAGTAGGATTATAATAAGTGTGTAAACACTTATACTTTTGCCACTAAAATCAAGGAAAAACAAGACCTAATCATGTGTTTTATATCGTAAAAGTCGGAATTACGCGTGGTTTTGTGTTTTTGTGTTAAAATAGGTACAAATGATCAAAAGAAGAGAAAACACGGGAATTCACGGTCAAATGTTGAAGAAAAGTCCAAAAAGAGACGAAGACAAAGTCAAAAGACCAAAAGTGTGCCCAAGTTCACGAAAACCGGCTAAACCAACACGAGTTTGAAGAAAATGAACAAGAAAGCCGAAGTCGAGCTCGTTTTTAGCGGATTTAATATTTATGGAGTTACACGGGCTTGTGGGTCCCACTTGTGATTAATGGGCCCAAAAGCCCATTTTTGTGGATAATCTATCATCTTTTGGAAAATAACCCAACAATGGCCCATAAGTCCAATGAATCGGATGGTATATGCAAACTGAGCCCAAGCCCAAGTATTATTACACGATTTCTTTGGTTAAGATAAACAAATTGGGCCAAAGCCTAAATTAATCAAATATGGGACGGTTACAACTTACAAGGTATGAAGAAAAGTTTGGACGAATATTTATTCACATGGTCAGTCAACCCACGTGTAACCCAACAATTTACCCCACTTCACATTTTGTTTTACTCCCCACCAAACCCTCACGTTTATCCTCACCCTCCCACACGTGTCATTAATAAAATGTATATATCCTCACCTCACTTTTACTCACACGTTTAATATAATAAAACGTAAATTTAATTTACCCCACAACCCAACACACATATTTATTTACCCCAACTTATTATTCCCATTCGTTACAAACGAGGATGTTTTCACCCATCTCTCCTAAAACTTAACAGCCACCATTTTTACCAAAAACCCAAACCCTAATCTCCTATATCTCAAAAATTACTCAAAAGATTTTAGGGCTTTTATCAAAAGTGTGTAATTCACACACTTGGGGATTAAATCCCCATGTTTTTCGCAAGATCCACCAACTGTGGTCCTCATCCTCCATCTCACGTGGCCTCTCTCCTTTATTTTGATTGGTGGAAACACCACATATCACCAATCCCACCAACAAATATCATCCACCTCAGCCACCAAGAAACATAAGAAGCACAAAAAACGCCACGAGGGCAATCCGTGGCTCATGGGTTGATCTCATCCGTTTGATCACAAGAAAAAGAGAGAGAAGAAAAGAAACGGCCATGATTTGTTGCTTAATGATGAAACTAAGAAGAAGGTTTTTGGGGTTTTGCCTATAAAAACCCCCTTTCATGTGTAATTTGAACAATACTTTTTCTTTATTTATTTTAATTTTCTGCAATTTAGATTTAGGTTTAATATTGTAATTTTTAATTTTCAAGTATTTGTGATTTTCTTTAATTATTAATGAAAAGTTAAATTCAATTTATTTTGGTCTCATTTTAATTTTCTGTACAATCTTTAATCTTGAATCTGAGTTTGTTTTTTTTGAATACTGTTTTTGTTATAATCACTATTTCGCAAGTTATTATTATTATAAAAAAAAGATTGATGAGACTACTTTTATACATGGTCTCATCGTCCAAAACGGCCTTAAATTGCATAAAATATCATAAAAATGCCAAATATATGCTCGTGTTTGTTACTTGTGTATTTTTAGGTACGGATATTGAGGAATTGGCAAAAGAACACAAGAATCATTCAAAAACGAACACGGGAAACGAAGTCGCACAATGAACCGGGCCCAAGTTTGGAAATTTACAAAATGACCCTTGAAGAATTGAAGATTGTCAAGATTAGTCCCTCATCTTTGAAGAACTTGTCACATTTGACCCTCAGAATATCAAATGTACAAGTATGATCCTTTATGTTTGAAGATATTATAAGTTCAGCCCTTGGGAATCAAGAATATACATTTAATACCCTTGGAAAAGTTTTTGGAAGAGTTTGTGCCAAAAATGACAACTTATCAAAAGTTGTCAAGTGTTATTTTGGCGCTGACAGCATTTAAAACAAAGTGGAAAGGAAAGAAATGCTTGGGGACCAAACTTGCCAATTACCCAAACCAAACCCACCAACCAGATAGTGCCACCTCATCACAACCCACCCATTTACCCAAATCACCAACCCATACCCTACCCAACCCGTCCACCCACCCAAGTCCAAAACCGGTTTTATTTATTAAATTGGTCAAACCCCAGTCAAAACTCCCATTTCCCACCATAACATATTTTTTAAATCCGTTTTTACCCAAAAAGGATTAAACCCCCTCCCTAATTACCATAAACCCTAAATTACCCCAGACTCAATCAACCCCAAATCAAAGGGTTTTTACCCCTTATTATCCAGATGGGTAATTCACTTTACCCTCATCCTATCCCACTCAAAACCCCTTTCCCCAACACAACCATGTGAGCAGTAGGACCCTCCCCTGCCCATCGTTTTCACACCAAAACCCTAAACCCGACTAAATGGACGACTCAGATGATCCCCTTGGTCCCCAAGCACATTTAGACGACCATGATCACTTCTTAACAGCTGGAATGTCACTCTCCATCACATGGGCACAATTTGACCACTTTGAAGACCAAGACTCAAGGGCACTTTGGAGATTTCAGTTAGCTAGGGTTTTAGTTCTAGTATTTTCCATTTCATTGTATAAATAGGAGTCGTATGTGACCCTATTTCTTTGTTCCAGAATTTTAGCTAATCACTTGTAATTCCTTTTTTAAGAAATAAAGTTTGGTATTTTTTTTATAAAGAGTAATTCCTTTTATGTTTTTAAAAAGTTTGTGTGTTGTGTTTATGCTAAGTTCTGAGTTCCAATTTAAAAAGTGTGAAAGAATTGTTTGAGGTTTAAGTATCAAAAAGGTTTTGAAAAAGAGTTTGAACTTTCAAAAATCCAATCTCTTGGAAAGTGAAAGTGGACTGAGGGATTGTAAATTTTTGAAGTTAGGGTGTTTTAAAACGTGTTTGAAAGGATTGAAGGTTTGTATAAGGTTTTTAAGAAAGAAAAAAAGGTAAAAACAGAATATCCATATATTTGTGTTTTTCTTTTTGATTTTTCTTTTGCAGGTTTGATTTGTTTGTTGATTTAGTTCAGCACCAACCCCAGTTGGTAAGGAGGTGACAAAGCTGTCACAAAGAACCCTGGATGTAGGGTTCTTAGGTAAAAAAATTTCTTTTCCTTTTTAAAATTTCAGAAAAAGTGATGCTTGATTGATTTTGCATGATAAGGTGATCTTTGTTGTTAAAAGCTGTTGATTTGTGTTCTTATGTGATTCTATGCATGTTATAAGCTTTGGTATCCAGTTTGATTAAGTTTGGATAGGATTTGGTTTGATAAATCTTGATTTCAGTTTTTAAAGTGGTGTTTGGAAACGGGTTTAAGCAGGGCATAAAATCATTGTAGTGTTTTAAAAAGGTGTTAGGTAGGTTTGTTATGATTGCATTTAGTTTCTAGCTAGTTAATTACTCATTTGGTGCAAGTTTGTAGCCTGTTGGTGTGTTAAAAAAAGAAAAAGTAAAGCTCAAATCTGCATGTTCACTAATCTGCTTGTTTTTCCTCATCTTAGTGCATGATTTTGTGAATCTTGTTTAAGTATTAGGGTGATTCAGGGGTTGATTTGGTTTGTATGCTAAGTGTTGAGTTTGTGTGCAAAAGTTGAGCATTTAAAAGTCATTAGGGTGCTAGAAAATTGCAAGTAAAGACCACCAGACCTCATTTTTTGTCACAGCAACATTGTATTGCCTTGTGTGCTTGATTTGTGATCATTGTGTGTGCTAAGTGCTTATTCTAGCTTATTGCTGACTCCTTGTGCTTCAATAAGCACAAGGGTGCCCTTTTGTCCATAATACATCACCAAAAAAGTCACCAGCCAAGTCCTCTTGGTTTCCAAAGTTTACAAGTAAACACTCATACTTGTTCATCAGAAAAGCCAGCAGACCTGGGCACATTTTAGCTCATAAATCACTTAATCTTTGTTTGTTTTTGATTTGGTTTGTGTTTTTGTGCTTAGAAAAGTTTCTGGATTCAAGTTTTTAAATTTTTTTTTAAAAAAAAAATAATAAACTCCAAAAAGGACGTGGCCAGGACTCGAACCTGCGCCACTCCTCTCACAAACCAACGTGCTAACCATCTGCGCCCTAGGGACTTTGACTGATAGATTTGGTTTTGAATTATATTTAAGGGCGTTTTCATTTGGGCTTATTTAAATAAGCCGTGGGCTTATTGCTTATTTTCAGCTTGTTTATTAAGCTTTTTAGCTTCTTTCCATTTTTCCTAGGTTTTAAATAGAGTTTAGGATTTTTCTGATTAAAAGTTTTATTTTTCACATTATTTAATTAATTTCTAGGATTATTTTTAGTTTTATTTTTGGAAAGTCATTAAAAAATATTAAACAGTAATAAAAAAATACAAAAAAATAGTTTTTAGGTTTTAATTCTTATTTTTGAGGTTTACATATAAAAAAGTTTTCAAAAACTTTAATTTTTAATTTTATTTGATTTTAGGTTTTTTTATTAAACTTAGAAAATTAATATAAAATTAACTAAAAGGTTTCAGAAACTTTTGTTTACATTTTCTTCTTAGTTAGATTATTTAGGATTTTTGAGAATTTTTTAGAATTAATTTGAGAACTTTTTATTTTTTGGATTATTTTATTATTATTTTATTCATTAAAATTAAAAGTTTTATTTTTATTTCTTC
The DNA here is from genome assembly GCA_025667525.1 of Glebionis coronaria. NCBI lineage: Eukaryota > Viridiplantae > Streptophyta > Magnoliopsida > Asterales > Asteraceae > Glebionis > Glebionis coronaria. The sequence continues at coordinate 185,699,247 of CM046882.1, forward strand.
TTCATTTTTCCTAGGTTCTATATCATTAATTAGGACTTTTCCCATTTGTAGAATAATTTTTAGGCTTTTCAATTAATTTTTAGAATTAATTTAAGATTTAATAGATTTTAATAGTTTTTAGGAGTTTAAAAATAGTTTAATTTGGTTTTAAGATTTTTAAAAATAGTTTTTAGTTTAATTAGGTCATTTTTGAGGTTTACAAACTATAAAATCTTGTTTAGGGCTTTTTAATATTTAAAAGTGATTTTTAGGGCTTTAATTAGCATTAAAAAGGCATTATTAAATTAATTAAAAGGTTTTGGCAAGTTTGGATTTTTTGTAAACTCTTAGAATATTATTTGGGATTTTTTAGTAATTTTTAGGAATTTTTAGATTAAAATTTTAAATTTTGCACTTTTTTACGTTCTTCGTCGTAACTTTCTAGTAGTGTTTTTGCCTTATTTTTCTATATTTTTTCGTCTTCGTCATTTTCTCTTCTTTTCTTCTCATTAATAATCAAAAACATAATCAATCATTCATTACACAACACACGTGCCTCCTTGGGAAACGAACTTGGACTTCATTTGGGTCATTAGTGCTCGGTTTTCCTAAACCGACACTTAATACTACCACTATTTGTCATCCTTTTCCTAAAGGGTACAAAATCACTACATCAATTTTTGGCGCCGCTGCCGGGGAGGCGTGTTGTGTTTTGATTGAAACATTGTTGTTTTTCTATATTAGCCATAAATATAATTGTATTAATAGCACTCTATTAATACGTATTATCGTTTTTCGGTTTTTGTGTGAATATTATTACTATATTGTATACGTAGAACAATAAATACACAAGTACTCCAAATACGTGAGCAATCACAACCTTGATTCGGGATTTCATCACTCGATCATTGTATTCGAATCTCAAACCAAAGAAAAAGGCAAAAATAGATAAATACTTTCGTGAAGCTTAATCTTGATAATACAAACTATAAGGTGGGTATAAGGCGGTTGTATTTCACAACCTAAAGAAAAAAGGCTCTTAAGTGCTTCGCGCCGCCTCGTTTCCTCCGCTTGCTTGTACGTATTTGATTTTGAGAGTGAATCGAGGGTTTTGCCGCCCAAAGTATTACTACATATCATATATATTTTCTTGGTTTCCATTTGATTAAACCCTCTTGAACGATTTGGTGTTCCACCATCGTTCTAAAGTCATCGAAGGCGTTCACTCCACGTGATCGTTTTCATTCCTTGAGGCCTTTTTAATCAAGAGATTTGATTAGTGAGGAGATTTGTGGACTCATTGTCTACTTAATACATTCACCAATTTCCAAAAAAGTTAATACAATCAAAAACCACAAAAAAAAATTGAAAAAAAACACAAAATATCAAAAAGAATCTTCTTTGCTCGCCTTCTCGTTGTACGTGACGTTTATGCAAACTCGCTCTAAAGCTAGACGTGCTCGTAAACGAAGAAACAAATCACTCACTCAATCTAGTGAGGAGTCTCCAAGTGAGGAACCTATTGTAGAACAAGAAGCTATCATGGCTAATCGTACTATGATGGATTTGCTTCAAGCACCCACCGAGGGTTTTGGAGAGGCCATTGTGATTCCCGCCATCCTTGCGGAGAACTTTGAGATCAAAACGGGTTTAATGTCTATGCTTCAAGCAAACAAGTTTCGCGGTCACGAAAAAGACAACCCACATTATCACATTAGGCAATTTAATCGTCTCACCGCGACAAGCAAGTTTAAGGATGTACCACACGATGCCATTAAGATGATGTTGTTTCCTTACTCGTTAGATGGACCCGCCAAGATTTGGCTTGAGAAAGAACCGCCGAATTCAATTTTGACATGGGCCGATCTCGTGTCTAAATTTATGAATCAATTTTTTCCACCATCTAAGACAACACATTTGAAAAACGAGATTTCACGTTTTACACAAAGACCAAATGAAAGTTTTTCAATGGCTTGGGAACGGTTTAAAGAAATGCTACATGAATGTCCACACCATGATTTTTCCGAATTGCATCAAATTGACACTTTTTATAATGGGCTTAATGAACATGAACGAGATTATTTAAATGCCGCCGCGGGTGGTAATTTTTTGTGCAAAACGACCAATGAGGCTTTGAAAATCATAGAAAATAGGTCTAAGGTCTATAGCCCTCGTAACACACCGAGTGTTGCCAATTTGGGCTCGTCATCATCTCGTTCCATTAATGCCTTGCAAGATGAAGCAAATGAGGAGAATCGGTTTTTCGATAGGTTTTCGACTCTTATGTCTCATTGGAAAGCTCAAGAAGCTTCAAACACCGCTTCGGTTAAAGCGGTTGCTAAGAGTTGTATTTCGTGTGGTGGAGCTCATGATTTTTCCGAGTGCATTACCGCGGATGGTAACACTTCGAATGCTTATGTAGCCACGGGAACTTATAACCAAATCGGTCAAGGTTCCCGCCAAAATCAAGCTCCACAAAATCAAAATGCTAATAACTATCGAAACAACAATCAAGGTGGAAATTACCAAGGAAATCAAAGGAATTATAACAAAGGTAATTACCAAAGTGGAAATGGGCAAATTTCAAGCCAAAACCAAAACCGTGATTTTCAAACTCCCACTCAAGGTTTTCAAAATGCTCACACTAAAAATTTGCAAGGAGAATTTTTAGATTATGCTAAGGCTAATGATGCTAAGTTTGACAACATGCAACGTGAGATGATTAGCTTAAGATCCGAGTTGAAAAATGAGCTTAAAACCGAACTTGCTAATGAACTTAAAACTCATGCTAATAAGATGGAAGGAAATGTCACACGACTCCAACAAAATCAACAAAAAATGGAGCAAGGACAACATGAGATTAAGCAAGAATTGTTAAAAGCGGATGCTAGGCAATCTAAATTTGAAGACCGAATGGATAAAATGTTTGAAGCTATCATGTGTAAGCCCTCTTCTTCGGGTGGTCTTCCTAGTGATACCATCGTGAACCCGAAGGGAGAATTGAAGGTTATCACCACTCGTAGTGGTAAAACTTTCAAAGAACCCATTTCTCGTCCAAGTACTTCTATGGAGAAGGAAAAAGAGAAAGAGCCCGAGGTTGTGGTTGAAAAGGAGCACATCTCAAGCCCACGAAGTACCGCTCAAACCACACCTACGGTTGAACCAATACCAATCATGGAACCCGAGATTCCAAGGCCGATGCCTATGCCTAATTTGCCCCAACCCACACCACCTTTACCCTACCCATCAAGACGAGACAAGGAAAAGGCACAAGAACGAAATAATTATCAATTTGAACTTTTTATGAAAATGTTTCGTGACTTGCATTTTAATATAAGTTTTGCCGACGCCTTAGTCATGATGCCTCGATTTGCCGCGAACTTCAAAAGTATGTTGAATAACAAAGAAAAATTGCAAAAATCGTCTAGTTGTTCTTCGGTTTTTCTAAGCCGCATACCTCAAAAAGTCGGTGATCCTGGAAAGTTTTTAATCCCATGTGCTATCCAAGACATGGAAGAATGCTACGCCTTGGCCGATCTTGGTGCTAGTATTAATTTGATGCCTCTCGAGATTTTTAAATCGCTCAATCTTCCAAATCTCACTCCTTCAAGAATGTCAATCGAAATGGCCGATCATTCTACGATTCTAGCTTGTGGAGTTGCCGAGGACGTCTTTGTGAAAGTTGGGAAATTCTATTATCCCGTGGACTTCATAGTTGTTGATATTCCTATCGATCCTAAAGTTCCGTTAATTTTAGGTCGATCTTTTTTGGATACCTCGAGAGCACTTATCGATGTGCATGCAAGAAAAATCACTCTTCGTTTCAATGAGGAAGAACTCGTCATTAATGCAACCCAAAACTCCACTCTTTCTCATGTTTATTCGATCACATCTTTGTACAATGTCAATCCCATCAAAAACATTTGTCAAAAGATTTCAAATAGAGTTTTAGGAGTTGAGAAAAATGAAGTTCCGTCCCCTCCGCCGATGGAGGTTAAGAGTGTTAAGCCTATGATTCCAATCTCGAGTGATTCTTCGGATGATGAATACGCTGATCCCGATGGGGAGGTTTTCTTTGTTGACAAAAGATTTGAAAACTTGCCACCACCTAAACCAAAACGCTTTCAAAATGTGAGAATTTTTAGTGTGACTAACATTGTTTTAGATACACCGAATATTCTTGACATAATTAAATCGGGTTTTCACAAGGAGAGTGTAAAAGATGAAAAAGGAAAAAATTTTGAATTTAATTTAAAAGATTTTTCTACTATTCTAACTCCGTCATCACCGCGTGTCTTGAGTACTACAAGCTCGTCTTCTCCTTTTGACGATGCTTTGTGTGGACCTAGTGTGGGGGAAGCCCCTTATGTTCCCTCCCCTTTCTCCACCGAGGACGAGATATTTGATCCTGGAATTGCTTTTATAGGGAAATCTCGGTCTTCCACCGATGCAATAAATGGAAAATCTTTTCATTTGATTGGTGCGAGTCTACCTCGAGTAGCTCAATGTTTTGACTTACCCATTGTCCCACCCTTCTATTTCTTCTCTCCTATTTTCTTCTATCCCATTGGGATTTGTGTTGGAGTTGTGTTGTCTCGTCTTTCATCCGAAAACGAGGACGCTATCTTTGACCCCGGTATACGTTTATCGGATTTTTAAAGTACTCCACGTGCTTTTGGGCCTTGTTTATCATGTAAGCCCCACCAAAAATTGACCATACCATGATTATCCCTAAATGATCACATTTATGGGGATTCGAGTCGAGCTTTTGACTCGGTTATCAAAAACAAGGTGCCTCGTGGGGGAGACCCATGCTTATCCATGTACATATTATTGCTTTCTAATTAGTGTAATGTGAGGGGATTTGTGTCCTTCCAACTTTTGTTCCGTGGTTGTTTGTGAATTGTGTCTTTTAGATCATCATCTTCACGATTGGAGCCTCTCGTGTTCGTTCATGGGAGCACTCGATCGTTTGCTTTGGAGGCCATTCCCAATATCCATCATGATATATCCTTTTATGTTCTAACCTTAGGTTTTTAGCACACTTCATAAACGGCTATTACTTAATGGTTACACCCTTTCCATGCTAGATTAGGCATTCGACTACGTCTCTAGTATGGGGGTGTTTGCACCCCTAGACTCGAAACATTGAGGACAATGTTTAACTTTAGTATGGGGGGTGAATAGATACTTGCCTTGCCAAACCTTCACGCTTTCCAAAGTTTATCGTTTTGTTATCGTTTTCTTGCAAAATAAGGCTAAAAATGGCCAAATTTTAAAATTTTTCTCATGTTTCATAAGTGTTTGAAGACACGAATGTAGGTTTTCCGATGGCGAGAATAAGAGTAATTTTTGACTCGACCGTGCGTGTTGAGCACTTAGCTTTGATTCCTTAACTACACATTAGGCTAAGTCTCTTAAATGAGGACGAGAAATGATAGAGTTAATTATAAGTTACTATGCTAAACGTAGAGTACTCATATTCTTTCAAAAACTCATGTGTTCTCGTTGTTTGCTTATTCTCCCTTCGCATGTAAATATTTTTTGCTTAATAAATATTGACTTAGCGGTTTAATTTTGATTGTTGGGTTTCTAGTCTTTTCTAGTAGCTTCCGTGTAATTAAATTGGGAAGACATTAAGGTATCGCCAGCGTCACGGTTTTGAAGTATTGGCACCCTAATAATCGAAAGCTTCACCCAATAATAAAGATTTCAAGTGCTCACCTAAATCAAGCAAACAATTTGAAGCCCCACAAGGCCTAAAATCTATGCAAAATTGAAAGTGAATCAAGCCTTAATCTTCGAAGCTTTAAAGATCCAAAATTCGCTTTAGCGTGAGGATATACGTCTTTGGCTAATAAAACCACCGATGAGGCGGATAATAAAAGGCAAGGCAAGACCGAAGTCATAATAAAAGCTTCATGGCGAAGTTGAATAAAAGATGGAGGTAAACCAAAGATAATAAGGTCCTTCCGTTAGGGGGCGTATAAAAGTCTTGGTAATAAGTCTCATGTTCAAAACCGTTATAAAACCGTGTTTATCGATTCTTCTTGTCAACTTAATTTTTTAACATCGTTGTCTATTAGGAGGGGTTATTGATTTGATGGTCTTAGTTACACCGTTAGGACTCTATTTTTAGACCTAAATCTCTATTATCGCATAAGTCAATGATGTATCCTCGTGATCATTAAGACATAATAAAATATAAGAGATACAACTTAGGAATAATGGGAGGATAAGTACGTGATTAGGGCATATGAGTAGTGTTAGCATTACTAACTTATAATGACAATGATCTCGTTGCACGCTTAGCATGGAATTAAGGTGAAAATCGAGGACGACGAAATTATTTCTAACGAAGCATTCACGTGTTCTTATTCTATGAACCTAAACGTCCCATTTTGCGATGAGAATCATACATTATGTCTAAAACGCAAGTAGTAGCAATAATGTAGTGTAGCTAGTTTATCATTTGAATAAAAGTGAATAAAATTAAATTTTGGAGGTGCTTTGATACTTTATTCTAGCATTGCGTGAGGGCACGGCAATGGTTTAGTATGGGGGAGTGATGAGACTGCTTTTATACATGGTCTCATCGTCCAAAACGGCCTTAAATTGCATAAAATATCATAAAAATGCCAAATATATGCTCGTGTTTGTTACTTGTGTATTTTTAGGTACGGATATTGAGGAATTGGCAAAAGAACACAAGAATCATTCAAAAACGAACACGGGAAACGAAGTCGCACAATGAACCGGGCCCAAGTTTGGAAATTTACAAAATGACCCTTGAAGAATTGAAGATTGTCAAGATTAGTCCCTCATCTTTGAAGAACTTGTCACATTTGACCCTCAGAATATCAAATGTACAAGTATGATCCTTTATGTTTGAAGATATTACAAGTTCAGCCCTTGGGAATCAAGAATATACATTTAATACCCTTGGAAAAGTTTTTGGAAGAGTTTGTGCCAAAAATGACAACTTATCAAAAGTTGTCAAGTGTTATTTTGGCGCTGACAGCATTTAAAACAAAGTGGAAAGGAAAGAAATGCTTGGGGACCAAACTTGCCAATTACCCAAACCAAACCCACCAACCAGATAGTGCCACCTCATCACAACCCACCCATTTACCCAAATCACCAACCCATACCCTACCCAACCCGTCCACCCACCCAAGTCCAAAACCGGTTTTATTTATTAAATTGGTCAAACCCCAGTCAAAACTCCCATTTCCCACCATAACATATTTTTTAAATCCGTTTTTACCCAAAAAGGATTAAACCCCCTCCCTAATTACCATAAACCCTAAATTACCCCAGACTCAATCAACCCCAAATCAAAGGGTTTTTACCCCTTATTATCCAGATGGGTAATTCACTTTACCCTCATCCTATCCCACTCAAAACCCCTTTCCCCAACACAACCATGTGAGCAGTAGGACCCTCCCCTGCCCATCGTTTTCACACCAAAACCCTAAACCCGACCAAATGGACGACTCAGATGATCCCCTTGGTCCCCAAGCACATTTAGACGACCATGATCACTTCTTAACAGCTGGAATGTCACTCTCCATCACATGGGCACAATTTGACCACTTTGAAGACCAAGACTCAAGGGCACTTTGGAGATTTCAGTTAGCTAGGGTTTTAGTTCTAGTATTTTCCATTTCATTGTATAAATAGGAGTCGTATGTGACCCTATTTCTTTGTTCCAGAATTTTAGCTAATCACTTGTAATTCCTTTTTTAAGAAATAAAGTTTGGTATTTTTTTTTATAAAGAGTAATTCCTTTTATGTTTTTAAAAAGTTTGTGTGTTGTGTTTATGCTAAGTTCTGAGTTCCAATTTAAAAAGTGTGAAAGAATTGTTTGAGGTTTAAGTATCAAAAAGGTTTTGAAAAAGAGTTTGAACTTTCAAAAATCCAATCTCTTGGAAAGTGAAAGTGGACTGAGGGATTGTAAATTTTTGAAGTTAGGGTGTTTTAAAACGTGTTTGAAAGGATTGAAGGTTTGTATAAGGTTTTTAAGAAAGAAAAAAAGGTAAAAACAGAATATCCATATATTTGTGTTTTTCTTTTTGATTTTTCTTTTGCAGGTTTGATTTGTTTGTTGATTTAGTTCAGCACCAACCCCAGTTGGTAAGGAGGTGACAAAGCTGTCACAAAGAACCCTGGATGTAGGGTTCTTAGGTAAAAAAATTTCTTTTCCTTTTTAAAATTTCAGAAAAAGTGATGCTTGATTGATTTTGCATGATAAGGTGATCTTTGTTGTTAAAAGCTGTTGATTTGTGTTCTTATGTGATTCTATGCATGTTATAAGCTTTGGTATCCAGTTTGATTAAGTTTGGATAGGATTTGGTTTGATAAATCTTGATTTCAGTTTTTAAAGTGGTGTTTGGAAACGGGTTTAAGCAGGGCATAAAATCATTTTAGTGTTTTAAAAAGGTGTTAGGTAGGTTTGTTATGATTGCATTTAGTTTCTAGCTAGTTAATTACTCATTTGGTGCAAGTTTGTAGCCTGTTGGTGTGTTAAAAAAAGAAAAAGTAAAGCTCAAATCTGCATGTTCACTAATCTGCTTGTTTTTCCTCATCTTAGTGCATGATTTTGTGAATCTTGTTTAAGTATTAGGGTGATTCAGGGGTTGATTTGGTTTGTATGCTAAGTGTTGAGTTTGTGTGCAAAAGTTGAGCATTTAAAAGTCATTAGGGTGCTAGAAAATTGCAAGTAAAGACCACCAGACCTCATTTTTTGTCACAGCAAAATTGTATTGCCTTGTGTGCTTGATTTGTGATCATTGTGTGTGCTAAGTGCTTATTCTAGCTTATTGCTGACTCCTTGTGCTTCAATAAGCACAAGGGTGCCCTTTTGTCCATAATACATCACCAAAAAAGTCACCAGCCAAGTCCTCTTGGTTTCCAAAGTTTACAAGTAAACACTCATACTTGTTCATCAGAAAAGCCAGCAGACCTGGGCACATTTTAGCTCATAAATCACTTAATCTTTGTTTGTTTTTGATTTGGTTTGTGTTTTTGTGCTTAGAAAAGTTTCTGGATTCAAGTTTTTAAATTTTTAAAAAAAAAAAAAAATAATAAACTCCAAAAAGGACGTGGCCAGGACTCGAACCTGCGCCACTCCTCTCACAAACCAACGTGCTAACCATCTGCGCCCTAGGGACTTTGACTGATAGATTTGGTTTTGAATTATATTTAAGGGCGTTTTCATTTGGGCTTATTTAAATAAGCCGTGGGCTTATTGCTTATTTTCAGCTTGTTTATTAAGCTTTTTAGCTTCTTTCCATTTTTCCTAGGTTTTAAATAGAGTTTAGGATTTTTCTGATTAAAAGTTTTATTTTTCACATTATTTAATTAATTTCTAGGATTATTTTTAGTTTTATTTTTGGAAAGTCATTAAAAAATATTAAACAGTAATAAAAAAATACAAAAAAATAGTTTTTAGGTTTTAATTCTTATTTTTGAGGTTTACATATAAAAAAGTTTTCAAAAACTTTAATTTTTAATTTTATTTGATTTTAGGTTTTTTTATTAAACTTAGAAAATTAATATAAAATTAACTAAAAGGTTTCAGAAACTTTTGTTTACATTTTCTTCTTAGTTAGATTATTTAGGATTTTTGAGAATTTTTTAGAATTAATTTGAGAACTTTTTATTTTTTGGATTATTTTATTATTATTTTATTCATTAAAATTAAAATTTTTATTTTTATTTCTTCTTCATTTTTCCTAGGTTCTATATCATTAATTAGGACTTTTCCCATTTGTAGAATAATTTTTAGGCTTTTCAATTAATTTTTAGAATTAATTTAAGATTTAATAGATTTTAATAGTTTTTAGGAGTTTAAAAATAGTTTAATTTGGTTTTAAGATTTTTAAAAATAGTTTTTAGTTTAATTAGGTCATTTTTGAGGTTTACAAACTATAAAATCTTGTTTAGGGCTTTTTAATATTTAAAAGTGATTTTTAGGGCTTTAATTAGCATTAAAAAGGCATTATTAAATTAATTAAAAGGTTTTGGCAAGTTTGGATTTTTTGTAAACTCTTAGAATATTATTTGGGATTTTTTAGTAATTTTTAGGAATTTTTAGATTAAAATTTTAAATTTTGCACTTTTTTACGTTCTTCGTCGTAACTTTCTAGTAGTGTTTTTGCCTTATTTTTCTATATTTTTTCGTCTTCGTCATTTTCTCTTCTTTTCTTCTCATTAATAATCAAAAACATAATCAATCATTCATTACACAACACACGTGCCTCCTTGGGAAACGAACTTGGACTTCATTTGGGTCATTAGTGCTCGGTTTTCCTAAACCGACACTTAATACTACCACTATTTGTCATCCTTTTCCTAAAGGGTACAAAATCACTACATCAAAGATAAATAAGAAAATATAAATAGAAAGTGTTAATTATTTTCCCCTACTGGGAAAATATTAAAGTTTCTGTTCATTCGGTTACTATTTGGATTGAAGATTTGTTTGGCTCGAGTGTTGGTCCGATGATGTCGATGATATTCGGTGATGATTTGAGGTGGTGTGTGTAGCTTCGGTTCACAAGTAAGCTCAACGCGCTACTTCGGCTCAACGGAAATCGACACCGGGTTCCTTTCTCTTTTTAACTTTCTTGATTAATTTTTTTAAGTTATAATCTGCTTATGTTTAATCTGCTAGTTTTTATTTGATTTAGTCTTTAGTGTTTGTTTACTGTTTGATTTTTAATCTGCTTATGCTTAATTTTTAGTTTATTTAGTTTGAGATTTAGTTAGCTTATTTGATTCAGCTTTTTGCTTATTTGATTTAGTCTTTAGTGTTTCTTTTATTGAGTTTTTAAATATAGTTTCAAATTTACTTTCATTTAAAAATTGATTTTTATTTAAAATGTTTTTAGTTTAATATTAATTAGATTAAAAGTTTTTATTATATAATAGATTTTAATTAAATAGTTTTAGTTTAAAATATCAAAAATATATTTACCAAGAACAAATTAGATTTACGTTAAACCGGATATCAATTCGAGTCGAGTCGAGGAAAAACGAACATTCATTGTTAAAAATAGGATTGCAAAAACCTTACATTAAAATGGCGCCGCTGCCGCTTCGCTCGTACGATTGACGATTTTTCGTGAAGACGTTTGGATTTTGGGACCCGTTCGCTTTGAACGTTAATTTTCTTGCACAAAAATCAAAAACACAAAAAAAAATCAAAAAGATTAAAAATACAAAAAAAATTAAAAACTCACAAAAGCAATTTCTTTCCTAAGAATTGCAACAAAAAAAAATTATTAAAAAATCCAAAAGTAATACTTTTTCCTAAAAGTATTACACCAAAAATATTACGTATTAGTGTTATTTTTCTTAGTTCGATTTCTTTCGTTTTTCTTGAGAATATATATTTTTCTATAAAAAATACAAAAAGATTTTTCTTTTACTATAGTATATTACGTAGCACAATAAATTTACCTACTTTTCAAATAAGCCTTAGTTGGGATTTCATCACCTAACTATTGTATTCGCATCCATAACAAATAAAAGGGCAAAATAGATAAATACAAGTAAGACGTTTGAACTCGACATATACAAACTATAAGGTGGGTATAAGGCGACACGCTATAAAAGGCCGTCTAAGGAAAAAGGTTTTTAAGTGCTTTGTGCCACCTCGTTTCCCCGCTTGCTTGTGCGTATATTGAGAGGGACGACCGATTATTGGTTTGCCAACTCAAGTAGTACTTAAGTATATATTTTTGTAGCTTTTTCATATTGCTCCTCGAGAGGGAAAATCCTTTTCCTCTCAAAGTCGACCGAGGTCACCTACCTCATTCCACGTTTTAATTGTATGCGCACTCGCGCGCGTACATACATACCAAGTGGTGTACCAAATTCTTCCAATTCTTCCAAAAAGAAGAAGAAAAACAAAAAGAACGTCATTCAAGCCGATCCCGAGAATCGTGCTTTCGACAATACAATGGAAACGGATAACCGACCTATGCTCGAGATTTTACAATCACACGTTGAGGGGAACGATGACGCTATCGTTGTCCCCGCAATTGGAGCAAATAATTTTGAACTCAAATCGGATTTAATTAAAATGGTTTCCGCTACACCATTTTTGGGCCGTTCCCAAGATGATCCCCATGATCATATCAAGAGATTTATCCATTTGACTAATACGGTGAAATACAACGGGGTGCCACAAGAGGCCGTTCGCCTACAACTCTTTCCTTTTTCCCTCGAGGGACAAGCCCGGATTTGGCTTGATAAGGAACCACCCCAAAGTATCACGACATGGATCGACTTAGAGACCAAGTTCATTAACTACTTTTTTCCACCATCACGGACCACGACTTTAAGGAATGAAATCATTACCTTTGAACAAAAATATGGGGAAACGTTTAGTGAGTCTTGGGATCGATTAAAAGAGCTTTTGAGAAAATGTCCACAACACGGTTTCACCAAAGTGCATCAAATTAATACGTTTTACAATGGTTTAACTCTAAATGACCAAGACTCACTTAATAGTGCCGCGGGGGGCAATATTCTTGTGAAAACCATGAACGAGGCTTGGGCCATTATTGAGAACAAGGCAAAAGTGCAAACTAAGAGTGTTCGGACTACAATAGCTAGTGCTAGTGATAATGAGGTGGCTAATCAAATTAAGGAACTTACTTCGATTGTGAAACACCTTGTTTTAAGAGATAACCCTCCCACTACACATGTGAATGCCGTGAAAGAAACTTATGAAAAGTGTGAGACTTATGGTGGACCACATTCTTATTTCAATTGTGACAAGGTTTACAATAATCAACAACAACAATTTTGTGCTTTTAATGCTAATGAAAGGGTTCCATTTAAACCTAATGTTGATGTTAACCATTTGTCTTACAAGAGTAATAATTATTTGGCTCCCCCGGGTTTTGTAGCACCACAAAGACCACCCCCACCGCCCAAAATACCCAATACCAAAATAGGAACCAACGTCCTCAAATGGGTAATTTTCAAGGGAAGGCTAATCAAGGGAATTTTAATGGTCAAAATAAAGGTTTTCAAAATAATAACCAAGGTTTTTATAATAACAACGGTTTTCAATCTCAATATCAAAACCAAGGTTTTCATAATCAAGGGTTTAATCAATTGAACATGCTAAATCCTCAAATGGACTTGGTTCTACAAAAATTGACCGAACATGAGAAAATCATGAAAGCTATGCAAGAATCTACTAGACAAATGCAAGAATCGAACGATAAGAGATTTTTGACAATGATTCAAGCCCTTAGACCCCAAGGAGCCTTACCATCCAATACCGAGATTAACCCTCGTGCTAATGTGAGTGCTATCAATACTCGAAGTGGAGCCACTTTAGTGGAACCTTCCATCTCTTCGCCCATAAAGGAGAGACAAGGCCCGGAGGTCATAATGAGTAATCCTACTCCCCCTTCGGTGATCCCTCCCACTACCACTCCTAGTACTAGTGCTCCATTGCCGAAAGAGCCTATCCCTACGGTTGTTCAAGAAGCGAGTCCTTCTCCTTCTCAACCTTCAAAGTCTAAGCCTAATATTCCTTATCCATCTAGGTTAGACAAGGCTAAAGTGCTCACCAAAGATGACGTTCATGTCTCTAACTTTTTGAAAATGATTTCCAACGTCAATGTTAACATTAGTCTTATTGAAGCACTTGCTCAAATGCCAAAATTTGTCAAAATGTTTAAAGATTTGCTTAATAAGAAAGAAAAATGGTTGAGCTCGTGAACACCTGTTTAAATGAGAATTATTCCGCGATTCTTCTCAAAGAGCTTCCCGAAAAGCTAGGAGATCCCGGACGATTCGTGTTACCTTGCTCGTTTCCTCAAATCGATGATTGTATGGCTTTAGCGGATCTCGGCGCTAGCATCAATCTGCCACTTTCGGTTTGGAAACAATTGTCATTACCCGACCTTGTACCGACTCGTATGACTTTAGAGTTAGCTAATCGAACTCTCGCATACCCCGTTGGTATTTCCGAAGATGTTTTTGTTCGAGTTGGTACATTTACTTTTCCCGTGGACTTTGTCGTCGTCGACTATGAGATGGATCCTCGTATTCCGTTAATACTTGGTAGACCATTCTTACGATCCGGAAGAGCCTTAGTTGACGTGGCCGAAGGGGAGTTAATTCTTAGGGTTAGGGATGAACAACAAGTTTTTAAAATGGGAAAAATCACAACAAAATCAAATGGAAAAGAGTCGGTCAATATGATTGATGTTCTTAATTATGATGATGAAATTTTTATTAATCCTTTTGGAATTAAAACGTCCAATCAAAATGATTTTGTGATAACTTCATCCCTTCCCTTAGAGCCTCAAATTTTTTAAACTCCTATTTATGATACCTATAGTGATGACACTTCTTCAAGTGATCACACTATCTTCGGTTTAGACGACTCGTCTTTTGACCCACCCACTTTTGACCCACCCATTTATGATACCCCAATCTTAGATACTTATGATGATGACACTTCCTTAAGTGATCTCATTAATTTTGATGACCCACCCCATGATCTTAATGCACCTCATATCTCTATGAGTGATTCTTCTATGGAAACTCCTTTTGAATTTTATACTCCAATTTTAGAAGTCATGACTATCGAGGAGGATCCTCCACTCTTAGAGATCATACCTAATCTAGAGGTTATTCCATTTGAGGAGGATTTAGTTATCTTTATAAATACCTATTTTCCTCATGAGGATGAGTTTTCCTATGACTCCGATGATACTTATGTTTTCACATCGAGTTTGGAGGAGGATGACCTTCCCACTTTGGATTTTGACGACATTTTGAGCTTAAATGTCGACACCTCTTGCTATTTTCCCATTAAGGAACCGGTGTTTGATCCCGGAATAGAGACTTTTGTGCTTTCATTGCCATATTACCATAGCACCCTTCCTTGTAAGAGACTTTTTCCCAAGGATACCCCACTTTTCTTTGACTTGCGTACCACCTCGGGGTATATTTCCTTTTGTGATGGAAATTATGTGTTTGACCCGGGTGGATTTTTCATGGGGTATGCCTTATATGACTTTGTTTCACCTTTATCATGGAGAGATTTTCCTCCCTTGGAAATCTCGTTTTTCCATGATTTTCCCATTTGAATGATGACATTTTGGAATTTGAGTCGAGCTAGAGACTCGTGATGAAAAATCAAGCATCGTTTAACTAAGTTAGATTTTTACCCTTTTCCACCCTTTTTCACCTTTACCCATTTTCACCAATAAGTGTAGGGGGGAGCCAAGTAGGTTGTTTGTGTTGTGATGTTGTGTGCAGGGACATGTGCTTAATGATCCACTTTTGGTACTTTTGACACGACCCGTGTTCCCGTGTTTCCCGTGTACCCGGTTCCTTCGATAAGTTTTTGCTATTGTGATTCAATCTTGTATATAAATAAGACGAATAAATGTAATCACTTTAGTTATCCCTTCCTTAGCTCGATTTTAAACAACGTACTCAATGTCCTAAGTGTAGGGGAGTTTATTCTCCCACATGCTTAAACATTGAGGACAATGTTTATATTAAGTGTAGGGGGATTTCTATCAAAATTTTAGTGGGCTTTTCCATGAATTTGACCCCATTTAACGGAAAATTTAAAATTTTTGAACGTTTTTCAAATTTTTGATCTATTTTGGCCTAGTAGTATTTTTCATTTATGTCTTTCCCTTTATCATCGCATCGTATTAATATTTTCCATTTCAAGAATAAAGTCAAAAATAAATAAATCAATAAAATGGTTTTAACAAGTTTAGATATCTTTGATAAATTAGGCCCGTCGTGAATATTTTGACTCAACCCGAGTTTACTTATCCAAGTTTACTCTAGCTAGTATCCTTAACCATATGGACCTTAATTGGTTTATTAGGCTAAGCATCCACGAGTTTCATTCCTTGAGATTTTAAATTGTGGAGAACGAGAGATGATAGAGTTGATAATAAGTTTAAGGGTTAATTTTGCTTATATGGTTTTTGTGGCTCTTTCTTCCCGCTTGTATATTTAAATTGCTTAATAAATTTGCGGTGTCGATTTGATATCTTAACTCTTAGCCAAATCTTTTTTCTCCTTGTAATTAAAGCATGAACACATTGAGGGTGCCAGCGTTGTGGACTTCCGACTAAGGTGGCTCATAACCACTAAGTAGGAGGTATTCAGACCATGGGACCGCGTAATTTGGCCTACTATACATATCATAAATAAAGAAAGAATAAGATTAAAACATGACCTCAAGGAGCCTTAGGGTGTGGGGCATGTAGCACGAACCTTGTCATTAGAGCCTTAGGGTGTATGGCATGGTAAGTGTTGAATAAAAATTGATCAATAAAATCAATTCCCTCGTTTAATGTTCAAGGAGCCTTAGGGTGTGGACAATAGACGGGGAACATTTTTACATCTTAAAGAGTCTAAGGGTATATGATGTGAACTTGCTAAACTCCACATAAATTCAACATGACTTTGGAGGAAATAATTAATAAGTAGTACTATTTGGCCAAATTTTAGGTCCGGGAATTTATTTCCCAAATCGTGTTAAATCATCCTTGATGTGGGCTTACTTTAGTGACAACGTTTTTGAGGACGAGGTTAGGTTTTGAGTGTCGGGTTTGCACCGTTTGGCCTTCATTTTTGGAATAATAGTTATCAAATAAGTCAAATGAGCCTTCGGGTGAATGACAATCAATAAAATCTAGAGATACAAAGTAGGACTTGGAGAAAGAGTATTACACAATTGTCTTATATAAGTGGTTTTAACCTAAGGACTTATGGTAAACAATGATCTTGTTTTTAAGCTTGGTATGGGGAACGTGAAACTTGAGGGTGATTAATATTCATGACACTAAAGCCCTAATTCAAGTCTTAGATTTCTTTACAAGTTTCTTCCATCAAATAATTTCCAAGTTAATAAATCATTATAACTTTTGTCTCCTTTAAAGTTTTTACCTTTTCGTCGTAGTAATAATAGTATATCTTAATAAAGGCCATAATGGATTAATTATGAGAAAAATGTAACTTTATGCTTTAAAATAATGCATTGCATGGGGTCATTGCAATGGTCAAGTATAGGGGATTTAATAAGTGTGTAAACACTTATCCTTTTGCCACTAAAATCAAGAAAAAACAAGACCTAATCATGTGTTTTATATCGTAAAAGTCAGAATTACGCGTGGTTTTGTGTTTTTGTGTTAAAATAGGTACAAATGATCAAAAGAAGAGAAAACACGGGAATTCACGGTCAAATGTTGAAGAAAAGTCCAAAAAGAGACGAAGACAAAGTCAAAAGACCAAAAGTGTGCCCAAGTCCACGAAAACCAGCTAAACCAACACGAGTTTGAAGAAAATGAACAAGAAAGCCGAAGTCGAGCTCGTTTTTAGCGGATTTAATATTTATGGAGTTAAACGGGCTTGTGGGTCCCACTTGTGATTAATGGGCCCAAAAGCCCATTTTTGTGGATAATCTATCATCTTTTGGAAAATAGCCCAACAATGGCCCATAAGTCCAATGAATCAGATGGTATATGCAAACTGAGCCCAAGCCGAAGTATTATTACACGATTTCTTTGGTTAAGATAAACAAATTGGGCCAAAGCCCAAATTAATCAAATATGGGACGGTTACAACTTACAAGGTATGAAGAAAAGTTTGGACGCATATTTATTCACATGGTCAGTCAACCAACGTGTAACCCAATAATTTACCCCACTTCACATTTTGTTTTACTCCCCACCAAACCCTCATGTTTATCCTCACCCTCCCACACGTGTCATTAATAAAACGTATATATCCTCACCTCACTTTTACTCACACGTTTAATATAATAAAACGTATATTTAATTTACCCCACAACCCAACACACATATTTATTTACCCCAACTTATTATTCCCATTCGTTACAAACGAGGATATTTTCATCCATCTCTCCCAAAACTTAACAGCCACCATTTTTATAAAAAACCCAAACCCTAATCTCCTATATCTCAAAAATTACTCAAAAGATTTTAGGGCTTTTATCAAAAGTGTGTAATTCACACACTTGGGGATTAAATCCCCAAGTTTTTCGCAAGATCCACCAACTGTGGTCCTCATCCTCCATCTCACGTGGTCTCTCTCCTTTATTTTGATTGGTGGAAACACCACATCTCACCAATCCCACCAATAAATATCATCCACCTCAGCCATCAAGAAACACAAGAAGCACAAAAAACGCCACGAGGGCAATCCGTGGCTCATGGGTTGATCTCATCCATTTGATCACAAGAAAAAGAGAGAGAAGAAAAGAAACGGCCATGATTTGTTGCTTAATGATGAAGCTAAAAAGAAGGTTTTTGGGGTTTTGCCTATAAAAACCCCCTTTCATGTGTAATTTGAACAACACTTTTTCTTTATTTATTTTAATTTTCTGCAATTTAGATTTAGGTTTAATATTGTAATTTTTAATTTTCAAGTATTTGTAATTTTCTTTAATTATTAATGAAAAGTTAAATTTAGTTTATTTTGGTCTCATTTTAATTTTCTGTCCAATCTTTAATCTTGAATCTGAGTTTGTTTTTTTGAATACTGTTTTTGTTATAATCACTGTTTCACAAGTTAATATTATTATATAAAAAAAAGATAAATAAAAAAAATATAAATAGAAAGTGTTAATTATTTTCCCCTACTGGGAAAATATTAAAGTTTCTGTTCATTCGGTTACTATTTGGATCGAAGATTTGTTTGGTTCGAGTGTTGGTCCGATGATGTCGATGATATTCGGTGATGATTTGAGGTGGTGTGTGTAGCTTCGGTTCACAAGTACGCTCAGCGCGCTACTTTGGCTCAACGGAAATCGACACCGGGTTCCTTTCTCTTTTTAATTTTCTTGATTAATTTTTGTTAAGTTATAATCTGCTTATGTTTAATCTGCTAGTTTTTATTTGATTTAGTCTTTAGTGTTTGTTTACTGTTTCATTTTTAATCTGCTTATGCTTAATTTTTAGTTTATTTAGTTTGAGATTTAGTTAGCTTATTTGATTCAGCTTTTTGCTTATTTGGTTTTTCAGCTTTATCTGCTTTTGTTTTGTTACTGCTTATTTCGTTGTTTATGTTTATTTAGTTCCTGTTTATTTGGTTGCTCCTGTTTGGATCTGCTTTAGTTTAATTGTTGGTGTAATATGTTTTTATAGCTTATTTAAGCTTGGCTTATTTTATACTGCTTATTTGGATTTTTGTTGCGATTGGTTTAATTTTGTTCCAGCTTATTATTCATTGTAGTTGCTTATTTGATTGCTGTGTTAAAATTCAGACTCCATTAGTCTGAGTAATAGCTGTCCAAAAAGTTAAAATTAATAGCAAAAAAAAATTTGGTCTGTCCAGGGGTCGAACCCTGGACCTCTCGCATAACTGACCAACGACACAACCATTTGAGCTAGACATCTTTTTGTGTTAATCTTTACTACAGTTAATTAATATAGCTTGTTTTAATTAGTGGCAGTTTTTATTAAAGTAGTTTAATACATGTTTTTAGTTTTAATTAAAAGTTTTTCTTAATTATTTACTTTAATCAGTTTTAAAAATAAATATAAAAAGACAAAAAAAAGATTTCATTACTTTTATAAATTTAAATTAGTTTTAAATTTAATTTTATTTAAAATAGTTTTCTTTTATTGAGTTTTTAAATTTAGTTTCAAATTTACTTTCATTTAAAAATAGATTTTTATTTAAAATGTTTTTAGTTTAAAATTAATTAGATTAAAAGTTTTTATTATTAAATAGATTTTAATTAAATAGTTTTAGTTTAAAATATCAAAAATATATTTACCAAGAACAAATTAGATTTACGTTAAACCGGATATCAATTCGAGTCGAGTCGAGGAAAAACGAACATTCATTGTTAAAAATAGGATTGCAAAAACCTTACATTAAAATGGCGCCGCTGCCGCTTCGCTCGTACGATTGACGATTTTTCGTGAAGACGTTTGGATTTTGGGATCCGTTCGCTTTGAACGTTAATTTTCTTGCACAAAAATCAAAAACACAAAAAAAATCAAAAAGATTAAAAACACAAAAAAAATTAAAAACTCACAAAAGCAATTTCTTTCCTAAGAATTGCAACAAAAATTTTTTTATTAAAAAATCCAAAAGTAATACTTTTTCCTAAAAGTATTACACCAAAAATATTACGTATTAGTGTTATTTTCTTAGTTTGATTTCTTTCGTTTTTCTTGTGAATATATATTTTTCTATAAAAAATACAAAAAGATTTTTCTTTTACTATAGTATATTACGTAGCACAATAAATTTACCTACTTTTCAAATAAGCCTTAGTTGGGATTTCATCACCTAACTATTGTATTCGCATCCATAACAAATAAAAGGGCAAAATAGATAAATACTAGTAAGACGTTTGAACTCGACATATACAAACTATAAGGTGGGTATAAGGCGACGCGCTATAAAAGGCCGTCTTAGATTGTTTTGTTTTCCTTATTCAAATGGAATGGGACGTTTGAATACGGAAATCATGATAAGTTACACCTTGTATTTACTATGGTATTTGGATATGATATTATGTGGAGAGGTAGTAATACTTGAGTAGGATTACTTATAATCGTCTTGTTGAAATGGATTCGGACGCCTTTTCATTTGAACAAGAAAGTTATAAGTTCCCGACCGTAAATTTATAAATTATTGTATACATGAAAGGGGACGCCTTTTGATGTAGACAAGGAATTATAAATGCGTGGGCCCAAGTATGTCTGGATCGATTTGTGAATGTTTGGTGTGCGTACGTTATTCTTTGAATCGTGTTTCGTTGATATAAATCGTTCATTGTCGTCGTCATTATGATTATCGTCGATTATCATCTATGTACGAATAACCCGGTGTACTTCTCTCGAGTTGTGATTTGTCTTGATGGACCATTTCTAATGAGTCTCGATGATCGCGAGTTTTATAAGCAAATTGTTAACAGTTGTTAATCGTTCCGAGAATAGGCGACTTGTTTAAGCGTCACTAGGATCTATGGGTGTACTTGTGGATTGACTAAGGATCAAGTTATCAACGACGACTAATCGTGGATGTGACGATTTTCTAATTTTACTTGCTATTATCAAGGATTCGTTCAACGTTTCACGATAATCAACGGTGGAAATCTGTATTTGATGTTTATGTTTGACTTTTGCTTTTAGATACGTATGTGGCATGTGCTCTAGCCGAATGATCGTAAGTTGTGAGAACTTGAGACGGCATTGTCCAATGACGTCCGATCATGGAGAACGTGTACCATATAATATCTTTTGACTTTCCTTGGAACTTAGACGATGATTTGCCTGTTTTTCACTCTTCACTGTTAGATTGAAGACTGTCATATACGAATTAAGCGCCGGGACGTCGCTTCCTAAAAGGAGTGGATGATATAACAACCCGAAAATTTTGACCGATGTTTAAACAAAGATTTTTCGAACATTTACGGATCTTGTTAATTATTTTTGATAAATTAACGAAGATCGTGTTAACTAAATTCAAATTTATTTCGAATATTTCCTTTTATTTTATGAACTGAGAAATTTAAAAGTTTTACATTTACGTTTCATAAATTAAATAATTATTATTTAATTACTTGTAGTATTTTTTGATGTTTTAGAGTCGGACTGAGCAAAAATAATAAAAATAATAGTTGAAACGATTCAAAACTAAAACTTTGAAAATACGAAGAAATAGTATTTTTCATTATATTCTAAAACGTTGCTAATAACGTGAGTATTAGTGTTTATGTTTTATTTTTATGGAGAAATCTAACCGAAATAGCTAGAAATAATTAAACGAGCATTTAAATAAATAATAGCAAATGTTTTCGAAACGCGACGAAGTAAGGACTCATTTTTATTGGAAAAATGATTTTAAAAACGATGGTGCAAGTCTCGTGTCGTGAATCGTCCGTTAAGTCATCCAAACGAGCCTAGAACGCTTATTGTACAAAAGTAAACAAAACACTTAAAAAATATACCCTAAACTATTAACTAGTTGCCATTTTGTTTTATATGGTTTTGGTATAAAGGAAAAATACCCTCATTTCTTTAATTTTATTCAAAACAAAAACACACACATCTTACAAAAATCTCTCAAGCTTTCATCAATGGCTTCCACCGGAAAAAATTTCCGATGGTGTTTTCCGGCGACCTTCATTTTTTCCGGCCAAGACCAAAAATGCTCCAAAACTCCGGATCTATCCATGCATGGTGGTTACATCAAGTGAAACTTGTAGATCTAGTCTGGATATATCCATGCATGGTGGTTACCTCAAGTAAAACTTGTATATCTACTCCGAATATATCCATGCATGGTGGTTGCATCAAGTGTTGACAAGATCTTGGATGGTTGCTTGCATGCATCACTCACTAGTACCATAATAACCGAATTTTTGGTTAATTAAAAAGGTAGCTTTTGCAAGGTCTTTCTTTGTGTTGCTCGTACCCAATTATATTTGTCGTTGTTTCGTCCTCGGTATCTTCTCGAATTGATCACGGTTCAAAGTGGAATTGTTGTTATTGGTGACTAAAAGGGGGAGCTTTTGATCTATATCTACTTAAAAGGTAAGAGCGTGAAGTAGTGAAAATAAGCAAAAACAATTAATAAAAATAAAGCTTGAATTAAACTTAAACACTTAAACAGTAAAACAGTGAAATACCTTAACTTGTAAAAATTGCTTATTCGAAATAAATAGAACTCATCCGGAATGACTAGCTCATCTGGAATAATCTTGCTGGTTCGGAATGCTTGCTCATTCGGAAAAAGGACTTTATTCGGAATAACTTTCCTTCATTCGGAATACCTTGGTTCGGAATGACAATCAGTTCATGCGGAATATTTGCTTCACTCGGAATAATCTTTGACTCGGAATAATGCTGCTCATTCGGAATGTATGCTTGATTCGGAATAAAGATGACTCATCCGGAATGACTAGCTCATTCGGAATAATCATGCTCATTCGGAATACTTTGCTGGTTCGGAATAAATGCTGACCCGGAAAGAATCGGTTCGTTCGGAATACTATGCTGATTCGGAATAATCAAAACAAGAGGCTTCGTTCGGAATAACTTGTTTATGCGGAATAACTTAAAAATAAATGCTCATGCGGAATATTATGTTTGGTTCGGAATCTGGGAAACAGAAAAGTGCGAAGAACAGGGGAAAAACTAAAGAACGAATATAATCCAAAATCAACCAAGGTTTATCCCAAGATTAAACCAAACTAACCGCTAATCATCTACTAATGATAATCATCAAACCAAATCACTAAAAACACAAAACCCACTTGTTTTTGGAGATCAAAATCAACAAAATAAAAAACTTAGAACTTAAGAATCAATAAGAAAAGGAAGAACAAGATTAAATGAAAGATGATATTAAAAGATTAAGGTTTAAAGAAACAAAAGGAAAGATTAAAACTTACAAGATCATGAAGGAATCAAAGGAAAATAAAAATCACCAAACACCTTAAGGGTGTTGGTTTTCCTACGAAACAGGAAGAAGAAAAACAGAAAAAATGAAAGCTAGTTTTAAAATGTGAAGGGAAGGGTCTATTTATAGGCCTTGGGCTTGGTTGGTGAGTGGGCTTTTCTCCTCTCTTTTTTTCTTCTCGTCTTTTCAGTATAGTTGACGTTTTTGATTCTGATTCGGGATTTGTCGATGAATAAATTCAACTCGTCTTTTAATTTCTTCGTTTAATAGACTTGTGTTCTTCGACATATGTAAATCTTCCATCTTTGGTCCTTTTCTTCGATAAATCTTCAAATAGGCCCATTGACTTCAAATCTTTTGCATCTCTTGGACTATAGACTTCTTCTTTTTGTCTTTTTCTTGGATAAAACCCGTGCAATCCCATGTTTTCTTCAATATTTATCCGGTAGGCTCTGAAAACACAACAGACACACAAACCACGCATAATTCCAAACAAATGACATTAAATACGCGTTTTGGTCTCGTTTTAGCAAACAATAAGTGGTGAAAGGATGGGTGTTTTCACACCTATCAAATCTCCTACACTTAACCATTGCCATGCCCTCATGCAATGCTTAGTTTCAAAGCACAAATTACATTTCTCATCATAAATAACCTACCTTGGCCTTTATTAAATACTAAACTCTAAGGAGACAAAAAGAACAAAACAAGTAAAGAATTCAAAGACTTACATTGTGGTTTTAGTTTTCATGAATGTTCATCACCCTCAAGTTTCACGTTCCCCATACCAAGCTTAAAAACGAGATCATTGTTATTATAAGTTAGAAAACTAACACGAACTCATGTGGCCTAATTATTCACTTAGACTCCCTTATTACTAGGTGCATCTCTTATATTTTATTGTTGTCTTGAATGATCACGAGGATGCATTGTTTGACTTATTTCGATAGTTACTTAAGCTGAAAACAAAGTGGGACGATTTAATCAATAGTTAGCTAAAGGACAAAATCTTTTAAAACTGCTTCTCGGGACCTCATAAAGTTCATATCTTGGCATAACTCGCTTCACGATTTGAGACCTTTCTCGGACCGATATTTGGCAGCGACTTCATTCTTTAAATCTTTGAGAGACGTTCTTGAAATTATGGTCTTCTCTTCATAATGGGAATTTCTTCACTTGAAGTTTTGAGAGATTCTTCATATTTGGACCACGACTTCTTCATTTTTCTCCAATCTTTATTTTGGACTTTGATGTACAATGATCCGCCTCCTTTTAGGACTTGGATCTATTTATCCTTATAACTTGCTAGGGTCTTTTCGGATAGACTTCTCCATGATCTTTAGGGGAGTATTTGCTTTTCTTCGTGTGTCTCGATCCTTCATATTGATTTTTGATAAATGATTCTTCACATCACTTGGGATCTTTAGCAACAAAATGTAGCCCTCATGCCTTGTTAGGGCCTTTTCGGACTCGCCAATCTTCGCATCCCGCTTCAATAAGTTATGCCTTGGCTATGAACTCTAATTAATACCGAGAAACTTTTAAACGATCTTGTGCTAGAAGCTAAGTAACTTTTCAAATCGTACAACCTTATTTATTGCAGATAAGTTTATTAGCAAGCGATGGGATAATAGGCTTATAATCAACTCACATAAATTCACGAAAGAATACCAAACTTATAATTGACTCTATCATTTCTCGTCCTCCACAGTTTAAAATCTAATGGAATGAGACTCGTGGATGCTTAACCAATTAAATCAAAGTTTTGGGTTTTCGAGTCATCTATAGGATCTTGCAAATTCTTTGACTTTTTCAAGTTTAGAAATCGCATTTTAAAGTTCCCTTGATAAACGACTCTCTAGGATCAATTATAGGAACTTGCGAAAAGTTCTTGTTCTTAACCCGTGAGAGTTAAGACTTTCGCGTTTTAAAGTTTCCTATATAAAAGCCTAGCAAAACTTGACTTAAACACGTTAAGGATACTAGCTAGAGTAAACTTAGATAAGTAAACTCGGGTTGAGTCAAAATATTCACGACTTTGAAAAATTTAAAACCACTTTATTAAAAATTTATTCTAGCAAGGAAAGAAAATAACCATAACAAAGGAAAATACAACTGTACAACTAGGCCAAAATAGATTAAAAATTTTGAAATATGTCGAAAAATCAAATTTTCCGGTTAAAATGAGGACAAATTAATGGAAAAGTCCACTTAAAACTTCGATAGAAGTCTCCCCTACACTTAATATAAACATTGTCCTCAATGTTTAAGCATGTGGGAAAAGTCTCCCCTAAACTTATGACATTGTGCACGTTGGTTAAATCAAGTTAAGGAGGAGACAACTAAAGTGATCAATTTCAAATGTGAGTATGAAGAAAATTGAATCACGATAGTTGAGAGATAGAACCGGATTTGCGGATAACATGGGATCACGGTTCTTCAAAGATTCCAAAAGTGCACTTATCCCTGTAATCACATCACCATACAAACACAAACAACCTATATAGCCCCCCTACACTTAGGATGAAAAACGGAAAAAGTGGGAATAGATACTCGGGTTGCCTCCCGAGGAGCGCTTGTTTTTGTTAACCGAGTCACGAGCCTGACTCGGTCCCGAAACTAGTTCATGGGAAACGTGGTGAGGGATGGAATCATCTCATGAGAGATGTCCTCACCAAAGTACAACTTCAAACGCTGGCCATTCACCTTAAAATTGGGCCCATTTGGCTGAGAAAGCTCAATGGTGCCATAGGGAAAGACTTTGGCGATGGTGAATGGACCAGACCAGCGGCTCTTCAACTTGCCCGAGAAGATCTTCAACCGAGAGTTAAAAAGTAAGACTTGATCACCAACGTGGAACTCTCGGTTCTTAATCCTTGCATCATGGATGATCTTGGTCTTCTCCTTGTAGATCAATGAATTCTCGTAAGCTTCATTCCTCAATTCATTAAGCTCGTTGAGTTGAATCTTGCGAAGATCATCGGCTTTGTTGATGTCGAAGTTAGCCCACTTCAAGGCCCAGTATGCCTTATGTTCCAGCTCGATAGGGAGGTGGCATGCTTTCCCGTACACAAGACGATAAGGTGTACAACCAATCGGGGTCTCGTAAGCGGTACGAAAAGCCCACAAAGCATCATCTAACTTATCGGCCCACGAGGCACGATGCTCTCCCACAGTACGTTCTAGAATTCGCTTCAATCCACGGTTGGATATCTCGGCTTGCCCATTAGTTTGGGGATGATAAGCGGTGGAAAGACGGTGATTGACACCGTACTTAGCCATGACTCTTGCGAATTGGTCATTGCAAAAATGAGTCCCGCGGTCACTGATTATAGCACGAGGAACACCAAATCGAGCAAAAAGTTGCTTCAAAAAGTTCACAACCACCCTCGCATCGTTCGTAGGGAGAGCCTTAGCTTCAACCCATTTAGAAACGTAGTCAACGGCTACGAGGATGTACTTGTTTCTTTTAGAAGAAGGGAATGGCCTCATAAAGTCGATGCCCCATACATCAAAGATTTCACATTCTTGTATGAAATTTTGAGGCATCTCATCTTTATGTGTGATCTTGCCTTGTCTTTGGCAAGCATCACAATGTTTAACCGTCTCGTGAGCATCACGATAAATGGTGGGCCAATAAAATCCCGAGTCAAACACTTTCTTCGCGGTGAAGTTGGGACCAAAGTGACCACCGGTGGGTCCTTTGTGGCAAGTAGGGCGAATAATCAAATCAGCGCATTGTTTGAAGAGAAAAGGGTCATCCCAAAAGTAAGTCTTAACATCGTTTAAGAACTTTTTCTTTTGTTGGGATGTTAACTCTTTGATGAGAACACCACCCGCTAAGTAGTTTGCAATGTCGGCAAACCACGGGGTGTCATCAAGATTGGAATTTATAGACATTAAGGTCTCAAGGGGAAAAGAGTCATTGATCTCTTTGTTCGGATGATCCCCTTGATAAGGATCCTCAAGTCTACTTAGATGATCCGCGGCTAGGTTTTCAGCTCCCTTCTTGTCACGAATTTCAATGTTAAATTCTTGAAGGAGTAAAACCCAGCGAAGAAGTCTTGGCTTAGAGTCGTGCTTAGTCATCAAGTACTTCAACGCGGAATGGTCCGTGTATACAATGGTGGTGGATAAAACAAGATAGGGGCGAAATTTTTCAAAAGCATAGACAACAGCTAAAAGCTCTTTTTCGGTTGTCGTATAATGCAATTGAGCCCCCGTCATTGTCTTGCTCGCATAATGGATTGGTTGGAAGTGTTTATTCACTCTTTGGCCCAAAACCGCTCCAATGGCAAAATCGCTAGCATCACACATCAACTCGAAAGGTAGCTCCCAATTAGGGGTGACCAAGACCGGTGCCTTAGTGAGCTTATCCTTAAGAAGGTTGAAGGCTTCAATAAACTCTTTGGAAAAGATAAAAGGAGTATCTTTTTCCAAGAGGTGGGTCATCGGGCGAGCGATTTTAGGAAAGTCTTGAATAAATCGACGATAGAAGCCCGCATGACAAAGAAAACTTCTCACACCCTTCACGGTTGAAGGTGGAGGTAATTTGGCTATGACATCCACTTTAGCATGGTCCACTTCAAAACTGGCTTTTGAGATTTTGTGTCCTAGCACAATGCCTTCTTTTACCATAAAATGGCATTTTTCCCAATTTGGAACAAGGCGAGTGTCTTCGCACCGCTTAAGCATACGTTATAAATTGGCAAGGCAAGAAGAGAATGAATCCCCAAAGACCGAGAAGTCATTCATGAAGACTTCCATGGTTTGCTCAACCATGTCATGGAAAATAGCCAACATGCACCTTTGGAAAGTCCCGGGGGCATTGCATAAGCCAAAAGGCATTCTTTTATAAGCAAATGTGCCATAGGGACAGGTGAATTTGTCTTCTCTTAATCTTGGGGATCGATGGGTATTTGGAAATAACCCGAGAAACCATCTAGAAAGCAGTAATATTCATTACCCGCTAAACGTTCAAGCATTTGGTCCATAAAAGGAAGAGGAAAATGATCCTTTCTCGTGGCATCATTGAGTTTGCGATAGTCTATACAAACTATCCACCCAGTAACGAGACGTGTAGGAATCAACTCGTTGTTTTGATTGGGCACAACGGTGATTCCGCCTTTCTTAGGCATACAATGGACTGGACTAACCCATGGTGAATCCGAGATAGGGTAAATCATGCCCGCATCAAGAAGTTTGATAACCTCTTTTTTGATAACATCATGGATTTTAGGATTCACCCTTCGTTGGCTTTGAATGGTGGGCTTAAAGTCGTCCTCCATGAGAATTTTGTGTGTGCAAAAGTGAGGATCAATTCCACGAATATCGGAGATTTTCCAAGCAATAGCTCTTTTATGTTTCTTGAGAACTTCAATGAGACGAGTTTTCTCATCGGCTTTTAAGTCTTTAGCAATGATAACAGGAAGTTGATCAATGTCCTCTAAGAAAACATACTCGAGATGAGGAGGTAAGTCCTTAAGCTCAAGAGTAGGAGGATCCTCAATAGATGGTGTAACTAACGATGTGTTAGGAATAAAGTATTTAGAAGTTACTCCTGGTCATATAGCAGTTCCTACTGGAGTACTTTGTTCCTCCTGGTCGTATTATAAAGTTGAAAGAAGATTATAGAAGATATGATCAAGAAAGATTGTAGAAGATAAGATCAAATTAGTCTTCCTATTCATATGGAAAGTATTAAATATATTGATTATGATGAGAAGGTTACAAGTTTGTTTAGGAAACTATTAAAGGATATTAATGTATAATACTTAGACAAGTATTAATGATATTGTAACCACCTAGGACCCCTTGCACTATAAAAGGAGGTCCGAGGGTGTAGAGATAAATACACTTCTACACACACATATTCTTTACATATTTCTCTCATTGTTTGTTATAGCTTCAAGGTTGTAAAACCCTATCACTATTAAGAGTGATCGTATTAATATATTGAGGCTTGGATGTTTGGTTATTTCTATTGTTCTTCTTATATATAAAGATTGGTTTTCGCACACTCTTTGTATTGTGATCAAGGCTTCAAAGATCCTTAAAGAAGCAAACCCAACAAGTGGTATCAGAGCCTCGTTGAGAAGCTTTGATTGAGAAGAACAAGATTCCTTCATCCGCGTTGCTGTGAAGTAAAGTTGCGATTCAGAATTCGCGACAGATCAGTAGCAGTTTCGTAACAAAATTAGTGTCGACTAAAGGTTCTGATTTTAAGGTTTTTCAAGAAACTCCTTCTTAAGGTGTTGCTAAAGAATTCATGGCGTGCAAAACATCAATTCCAGACGATGAGGTAATTTATATGACTGAATCTGAAGTTAGAGAATATAATGCTAGACTAAAGAATAAAATGCATGTTTATAATAACTCTGACTTAGCAATTAGTTGCGTAGAAACATATGAACAAAAATTTCTAGAACTTCAAAAACAATGTGCTGATCTGAATGCTGAAAATGATAAATATTATCTAGAAGTTCAGTCATACAAAATTTCTCTAAAAACATTAGAAGAACAAAAAAAGTGGTTTCAAAATACCCAATTAGAGTATGAAGAAAAGATTAGGGTGTTATGTATAGACTTAGAGAACACATCTAATCTACTAAAATATTCTGAAAAGCTTAATATTAAGGTAAATAAAGAGAAGGAGGAGCTACAAACTAAATTAGATAGTGCTTTGGCTAGGTTTGATAAATGGACAAGTTCTTCTAAAAACGTAATCAAACTAGTAGATAGCTCCATGTCTGGTAGGACTAAAATTGGTTTGGGGTTTAAAAACTATATTGGGCCAAATGATGTTTTTGACTCCTCTTTGTCTAGTGTGTTTGACACTACCCCTGAAGATGTGGAAGGTAGGCCTGTTTTCAATAGGTATAAACCAGCTGCAGAGATGCATCCTGTTCCTCCACCTCGCAAAGGGACATTCATGCCTACCTTAGACCACTTTGACTTTGATGAATCACAAATGACATATGGTACAAGGTCCACTGGCTCAATTGAAACTAATTCTATGTCTAATGACTTTGTCACTTGTAACTCTAGTGACAAGTCTTTAGAACCTAAGACTAGTGACCTTGACTCTTGTGAGTCCGACTCTAGTGTTGAAACACTTGAGTCTGTGCCTGAACCTATTTTAATTGAACCCATGACTAGTAAATATGCCTCATGCACGTCTACCTTAAATGCTAAATCACCTAAGTTCTACCCTCAATCTGTTTGGGCTAAGAATGAAAGTAAAAGGAAAGCAAATAACCTTAGGAAAAACAATACGAGTCCTAGAGGTAATCAAAGAGGTTGGAATGGCATGATGACTCAGAAATTAGGTGATAACTTTGAGTTCAAAAATAAGGCTTGTTATGTGTGTGGTAGTTTTGATCACTTGCACTATACTTGTAAACACAAAAGAAATATTAATGATCAACAACAGGTTAAATCAGTGTGGAATAACTCAAGACAGGTGAATCACAAGAACTTTGGTAGATTTTCTCACCCCAATCCTAAAAATAACATAAGTCCACAACCAAGATGTTTTAATAATGTTAAGGGTACAAGGGTTGAGTCTGCACGGTAAAAAAAAGGTTAATATTGTTAAGGCTTTAGCTAGGTGGGTTTGGAAACCTAAACAAGATGGTTTACAACATGTCTCCAAATCAAATAGTGCATCAAAAACCTTAACAAGATATGACTATGTTGATGTTTTTGGAAGATTCAAGTCTGTCTTAGCTTGGGACTTCCATAAACACTAATCTTTGTTTGGTTTGTGTTTATTTCATTAGGTGTGATTATAAATTACTATGTTTTGTATTTTATATATTTGTGTGAACTAACTTTTTGCAGGAAAAGCGAAGTTTTTTTTAACAAAAAATAAAAAATAAAAAATAAAAAAATCCTTGATGGTGAATACTTTGCTCCGTTTGAGGGGAGGTTTTAGCTTAAGGGGAGGCTTGTTCTATGTATAACTGTGTATATTATTGTGTTTTTCTGTCTAATCAATTTTGCAGATTGACATTGGTGCTGGTGGATATGGTTCCTCCTAGTAGAACTAAGTTGCTCCTAGTCGACCAATGGTTCCTCCTGGTTGCACTCCTCCTACTTCTGGTGGACCATTGTTCGTCCTGATGCATTCTACGTTCCTTCTGGTTGACTCATAGTCTTTGAGTAGTTATAAAAAAAATTAGAAAAAAAATTAAAAAAAAAAGAAAAAGAAAATAGACACTTTCGAATCAAAATACCTTTGTATATATTTCACTTTTTGGGCTGTTTTTGTTTGGTACTTAGGTGTTGGCTGCCCCCCACACAACAAATGGTGCTCAACTCACCATGTTTAACAGACAAGAAAGAGTTGATTCACCATGAGGGTACGGCTCTGGTGTGATTCTCAAATCCGTTGATGGTTGCCAGTTTACCCAAAATTGGATGGTTTTCACTTGCCTTGGTCCTAGACTGAAAAGTGGCTAATCCAAGGGGGTACAGCTCTTGGTAAAGATTTTATCAAATCTGTTGATAGCTATAATAGCTTGCTCAAAGCTATAGGGTTTTCAGCTCACCGATGCTTAAATTGCTAAGAGTTGGCGAGTCCAGAAGGGTACGACTTCTGGTAAAGACATATCAAATCCGTTGACGGCTGTGATGGTTTGCCTAAAATCATCAGGGTACCCACAATCACCATTGATTCACGTTCTAAGAGTTGGGCTGGGTTCTGGTCTCCCAGGGTGATGCTTATTCCACCATAAAGACTGGCTAGCCCAAGAGCGAGGAGCTACTTGGTAAAGGCTCATAAATTCTGCTCCAGTTGCTGTCAAGAATCAATATGTACAGATGTTTTCAAGCTTTAAAGAAGCTTAGCAGTTCATGTATCAGCAGCTACTTTTGTGTTTCTTCTAGTGTTATCAAGTGAGATTGTTGCTGCTGTGGTTCATATTCCAATCCTCATGCTTATTGGTAGCACATCTACTTGGAAACTTGAACTCAACCAGGTTAAATTCAAGTTTAGGGGAGGATTGTTAGGAATAAAGTATTTAGAAGTTACTCCTGGTCATATAGCAGTTCCTACTGGAGTACTTTGTTCCTCCTGGTCGTATTATAAAGTTGAAAGAAGATTATAGACGATATGATCAGGAAAGATTGTAGAAGATAAGATCAAATTAGTCTTCCTATTCATATGGAAAGTATTAAATATATTGATTATGATGAGAAGGTTACAAGTTTGTTTAGGAAACTATTAAAGGATATTAATGTATAATACTTAGGCAAGTATTAATGATATTGTAACCACCTAGGACCCCTTGCACTATAAAAGGAGGTCCTAGGGTGTAGAGATAAATACACTTCTACACACACATATTCTCTACATATTTCTCTCATTGTTTGTTATAGCTTCAAGGTTGTAAAACCCTATCACTATTAAGAGTGATCGTATTAATATATTGAGGCTTGGATGTTTGGTTATTTATATTGTTCTTCTTATATATAAAGATTGGTTTCCGCACACTCTTTGTATTGTGATCAAGGCTTCAAAGATCCTTCAAGAAGCAAAGCCAACACGATGGATCATCGTTAGTCACCTCTTTAGGAGAAGGAGGAGAGAAAGGGTCTTCATTGAGAAGTTTCTCAATTGTACGAATGTTTCTTCCCAATCGGTGGGAGAATCATCATATTTAAGATCAAGTGGACCCAAGCTAGCTTCAAAATCATCCAAAAGAAAGTCACTTTCTCCAAATGGAGTCAATGACGGCGCAATTGAGGCAACAGTCTCAACATTGGATAGAGAAGAAAGATTACTTTTGCAAGCATCATTAAAGTGTTCTTCACAAGCCTCATCGAGAACATCAATAGCATTAACACTCTCATATGAATAAGGTTGCGTAGAAATCTTACCCATGTTGAAGACAATTTTGTCGTCACCAACTCTCATGATTATTTCGCCCGCGGCTACATCAATGAGAGTACGACCGGTCCTCAAGAAGGGACGTCCAACGATTAATGGAACACGGGGATCCATCTCGTAGTCAACGAAAACAAAATCCGCCGGGAAGGTGAATTTGTCAACGCCAACGAAGACGTCTTCGGCTATCCCCACTGGATAAGCAACCGTACGGTTAGCTAATTCCAAAGTCATTTTGGTGGGGACTAGCTCGGGGAGAGATAATTGCTTCCAAACACTTAAAGGCATTAAGTTTATACTAGCACCTAGATCGGCTAGGACCATGCAATTCTCTACTCCCGGGAAGTTGCAAGGAATCAAGAAGCGACCCGGATCACCAAGTTTGGTGGGCAATTTCCATAAGAGAACCGCGGAGCAATTCTCATTAAGTTGGGTCTAAGTAATGTCAAGAAGATTCTCCTTGTCACTTAGAATATCTTTAAACATCTTCGCATATTTAGGCATGTGAGCGAGAGCCTCGGCAAAGGAGATGTTAAAATTCAATTGTTTAAACATTTTAAGAAAGTTTGAAACTTGAATATCATCCTTGCTCTTTTGCTTCTCTTTCCTCAACCTTGAAGGATAAGGTATATCGGATGAAGAGGAAGGCTTTAGGGAGTAGGATCACTCACAACCGCGGGTGGTGGGGGAATGGGGTAAGAAGGTAAATGAGGTGAAGAAAGTTGTTCTTTTTCCTTGTTAACAATCACGGGTGGAGGTGTAGGAAGCTCGGGTTCCGTATAACCTTTTCCACTACGAGTGGTGATTGCTTTCATCTCCCCTCGTGGATTAGCAACGGTGTTACTCGGAAGAGTACCCGAAGAAGAGGGTTAATTACCTTGGAAAAGCGAACCGATCATATCACGTATATTATCCGCTTGAGTGCTGAAAGAGTCTCTCATGTCTACGCGAATATCATTGCTTTGTTTTGCCATGTCATTCCTTAGCTCGGCTCGAATATCGCTCCCTTGTTTCGCCATGTCTCCCTTCAAGTTGATGAATTGACTCTGAAGATTCGTCACCATCTCTCTATTAGTCCTCATGAACGTCTCGATGTCTTGATTCAACGCCGTTGGTTGATTGAGAGGTGGAGCTTGGTAAGCTTGAGAATTTCCTTGAGGTGGGTATGGGTTTCTTTGGGATTGATATTGATTGTTAGCACGAGGTTGGCTTTGGTTATTTCGGTTATAGCTTTGTTGTTGGTTTTGGTTTTGAGGAGTAAAACCGGGTGGCGAAAGATAGTTGTTTGAACGATAACTTAGCCAGTTACGGTCTCCTTGAGGACGAGCTTGATAGCCTCCCGTAGGATAGTTACCGTATGTCGCGTTAACGGTTTCACAAAAAATTGCCTTGAGTAGAAGGACAATAAATGTAAGAATGAGGACCACCACATGTTTCACAAGAAATAGCAACGGCTTTATCTTGTTGAGTATGGTTAGTAGCCAAAATTTGCATATTTTTGCTCATTTCGATAATGGCTCGTTCCATGGCGGACATGTCGGTGGTGGAAGAAGTAGATGAAACATTGACTCTCGGATTAGATCTTGAGGATGCGGATGAATCCCAATTCTTGTGGTGAGTAGTCATGTTTTCAATCAACTCTCTACACTCCTCCGGTCTCCTTTTCATAAAAGTACCACCGGCGGCAGCGTTGATCGTGTCACGATCACGAAAAGTGAGACCATTGTAGAAAGTATCAATGAGATTGACGGGGAGCATGTTATGATTTGGACAACGGTCGATCAAATCATTGTAGCGTTCCCAAGCATCAAATAGCGATTCATCATTGTCTTGCATGAATCCACTAATTTGATTACGAAGGCTCGTGACCATGGATGGTGGAAAGTAGCGCGACAAAAATCGTTGAGTCATGTCGTCCCAAGTATGAATAGAATTCTTTGGGAGACGGTCAAACCATTTTTCGGCATGGTGAGAAAGCGTGTGGGGAAATAGTTGAAGGCGAAGTACATGCATAGAAACGTCGTGCATCTTCATGCTTTGAGTAATGGTAATGAATTTGTCGAGGTGCTTGTTGGCATCATCATCCGGAAATCCGCGAAATGGATTAGTTTGCACTTGTTGGATCATGTGATGTTTCAACGAAAACTCCTGAGCCGTGATTTGCATCGGCGCAATCGGGCCTCCACGTCCATTCATCGTAGGTTGGCATAGCTCCTCCATGGTTCGTAGGTCGGGTTGGGGTAGATTATTCATGTTGGGGTGGGGTGGATTATTATTGTTGTTGTGTACACCGGCCATGTCTAAATTGTCGAGAGTCTCGGGCTCGGGATAAGACGTTGATCGAGTACTCATACACTAAAAATAAAATGCAAGAGAAAATATTTTTGGTTTTATAGGTTTTTTTTTTGTATTTTTGAAAATTTTATATTTTTATGGGTTTTTGAAAATTTTTGTACTTGAAAATAACGCTCCCGAAAGAACGGATCCCAAAATCCAATTTTTCTCACAAGAAACCGTTGATCCTTACAAAAAGAGCCGGCAGCGGCGCCATTTTAATAACCGAATTTTTGGTTAATTAAAAAGGTAGCTTTTGCAAGGTCTTTCTTTGTGTTGCTCGTACCCAATTATATTTGTCGTTGTTTCATTCTCGGTATCTTCTCGAATTGATCACGGTTCAAAGTGGAGTTGTTGTTATTGGTGACTAAAAGGGGGAGCTTTTGATCTATATCTACTTAAAAGGTAAGAGTGTGAAGTAGTGAAAATAAGCAAAAAACAATTAATAAAAATAAAGCTTGAATTAAACTTAAACACTTAAACAGTAAAACAGTGAAATACCTTAACTTGTAAAAATTGCTTATTCGGAATAAATAGAACTCATCCGGAATGACTAGCTCATCTAGAATAATCTTGCTGGTTCGGAATGCTTGCTCATTCGGAATGCTTGCTCATTCGGAATGCTTGCTCATTCAGAAAAAGGACTTTATTCGGAATAACTTTCCTTCATTCAGAATACCTTGGTTCGGAATGACAATCAGTTCATGCGGAATATTTGCTTCACTCGGAATAATCTTTGACTCGGAATAATGCTGCTCATTCAGAATGTATGCTTGATTCAGAATAAAGATGACTCATCCGGAATGACTAGCTCATTCGGAAAAATCATGCTCATTCGGAATACTTTGCTGGTTCGGAATAAATGCTGATCCGGAATAAATCGGTTCGTTCGAAATACTATGCTGATTCGGAATAATCAAAACAAGAGGCTTTGTTCGGAATAACTTGTTTATGCGGAATAACTTAAAAATGAATGCTCATGCGGAATATTATGTTTGGTTCGGAATCCGGGAAACAGAAAAGTGCGAAGGACAGGTGAAAAACTAAAGAAAGAATTTAATCCAAAATCAACCAAGTTTTATCCTAAGATTAAACCAAACTAACCACTAATCATCTACTAATGATAATCATCAAACCAAATCACTAAAAACACAAAACCCACTTGTTTTTGGAGATCAAAATCAACAAAATAAAAAACTTAGAACTTAAGAATCAATAAGAAAAGGAAGAACAAGATTAAATGAAAGATGATATTGAAAGATTAAGGTTTAAACAAACAAAAGGAAATATTAAAACTTACAAGATCATGAAGGAATCAAAGGAAAATAAAAATCACCAAACACCTTAAGGGTGTTGGTTCCTACGAAACAGGAAGAAGAAAAACAGAAAAAATGAAAGCTAGTTTTAAAATGTGAAGGGAAGGGTCTATTTATAGGCCTTGGGCTTGGTTGGTGAGTGGGCTTTTCTCCTCTCTTTTTGTCTTCTCGTCTTTTCAGTAGAGTTGACGTTTTTGATTCTGATTCGGGATTTGTCGATGAATAAATTCAACTCGTCTTTTAATTTTATTGTTTAATAGACTTGAGTTCTTCGATATATGTAAATCTTCCATCTTTGGTCCTTTTATTCGATAAATCTTCAAATAGGCCCATTGACTTCAAATCTTTTACATCTCTTGGACTATAGACTTCTTCTTTTCGTCTTTTTCTTCGATAAAACTCGTGCAATCCCATGTTTTCTTTAATATTTATCCGGTTGGCTCTGAAAACACAACAAACACACAAACCACACATAATTCCAAACAAATGACATTAAATACGCGTTTTGATCTCGTTTTAGCAAACAATAAGTGATGAAAGGATGGGTGTTTTTACACCTATCATACCACGACTTTGATAAACCTCGTAAGATCTACATCTCGTTATTATTTATTATTCCTTTTATTTTTCTTGATCTTATATATATATTCCGAATATATATATACGAAATGGATTAATGAGTATTGGGACATTGTATATGAAATTTTGAACACTAAAAATAAAGCTAAACAAGTCCTAGTAACGATTTGATTTATAACGATTTTTGAACCGTAGCAAAAACAGTATGCATGTCGAACTCAGTGGGTTGGGATATTGAAAAACTTACATATTAAGGTAAATAATTTTTTTGTGCTTAATTCCCTTGGATGGCTCGTCCCGTGACAAATTTTAGATAGTGAGATATGACCAAAATAGTGAAAACTAGTCAGATCTGAACATACTGTTTTGATGGAATATTTTCTCGTAAAGTTTGTATACTGACCTATGTTTATGTAAAACTGAAAGTTGTATATAAAATCATAAAGAACTAGAATCAATTGGATGGTTTACCATTTCTTTACGGTTTGGAAATGGTGGCCAAAATAGTGAAATTCAGTCAGATCTGGACCTACTTTTTGATGGACTACTTTCTCGTAAAATTGTATACTGACCTATGATTATGTAAAACTAAAAGTTTTAGATAAAATTGTAGAAATACCAGAGTCCAAATACTAGAGAACAATTTGGACCACCTGTTTTCAATAACATCAGTAGACAATGCATTGGAAACTATTTGTTCCGGAGTGTTAGCAGATACAGATATAGAATTATCAGAATTGCTAACATTTTTGAGACCCTTAGATTTCCTGCTTTTTCTAATGTGAGTTTTAGCACTAACAGGTTTTACTATTCCAACTTTCTTAGGTTTTGGATTATTCGCGGGCACTACAATGGGAGTAGACCTATTTAAAGGGCACTTGGTTCCTACAGTAGTGTCAGTGTTCCTAGTTAAAGGACATGCTTATGTTTTTAGAGAGAGAAAGAGATAGAGAGATGGTGGATTACACACACTTCTAGAGAGAGAAAACCAATGTTTACTATGTGAAAAATGTATAACCACACACCCTCTCCATCAAAGGAGAAGGTTTATATACCCAAGCCCATGAGATGGGCTTGGGTTTACATTAGGCCGCCGGCCCATACAATCCATGGGCTCGGTTTTGGGCTTTGTTTAATAAATGTAAATAACTAAACTACGAGCTATAACATGGACTATTGTTGGAGTGACCGATCCTTCTTAATACGTAAAACGTATTTCCAACAATCTCCCCCTAAGGGAGGTCACTCCAAACAAGGGCGTTACCCAAGTTACAATAATAAAATAAACCTAGCATACTATGCTTGTCTTGAGCTCGTAGTCTTCGTCTTTTTTTTTTCTTTTCTGGTGAACATGCTGATGTGATCTTTGATATCAATCTTTGAGCATTAATCTCTTGCCTTGATCTCGTGCATCCATCACTTGTGATCTTCGCCTCTTCGTGACACCATGTCCCACATACTTATACCTTCGTAATTCTTGAAAGCTTTAGAGTTTGATACAGCGGAAGACTTAACTTTTAGGCTTTCTTGAATTAAATGAGATATTAAGTGCATAAAGTATAAGCATGCGGGGACGACTTCTTCTTGGATTCCGCAACGCCACCGTCTTCAAATGCCGCAACATAAGTAGACACGAATGAAATGGCTTTGAACATTTCATTCTAATTCGGTAGCATTTTACCTCCGGTCGGTGAAGACCGTTGGACGATATTAGATATCGTACCCGTGACGGATAGTTTCACTTAAGTAACTTCCTGACAGGATTTCGCGGGTAAACCCGTTCTCTTTATTCGACCGTCCAAAGATAACTGCGAACATAAAGAGTGAATCATTTGGATAATAATATCCGCATGATTTTGAAGCCGTCAATTCATGTTCCTGTAACAAGTGAAATTCAATTAAGAACCGCACCATCGTTGCTTTCCAGTTGTCACGAGCTTGATTCGTAATAATCTTGCAAGTTACCTACCAAGTGCTGTTTGAGGTTAACACTAGAAGGATTTCCACTCATCAATGTGAACACTAAGGTATCACTCTGAGTGTTCTGGCAAGATCACTAAGATATTGCGTAGAGGCCGGGAACGTGTTTAAATTCATTTAAGAATTAAATCACTGTTGCTTTCCAGTTATCACAAGTTTAATTCATAAAGAATCGCACAAGTCACCTACCATGAGATTTTTGATGTTCGCTCAAGAAGGTTTTCCATCTTCATTGTAAATACTTTCGTATTACTCGGATGTTCAGGCAAGATCATGAAGATTTTGCGTAGGACTCTTAGGATCTTTCTTACTTTTCACAGTGTGTGAAGAAGCAAGGAATTATGAAAGTGTGTCCTAATGAGATATTTGATGATCTCAAATGGCTCTAGAATCGATCGTGCACTTTGGATTTTAGTGATCGGAGGCTGGAGAGGAATGCCACCTTTTCAATACCAATTTATTCGGAGTGAATAAATCGATAGATAACGTGTTGTCTCCGTGTGATTAAAACAAATATCTTTTGAGAGATATCTGAGTTAGCTAGGATGGGTTGTGCATTGCATCACTGGGTCCATGATGTCTATCTTCAATATCAAGAATCATTAAAAATGATCTTAATAGCATATGTATTGACCCGGTTTCTGCCTAAAGTTGTAAGGAGGGCTTCTTTCTTTACACCCTTTATCTTTATAATTCTTTTTCATTCTTCAACCCCTTCAATGCTTACCAATACGTCATAACTAGCACCTTGTTGTGATTGTTCCAATGCTAACTTAAGTACTTGGTCGGCATTCAGCTACGTTCACAATCTTTCTCCATCTTTCCTAAGGACTACTATTTCTAGCTATGGAATGTCCTTGGTAAGATTCCTCTGGTTCTGGAAGAATCATAGGACTTAACCTATCCTACCATCCTTATGTCACCACAATCTTCATCGTCATGAAATAAATGGGTTTTGGGTAAGTATATGTAACCATGAAATCCATTTTGATATGCAAATCCGTTTGCTCCCCCTTAACATATGCCACGAAATTCGAAACATTTCGCACATGTCGGGATGAGCCAGCACATTAAGTCAAACCATTTGTGATAATATCCCATATTAAATCACATTTTCTCCCCCATATTAAAAATATTAACCCAATCGATGTTTTTAATATCAATTGATTTAATGAAGTTTTAACAAAGGTTTTGGGAAGAAAATGGCAAGTCCATTTAATCTTCATGGTATCAAATGTATGAGATATGATACCGATTTGTAACATGATCACATATTCACCATATTAGAAAAAAATTGACAAGGTTGGACCTGATAGATGAGAACATCATATGATAAGATAAAATGGTTCTTGTCAGCATATGTTGGTCGCCTCGTCACGTATGAAGTCATCTCTTGACACCATATGTACGATTGATATTGTTGTCTTGACACCAACTTGTGAACTTGGCACGTTCGGCATCGAAGATTCTGAATGCTTGACAATTGCTCCCCCTCAATTGTTGACCCGTGTTCTATCGAAAGAGCTGTAGTCGTCGGTTGAGTAGTCGCATCGTCGAGTATGTAGATACCAATTGTAGATAGCTATGGTTGTAGAGATGATAGCTTCATAAAAACAAGACTTCTCTTGTTTTAACAAATAAATGCACCCAAACGTACATAAATTTGTGTGAGACCAAGTTATAAAGTAAACTTGATCCCTTACAAGGTTTTAAAGTAAACCTTGCCCGAGAAAATTAATTCCCGTGTGAGCCAAAGCTTTCATAAGAAATACTTGACTTTAATGTGAAAACCGGGTTGCAGTCAGAAATAACTACAAGCCATTTAGGCATGTTTTATGAAATATTTACAACTTTTGTACGAACTCTATTTATGGCGCCGTGTCGATATTAATCAACATTTCTAAGGCCGTAAATATTATCGTACCAAAAGACAAGGCTTTTAAAAATTAAAGTAAAAATATTTTTGGATTTTTATGATTTTTCAATTTTTATGGTTTTTATATGGTTTTATATTTTTATATTTTGCTTTTGTGGATAAAAATATAAACAATATATACAGATGATCACCAAGGATACGGAGAATAGTTTACCATCACTATTCTTTCGCTTCATCTGCCAGTTCCTTTAGAGTCTCAGGCGAGAAAGTTCTCATTCCTAGCTTGTCGGCCAAAAATTCAATTCGAGCTCGATCTAAAGCCTTCGTGAAAATAACCGCCAATTGATACTCAGATCGGACAAAGTAAAGCTCTATTACTCAATTTTCCACTTGCTCCTTGATGAAGTGGTAGCGAATGTCAATATGCTTCGACCGGGAGAATTGAACGTTGTTGCAGCATAAGGCAATTGCGCTCTTGTTGTCATAGTACATCGGAATTTTGTTGAAACCTAGACCATAGTCGGTTAATTGCGATCTCATCCAAAGAATTTGAGCACAGCAACCGGACATAGCTATGTATTCTGCTTCCGTACTTGAAATTGTAGCGCTTTTCTGCCTTTTCGATGCCCAACTGATTAGTCGATCTCCTAGTAGTTGCAAAGTTCCACTCGTGCTACGCCTTGTATCTTGACAACCCGCGTGATTCGCATTTGCATATGCCATTAGTGCAATAGAAGAGTCCTTCGAATACCAAAGTCCCCGATTAATGGTTCCTTTAAGATATCGAAAGATCCTTTTAACAGTAGCTAAGTGTAACTCAGTAGGCCTAGTTTGATACCTGGCACACATACATATAGCAAACTGAAGATCAGGTCGACTGGCTGTGATATACAGAAGAGTACCGATCATTCCACGATAAAGTGTCGGATCAACGGCAACTCCATGTGGATCTGCATCAAGCTTAGATTTTTCCACCATTGGAGTATCCACAGGGTCGCAAGATTCCATCTTATACTTCTTTAGCGATTCAAGGGCATACTTGGATTGATTGATAAAGATGCCTCTGGGACTCTGAGATATCTGAAGACCTAAGAAGAATGATACCTTGCCCATCATTGACATATTAAAATTGGAAGACATGAGTGTCCCAAACTTGTCAGATAAGGTTTGGGTCGAGGCTGCAAATATAATATTATCAACATATATTTGTACCATAATCATATCTTTACCTCATTTTTGAATGAACAGCGTGGGATCCACCTTGCCTTTTGCGAAGCCTTGCGTAATGAGGAATTGTGACAATAGATCATACCATGCGCGTGGAGCTTGCTTCAACCCATAGAGAGCCTTCTTAAGCTTGTACACATGATTAGGATAATTAGGATTCACAAAACCATCTGGCTGTTGAACATAGACCTCTTCCTTGATTTCACCATTAAGAAATGCCGTCTTCACATCCATCTGATAGACGATCATATTCATGTGGGCTGCATAAGCGAGGAATAATCTAATAGCTTCCAAACGGGAAACAGGTGCAAAGGATTCCATAAAGTCGATGCCCAATAAATGCTTGTATCCACGAGCTACTAGACGAGCTTTGTTCTTCAATATTCCGCCTAACTCATCGAG
The DNA here is from genome assembly GCA_025667525.1 of Glebionis coronaria. NCBI lineage: Eukaryota > Viridiplantae > Streptophyta > Magnoliopsida > Asterales > Asteraceae > Glebionis > Glebionis coronaria. Next base: position 185,742,283 of record CM046882.1, read on the forward strand.
TTTCACCTTGTAAACCCATTTCAAAGTGAGTAACTGCACTTGATCCGGGCATGGGACAAGTTCCCATACTTCAAGACGTATAAATTCATTAAGTTCGTCTTGCATAGCTTCTATCCAACAGGATTGAGTAAAGGCTTCTTGCCATGTCTTAGGTTCAATTTTAGTGAGAAAAGCATCAAAGTGACAAAACATTGCATTTGTTTGTAGCTGACTTCGTGTGGATACCGGACGATTAGGGTCACCAATAATAGAATCTATAGGATGATCCTTTGTCCACTTGCTGTCATGTTTATGAATCCGTGGATTGGAGTAAACTATAGAAGGAGCTACCTCTGAGGTGGACGACCCGACTTGATTAGGGTCGGAATTGGTACACCAAAGAATGGAAGTTCACGCATTTGAGCGAATTCCAAATCGTGATCATCATCATCCTCTTCACCATCAATAGGCATGACATGGGTAGTTGAAACATGTGCTGGTTGAGAATTACTCGTTGAAGGTATATCTTGACCAATTGTAGGTTCAGATGTGTCTGATTGCGCTTCGGTTGCTGGAGCGACAACTTTGGTTACCGGAGCTATTACCTCAGGTTCTGGAGCAACAATAGTTGGAGGAGTAAAGAGTTCATCAAAGAACGGTTGAAACAACGTATCCCATTCATTCCTGGTAGGTGGTGTGAATGATGATGAAGTAGGGTTATTTGGGACAAGACCAGAACTAATGTTACTGGGTCCCATTTCATGAAGTGCGGGTTCAGAGCTGCTTTGCTCAGAAGCCATTGCTGTCAGCTCATCAAAATCAACATTCATAGTTTCAAGGATCTTGCGAGAGTTACGGTTGTAGATTCGGTTTGCCTTCTTTGCGGGTGCGTAACCAATGAAAATACCAATATCAGCCTTTGGTTGAAGTTTTCCCAAATTATCACCATCATTATTTGGATAGCAAAGAGAACCAAATACATAAAGATAGGATAAATCTGGTACTTTTCCATGGAGAAGCTCATAAGGTGTTTTACCATGACGTTTACGAATTAGTGACCGGTTTTGGGTGTATACTGCTGTAGATACTGCTTCTGCCCATAAAAACAATGGAGCCTTTGCGTAAATTAACATCGTTCGAGCAGCTTCCATAAGTGTGCGATTTTGCCTTTCAACGACACCGTTTTGTTGTGGAGTGCGTGCAACGGATGTTTCATGAGATATGCCAACTTCTTCATAATAATCACGCAAGATTTGATTCACAAATTCGGTTCCATTATCTGTACGAATGCGTCGGACAATAGTGTTGAGACGCACTTGAATCATCTTAAGAAATCCGATGATGAACTTAGGTGCCTCATTTTTTGCTTTAAGAAATTTCACCCATGTAAACCGAGAGTAATCATCGATAATGACGAGGATGTACTTTTTGCCACTAAGACTTTCAACACGCATTGGCCCACAAAGATCCATATGCAAAAGATAGAGTTTCTCTTGGTTGGTGTCTTCCGTCTTGGGTTTGTATGACTTCTTAGTGCTTTTCCCCATTGTACACGCGGAACACAAATGATCCTTGTGAAATGAAAGTTTAGGAAGACCACGAACAAGTTCGTTTTTCGCCAAGTGATTAATAGCGTCAAAGTTAAGATGAGATAACCGTCGATGCCATAACCATGACTTAGTCTTCGATGCTTTGGAGAGAAGACATACGGGAGAAGCGGCCATCATGTCTTGTAGAGACAAAGTATACAAATTATTCCCTCGATTACCTTTCAATAAATCAACCCCTTCCAAATTACGAATGAAGCAGGTATGCTCTCGAAAAGCATCTTCTAGGTTTGCATCACAAAATTGTCCCACAGAAAATAAGTTGTGACCAAGACCTTCCACGTAATACACTCTTGAAATTATAACATTTCCAATATGATATTCACCGTAACCCATTATCTTTGCAATATGATCATTTCCAAATCGAATCGTACCAAGAAACTTACTGACGAAATTTCTGAGCTGAGAGCGATCTCCGGTCATATGCTTGGAGCAACCAGAGTCCAAATACCAAAGAACAATTTGGACCACCTGTTTTCAATAACAACAGTAGACAATGCATTGGAAACTATTGGTTCCGGAGTGTTAGCAGATACAGATATAGAATTATCAGAATTGCTAACATTTTTGAGACCCTTAGATTTCCTGCTTTTTCTAATGTGAGTTTTAGCACTAACAGGTTTTACTGTTCCAACTTTCTTAGGTTTTGGATTATTCGCGGGCACTACAGTGGGAGTAGACCTATTTAAAGGGAACTTGGTTCCTACAGTAGTGCCAGTGTTCCTAGTTAAAGGACACACTTGTGTTTTGGTAGCCTTGGTACTCCTAGTTAAAGGGCACGCTTTCTTCACTTCAGTGTGAGTGATCCTAGTTAAAGGGCACATATTTCCTACTATAGTGAAAGTTCTACCAGTGGGGCGCCACATCCAACCAACTTGGGTTAACACTTTCCCAGTCGGTTTCCATTCTAATCCATTTTTCCGGGCATACATCTCATTCACATGGTCTATAAGGCAAGAATCATGACGACTAGAAAACATACATTCATTGCAATTCCAACATTTCAAATTAGAATTCACAGTAGGCTTAGAACGCTGCACAACCGCAGAGCCTTTAGGTTTAGCTACATGATTCTTTTTATTCAAAACAGAAATAACATTCCTAGGATGGGCTTCTACTTTCTTCTTCACTTGACTACTAGGTGGGGGCAAGATCCTATCATTCTTCTTGTTTCTCTTAAGCTTAGATCTTTGAGCCTTAGTAGTGGTGCTTACTCCTGTAGAAGGCAACACGGGAATATTAGAAGCTGGTTTTGATTCCGCCTTATCTTTAGTGACCAAAGTTTAAGGTGGTTTAGTCCTAGGGCCCTTGTTAAGTGGTGTGACGGCTATAAGGTTCCTTTTGATTGCACTAGAGGACGATGCTGAGACAGTGGATGCGTTATCCACAACATTCTTACCTTTTAGAGTACGAAGTGTTTCCTTTAACTCAGCCAAGACCAGATTCTTATCACAAATTTGTTCCCTCAAATCAGATATTTCCATCGACTTTCGATTCAATTGTATAATCAATGATTGATTCTGTGCAGTGGTATCAACACATGCGGGCTTTACTGAATCGAAGAGTCGTGTATTTTTTGGTTTTAAGTTATCAACTTTGGACAAAATCTTGGAAACTCGATTATCTAGATCAAGTCTAAAATTCTCAGCGGCCTCAAGTACGTTCACACAGTTAAGCTCATTAGATTTCTCTATTTCTATCGGCAAAGAGTTAGCAACCTTGTCACTTGGCTGACGCTGTTTGGATTGTAAATTCAATCGAAAATTCTTTTCAAAGTTTGCATCATCGATATTAACACCTTCGAATGACGTTTCAAAGATTTCTTGAATAAATTGTTGCTTGCATTCAAGCGAAATACAATGTGTTTGAATCTCATTAAAACGTTTTGAAAGCGAAGAATATGAATCTTGAAGCTTTAAAAATTCAGCGTCAGATTCGTGACAAGTACTATCTACCACATTATCCACAGATTCAACATTATGCACAATAGAATCATTATCAACACTTTTATTCACACAGATGGAAACTATATCATGAGACATCACTTGCTTCAGAAGCTGATCATTTTGGCGTGAAACCCGTTCTATTTCAAGTAAACTGTTTTCATAAGCATCTTTCATTTCATTGAAAACACGTCTAACTTCTTCTATTTCCAAAAGCAAATCTTGATCAAGATTACTAAGACAAGCCTTAACATTGTCTACAAACGAAACAATTTGTTTCGGAACGCAGCTCTAGTGTGCTCAAAATTCCATTCACCTTCCGTTATGGCCGAAGCCGTCGTACGTTCCAAAATGACCTTGTCAAAGTCGGCTAAGTGTTGGTGTACCGCATTTAAATTAACGGACGCCTTACTTACCGGTGGAATTAACTTTGTTAAATCCGTTCTGACAAGTGTAGGAGACATACTAGAAAGGTTTTCATTTGACAAACTTTGGGGCACAAGAACTATCAATTCTGCTAATTCCTTTTGTAAGCGAATGCGTGTCTTTTTCAAAAATTGATCTTTGTTATGTTGATCATAATCAATTGTATGGAATTTTGAAAGCATTTTAGAATGAGTTTCATCCGCAAGTGATTGTGTCTCCTCAGTACTACGAACAAAATGTGCTTCTTTTGATTTGCCAATTATTGTCATATCATAAAGACCAGGAATATATTCCTGAGCTTGTTTTGCATAACCGGGATTAGGTGGTAAATCTTGAAGACGCTTAAGTTCGAGTTCTTTAAATGATTTAGTTAAAAGATGAACCTTTTCTGTGGAAGCGTATTGTTTTAAAAGCTGTTGTTCCTTGAATTTAAGAAGTTTGGTAGCATTAAATTCCGATTCAAACTTTTTAGACTCGAGAGTTTCGAAATCCATTTTAAGTTTCTGAAAATCATTGACAAACGACTCTTTTGCTTTTAATTCATTAGAAAGATTAGCTTTTAATGATTCTATTTCTTTCAAGTGTTCAATCTTTTCAAAACGAAATTGGTCAAATTCAGAACATGTTATTTTCTCTGCTTGAGGGACCATTTCAGAAGCTTTGACCTTTTCTTTATGCAACGCAAGCTCAGCAGTTAGGATGGAATTCGTATCTACGGATTGTCTGAGGGCCATATGCATTTGATCAATAATTTAGGCACCATGACCAAATCATGTTGAGCATAAGATTCCATACCCGTCGTAGCATTTGGTTGAGGTTCACTCAAATGTGTAGGTTTGGGTACCACATCATTTGAATTACTAGTTCCCAAATGCTGTTCGAGGTTGTCATTTTCATGCCCAACTTGATGTTGGTTATCATCAATATTATTAGATGTGGTTGGTACCTCACTGACGACATCGGAACCGTAGTGAGAGAGATTAGCAACGAGAGCAGCTTGGGCAGAGTGAATGTCATCACAATCTGAATCATATGCGTCAAGATCATCTGCTTGATAAGCTGCATTAGAAGTAGAAACGACTGCAATGCCTTCAGTATCTGCTGCCCCTGGGTCTGCAAGAAATGCTAACTCCTCTGAATCCAAAATCTTCCCCTTAGACTGAGCATCAACTAAATACATCTTCTCAAGAAACCATGCATCATCCCTTCTCCTTTTCGGCTGAGTGCATTCCCTAGCCATATGACCTTGTCCTCGGCAATTATAGCAAGTCACAACCTTTTTAGGACCAATAGGACTTACATTTCCACTAGATTGAGAATTTACAGCTTGATTGTTCCCAGTCCTTGTAGGAGGTCCATATGAATTTTACCTTTCCTGAATAGGTTGCACTGTTACTTGACCATCTTGAACAGTAGCTTGTTGTCGAGGATTTGAAGAGGTGTGGAGCTGATTGTTTGTTGGTGGAAATCCTCTAGTTGCAACAAGTTTTGACAAGTAGGCGGTGAGATGGTTTAGTACACCAGCTGGCGTATCATTTGGAGTAAAGACTGGTGCTTGGATTGGTGGAAGTTCATTAGAGTAGAAAGCTTGTACTGGTTGTGCTTCTATTGGAAAATATCCTTGCTGAGGAGTATAGCCCAATGAAGAAGTGTTGGCTTGTGATGGTGATGTCTGATATGGTGGTTGCTGTGGAAAAGATTGTTGATGAACACTTTGTTGATATGCTTGCTGTGGCATCATTAGTGGTTGATAGGATGGTTGCTGTGGTTGCTGATAGTTGTGTGGTGGTGTCTGCTGCAAGTATGATGGTTGCTGATAAGTATAAGCCATGTTTTGTTGAGAAGCATACATTGCAAGTGGATCATGAACTTGAGGTGTAGACAACTGAGCCTCGATCACATGGCATTCGTGTTGTTGGAGAAAAGCTTGAAGTTGATCCACATTGGTGTTATGCAAGTCCTTAGCCAATTTAACATCCGTCACGTATTTTTTCCATTCTGGAGGAAGAGTGTTCAAATACTTGGTGTTCAATTGAAAGGTAGGAATTGCCATGCCATAGATATTAAGCTCATTCAACAATAGGGTAAATCTCAGATAGTAATCATTGAGAGTCTCCCCTGGCACATAGGCAAACTTATCAAAAGTATCATAAAGCTTACACTCTCGTTCTTGTTTAGTTAACGAGGTGCCTTGCATTAGAACCCGAATTCTATCCCATAACTCTTTGGTAACTTTATGTTTGCTGACGAGTTTGTAGACATCTGGAGGAAGGGCTTGGAGAATGATGTTTGTAGAATACTTATCACATTTGTCTTGAATCTTCATATCTCCAGTCAACTCACCCGTTGTGCGAGGACGAGTAGTCGTACCTTCCATCACTGTACCATAATCTAATGGTCCATTGAGCACCGATGCCCAAATGAGATGTCCATTCTCTTTGTTCAACATGTAAAGTTCCATTCGGGAAGTCCAATCCTCGTACATAGACTTCTCCAACATTGGTGGACGATTATCCGTACCCGAGAGGATGGACTTATCCGTAAGAGATGTGTACTCCATTTCAATAAGGTAAGATTTACAAAGTTGATCGAACAATGAAATAAGGTTAAGTGTTTTTGTGTTGAAGTCGAGAAACAATGTTAAAATCCCATAAAATATGTTCTCGATAAACCAAACATTCCAAGTCAAAAACACACAATTTTTGGATTGTCGGAATGTCTAGATCGGAATGCCAGATCGGAATGTCAGATCGGAATGTCCAGATCGTAATATAACCCTGTCGAAATGTTGTTAGTATCGAAATGCCTAGATCGCAATGCAAAGCTGTCGAAATGATTCAGAGCGCAAAGGCATATCAGAATGTTCAGATCGCAAAGCAAAGCTGTCGAAATGTTCATATCGCAAAGTCCTATCGGAATGCTCAGATCGCAAAGTGCTGTCGGAATGATTCAGATCGGAATATAGCTGCTAAAATTTAGGCAGAGTAACGACTTAAAACTTCCTTATAACCGTCGGAATCCCAGATCGCAAAGAACGATCGGAATGTCCAGATCGGAATAAGTATCGAAATCCAAGTATCGCAATGTGGAACCAGTCACTTTCCGATGGTGATGGTTATAGCGATGGAGACCCCTTTGCACTTGTACTTTCCGATGGTGATGGTTGCTTGAAATTTGGAATAAAGAAACAAGAACTTTTTGAACTTTTGATCCAAGAAAGATTGTGTTTTAACCAAAACCAAGATACCAAAAACACTATAACACGAATCACTACGTTATATTACTTGAAATCACGATCAAACACAAAAATATTTTGATGATTCGGCAAGAAATACTCAACAACCTACGGAATGTTTATAAAACATACGCAACACTAAAACAAACCTATATTTCATCCCAAGCTCTTGATACTATTTGTAGAAATGTAAATCTTGCTTATGTTTTTAGAGAGAGAAAGAGATAGAGAGATGGTGGATTACACACACTTCTAGAGAGAGAAAACCAATGTTTACTATGTGAAAAATGTATAACCACACACTCTCTCCATCAAAGGAGAAGGTTTATATACCCAAGCCCATGAGATGGGCTTGGGTTTACATTAGGCCGCCGACCCATACAATCCATGGGCTCGGTTTTGGGTTTTGTTTAATAAATGTAAATAACTAAACTACGAGCTATAACATGGACTATTGTTGGAGTGACCGATCCTTATTAATACGTAAAACGTATTTCCAACAAAAATCATGAAGAACTAGAATAATTTGGATGGTTTACCAATTCTTTACGGTTTGGAAATGGTGGCCAAAATAGTAAAAACTAGTCAGATCTGAACATACTGTCTTGACGGACTGTTTTCTCATGTAAGAACTCAGAATCATTGAAAAAGCTAAGACTGTAAGTTGTAGATAAAATCATGAAAAAGTAGAATCAATCGGATGGTTTACCAATTCTTTACGGTTTGGAAATGGCGGCCAAAATGGTGAAAACGAGTTTGGCTGCCCAAAAACAGCCAACTCTTTTAAGTGATAAAATTTGTACATTAGCTATGGTAAGTATAAATTTGGGGTAATTAGACTTATAATCAATATAGTACATGAGTTAATAATGGTTTTGGTAAAACGAACACACTTAGATGATTTAGGGTTCAAGAGATATGATCAAATTAGCGGGACATGTCGGGAAAATTATAATAAACAGATTATAACTCATTAACGTAAAATGTGATGATTTTCATATAAACCGACGTGGTAGGAACCACTTGTCGGGGATCTTGGACTTATTTATATACTGATGATTAGATGACCCGAGACCTGACCAACGTGAAATATTAAGTGTATGTGGTTGTGATGCGTTTTAGAACCCAAAAACTATACAAAGTGGACTTGGGCCGTGAAAGGCCAACTTACACTTCTATGACTTTTGGGCCATTATTGGACCTGTGATTTATAACCAATTTAGAGTGAAATACTGAATTTAAAATGGATCTAAGTTATATAATCATATAATGGACCACTATTGGGCTTAGGATGGGTTAAAAGTGTCAAATTGGATAGTACACTAAAATGGTTAAGTTTTCACCTAAAAGTTTTATAAAGAATCATAAAACTTATGCAATGTCCAAGAACTTATTAAGATATACTTATTAAATATATGTACGAATTATTTCTTGTCTCGAGCCTAAGACGCGCCTCGTTATCTTTAGGTCTCGTGTGATCATGTATCGACTATTGACATTTATTCTTGATTGACGTTCGTTCTCTATTAACTATTGTGACAATTGTATCAGGTAAGTCTATAGCCTCGCTTTATACTATCTTGTAAATGATTTTAACCCGCGAGGGGGAATACATGCTTGTTTTTATAAAAGGAACACAAGTTGTTTTCGGTATGCTGGACCCGATAATGATGATAAATGCCTAAGTACCATTGTCTTATGAAGTCCCTGAATTTCATGGACTGTTAATTACCTTGCGAGGTAAACACTAATACATATGATAGATCTATTTGGTTTGATAAACCTTATCCTAGGGTATGTATCCTCTGTGATCACCTGAAAGGGATATTATGTATAAGAGGTCGTTGGTATATGACAATATGACCTGTTGTAGGGGCACCGTAAGTGATTCGGTTGACGTGTTGATTAACGTTCAATGGCATGAGCTTAAGGCATTTATCGATATATATATATATATATATATATATACATATATATATATATATATATATATATATATATATATATATATATATATATATATATATATATATATATATATATATATATATATATATATATATATGATTTGTCTGTGTGACAAGCTTAAGATGATTAAAATTCTTGTGTTCAAATGATGATTTACAAAACCTATAGACTTGCTCAACCGTTGTGTTGATGATTTTAAGCATGTATTGCAGGTAATCAAGATAGATAGCAACGGAGCATGTGAGGAGGAAGTTGGTGCTTACTTGTCTAAATTTTATATTATTTATTTTCCATCCTTTGTAGTGAATAAATGACTTTTAAAGTCTTTAATTAATGTATTGTGATTGGTTACAACTTTTGGGACTAAATGCTACTCTGATTTATATATTGGGATGGGAAATACTTTTTAGACAAAATTGTATAATATTTTAACGTCTCTTTTGAGGTCGTTTTCTATGATTGTGTGTGATGTGCTATGAGTAGTGCCCCAAAGTGGTATTCCGCTGCGTGGTAATTTGGGGGTGTTACATATAGTCATCGCGCCAGATATAGGTTCCGATGTTGAGAGTTTTGATACTATTTTGCCTGCCTCCGTGTCGCCTGTGGCTTATGTGGTTCTTGGTGGGTTTGGTGGAGACTTCTCTTTGAGTAGGTTTGGATCTCAGAGGAGGGGTGCTCAGAGTTCTGATCCTTTGCCTCATTCTGCTAAGAGGCTGAGGGTGGTTTGCAGTTCTGCTTCGCGGTCGTCCTCTGGTGGTAAGTGAAAGTTTATGGACTTATATTTAATAGTCGTGTGATAGGATCGAACTCGAGATTACGGGATTGCACACAACACGTAAAAAGTTAATTTAACTAATAAATATATTTATTGTATTTATTAATTAATTTAATAAATATATATTTATGTATTTATTAAATTAAACCGAGACATAACTTTAACAATCATTAAATAATTAAGAGTTAAGTATTGACGAGTGTTAAATAAATATATAGTAAGTTAAATAGAAAAAAGGTTGGAAGATTCCGGAACACCCCACAAAGGGGGTGTAGCCGTCGGTTATGGAGGAGGGGAAGGGGAAAGGAAAAGTTTCCCTTTATTTGTTTATGGTTACAAGAATTAAGCCTATATAAACAAACCCCCTACCTTATAATTCACACAACACAAATCTCTCCTCCCTCTCTCTCTCTCTTTGCGATCGCAAGGCATAACCAACAAAGGGGTTTTGGTTGGTTTTCTTGTTTGATCTATTTTACTTATTATCTAGTCCTAGCCCCTCTCTAGGGTTGTTGGGTATTTATTACAAGCGTTGTAGCTAGGTTTACATGTGCTAGAATCACGGTTAGCTCGTTGTATTACGTGTGTACAAGATCGTAATATAGTCTTACTTTAGACTACATCTTGGTTATATACGGTATAAACCCGAATTGGTGATTCGTTCTTCGTCTTGTGGATTTTTGCTTTAGCGTAAAGGTATGTAACCCTATTTCGATTAATTATAATTGTGCTATTATTATGATCTTGTTAAATCGCTTCCGTTATGTGTGCTTTGATCTCGTTTAAGGTTTTGTGTAATTGTTATGAACTATATAAACCTTCAGTGGTATCAGAGCCATTTTAACATATTATAATTATCGAAAATCTAAAGTTTTTACTAATAATTGTTTTGAGTTAAAACTACATGTTTTTTTAGGATTTTTTAAAATTAGGGTTTTGTTTTTTTTAAAATTAGGGTTTTGGCCGAATTTTTAATAAAAAAAGAATTGTTTTGAAACCCAAAATTACATGTGGAATAATTTTAGATAACATTGCATGATTAAATTGTTATGTCATGTATGATTACGATCCGTAGAGATTTAATTTTTAAGATTTGTGGGGGAATATATGATAACGTGCATGTTTTCATGGATCGTAAAATTATATGGTTATATGATTTTATGTGCTACATGATTATTTGATTCAATAAATCTAGAATTAGGGTAGACTTTTATATGAATATAAGACCTAGATTTGATGATTATTGAATAAATCTTATGCATGTGGCTATTTGATTTATTTATTGCACATATAAATTGTTATTATGTGTTTATGATTTAGTTTTTTTTACTTGTTTATATTAAAAACTATTGAATTGTTGTAAACAATGGTTTTTTTTGAAAAGAAATAATATGGACTAAATCATATTAAGATAATGATTTGTTAGAGATTTAAATTATATAAGATTATGTTGATTGGTGAATTGCAATAATAATCTAACGGCCTACTCCTTTTGACAAACTATAAAGTGGGTTTAACGCACCGCTGGTCTTGTACCCGGTTAAGGAAGGAGGTGTTATGCCATTAGTCGTTGACCAAATTCCCGGCTCGCCTGTGCGTCAAATTGAAATTACCTACGATTATTAATTGAATTGTACCTTAAGGGTGATTTGCCACAAATTCACATCCGAAACACAAATGAATAAGGGTATTGCTTTGTGCTTAGCTGAGTTCTAGCAGTACATTGTGAATAGTTGTGGGTAAATTCTTTAATTGGTTTAACCAATACCTCAACATAATTTATGTAACAATTTAGTCTCGTGAAAAAGTTTACTAAATGTTTTATTAAACTTATGCTATGGAGTTGTATGCATGCTTCTCCATACATTGATTTTGACATCAAAATTTATACCCTTAAAATTTAAGTCGATTGCTCCTAATTGGCGAACACTTGAAATTACTACGTCATCAAATGAGATTTTTGGGTGATGTTGTGATTGAGAGAAAACTTTCATAGAATGAGAATTCGTATGATGGTTTTACGTTACTCAGATTAGACAACTTAATTAAGTTACTCAGTGAGATTTGGAAAGTTAAGGCATTCAGAAGTGATGAAACATGTTTACAATGCAAAACGTACTTTTGGCAATGTAAATCCCTTAAATATCTAGAATTTGAAAATTGTTTGTCAATTGAATTGTTCGACAAGTCGCTACATTGAGTACATTCATTACTAGCAGATCAACTGATGTAATGGATCTATGTCAATATAGTTCTAGAATTCAAGGAAAATAATATGGTTATTATACCATGGTAATTTTATTTTCTTGAAAATATTTTGTTATAGAAAATACTAATATTTGAACTTATTTCTATAGAAATAGCTCAACCCACCAATAACACTATAAGTTATGCATTCAAAGCCTTCTTTGAACGTCCTGAACTTACTGGCCCAAACTTCAATGATTGGTATCGCTCACTAAGAATTGTCTTGAGAGCAACGGGTATTATTGATATCTTGACTACTCCCTATCCGGAGGATCTTGCTGAAGGAGCATCTGATGCGCAAAGGCTTGAACACGCTGCTAATGTTAAGAAGCACTCTGAGGTGGCTTGCTTAATGCTAGGTAAAATGGCTCCTCCAATTCAACAGAAGTATGAGCTATTTTCACCAAAGCGAATGCTTGATGAGCTCAAGGCTATGTTCGAGAAGCCGCAAGCTGTGGAGATCTACGATTTAGTAGATGCTTTGCATAGCTACAAGCAAGCTCCAAGAAAGTCTGTAAGCGCACATTACTTGGAGTTTAGGGGTTATATGGAACAACTCATTGCACTAGGATAACCCTATGATCATAATATGGCTATCAAGTTAATCAATAGGTCCTTTAACAAGGACTTCAATGATTTTGTTCGAAACTATAATATGCATTGCACGGGGAAGACAGTTAATGATTTGCATGCAATGCTCATTGACTATGAAAAGGGGTTGAAAGACAAGGCATCTACTTCTACGCCTTCTGTACTAACCATACAAAAGGGTAGAGTGAGTAAGCCAAAACCGCAAGCGAACAAAAAGAAAGGCAAAGGCAAGGGTGATAAGGGCAAACAAGTTGCGACCATTCAAAAGCTAGGCAGAACTTTTTCAATAAGAATAGATCTCAGAAGGATGAGACTTGTCACCATTGCAAGGCAAGTGGTCACTGGAAGAGGAATTGCCCTCTTTACCTCGAAGAGTTGTGAGAAATAAAGAAGAAGTATAAGCAGAGCGCTGCAGCTTCAGGTACTTTATTTATGATTGAATTGTTCAATTTAACATACAAATTAAATTCCTAGGTATATGATACGGGATGCAGTATTAAGATTTGTAATACGCTGCAGGGATTTAATCTGGAAAGGAAGCTATCCTGTGGGGAACAATTTCTAAAAGTGGGCAATGGCGCACAAGCAGCAGTTGAAGCTATAGGAACATTTAATTTAGTTTTACCTTCGGGTTTAGGACTGATTTTAAATGATTGTCATTATGCACCTACAATTGTTAGGGGAGTTATTTCCTTTTCTTGTTTGTTGAATAAAGGATTCGTTCACACGATTGATAATAATGGAATTTCTGTTTGGAAAGATGGTATTTTCTATTTTAATGCAATTTCTGTGAATGGTGTGTTTGATATAGACATGCATGATAATGAACCCAAGAATAATAAATATGTCTTTAGCATGAATAAGAAGAGAAAGTTTGACAAGAACTCTTCTTATCTTTGGCATTGTAGACTTGCCCATATCAGGAAGACTCGTATACAAAAGCTTCAACGTGAAGGTCTTTTGGAAAATATTAATGATGAATCATTCGATAAATGTGAGTCTTGTATCTCAGGGAAGATGACCAAGAAACCTTTTAATAGCAATATTGAAAGAGCTACTGATCTACTTGGATTAATACATACGATGTGTGTGGACCTCTTAGACTTGTGTCAAGGAAAGGTGCAAGCTAATTCTTAACATTTACGAATGATTATAGCCGTTATGGTTATGTTTATTTACTTAAGCATAAACATGAGGTACTTGAAACATTCAAAGTGTTTAAAGCAGAAGTAGAACTACAACTAGGAAAGAAGATTAAAGCTCTTCGTTCTGATAGAGGTGGTGAATATTTAAGTCAAGACTTTTTAGATTATCTAAGTAAGAATGGAATTGTTCAGCATCTTACTTCTCCCTATACCCCACAACAAAATGGTGTATTTGAAAGGAGAAATCGTACATTATTGGATATGGTGCGATCTATGTTTAATCTTAAAACTTTACCTTTATCCTTTTGGGATTATGCTTTAGAGTCTGTTGTTGAATTTTAAATATGGTTCTCACAAAGAAGGTCGATAAGACACCATATGAACTATGGCATGGCAATAAGCCATATTTGTCTTATTTAAAGGTCTAGGGTTGCGAGGCGTAGGTGAAACGTGACTCGGGTGACAAACTCCAACAACGATATGTGAAATGTATCTTTGTAGGATACCCTAAGGAAACTATGGGTTACTACTTTTATTATCCACCTAAGAACAAAGTGATTGTTGCTAGGTATGGAGACTTCCTTGAAAGTGATCTTGTAAATCAAGAATTCAGTGGGAAAAATTATGATCTTGAAGAGAGTCGTTTAGATACATTACCTTCTGAAAACACTAGCAATGTAATTCTTGTAAAACCAGAGAGTCTGGCGGTTCCACCGGAATTAGTTCCTCTGCGTAGATCCGTAAGGAACACAAATATCAATATATGTCTTAACATAGAGGATGATGATGAAGTAGGGGATCTTGGTGAAGTTTCTAATTATAAATCCGCCATACTTGATACTGAAAAGGATAAGTGGATGGTTGCTATGGATGAGGAAATGAAATCCATGAAAGTTAATGATGTTTGGATTCTTGTAGAGCCACCACCAAATGCTAAAGTAGTGAGACATAAGTGGATATACAAGAAGAAAACCGACATGGATGGAAAAGTACAATCCTATAAAGCTCGTTTAGTAGCTAAAGGTTTTACTCAAACTTTTGGCTAGACTACGAGGAGACATTTTCTCTTGTAGCAGACTTAAGAGCTATTAGGATTCTCATAGCTATACTATGAATATGAGATATGGCAAATGGATGTTAAAACTGCCTTCCTGAACGGTCGTTTAGATGAAAACATCTATATGCAGCAACCAGAACGGTATGCTGATCCTGAGTATCCAGGACACGTGTGCAAACTTCAAAGATCCATTTATGGTTTGAAGCAAGCATCACGTCAATGGAATAAGCGATTTGATTAAGAAATAAAAAAGTTTGGATTTATTCAAAATCGTGATGAACCATGTGTATATCGCAAAGCTAGTGGGAGTGATGTAGTATTTCTAGTCCTATATGTCGATGACATATTAATCATGGGAAGTAACATTCCAAGACTTAAAGCTGTTAAGGATTATCTTGGTAAATGTTTTTCTATGAAGGATTTAGGAGAAGCTGCATATATTCTGGGAATTAAGATCTATGGGGATAGGAAAAGACGGTTAATTAGTCTAAGTCAAGATGCTTATATAGATAAGATATTGAAGAAGTATAACATGTATAATTCCAAGAAAGGTTTTCAACCTATTGAAGTTAAGCATAATCTAAGTCATGAGATGGATGCATCAACTCCTGAAGAGGAGGCATACATGCAGAAGGTGCCTTACGCTTCGACTGTAGGATCTATTATGTATGCTGTTAGATGCACAAGGCCTGATGTGACGTTTGCTCAGAACTTGGTAAGTAGATACCAATAGAATCCAAAGAAGCTCCACTGGACTGATGTTAAACATATTCTAAAGTATTTGAGGAGTACGAAAGATATGTTTTTGGTATTTGGAGGGAAACCAGACACATAACTGAATGTGACAGGTTTCTGTGATGCGTCCTGGCAATGTGATAAAGATGATACGAAGTCTCAGATGGGTTACGTTTTTGTTATCAACGGAGAAGCAGTTGACTGGAAGAGCAAGAAGCAGACAACGATTGCAATGCATGCTACTCAATCTGAGTACATGGCTGCTTTTGAAGCTGCAATGGAAGTTGTTTGGATTAGGAAGTTTATTGGAGATCTTGGAGTGATGCCTTCAATTAAAGAACCTATTGATATGTATTGTGACAATTCTGCCGCAATAATATTCGCTAATGATTCTGGAGTCATGAAAGGCGCCAGACACTTTAAATGTAGACATCACTAGGTCCGATAACAAGTTGAAGCTCGTGAAATCAAATTAATAAAAGTTCACACAGATGATAACGTAACTGATCCTTTAACTAAGGCTTTGCCTAGATCAAAGGTAGTTAAGCATGCCAAGGCGATTGGGCTACAACTAGCTAGCAAATTGATTGTGGTATTTTTCTACAATTGCTTTAGGAAAAATAAGAGCGTAAATGAGCGGTAAGTATTAAACAAATGATTTAGGAAAATCAAGTGTTAATGACCCAATGGTAAAAAGTTTGTTTCCCAAGGAGGTTTATTGTGTGTGAATAACTTATATGATTTTGGATTAATATGAGAAGAAAAGATGAGAAATGAGTATAACGGATAAGAGAAAATTACACTACGACGACAAAACGTAAAACCGTAAAAAGGGACATAATAAAAATTTAATCTAGAAATTCCTAAAAATTACCAAAAATAACTATAAATCCAATTAGGGGTTACAAATGATCAAAACTTTTTCAAACCTTTTATTTAATTAAATATTAATTTTTAAATGCTAATTAAAGCCCTAAAAATCAAAATAATTAATAAAAAGCCCAAATAAAGATTTTTCAATTTGTAAAACTCTAAAATAACTTAATTAAACTAAAAACTATTTTTTTAAAATTTAAAACCAATTAAAACTATTTAAAATGATTAAAAACTAAAATTAAATATTAAAATAAGATTAAAAATTCAAAAATTATAAAAATTTCTAAAAACTTGCAAACTAGTTTATTTGAAACTAAATAATTAGAAAATGAAAGTGAAATTACCAAAATACCCCTATTGGTCCCCCAAATGGGCTAAAAACCAAAACAGACTACTTAATGGGCTTTTTGGCCCCATAAAATTCAAACTCAAACAAATAAGCCCAAAATCACTAGTCTTACTCAGAATTCAATTTTAAGCATAAAAGTCTAAGGCTCAATAGCTGAAAATGAGCTTATCACAGCTTAATAAGTCAACAACTTATTCTTAATGGGCCAAAAAGCCCATTAAGCTATAAGCCAATTCCATAAGCTCTACTTAAACACACAACCTTCTATTAAGATTCTAAACCCTTTTGCAAAAAGAAATTTTGAAAAAGCTCAAGTAATAAGGTAGAATCTTGAAAAGAACTTTTTCACTAAAAGACAAAATAGTCAGGTTTGAGTTCTAGAATGTTTTAAAAGATGATTCTTTTTGCAAAAGCTCACAAATAGCTTAACTAAGAATAATCAAAAAGAAAAATCACAAAAGTCAAGTAGAATAAGCTGTAGAAGCAAATAAGCTGGCTGAAAAAGCCATATAAGCTAGTTTCCTAGCAAAAGCTTAACCAAAAGACCTGTAGCTTCTCAAATATGATAATAAGCTAAAAAATGACACCTATCACAAAAATAAGTTGTTGAAGGAATCAAGGCTGAATCCGTTGGAATCAAGAGGCCAGTTAGCCAAATGATCACAGATTTTGGACAAAATTGGCCAATAAGCAAGTTGGCTTATAATACAAGGTTTTCACCCAGTAAGAAAATTTTATCGCCCGATCTTTTCGAATTGAGAAAGGGAAAAATGTGACTCGGCGGTCTTTTGGTGAAAAAGAATATTTTTGGTCGTTGTAAAGTAAATGTGCAAAACTTTAAAGTAAATGACGGTTAATTAAATCTAAGACTAATTTAAAGGTAAATGGTACAATATTAAAAACTTTAAAAGTAAATAACTAAGTGACAAAAATTTAATGCTTTGACGAAAAATTAATTTGACAATGTAATAAAAATGTAAACTTAAAAATCAAACAAAACCCCCAAACCATCGGAATCCAGATCGGAATGCTGTCACCAATACCATCGGAATCCAAATCGGAATATAGGTACGAATTCTATCGGAATGTGATCCGTCGGAATGATTGAAATGGAATCTGTCGGAATAACACTTCGCCTATCAGAATGTTGAACAATCCTATCAGAATCTTAGATCGGAATGTTAGATCGGAATCACCTGTCGGAATGCAAAACCATAGGAATATGGCTAGTGAAATTTGGGCAGCACTTCGTCTCAATGTAGCCTTAAGAGCCGTCGCAATCCTGATCGCAATGTGCGATCGGAATTTTGATCGGAATAAGGGGGAAAGAACCTGTCGGAATGCTGATCGCAATCCTTCTGTCGGAATGCAAAACCCTCAACCGATTGTAACGATCGGAATGAGGTGGTTTAGCCGTCGCAATGTGGGAACTCTCCTTTCCGATGGAAGATGAATTCGTAATAAGCAAGAACCAAATAAGCTAATACTAAGAAGCAATAACAAAAACTTAACTGAAATGATGATAAGACGAGATAATAAGCAACAAATCTAAAAACATTCAAGACACAAAATACGAAAAATTTATAAAATGGATTTAAAAAAGATAAAACTTTTAAGAAAACCTTAAAAACAAATAAGCTAAATACAAATTAAGCCAATAAGATTGTCAAACTTATAGCTTATTTCGTATGAAAGCTTAGATGGAAAAGAAAAGACAAACTTTTTAATCAAATAAGCAAAGAGATTAAGCAAAATATTGCTTAATACGAATTGGTAACAAATCAAAAACAAGAAAAGTAGGATAAGGATGATAAAATAAAGCTTGATTAAAGGAAAATAAAGATTAACAATGAAATAAACTTACTTGGAATCAAAGTGCACGAAATTTAAAACATGAATTTAAAGAACAATTTAGTAAAAATGACATGGAAGTGGAAATGGTGCAAATAAGTAAAGGTGGAAAGTCTAATTTGTCAAATTAGCTAACAAAATGAAATGTGGTGAAATGGGTGGTATTTATAGTGATTAGGGAGGTTAAGCATGTGTTGCTTCCTTCTTTCTTTCTTTCTCGTCTTTTCGTCTTCTTAATTCTTCGACTTTTTTCGACTTTGTCTCGAGATTATTTGAACTCGTCTTATAATTTCTTCATTTATTAGACTTGAGTTCCTCGGCTTTATTAAACTTCCGTATTTAGACTTGTTCTTCGATAAATCTTCATAATAGGTCTTGGACTTCCGTTCTTTTTGCACTCTTGATCTCTTGACTTCGTCTTTTGTCTTTTTCTTCGATAAAAGCCCGTGAAAGCCCGTGTTTTCCTCCCTTTTCACATTTTGGTCCTAAATCACAACAAAAACACAAACCACGCATAATTTCGACATTTACGACATAAAATATACGTTTTGGCTTGGTTATTATTGTAATTAAGTGGTGAAAGGAAGGGTATTTTTACCTATCAAATCCCCTACACTTGACCATTGCAATGTCCTCATGCAATACATTAGTTACAAAGCACGCTTTACATTTTCCATCATAATCAATCCACATTGGCCTTTATTAAAGAGATAGAAAATTATAAACATTCAAAGGAAGAAAGTAAGTAAAGAAATCAAAGACATACCTTAGGGTTTTGGAAATGTCATGAATTATTATCATCCTCGAGTTTTCACGTTCCCCAAACCAAGCGTAAAAACGAGATCATTGTTATTATAAGTTAGTAAACTATCACGAATTCATGCGCGCCAATTATTTACTTAGACTCCCTTATTCCTAGGTGTATCTCTTATATTTTATTGTTGTCTTGAATGATCACGAGGATGCATTGTTGACTTATTTTGATAGTTATTTAGGCTGAAAATAAAGTGGGACGATTTAATCAATAGTTAGCTAAAGGACAAAATCTTTTAAAACTGCTTCTCGGGACCTCATAAAGTTCATATCTTGGCATAACTCGCTTCACGTTTTGAGACCTTTCTCGAACCGATATTTGGCAGCGACTTCATACTTCAAATCTTGAGAGACGTTCTTGAAATTATGGTCATCTCTTCATTATAGGAATTTCTTCACTTGAACTTTTTGAGAGATTCTTCATACTTGGACCACGACTTCTTCATTTTTCTCCAATCTTTATTTGGGATTTTGATATACAACGATCCGCCTCCTTTTAGGACTTGAATCTATTTATCCTCATACCTTGTTAGGGCCTTTTTGGATAGACTTTTCCATCATCTTTACGGGAGTATTTGCTTTTCGTCGTGTGTCTCGATCCTTCATATTGATTTTTGATAAATGATTTTTCACATCACTTTGGATTTTTAGCAACAAAATGTAGCCCTCATGCCTTGTTAGGGCCTTTTCAGACTCGCCAATCTTCGCATCCCGCTTCAATAAGTTATGCCTTGGCTATGAACTCTAACTAATACCGAGCAACTTTTAAACGATCTTGGGCTAGAAGCTAAGTAACTTTTCAAATCATACAACCCTATTTATTGCAGATAAATTTATTAGCAAGTGATGGGAGAAGAAGCTTATAATTAACTCACATAAATTCATGAAATAATACCAAACTTATAATTGACTCTATCATCTCTCGTTCTCCACAATTTAAAATCTCAAGGAATGAGACTCGTGGATGCTTAGCCTATTAAATCAAAGTTTTGGGTTTTCGAGTCATCTATAGGATCTTGCAAACTTTTAGACTTTTTCAAGTTTAGAATTCGCATTTTAAAGTTCCCTTGATAAACGACTCTCTAGGATCAATTATAGGAACTTGCGAAAAGTTCTTGTTCTTAACCGTGAGAGTTAAGACTTTCGCGTTTTAAAGCTCCCTATATAAAAGCCTAGCAAAACTTGACCTTAAACACGTTAAGGATACTAGCTAGAGTAAACTTAGATAAGTAAACTCGGGTTGAGTCAAAATATTCACGACTTTGAAAAATTAAAACCACTTTATTAAAAACTAGGCGAGTACCCGCGCATAGCGGCGGAATTACCTGGCGGCAAATAATTAACGAAACGACACATCATGATAAGATCCAGCATCAATGACATTAGCATTGTGTTTGTCTGAATCATCAATTTTGATTTATCAATTGTCTAAAGACATGAATTGTGTTTCTTTGATTAGTCATTGTGAATGATCGGTTTTTATATCACGTGTAAGCGCTTACACATACTTTTGTCAAACCGCTTTCGTAAAAACCGATGTGAAGCACTTTGTCAAAAATTTTGAATTTACACATATCATTTAAAAATCTTTAAACTTTTTCAGAACGTTTTAACTTTCAAAATTTCATAATTTTGAATTTTCAAAACATAAAAATAAAAGATAAATATTATAGTTCAAATTTCAATAAATTTTATACTTTTTAAGTTTACTTTTGAAACGGTAAAGCTTCTGCGTATTGAACAGGATTTATTACGAGATAGAAATAAAAAAGGTCGATTACTTAATTTATGTACCGGCCCGTGACAGATTATTCACTCATTGACACGTCAGTAGCCAAAGTTAAATTGGTAACACCAACTATTAATGATACGAACCATTAATGGTCCACACTAATTCATATATGCGACGAGTCGACACAAGAAACTAAAATTTACAAACTTACCCGGAATATATGGGCATGCATTATGCGTCTAGAACCTCAGTACTACATACTTTTTAGCTAGCAAGAATCACGTTGGTAACAATAATTAATAATGACTCTTTTTTCTTAATATTTTGAAGAAAGACATGTGAGAGCTAGCTCAGCTAGGTCCTGTCGTGATGGAGTGAGGAGTGTGATGCAAATATTTTTTAAATTTGCATATATTGTGATGTACGTATTTTCTCTAAGTAGAGAAACAAATGAATACATGCGAGATCTTTTTATATTCAGAGATTTATACAGATCAAAGGGCTAGAGACATTAACTCCAATTGTTGTTTATAAGTGTATTTATTTTCTTACAAATATTGTTCATACTTTAATAGGTTAAAATTTTATGTTTTATTTCTTACTAACCGTTTGGTTTAAAATCGGGTTTTAATTTAAATATAAGTTTATAAAATGGGTGTTTAAGTTTAGATTTGAAATTGATGTTTAAATATAACAAGTATGTGAAACCCGTGCTTCGCCACGACGATTATTGTTTAAAGACCCGGTATTTTGTTGCGGCGAGTTTTGTTTATCTTATCAGCCACTGAGCCACATATGACTAATATTAAAGAAACCAAATGTTCTTGGTTATCAAAAGAAAAATTCAAGAAAAATTCATGGTTTCATAAGTATCACATGTTTATTAAATCAGAACTTTTATGTTCCTTAAATCAAAGTTTGTGACTTAAGGTTGATATAGCATCACATCAATACACAAAAAGCATGTAAAGAACCAACTAAAACCAGATTTAAATTATTGACATAGTATAAACCTACGTTAGACACCTCATCTTCTCCATTAGAGTTCGACATTTCCAGAACCCATCAGATAAATATATTTTGTTAAAACTTCCATTCGAGGCTAGAAACCCATATCCAGTGCTGTATACGCGATCAATGTGAGCGGGCGTGTATCCATCTTGTAAATGGTCATAAATCTTCCAGACGCGACTACTACAGTTTCTGCTCCTCCCCGAAGCCCATACATGTAAAAGTATCCACAAACAAAACATGAGTTAGTAACATGAAGATTTTCCCCTTCCTACTACAACAACTCGCATTATACTTGTGTAAAGCTGATACAACTTTACATATTGCATAAAGACTTTTTGTACACGATCCATCCCACATAATTTTTTATAAAAAGCTACTTGACCGGTTTTATTGGCATGTATATATGTATTATATGTTATTCACCAAAGCTTGTATTCTAAAAACATATTATATAAACGACATATGATATGACCAGTTTTAGCGAGGTGCTAAAATCACGACTTATTTTCTAACGAAGGAGATGTAATTCTGTAGGTGTTCAACTATTAGCCAACGTAGCATTTTTTTTACTTAATGAAAGTGGTGCAGGAGACAACTTACTTCATTTGCACTAAATAAAGCGAAATTTGCTTGCCACCATCTTGAACTGTATTTACCAAACAAAAAGATTAGCCTTCTGCAATCGGAACATCCATTTGTCCTGCAAGCAGTAGAAATCCTACAATACAAAAATCGTGTCGAGTTACACGATCACAAAAGAGTAGCAGACACTTAAAACTTTAATAATTCGAATAAGTTGATATTTATCTTTCAGCTCTGAACAACATCAAATCGCATACCTCGGCTTCAACGCGAGGCTACCAAGTGCAGAAATAACCGAATATAAGCAGGTAGGTAAACCATAACAATACCAAAATTAGAGCAAAAAATACACACCTGACCTCGAGGTTGAAAATCCAAAGCTGCAAAATCTGATACATCCTTACATCCAACGGTAGTATAAAAACCACTGTTAGATGGAACCATAAAAGGGTGTCTCGCATCAGCCCCTGACCGAGGCAGAACCATAACCGGAAACACAGGACTGTTGTTGCGACTCCCACCACCCGCAAATACATTGTGAACACCAAAACCTGCATCAAAATCCAACAAACTGTCAGCGCAAAATAGGGGCTCACAACTGCATTCCGACAACGCATCTAAAGTTTGACATTCAGTTGCTATACTTATACGCTGTCGGTCACTTTGGGCACCTAAAGCATGACTTGTATGGCGATGTTAGTTTGGACATCTAAGGTAGGGAAGACACTTTCGTCGTTCATAATTTTAAGCGAAAGTACGTAGGCGAGCGCAACTATAAAGCAAATATAAATAGGCATCGACAATAAACTTATAAATCAAACAGACAGCCAACAAAAAGGCAACAACAATATGGGCATTAAGAGAAAGAAAAATCATAAAAGGGCAAGAACCATATAATCACCGAACTGAATTGTACTATTCTATTACACCTACTTTTCACCCCTGAATCTAACTTATGACTAAAAACTAACAATTAAGAAAACCTTAAAAGCCTTTGCTACTGATGAATCTAAGGGACTCTTTTAGTGGTAAGTTACAAAACCTAGCGCACCCTTTATTTTATATACTGATTTGCATCAAATTCAATGGACTACACACCATATAAAAAATTGACTACAACTTGTATTTAAAAACCAAAATTGCAAAAACATATATGCAATTTGAGTATTAATGCAATTTGACTACAACATGAAAACCCACGTGAAAATGCAAATAAGCGAATTAGCCTTCAAAAATTACCAAATTTTTTTACCATATAAGTGTCAATATGAGTCAACCACGATGCAAAGATGTAAAAAAAAATCCCCAAAAATCACCTATAACACCACCCATAGGCAACAACAACAGTTGTTAATTAATAGGTGTGAAAACACCCATCCTTTTTACCACTTAATTACAATAATAACCGAGCCAAAACGTGTATTTTATGTCATTTATGTCGAAATTATGCGTGGTTTGTGTTTTTGTTGTGATTTAGGACGAAAAGGTGAAAAGTGGAGAAAACACGGCATTCACGGGCTTTTATCGAAGAAAAAGACGAAAGATGAAGTCGGAAGATCAAGAGTGAAAAAGAACGGAAGTCCAAGACCAATTCTGAAGATTTATCGAAGATAAAGTCAAAAGACGGAAGTTTACTAAAAGCCGAAGAACTCGAGTCTTATTTATGAAGAAAATTCAAGACGAGTTCAAAGAAATCCCAAGACAAAGTCATTAAGTCCAAGATTAACAAACAATTAAGAAGAAAAGGACTTAAGTGTGCAAATAAGGAAAAGAGGAAAGAGGGAGGAAGCTTCCTAAGCTCCTCCCTAATCACCCATATATATAGATTAGGCTTAGTTCATTTTTAAGTTGTTGGTGGCTTGACAAGCCACACTTCCACCATTTTCATTTCTTGTCATTTAATTTCTTGCAATTTAATTTCATGTTATGCACTTTTAATTTCTTCAATTCAAGTAAGTCTTTTTATTTTGGAATCTTTTCTTTTAATCAAGTTCTTATCTTTAATCATCTTCTTCTCCCTTTCTTACTTTGCTTCTCTTTGATTCATGTTCATCCTTGATTTGTTTTCATCTTAATGCTTATATGATCTAAAGTTTTCTTAAAAAGTTCATCTTTTTAAAAGTTTGATTTGAAAGTTTGCTTATTTTTAAGTTTGATAAGTTGTTATTCATGCTTATTAAGTCAATTTCGATTTAGATTCGTGCAAGTTTTAGTTTGAGCTTATTAACCATAGCTTATTGCTTTTGGTTAATTTTCGGATCAAAAAGCTAGATCGGAAAGGGTAAACCCCTTTCCAATCACGTATTCCAATCACCTTGATTGGAAAAGGGTTTTACATTCCAATCAGCATTCCAATCAACATTCCAATCAGCATTCCAATCAACATTCCAATCAGCATTCCAATCAACATTCCAATCAGCATTCCTTTCGCATTCCTTTTATATTCCTATTAGCATTCCAATCAGCATTCCAATCAACATTCCAATCAGCATTCCAATCAACATTCCAATCAACATTCCAATCAACATTCCAATTAGCATTCCTATTAGCATTCCAATCAGCATCCCTATCAGCATTCCAATCAGCATTCCTTTCGCATTCCTTTTACATTCCTATTAGCATTCCAATCAGCATTCCAATCAGCATTCCAATCAACATTCCAATCAACATTCCAATTAGCATTCCTATTAGCATTCCAATCAACATTCCAATCAGCATTCCAATCAGCATTCCAATCAGCATTCCAATCAGCATTCCAATCAACATTCCAATCAGCATTCCAATCAACATTCCAATTAGCATTCTTATTAGCATTCCAATCAGCATTCCTATCAGCATTCCTATCAGCATTCCTTTTAGCATTCCTTTCAGCATTCCTTTTACTTATCGAAATTTACATTTTCATTTTACTTAGTAATAGATAACCAAACCATTTTCATTTCCACCAAGAACAATTGAGTCGCACTTTGAACCGGAAATCAATTCGAGAAGATACCGAGAAAACGAACTTTCAACGAGCAAAATCTCTACATTAAAATGGCGCCGCTGCCGGCTCTTTTCGTGAAGATTAACGGTTTTTTGTGAGAGACGCGTTGGCTTTTGGGATCCGTTCACTTGTGAACGTTATTTTTTCGAGTCAAAAATTTTCAAAAAAAAAAAAAAAATCAAAAACATTTGAAAAATCTTAAAAAGCATTTCTTTTTCAAAGTTTTGCACCAAAAATATTCTTCTTTCTTATCTATCTTTCTCCATGGATTTTTATGTCCATTGCGTCGGGTGTGGGAGACAACTGTACGGGAACGACTCTTGTCAATGGTGTACATGTGAGCGGTGCGGAAACGATATCGACAACACACAATTCGGATTTTGTCCCTTGTGCAACTCGACTAATTCATTCTTTTTGAACCCACATCCTGTTCCCCCGTGCATCTATTGTGGAAGCGATTCTCATTGGCATGTTTCGTGCCTGGTTAGATACCCGTATGGTCACGGGCAAGAACCGGGGTACAATTATGACAATGAAAATAGCTATCCACAAGACGCACCCAGTCTTTTTCCTCACCCGTTTTGCAACAACTGTGGGGGTCCTCACGAAAGTTTTCACTGCTTTACAGGGGACCAAAATTACTATAATTATACCCCTTCCAGTTTTGACCAACCCCTGCAATACCCAATTGATCATCAACCTCGTCACGAGATGAGTTACCAAGAACCAATTGACGATCTTGCTACAGCCTTTCAAGAACAAAGAAACGATCTTGCTATAGCTTTTCAAGAACAAAGCAAAGAGCTTTTACACACGCTGCAAACTTGTATAGAGTCATTTTTACAGCAGCGAGATCAGACGAGTACTCATATCCCTGAGCTTATTATTGGCCCTTTAGGTAATGAGGAGAACGATGACGATATTGAGGTTATTTTCGACGAGGAGGAATTTCTAAAGCAAAGTCAGACTTCTTCCCTTCCGCCTTCGTCTATTGCTATCACACCCGAGGAGCCCGTTGGCTCTCTCATCATGGAGGATGAGCATATTGACGTTATCTCGGCAACTGAATCGGACAAATTCCTAAAGTCTCGTGTCGAGGAACTTGTCGTCATCCCAAGTGAGCCTACAGGTATTCCGGAAAATCTGTGTGATGTGCCGACTTTTGCGGAGCTTAAGGACGAGGTCGATTTGACAGTCATTGATCACATAATCACAAATCCACAAGCGCTAATTGATTTTCCCAATAAGAGTTCAACATGTGGTGAGTATGATGATTTCATATTCGAGCCCGAGATTGAGGAAATTATCGACCAAGAGCTAGCTCTTTTACCTCTGCTTCCTCCTACAAGCGAGGTCGACTTTTCCAACATCGATGCCGAACTTGATGAGTTGGAACGTCTTATTTTTCATAATAATGACGAACCAACTAACATGCCCAAACATCCTATTCTCGAGGAGTTACCTAATCAACACTCCTCTTATGAGAATTACGTTTACCACATTCGTGAGGATTTACCTTATCAACAATCCCCACAAATGAATGATGGTTTCGTACTTGATCGTGATCTTTTCAACCGAGTTTATACACTCCTTATCCACGATGATATTCACAAGATTTACTTTCATGAGGATCAATGCTTTGACCCGAGAGGTGACATGGACCATTCTATTATTGATAACTTTACGGCTTTGCCAATTGGTCTGCATCCATTGTCTTTGGAGGATGACAATGTGATTCCCTTACCCACCCCACCTCCCGTCAATCTGGATTTCACTTGCTTTTCTTATATTGAGCAGACTTTCCTACCATTCAAGACTTATCCTCCCGCCTCTCCTTTGTTAATTTCCTCCGGGAACGAGGACAAGGTCTTTGATCCCGGTATTACATACGAGGCTTCCCCATGGACCATTTAATTCGGGGACGAGTCAGGCTCGTGACTCGGTTAATATAAACAAGCGCTTTTTGGGAGGCAACCCAATTATCTATCTATCTTTCCTGTTTTCACCATAAGTGTAGGGGGAGCCCCGTTGGTGTTTCTTGTTCTCTTTCTTATCATGTGAAGGGATTATAGCTTCAAAGACACACTCTTGATGACTTTTGACGAACCGTGATTCCGTGTTCCCTTCTTCCCGGTTCTATCCTAAACTCTTTTCGATTCACTATTTTATATTTCTCAATATTAAAATAGGAATCTCTTTAGTTGTCTTTTCCTTAACGAGATTTAAACAAAGTGCACAATGTCCTAAGTGTAGGGGAGTTTACTCCCACATGCTTAAACATTGAGGACAATGTTTATATTAAGTGTATGGGGGACTTCTATCGAAGTTAAGTGGCCTTTTCCTTGTATTTGTCCTCATTTTAACCGGAAAATCGATTTTTCGACATTTTTCAAAATTTTTAATCTATTTTGGCCTAGTTGTAGTTCCCTTTATTTTTGCTATTTTTCTCTTATTTTAATAAAATGGTTTTAACAAGTTTAGTTATCTTAGATATATTAGGCCCGTTGTGAATTTTTTGACTCAACCCGAGTTTACTTATCCAATTTCACTCTAGCTAGTATCCTTAACCGTGTAGACCTTAATTGGTTTATTGGGCTAAGCATCCACGAGTCTCATTCCTTGAGATTTTAAATTGTGGAGAACGAGAAATGATAGAGTTGGTTACAAGTTTGGTATTCTTTCATTAACTTATGTGAGTTAATTATGATCTTTTTCTCCCCTCGCTTGTAAATAAATAAATGCAATAAGTAAGGTCGTACGATTTGAAAAGTTACTTAGCTTCTAGCCCAAGATCGTTTAAAAGTTACTCGGTAATGATAAGAGTTCATAGCCAAGGCATAACTTATGAAGCGGGGCGCGAAGATTGGCGAGTCCGAAAAGGCCCTAACAAGGCATGAGGATTCAATTTTATTGCTGAAGATCCAAAGTGATGTGAAAAGCATTATTCCCAAAATCAATATGAAGGATCAAGACTCACGACGAAAAGCAATCAACTCCCATAAAGATCATGGAGAAGTCTATCCGAAAAGACCCTAAAAAGGTATGAGGATAAATAGATCCAAGTCCGAAAAGGAGGCGGATCGTTGTATCTCAAAATCCCAATTAGAGATTGAAGAAATAATCATGAAGTCGTGGTCAACAAAGCTGGAGTACCCCTCAAAAGTCTCCAAGTGAAGAAACTCTATAACGAAGAGAAGACCATTATCTCAAAAACGTCTCTCGAAGATATGAAGTATGAAGTACATGCCAAATATCGGCCCGAGAAAGGTCTCAAATCGTGAACCAAGTTATGCCAAGATATGAACTTTTTGATATCCCGAGAAGCAGTTTTAAGAGATTTTGTCCTTTAGCTAACTATTGATCAAATCGTCCTACTTTGCTTTCAGCCTAAATAAATTATCGAAATAAGTCAACAATGCATCCTCGTGATCATTCAAGACATCAATAAAATATAAGAGATACTCGTAGGAATAAGGGAGTTTAAGTGATTAATTGAACCACATGAGTAAATGTTTGTTATGCTAACTTGTACTAACAATGATCTTGTTTTTAAGCTTGGCATGGAGAACGTGAAACTTGAGGGTGATGAACATTCATGACACACAAGCCCTAATGTAAGTCTTAGACTTCTTTACAAGTTTCTTCCTTGTTGCATCTTGTTATTTTCTATCTTTTTGATTTTTCCTTAGTTGTTTAATAAAGGCCAAGGTAGGTTGATTATGATGGAAAGTGTAAAACATGCTTTGTAACTAATGCATTGCATGAGGACATTGCAATGGTTAAGTGTAGGGGATTTGATAGGTGTGAAAACACCCATCCTTTTTACCACTTAATTACAATAATAACCGAGCCAAAACGTGTATTTTATGTCATTTATGTCGGAATTATGCGTGGTTTGTGTTTTTGTTGTGATTTAGGACGAAAAGGTGAAAAGTGGAGAAAACACGGCATTCACGGGCTTTTATCGAAGAAAAAGACAAAAGATGAAGTCGGAAGATCAAGAGTGGAAAAAGAACGGAAGTCCAAGACCAATTCTGAAGATTTATCGAAGAAAAAGTCAAAAGACGGAAGTTTACTAAAAGCCGAAGAACTCGAGTCTTATTTATGAAGAAAATTCAAGACGAGTTCAAAGAAATCCCGAGACAAAGTCATTAAGTTCAAGATTAACAAACAATAAAGAATAAAAGGACTTAAGTGTGCAAATAAGGAAAATAGGAAAGAGGGAGGAAGCTTCCTAAGCTCCTCCCTAATCACCCCTATATATAGATTAGGCTTAGTTTATTTTCAAGTTGTTGGTGGCTTGACAAGCCACACTTCCACCATTTTCATTTCTTGTCATTTAATTTCTTGCAATTTAATTTCATGTTATGCACTTTTAATTTCTTCAATTCAAGTAAGTCTTTTTATTTTGGAATCTTTTCTTTTAATCAAGTTCTTATCTTTAATAATCTTCTTCTCCCTTTCTAACTTTGCTTCTCTTTGATTCATGTTCATCCTTGATTTGTTTTCATCTTAATTCTTATTTGATCTAAAGTTTTCTTAAAAAGTTCATCTTTTTAAAAGTTTGATTTGAAAGTTTGCTTATTTTTAAGTTTGATAAGTTGTTATTCATGCTTATTAAGTCAATTTCGATTTAGATTCGTGCAAGTTTTAGTTTGAGCTTATTAACCATAGCTTATTGCTTTTGCTTAATTTTCGGATCAAAAAGTTAGATCGGAAAGGGTAAACCCCTTTCCAATCACGTATTCCAATCACCTTGATTGGAAAAGGGTTTTACATTCCAATCAGCATTCCAATCAACATTCCAATCAGCATTCCAATCAACATTCCAATCAACATTCCAATCAACATTCCAATCAGCATTCCTTTCGCATTCCTTTTACATTCCTATTAGCATTCCAATCAGCATTCCAATCAACATTCCAATCAACATTTCAATTAGCATTCCTATTAGCATTCCAATCAACATTCCAATCAGCATTCCAATCAACATTCGAATCAGCATTCCAATCAACATTCCAATCAGCATTCCAATCAACATTCCAATTAGCATTCCTATTAGCATTCCAATCAGCATCCCTATCAGCATTCTAATCAGCATTCCTTTCGCATTCCTTTTACATTCCTATTAGCATTCCAATCAGCATTCCAATCAGCATTCCAATCAACATTCCAATCAACATTCCAATTAGCATTCCTATTAGCATTCTAATCAACATTCCAATCAGCATCCCAATCAGCATTCCAATCAACATTCCAATCAGCATTCCAATCAGCATTCCAATCAACATTCCAATCAGCATTCCAATCAACATTCCAATTAGCATTCCTATTAGCATTCCAATCAGCATTCCTATCAGCATTCCTTTTAGCATTCCTTTCAGCATTCCTTTTACTTATCGCAATTTACATTTTCATTTTACTTAGTAATAGATAACCAAACCATTTTCATTTCCACCAAGAACAATTGAGTCGCACTTTGAACCGGAAATCAATTCTAGAAGATACCGAGAAAACGAAATTTCAACGAGCAAAATCTCTACATTATTAATCTTTAATCCTGCTACACCCAAAAAGGACCTGTAGAAAACAAAATCAGTGAAATGAACCACAGCTAATAAATAATTAGTCAAAAAAAGAATAAAAAATAAAGGGCAAAAGATTGCCTGTAATACATAAGAAGTTGATCATTGATATATTAAAAAAGATTCTTACATATATTCCGATCTTTTAGTAGTTTTGCAGCTTCTTCTAACACCTCTATTATCAGAACACAAACCTCCCCACCTTCACCTGAGCCGACGTATTTGAGCAGACCATCGGCAGCAGCTAAAAAAAATTAGTAGGAAAAATTGATGGATTAATCCAAATACCGACAAAAATATTCAACAAATGTAGCAGAACCAATTTTTTTGAGAACCTAATTCACTTTCAAACAAATTAATATACCTTTCATTTCTAACATAAGATGCAGTTTATCGGTTGCAATCCCCCAAACTACGCAAGAGGAAAAAAATTTCAATCAGTATCACAAAATGAAATTCTTACAGTTATAAAAATCACCAATTAAGAATAACTGGGCCGGAATCATGAATGAAAGAAAAACATTATCTCAAGAAAAGGTCAACTTTCGCATACACAGTTTCAGTAACGGAATTTTTAAGATCATCCATTTATACACAAATGCTACATCCATTTATACACAAATGCTACATACATAATAAACTCAAATTATCATCCATTTATACACAAATGCTACATACATAAAGATTACATCTTCGATTCAAAACCTTTTACAATTCAAGCACATAAAAATCACAAAATTTGTTATCCATACAATTGCAACAACTATCATTTGCCTTGTAATTTTGAAGTGATTGACATATACCTAAGAATCCTGACCCATAAAAGGTATTTCAAGTACTATGTTGTTTCAAGTAAACACTTTAAAATTGAAGACACATATCCACAAACCTTAAGACTCGATTTGAACCTAAAAGGAACCAGAAACTGAAAATGTACCCGAAGACAAATTTTGTGAGGACTTTCATCAAACACATAGTAGGAATGAATCCATCCAGCAATAAACCACAACATCCTCATTAAATCACCTTCACATTCATAAAAAAAGTAGAAACAACAAACATTAGAATCCATATATGAATAGAAGTCATCAAACTATACGAGTTATACAACCCGTTATTCAAGCGAATCAAGACGGAAGCAGGGCAAACAAGCGGCGGCGAACCATGTCTCTAAAAAATATCAAACCATTATAAAAACCTAGATCTGTGATGGTGCCCCTCAACCATAGCGTGAATCCGATGACCAGAAAAGGCGAGTTTGATGATTTGAATCTGGATCTAGGGATATTGAAAAAAAAATAAAAATAAAGTGTTGCATATGAATATTGAGATCTGTTTGAGAGATATAGATGAGTGTAGGTGCCGATGGCTGGAGGCGGCAGATCTAAATGTTTAGAAGTTTTAGGGTTTGATGAGAGAGAGAACTAAGACAGACCGCTTGAGGGCATTGGGTAGGGTTTTTTCAACATTTGCATTAAATATTTTTCAACCATTGATATGTGTGTAAACACACATCTTTTCTACCACTTAATTACAATAATAACCGGAGCAAAACGTGTATTTTATGTCTTTTATGTCGGAATTATGCGTGGTTTGTGTTTTTGTTGTGATTTAGGACGAAAAGGTGAAAAGTGGAGAAAACACGGGAATTCACGGTCATTTACGGACTTTTATTGAAGAATAAGATGAAAGACGAAGTCAAGAAGTCAAGAGTGCAAAAAGAACGGAAGTCCAAGACCAATTCTGAAGATTTATCGAAGAAAAAGTCAAAAGACGGAAGTTTATCAAAAGCCGAGGAACTCAAGTATTATTTATTGAAGAATTAAAAGACGAGTCCAAAGAAATCCTGAGCCAAAAGTCATCAAAGTCCAAGATTAACAAAGAGATTAAGAAGGAAGGACTTAATGGCGCGATTAAGAAGAAAGGAAGGAGGGGAGGAAGCTTCCTCTAACCACCCTCCTAATCTCCTATAAATACACCCCATTTTCATTCATTTGTTTTTGTTGGCTAGAGTGACACTAGTTCTTCCACCTTTACTTTTATGCACATTTAATTACTTGCACCTTTAATTACTTGCACCCTTAATTACATGTCTTGCACCTTATTTACCATTTAATTTCAAGTAAGTGTTTCTTTTAATTCTCGCACCTTTACTTTACCTTGTTGATCTCATTCTACCTTTCTTTAATCTTTGATTTATATGCTTTTTGTCTTGTTTGTTTGTTTAAAGATTACATTTTTATGCTTTTGATTGTTTTAAATCATTTATTTTCATAGCTTATTTTGTTTATTTTCAAGTTTATAAAGTTATTATAAAATTTATTTTCGTATAAAAAGTTGTTTTTCGTAAAGATTTTTCATTTCTTGTTTTAAAAGTCTTCAAATTTCTGTTTAGTAGCTTATTTTTACACGTTTTGTCTTAGGAATTTCGTCTTGTGCTTATTAGGATTATAGCTTATTTTTCTAGCTTATTTTTGGTATTCTTTTACTGTATTCCGATTGGGTAAATCGGAAAAGGGTTTTGTATTTCGACGGGGATTCCGATCTTCCCATCGGAAAAGGGTTTGTAACATTCCGATTGGGGTGTCCAGTTGTATTCCGATCGCGTTTAGTGACAGCATTCCGATCAGGTGTATACTCTTCATTCCGATCTAGAGGTAAATCCTCATTCCGATGAGATCTCCTAAGGCCACATTCCGATAACTGGTTCCGATCTACATTCCGATCAGAAGGTAGTGCAATATTCCGATCAAGAGGTAAGACAAACATTCCGATCTGGGGTTTGTTTGGATATTCTGATCTGAAGAAGTGATATATTCTGATCTGTGGTTTCCGATCAATATTCCGATCAAGGTAGGGTTTGACATTCCGATTGTGTCTGATCGGAATATATTCCGATTGGGTGGTTATTTTTCATGTTTTGTCTTGTTTAATTTTTACGCTCTCATTTTAATTCTTGTCTAACTTTAATTTCCGTCACGCTTTATTTTTGGTCATTTAATCAATTTACTTTCCGTCACGTTTTTAAATATTGCACCATTTAATTTTAATTAGACTGAGATTTATTTTCACGCCACTTTTCTTTAACGCCATTTTACTTTAAAAGTTTTGCACTTTAAATATACTACAACGACAACCTTTTTGTTCCACCAAAATAAAACTGAGTCACATAGAGAACCTAGATCAATTCGATTAGACATACATCCACGAATCTTTTTAATTAGGAAAAAACCTAGTTATTAAATGGCGCCGCTGCCGGCTCTTTTCGTAAAGATTAACGGTTTTCTGTGAGAGACGCGTTGCTTTTTGGGGTCCGTTCACTTGTGAGCGTTATTCAAAAAACCATAAAAATTAAAAATTTGATAAAAATCCATAAAAATTAAAAATTTCAAAAATCCAAAAAGATTTTATCTTTATCGTGTATATATATTGTCTTTGTGTTTGGTTTCTTTTTCTTTTGCATTTTCAGGTGTATGCGTACTAGATCTTCTAATTATCAAGAGCCCGAGACTCACGAAGATTTAGCTATGTCAGGTGTAAACAACAATAATCCACCGCACCTCAATAATAACAACAATGTTCTTCCACAGCCCGATCTTCGGACCATGGAGGAGCTTTGTCAACCCACCATGTTTGGACGAGGAGGACCGATTGCGCCGATGCAAATCAACGCTCCTGAGTTTTCGTTGAAGCACCACATGATTTAGCAAGTGCAAACAAATCCTTTTAGAGGATTGCCTGATGATGATGCCAACAAACACCTCGACAAGTTCATTACAATCACCCAAAGCATGAAGTTGGCTGGTGCCACAATGGATGAACTTCGCCTACAACTCTTTCCACATACTTTATTACATCATGCCGAGAAATGGTTTGATCGTCTCCCGAAGAATTCTATTCACACTTGGGATGATATGACTCAACGCTTTTTGTCGCGCTACTTTCCACCATCCATGGTCACGAGCCTTCGCAATCAAATCAGCGGTTTCATGCAAGATCCTGATGAATCTCTTTTTGATGCTTGGGAGAGACATAATGTCTTGATCGATAGATGTCCAAACCACAACATGCTACCTGTGACCTTAATTGATACTTTCTACAACGGTTTGACTTTTCGAGATCGTGATACGATTAATGCAGCCGCCGGTGGCACATTCATGAAAAGGAGACCCGAGGAGTGTAGAGAGCTTATTGAAAACATGACTACTCACAACAAAAACTGGGATTCCTCTGCTTCTTCAAGGAACAATCCGAGAGTCAATGTTTCCTCCACTTCAGTAAACCCTGATATGACCGAACTCACCCGTGTGCTGACTGAAATGAGCAGAAGTATGCAACTCTTGTCTTCAAATCAACAACAACAACAAGTTAAAGTTGTTGCTACTCCCTGTGAAACATGCGGCGGTCCACACCCATACACCGATTGTCCTTCTACACAAGGAAATCCGGAAAATGTGTATGCAGCTTATGGTAATTATTCACCGGAAAATTACCAAGCTCGACCTCAAGGGGATAGAAATTTGCTGAGTTACCGATCCACCAATTACCTTTCACCCGGTTTTTCTCCTCAAAACCAAAACCCCGCCAACAACTACAATAGAAGCAACCAAATCCCACCAAGAGCTTCTAATCCTTATCACCCACCCGCCCAACAAACCCCACCCAGTAATTCCGATGTTGACACCATCATGAGAACCCACGGTGAG
The DNA here is from genome assembly GCA_025667525.1 of Glebionis coronaria. Classification (NCBI taxonomy): domain Eukaryota; kingdom Viridiplantae; phylum Streptophyta; class Magnoliopsida; order Asterales; family Asteraceae; genus Glebionis; species Glebionis coronaria. The sequence goes on from CM046882.1 coordinate 185,778,485, forward strand.
CAAATCAAGAACCTGTAGAGCCAAATTATCAATCTGAAAGGAGATATTACCAAGCAAGGAAATGAGATTCGATCCGAGCTTCGAGATAACATTCAATCCTCCTTCAACAATCAAACCATTGATTTGAAGAATATGCTTGCTAGTTTCTTGCCCCCTGCTCAACCTTCTACTTTGAGTTCTCTACCTTCAAACACCGTCACTAATCCGCGAGCCAATGTGAGTGCTATTACTACTCGTAGTGGAGTCACAATCGTAGGACCACCAATCCCACCCCATCATCTACACCTCCTCCACCACCATGTGTCCCTACTCCTCCTACACCTAGTATTAGTGCACTATTACCGTCTCCGCCTCGACGTGATGAAGTTCCCACGAATGACCCTTCAACATCTCAACCTTTACCCACACCTGCACCTTCACCACCCAAACCCAATATCCCATATCCTTCTCGTTTAGGCAAGACCAAAATGCTAACCAAGGAGGACTCCAAAGTGACACGCTATGTGAAGATGATTTCTCAAATGAACTTCAACATTAGCTTTCTTGAAGCACTTGTCCACATGCCCAAATTTGTTAAAGCATTTAAGGAATTGCTTAACAAGAAGGAGAAGCTAATTGAACTCGCAAACACACGCTTAAATGAAAACTGCTCTGCAGTTATTCTTAAAGAACTGCCGGAAAAGCTTGGAGATCCAGGTCGTTTTGTGTTGCCTTGCGTGTTCAACAAAACCGAAGAATTTACTGCCCTTGCTGATCTCGGGGCCAATATTAATTTGATGCCTTTAAGTGTTTGGAAAACACTATCATTACCCGACCTCACTCCAACAAAGATGACTCTGGAACTTGCAAACCGCACTCTCGCTTACCCCGTTGGTATAGCCGAAGACGTGTTCATAAAAGTTGGCACATTTACTTTCCCGGTCGATTTTGTCGTTGTTGATTATGAAATGGACCCTCGTATTCCTTTAATACTTGGTCGGCCATTCTTGAGAACCGGACGAGCTTTAGTGGATGTGGCCGAAGGTGAGTTAATCTTAAGAGTCGGGGATGATGCACAAGTTTTTAAAATGGGGAAGCTTACAAGTACAACCTTTGGAGGCCGCGAATCAGTGAATATGATTAATGTACTCGATGACTTTACCGTCTACGACAATCCTCTATTCGACTCTTGCATCGATAATCCACTTTTTCAAGATGATGTGGATGATTCTCTCCATACTTTGGAAGCTTCTCCCATTTATGATTCTCCTCCGGTCTTTGATGCTTATGATGATGATGATTCTAGCTAAGATTCGGATGATTATGATGACCTTACTTCTGAGTATCCCGATCTGCCCACATATGATGATTTTGATGAGACCGATACTCTTTCGAGCGATTCTTCTCACGATGAAGATCCTCCGCCATCACTCGATCCTAATTTGGACGATTACTCATTTGAGGAAGACTTCTCTGCATTTCTTAATACTTACTTCCCTCATGAGAGTGATGCTCCTCCTTTAGATTTTGAAGATTATCGTCTTGATCCTACTTTGGATTTGAAGCACATTCTTTCAAAGGAGAAGAAACCGGTCGACACCAATATCCGCAGCACGTATGAGTTAACACCTCTTTGTCCCACTTCTGAGGACGAGGTTGTGCTTCTTCGCGGATCTTCTTCACACTCTGCTGAGCCTGAGTGCTATTTTCCCCTAAAGGAAAAGGTGTTTGACCCCGGTATTGACATTCTGCAGCCATCTCAGTATCCACCTGATGAAATAAAAGGAAAAATCTTTGGAACTTATGGAAATCTGCTTGCACCACTTCAACATTGCTTCCACCATGCTCCATCGCTGCTTAAGGGAACCTTGCCTACTCTTCTTTGGCTTGCCTTGTTCGCCTTAAGCTTGTGCTTATTGATGGACGAAAACTATGTCTTTGATCCTGGTGGATATGTTTCATGCTTTTTCCGTTGATGATCAAGGTCGAGTCAGACTAATGACTCGGTTAACAAAAATCAAGCGCTTCTTGGGAGGCAACCCATGCATCTATCTTTTCGCTTTCTTTATCATAAGTGTAGGGGAGACCCGTTGGTGTTTGCTCTCTCCTCTCTTCTACTAATCAGGGATTCGAGCTTCAATGATCCACTCTTGATGATTCTTGACGACCCGTGATTCCGTGTTCCATTATCCCGGTTCTATCCTAAACTCTTTTCGATTCACTATTTTATATTTTCTCAATACTAAAATAGGAATCTCTTTAGTTGTCTCTTCCTTAGCAAGATTTAAACAAAGTGCACAATGTCCTAAGTGTAGGGGAGTTTACTCCCACATGCTTAAACATTGAGGACAATGTTTATATTAAGTGTAGGGGGGACTTCTATCGAAGTTAAGTGGCCTTTTCCTTGTTTTTGTCCTCATTTTAACCGGAAAATCAATTTTTCGACATTTTTCAAAATTTTTGATCTATTTTGGCCTATTAGTTTTTTCCCTTTGTATAGTTATTTTCTTTCCTTATTAGAATAAATGTTTAATAAAGTGGTTTCAATTTTTAAACGTTGTGAATCTTTTGACTCAACCCGAGTTTACTTATCTAAGTTTACTCTAGCTAGTATCCTTAACGTGTTTAAGTCAAGTTTTGCTAGGCTTTTATATAGGGAGCTATAAAACACGAAAGTCTTAACTCTCACGGGCTAAGAACAAGAACTTTTCGCAAGTTCCTATAATTGATCCTAGAGAGTCGTTTATCAAGGGAACTTTAAAACGCGATTTCTAAACTTGAAAAAGTCTAAGAGTTTGCAAGATCCTATAGGCGACTCGAAAACCCTGAACTTTGATTTAATAGGCTAAGTATCCACGAGTCTCATTACTTGAGATTTTAAACTGTGGAGAACGAGAGATGATAGAGCCAATTATAAGTCCGGTATTCTTTCAGGAATTTATGTGAGTTAATTATAAGCCTATTCTCCCATCGCTTGCTAATAATTTATCTGCAATAAATAAGGTTGTACGATTTGAAAAGTTACTTAGCTTCTAGCCCAAGATCGTTTAAAAGTTGCTCGGTATGGATTAGAGTTCATAGCCAAGGCATAACTTATTGAAGCGGGATGCGAAGATTGGCGAGTCCGAAAAGGCCCTAACAAGGCATGAGGGCTATATTTTGTTGCTAAAGATCCAAAGTGATGTGAAGAATCATTTATCGAAAATCAATATGAAGGATCGAGACACACGACGAAAAGCAAAAACTCCCCAAAAGTCATGGAGAAGTGTATCCTAAAAGACCCTAACAAGGTATGAGGATAAATAGATCCAAGTCATAAAAGGAGGCGGATCGTTGTATATCAAAATCCAAAATAAAGATTGGAGAAAAATGAAGAAGTCGTGGTCCAAGTATGAATCTCTCAAAAAGTTCAAGTGAAGAAATTCCTATATGAAGAGAAGACCATAATTTCATGAACGTCTCTCAAGATTTGAAGTATGAAGGCGCTGCCAAATATCGGTCCGAGAAAGGTCTCAAATCGCGAAGCGAGTTATGCCAAGATATGAACTTTATGAGGTCCCGAGAAGCAGTTTTAAAAGATTTTGTCCTTTATGTAACTATTGATTAAATCGTTCACTTTATTTTTGGACTATATAACTATCGAAATAAGTCAAAAATACATCTTCGTGATCATTCAAGACAAGAATAAAATATAAGAGATACCCCTAGGAATAAGGGTGTCTAAGTGAATAATTGGCCCACATGAGTTCGTGTTATTCTACTAACTTATAATAACAATGATCTCGTTTTTAAGCTTGGTTTAGAGAAAGTGAAAACTTGAGGATGATGATTATTCATGACATTTCCAAAACCCAAGGTATGCTTTTTGATTTCTTTACTTTGAATGTTTATAGTTTTCTTTCTCTTTAATAAAGGCCAACGTGGATTGATTATGATGAAAAATGTAAACTTGCTTTGTAACTAATGCATTGCATGAGGACATTGCAATGGTCAAGTGTAGGGGATTTGATATGTGTGTAAACACACATCTTTTCTACTACTTAATTACAATAATAACCGGACCAAAACGTGTATTTTATGTCTTTTATGTCGGAATTATGCGTGGTTTGTGTTTTTGTTGTGATTTAGGACGAAAAGGTGAAAAGTGGAGAAAACACGGGAATTCACGGGCATTTACGGACTTTTATTGAAGAAAAAGATGAAAGACGAAGTCAAGAAGTCAAGAGTGCAAAAAGAATGGAAGTCCAAGACCAATTCTGAAGATTTATCGAAGAAAAAGTCAAAAGACGGAAGTTTATCAAAAGCCGAGGAACTCAAGTCTTATTTATTGAAGAATTAAAAGACGAGTCCAAAGAAATCTCGAGCCAAAAGTCATGAAAGTCCAAGATTAACAAAGAGATTAAGAAGGAAGGACTTAATGGCGCAATTAAGAAGAAAGGAAGGAGGGGAGGAAGCTTCCTCTAACCACCCTCCTAATCTCCTATAAATACACCCAATTTTCATTCATTTGTTTTTGTTGGCTAGAGTGACACTAGTTCTTCCGCCTTTACTTTTATGCACATTTAATTACTTGCACCTTTAATTACTTGCACCTTTAATTACATGTCTTGCACCTTATTTACCATTTAATTTCAAGTAAGTGTTTCTTTTAATTCTCGCACCTTTACTTTACCTTGTTGATCTCATTCTACCTTTTTTTAATCTTTGATTTATATGCTTTTTGTCTTGTTTGTTTGTTTAAAGATTACATTTTTATGCTTTTGATTGTTTTAAATCATTTATTTTCATAGCTTATTTTGTTTATTTTCAAGTTTATAAAGTTTTTATAAAAGTTATTTTCGTATAAAAAGTTGTTTTTCGTAAAGCTTTTTCATTTCTTGTTTTAAAAGTCTTCAAATTTCTGTTTAGTAGCTTATTTTTACACGTTTTGTCTTAGGAATTTCGTCTTGTGCTTATTAGGATTATAGCTTATTTTTCTAGCTTATTTTTGGTATTCTTTTACTGTATTCCGATTGGGTAAATCGGAAAAGGGTTTTGTATTCCGACGGGGATTTCGATCTTCCCATCGGAAAAGGGTTTGTAACATTCCGATTGGGGTGTCCAGTTGTATTCCGATCGCGTTTAGTGACAACATTTCGATCAGGTGTATACTCTTCATTCCGATCTAGAGGTAAATCCTCATTCCGATGAGATCTCCTAAGGCTGCATTCCGATAACTGGTTCCGATCTACATTCCGATCAGAAGGTAGTGCAATATTCCGATCAAGAGGTAAGACAAATATTCCGATCTGGGGTTTGTTTGGATATTCCGATCTGAAGAAGTGACATATTCCGATCTGTGGTTTCCAATCAATATTCCGATCAAGGTAGGGTTTGAAATTCCGATTGTGTCTAATCGGAATATATTCTGATTGGGTGGTTATTTTTCATGTTTTGTCTTGTTTAATTTTTACGCTCTCATTTTAATTCTTGTCTAACTTTAATTTCCGTCACGCTTTATTTTTGGTCATTTAATCAATTTACTTTCCGTCACGTTTTTAAATATTGCACCATTTAATTTTAATTAGACTTAGATTTATTTTCACGCCACTTTTCTTTAACGCCATTTTACTTAAAAAGTTTTGCACTTTAAATATACTACAACGACAACCTTTTTGTTCCACCAAAATAAAACTGAGTCACATAGAGAACCTAGATCAATTCGATTAGACATACATCAACGAATCTTTTTAATTAGACAAAAACCTACTTATTAACCATTCTAGTTTCAACATTCCTAAATTTAGTAATTTTCAACCATTTGGATAAACACTTTATAAGGTAGTAAAGATTTATTCTAGCAAAGAAAGTAAATAACAATAACAAAGGAAAAACTACTAGGCCAAAATAGATCAAAAATTTTGAAAAATGTCTAAAAATCAAATTTTCCGGTTAAAATGAGGACGAATTCAAGGAAAAGCCCACTTAACTTCGATAGAAGTCCCCCTACACTTAATATAAACATTGTCCTCAATGTTTAAGCATGTGGAAGTCACCTCCCCTATACTTAGGACATTGTGCACGTTGTTTAAATCTTGCTAAGGAAGAGACAACTAAAGTGATTCCTATTTTAATATTGGAAAATATAAAATAGAGAATCAAAAGAGTTTAGGATAAAACCGAGAAGACGGGTACACGGAATCACAGGTCGTCAAAAGTCATCAGAATGGAGCTTTGAAAGCGCGAATCCCTGCACATGATTAGAAAGAAAACAACAAACACATACTAGGGTCTCCCCCTACACTTATTATAAAAACAAAGAAAAAGGATGGATACTGCGGGTTGCCTCCCGAGAAGCGCTTGTTTTTGTTAACCGAGTCGTGAGCCTGACTCGACCTTGATTAGCATAGGAAGAAGCTAGAAACACATCCACCGGGATCAAATACATGGTTTTCGTCCATCAAATTGCAAGCTTAAGGCGAACAAGGCAAGCCAAAGAAGAGTAGGCAAGATTCCCTTAAGCAGTGATTGAGCACGGTGGTAGCAAGGGTGAAGTGCAAGCATATCTCCATAGGTGCCAAAGAGTTTTCCTTTTATTTCATCAGATGGATACTGAGATGGCTTAGAAATTGCAATACCGGGGTCGAACACCTTTTCCTTTAGGGGAAAATAACACTCAGGCTCAGCGGACCTTGAAGAGGATCCGATCATAAATCTCGCAATCTCATCCTCAGACGGTGGATATAGAGGTGTCAAGACATAATTGCAGCGGATATCGGTGTCGACCGGCTTTTTCTCCTTTGCAATGGGTTTCTTCATATCCAAAGTAGGATAAAGACCATAATCATCAAAATCCAAAGGAGGAGCATTACTCTCATTTGGGAAGTAAGTGTTGAGAAAAGTAGCAAAGTCTTCCTCAAATGAGTAGTCATCCAAAGTAGGATCAAGCGTTGATGGCGGAGGATCTTCATCATGTGAAGAATCACTCGAGAGAGTATCAGCCTCATCAAAATCGTCATAAGTGGGCATGTCAGGATACTCAGAAGCAAAATCATCATAATCATCTCCATTGGAACTAGAATCGTCATTATAAGCATCAAAGATCGGTGGAGAATCATAAATTGGTGGAGGATCAGAATTGGATAGAGAATCATCCACATCTTCTTGGAACAGTGGATTATCATACCGAGAATCGAATAGAGGATTGTTGTAGACGACGAAATCATCAAGCACATTAATCATGTTAGAAATACGTTTTAACGTATATTAGAAGTATCGGTCACTCCACAATATGATTTATGTTGTAATAGCTCGTAGTTAGTAATTAGTTATTATTTGCTTATTAACTTAAGTAAGAACCGGTCCATGGGCTTGTCATGGACCGGCCCAAGTCCACTTATGACTTGGAACTATAAATACCCCTTTCCACTAAGGAAAGGGGTTGGTTGTTATCATTTCTTAATTTCCACTTAATAAAATTCACATAGTTTCTCTCACTTTCTCTCTCTAACTTTCTCTCTCTAGGAATTAACAAACCCCTTCATAGATTCATTGATTATCAATATTCTACATTTGGTATCAAGAGCTATGGGGTGATTTAAGGTGGTGATTTGTGTGGTTTTTTAGTTTTTGATTGTATTAGTGTTCTTTAAGAAAAATCATCTTGATTCTTGGTGTTTTTGGTATTTTTGTGATTGAGATTAGTGGATAAGTATTAGTTGTTACTTATTTTAGTCGAAAGCACAAAACTTTTTGGGTTATTTGGTCAAAATCTGGGCTTAATCTTACTTTTTACTGTTCGACTGTTCATTGGAGGAGGTTTCTGTTCATTCAGCAGAAGTTCCGGATCAAGGAGTTCCGGATCAAGGAGTTCCGAATCAAGGAGTTCCGAGCCAAGAAGTTTCGAATCAAGAAACTTCCGAACCAAGAAGTTCCGGATCAAGAAACTTCCGAATCAAGAAACTTCCGAGTCAAGAAGTTCCGGATCAAGAAACTTCCGAACCAAGAACTTCCGAGTCAAGAAGTTCCGGATCAAGCCAAAGTTCCGAACCAAGAACTTCCGAGTCAAGAAGTTCCGGATCAAGCCAAAGTTCCGAATCAATAACTTCCGAACCAAGAAGTTCCGAATCAATCCAAAAAGTTCCGAATCAAGGTAATCTTCCGAATCAACAAAAAGTTCCGAATCAAGGTAATCTTCCGAATCAAACTTCCGAATCAACAAAAAGTTCCGAATCAAGGGTGATTTTGCTTGTTTTTTCGACGATTTTTTAGAGGATTTAATCTTGGTTTCATACAACAAAAACACAACACAATTCACAAGCTTTACTTCACTGCTCGATCAACCGATAATCTCTGTTTCTTTGAAGAAAAACAAAAATGAATCCAAATTCAGTAATGCCTCAGATGACATCTCTTACGGATATATCAATCATAACGGGAACTGATAGCCGTCCACCGATGCTTATTAAAGAGGTGTTTGAGGCATGGCAAGGTCGAATGATGCAATATCTAAAGGGGAAACCTACATACGGAAGGCTGATGGTCAAATCGATTTTGAATGGTCCACTCGACTATGGTACCATTACGGTTGACAACGTGACTAGACCACGAGAATTTGAAGAACTCACTCCAGCTCAACAACTTGTTGCAGATGCAGATGAAAAAGCACTTCAAACAATTCTCCAAGCTCTTCCCCATGATATTTATAGGATGGTAAGCAAGTATACTGTGGCAAAAGATTTATGGGAACGTCTTAAGGTGTTGCTACAAGGCACATCTCTCACCAAACAAGAAAGGGAGTGTCAGCTGTATGATTTGTTTGATAGATTCACCTACAACCCAGGGGAAACACTTCACGATTATTACTTCAGATTCACCACACTCATGAATGATCTGAATGTATACAATCTTGAGATTGCTCCATTCCAGGTTAACACCAAATTCTTGAATACTCTACCTCAAGCTGAATGGGGTGAGTATATTACCGATGTCAAGTTAACCAGGGATCTGCACAAGTGCAATTTGGATCAAATATATGCCTTCCTTCAGCAGCATGAGAAGCATGTGATTATGCATCGTTCTCCTCGTGGTATGTATCCAGATTCCTTAGCTTTGATGGCGAATCAACCAAGTTTGTCACACAACAACACACCCTATATCTTGGGACATCAAGCCTATCATGCATCACCTTACATGACACCAACTTTTCCCCAATACTCGATTTTACCACAACCTCCCACCTCACATCAGCAACAGTATCGGTTCAATGCACCTTCACCACAGTATGGTTCACAACTTCATCCAGCAAATGTTGCACCTTATGCTCAGCCTTCATATTCGTCTTATCAAGAGAATGCAGCATATCAACCAAACTACCCTGATCAAATGAGTATTCCTTCTACTGATTATGCAGCTCATCCAGATCAAGCACTGTATTGTGACGATGAAGAAGTCCCTGTTCCTGTTTTCCAACAAGGAGCTGACCCAGTTGAAGTGCTAACTACTATGTCTGCATATCTCACAAGAACTTTAAGCAAACGAGGATTCAGAGGATCAGCTCCTACCAACAATCAGTTGAGGAATTCATCCAATTCTCGCCAACAAGCTACAATTGAGAATGGCAGGGTAATGGTTCAGCCAATTCAACCATATCAGGGGAGACCTTCCACATCAACCAATGCTCGCACAATCAATTCTGCTCCTGCTCCAATGGTCAACAATCCTCCACGGGCTAATACAGGCAAGTTGAGAATGATCACCTGCTACAACTGCAAAGAAGAGGGTCATATGTCCAGGGATTGTAAGAAACCTAAGAGGAAAAGGGATGGACAGTGGTTTGCAGAAAAGATCTATCTGGTAAATGCTCAGGCGCAAGGAAGGGAACTTGATGAAGAGGAGCTTGCATTTCTTGCTGACCCAGGGATTGCTGAACAAGACGTTGTCACTACGCAGAATGCCGCTTACCAAGCCGATGATCTTGATGCGTATGATTCTGACTGTGATGACTTTCAAACTGCAAAGGCTGCTTTCATGGCAACTTTCTCCAGCTTAGGGCCAGATAAGAAATCTGAGGTACTTATTAACAACACCGATAATACCACTGATGCTAGTATTCAACCACATCAAGTTGGGCAAGAGAGTGCTAATTCGAATGAATCTTCGGTGGTGAGTCTTTCAAACGAGGAGACAAACAATGATAGCAATATCAATGTGAGTCCCCAGACTTTGAGTGAATCACAACCGGGAACCAGTTCGCATATGCCTACTCCTGCTCAACAAGATTTGGTCATGGTTCCTGCTACACTACTTAGCCAAATGAATGCTGCACTCTTAGAAACCTTAGCTAAGAATAAGAATTTGTCTGAAGAGCTTGCCTTAAGCAATGAGAAAGTACAAACTTTGGAATTAGTGCCTTCGTCTAGTGTTCTCACAAATCTAGAATATGATCACTTTAGAAACAAACAAATGGGTCACTTGCAAGAAATCGAAAACTTAAGAGCAAATTTGTCTAGTGAACTTAAAGAAAAGGAGTTAGTGGTCACTAATTTTCAAAAACTTCAAACTGATTTTGAATTACTCGAATCTAAGAAGACTGAAATGGAGATTAATGCTACTAATAAGATTAGAAGTCTAGACTACTTGCTGTTAAGACAATACGCTGCTTCACAACTAGTTCACTTATTTGATGCTTCGTTTAAAGAGTTTAACTTATCACGTCTAAAAGGCCTTCCCCCTAATCCACGATATGCAAAACAAGCTTTAAGACATAGTCCTAGACTTTATAATGCAACTCAATTAGGATTGGCTTTAGACCCGATTGTTTTTCCCAATGATCGAACAAGTAAGGATCTAGTTGATGAGGATCGGTCATACAATTCAGCAAAATATCCCGATTGTGATTATTTTAAAATGAATAAGGAGCTTGCTAAAACTGATTTTAGAGTTCGCTTCCATATGGACAAAGATCTCATTACAGCACCAACCTACATGATAGAGGAAGAAAGCCCTAGTACATTTCCTACACTTGTCAACATGGAAGGTCCTAAGGAAATTCCAAAGAATCTTCCACCTGTTAGCACTGTATGGTTAAACTTGCAAGAGATTAACCGATACTTTACTAACTTTGACAAGGTCATCTTGGAATGTACGACTTCAAATGGCTTAAATGCCGGAGAATGGGCTTTTGAACACATGAGCGAGGTGTTTAAAACTGAGATCAATCCGTTTGTCGAAAGTCTAAAAGGAAGTTTTGCATCTCTTAAGGAAAATCTTCAATTTGAAATTGGTGAAGTTCAAAAAGTATTTTATGAAATGGACACCGCTTACGAACTGCAACTAATTGAAAAAGAAAAGATTTCAACCGAATATGACCGATTCTTGTCCGAAGTTATCTCGTGTGATGTGCTTACTATTGTAAATGTTAAATATTCGAATGAGCTTACATCTGCTATGATGAATTGTGATGCTGTGAATATTTGTGAGGATATTTGTGATGATGTTTGTGATATTTCTGTAAATGTTGCTCAAACTGTAAATGAGGTAGATAATCATTCTTGTCACGAATCTAACGCTGAGTTTTTAAAGCTACAAGATTCTTATAATTTACTTTCTCAACGCTTTAATCAACTAGAACAACATTGTATATCTTTAGAATTAAAACAACAAGCTCAAAATGAAAATCTTTTGATATCAAATGTTTGTGAAAACGGTGTTGAGACAAGTGACAAGATGATTGCAATTGTTAAGACATTAGAGGAAGAAATCATGAGATTGAAGAGAGAGATATCATCAAAGGAAACATTAAGAATGGAACTAGAGGCCGCAGAGTCTAAAAACCAGGTCTTAGAAATTAGACTATCAACTGTTCTAGGGGAGATGGATCGGACAAGGCAGGGACTATCCGTTCTTTATGGTTCAATAGAAGAACGTTTCGCTTTTAATGCGGCACAGCAACAATATTATGTTGAACAACTGAACCAAAAGTGCGAAGAAATCTCTGACTTGAACATCCTGCTCATAGACAAAAATATGGTTTTGGCTGAGTTGAAAGAGACACTTCTTCTCACCCGATAAGAAGTTGTTGATAACTTAGCTACCGACTCTGCACCGTCCACTAGTGCTCCAACAACCAAGAAAGTAGTGCTTTATAAGAATCCGCTTCATAAGAGAAACCCGGTTGTATACGATGATTATATGAGGAATGCCATTAAGCATGTCGATCTTCTTAGGGATATTTTAGACGATCTTTATGCCTTAGATCCCTCAAGTAGCGACTATTATTCGGCTCATGAATATGTTAAGCGAGTTCAATATTGCTTGGCTTATTTACAATACATAGGTACACCAGGTTCTGCACTACTTAATAATAGGCCCATTGCTGTCACTCCATTTAATAAGACTCCAGGAGCGAAACCGTCATTGGCACAATCAAGTAAGACATCTTTAAAATCTGCTGCTAATGTTCCCAATTTGCCTTCTACAGGATTAAAAGCAACTACTAAGGCTAAAGGATCGCCACTCAAGAAAGATAAGATCATGCCCGCCACTAGTAGTGCCACAAAGAAGAAAGTAGAAGTCCACACTAGGAATGCTAGTTCAGTTTTAAATAAAACGAATCATGTTAAGACTAAAAGCTCTGCGCCTGTGCAGCAGCCTAAACCATTCGTGAATTCTGGTTTAAATTGTTGGAATTGTAATGAATGTATGTTTTCCCAGCGTCATGATTTGTGTCTGATTGATCACGTTAATGAAATGAATGCTATTAAGAATGGTCTTGAATGGAAGCCAACGGGTAGAACTCGTGCCCAAGTTGGCTGGCAATGGCGTCCCACTGGTAGGACCTTTACTCTCGATGGTAAAATGTGCCCTTTAACTAGGAATGCATCCATTGAGGTTAGGTCTGAGCGTCCTTTAGTTAGGAACACTTGCACTCAAGTAAGGAAACAGCGCCCTTTAATTAGGTCAGCCCCCACTATAGTGCCTATCAGTGTAGAAATACCTCAGGATTTGAGCCAATTAGAATCTATACCACCAATTAAGAAGAAAAAGGCTAGGAAATCTAAGAAACCTAGAGTTAGCAAATCTAAGATTATTAAATCTGTACCTGCTAATAACAAGGAACACTCAGATTCCGATACCTCTACATTGTCTTTGTGTGGTGATATTTTCAGGTGGTCCAAATCATCCTGTGGTATTTGGACTCCGGTTGTTCAAAACATATGACCGGAAATCGCTCGATGCTCCGAAATTTCGTCAGCAAGTTTCTTGGTACGGTTAAATTTGGGAATGATCATATAGCAAAGATTATGGGGTATGGTGAATATCAGATTGGAAACGTGACGATTTCTAGGGTATACTATGTTGAAGGTCTTGGTCATAACTTATTTTCAGTAGGACAGTTTTGTGATTCCAACCTTGAGGTTGCTTTTCGACAACACACTTGTTTCATCCGCAACTTGGAAGGAAAAGATTTGTTGAAGGGATCTCGCGGTGCAAATCTTTACACTTTGTCCTTACAAGACATGATGGCCGCTTCTCCAGTATGTCTTCTCTCTAAAGCTTCTAAGACCAAGTCATGGTTATGGCATCGCAGATTATCTCATCTTAATTTTGATGCTATTAATCATCTAGCTAAAAACGAGTTAGTTCGTGGTCTTCCCAAGCTTAAATTTCACAAGGATCATTTATGTTCCGCGTGTTCAAGGGGAAAAAGCACCAAGAAATCTTACAAACCCAAAGCTGAAGACACTAATCAAGAAAAACTTCATCTTTTGCATATGGATCTTTGTGGACCGATGAGAACTGAAAGTGTGAGCGGTAAGAAATTCATTCTCGTCATTGTGGATGATTTCTCAAGGTTTACATGGGTTAGATTTCTACGTACAAAGGATGAAGCTCCGAAGGCTATCATTACTTTTCTGAAGTTCATTCAGGTACGTTTGAATACCACTGTCCGCCGTATTCGTACAGACAATGGTACAGAGTTCGTCAACCAGACTCTTCGTGATTATTATGAAGGAGTTGGTATATCACATGAAACATCCGCTGCACGCACTCCACAACAAAACGGTGTCGTTGAAAGACGAAATCGTACACTTATGGAAGCTGCTAGGACCATGCTTATTTATGCGAACGCTCCATTGTTCTTGTCGGCAGAGGCTATTTCTACTGCATGTTTCACCCAAAACCGTTCAATCATTCGGAAACGCCATGGAAAAACACCTTATGAGCTTCTACATGACCGCAAACCCGATGTTTCATTTTTCCATGTGTTTGGTGCTCTGTGTTATCCAAACATCAATAGTGAGAACTTGGGTAAGCTTCAACCAAAAGCAGACATAGGTATTTTCATTGGTTACTCACCGTCCAAAAGAGCATACCGAATCTATAACCGTCGTCTTGGCAAGATTGTAGAAACTATGGACGCTGATTTCGACGAGCTGACAGCGATGGCTTCTGAGCAACACAGCTCTGAACCCGCGCTTCATGAGATGGGACCCGGTGCTATAAGTTCCGGATTAGTTCCCAACAATCCTACTTCTACATCATTTTTACCACCATCAAGGCCCGAGTGGGATAAACTGTTTCAACCGTTGTTTGATGAATTCTTCGATCCCCCGACTGATGAAGTTCCAGTACCTGTAGTAATTGCTCCAATACCTGAAGTGGTTGCTCAAGTCAATGAACCTTTATCTAATGCATCTACAATTCATAATGAACCGGATGCACCTTCACCAAGTGATTCTCAAACTACACCTGAATCATCACCCCTACTTGTGCCTAATGATGTAGAAGAGGATACTACTGATCACGACCTGGAATATGCTCACTTGCAAGAGCTTCCTTTCTTTGGTGTAGCGATCCCTGAAAACCCTTCAGCCGCGTCTACCTCAGAAGAAGCTCCATCTATTGTTCACTCCAGACCACCTAGGATTGAAAACCATAGCACTAAATGGACAAAAGATCACCCAATTAGGAATGTTATTGGAGATCTAGATCGACCAGTCTCTACACGCCATCAACTACAAGAGAGTGCACTATATTGTTACTTTGATGCATTTCTCTCTGAAGTTGAACCCAAAAATTGGCAGCAGGCTATGACCCAATCATCTTGGATTGAAGCTATGCAGGAGGAACTCAATGAATTCAAACGACTAGAAGTATGGGAATTGGTTCCTCGCCCTGACAAGGTTAACATCCTTACTTTGTTATGGGTTTATAAGGTTAAACTTGATGAGATGGGTTCGGTATTGAAGAATAAAGCAAGATTGGTCGCTAGAGGATATAAACAAGCCTTGGGTATAGACTTTGAGGAATCTTTTGCTCCTGTGGCTAGATTGGAGGCGATTAGACTATTCCTTGCGTTTGCTGCTCATATGAACATGATCGTCTATCAAATGGATGTGAAGACGGCATTTTTGAACGGTGAACTAAGGGAAGAGGTTTATGTTAGTCAACCGGATGGGTTCGTGAGTACGGAGTCTCCTAACCATGTGTACAAGCTTAAGAAGGCTCTCTACGGGTTGAAACAAGCTCCACGCGCGTGGTATGATCTCCTGTCAACATATCTCATGTCGGAAGGCTTCTCCAAAGGCAAAGTGGACCCCACTCTATTCACTCTCAAAGACGGCAACGACATGCTTCTGGTACAAATTTATGTTGATGATATAATTTTTGCTGCCACTAACATAGAATTGTCTAAACAATTTGAGAAGATAATGTCCACACGCTTTCAGATGTCGATGATGGGAAAAATATCATTTTTCTTAGGATTACAGATTTCTCAGAATCCCAGAGGCATCTTTATAAATCAATCCAAATATGCTCTAGAATCACTTAAGAAATATAACTTTGAAAATTGTGACCCCGTAGACACTCCAATGGTGGAGAAATCCAAGTTAGATGAAGATAGGGATGGGATTATTGTTGATCCGAAACTTTACCGTGGAATGATTGGCACCCTTCTCTATCTGACTGCTAGCAGGCCTGATTTGCAATTTGCTGTATGCATGTGTGCCCGGTATCAGGCTCGGCCTACCGAAAAGCACTTACATGTTGTGAAAAGGATCTTTCGGTATCTAAAAGGAACACTTCATCGTGGTCTATGGTATCCGAAAGATTCCTCGATTGCTTTAATATCATACGCAGATGCCGATCATGCTGGATGTCAAGATACGAGGCGTAGCACTTCTGGATCTGTGCAACTCCTTGGAGATAGATTGATCAGTTGGTCTTCAAAAAGGCAGAAAAGCGCTGCAATATCAAGCACGGAGGCTGAATACATCGCCATGTCCGGTTGTTGTGCTCAAGTCCTTTGGATGAGATCACAATTAACTGACTACGGTCTTGGATTTAACAAAATCCCGATGTATTGTGACAACAAGAGCGCCATTGCCCTTTGCTGCAACTATGTTCAACACTCCCGGGCCAAGCACATAGACATTCGCTACCATTTCATTAAGGAGCAGGTGGAGAACGGAGTGATCGAGCTGTATTTTGTCACTACTGAGTATCAGCTGGCGGATATGTTCACCAAAGCCTTAGATCGAGGACGAATCGAGTTTTTGATCGACAAGCTTGGCATGAAATCATTCACTCCAGCGACTCTCAAAGAGTTGGCAGAAGAATCAGCTGAATAGTCGTGGTAAACTATTCAGAGTATCCTTTGGTTGTGATCATGTATATTATCGTAAATATATAAACCACAAAAGAAAAATACAAAAATATAAAACCAAGAAAAACCATAAAAAATATAAAACCAAGAAAAACCATAAAAAATATAAAACCTAGAAAAACCATAAAAATTATAAAATCAAGAAAAACCAAAAATATTTCTCGTTTTAAAACGGGCATGTCTTTTAGTACGGTAATATTTACGGCCTTAGAAATGTCGATCAATATTGACACGGTGCCATAAATAGAGTCCGTATAAAAGTTGTACATTTTTAAAACATGCCCATTATGGCTTGTAGTTATTTCAGACTGCAACCCGGTTTTCACATTAAAGTCACGTATTTCCTTGGAAAACGTTGGCTCAGAACGGGAATTAATTTTCTCGGGCGTGATTTACAAGCCAAATCATGCAAAGGGATCAAGTTTACGTTATAACTTGGTCTGACACGAATTGGTGTACGTCTCAGTGCATTAATTTGTTAAAATAAGAGAAATCTTATTAAAACCACGAATCAAAATTTTTCAAGAGATAAATTGGAAATGCTTTCATCACTATTTGACTCTTTAAACAATGACTACAGCTCTTTAAATAGAAAACGGGTCATCGTTTAAGGGGGAGAAAATAGTAAAATCATCTTTGTCATTAAAATTGCTTTTCAAAAGTGATTGTGAAATTTAAGGGCTACATGGTAATTGAGTGGTTTTGCTTTAGAAAACGACTTGTGTTCGTTCTAAGTGATAGGCATGGCTTTTAGATTTTGAGGATATGCTAATAGATGCGTTTGCTAAGATTGTGTGTAAGCTAAACAAGGGATAAGTACAATGAAAAATATAGACAACAAGGAAAAAGAAAGATAAATAGAGGGACTTAAAGTGTTAGTTGTTTAAACTTGTCAAAATTTTTGACCTAGTCAACTAATAAACCCCGCCCCCTATTTTCTAAATCACTGTTATCATACTCATTTGCCGCCATTGTTACACACACACTCAAGAACTCAATTCATTCGCTTAATCCATCTAGCTTCTTGTTCATTCGTCTAATTAAGGTATAAACATCAACATTTACACTTCTAATTCATTCCATTCATCATATAATTCTGATCAATTAATCAATCTAATCAGATTTAGGGTTTTGCCTTAATTAGGGTTAATTGATAAGGGATTTATGGTGGGTTTTGATCGGAATAGGTTAAATGATGATTAAATTGCTTTAGATTGCCTTAGAAACTCACAAACGCGATAGATCAAACATCTGAGTTTAGTTGGCAAAAGTTCCGGATGAACATGGCTCAAAACTTCCGAATGAAGGATTTCTTCTGAAAAAACTTCCGAATGAGGAAGTTCCGAATGAAGGACTTCCGAATGAGGAAGTTCTGAATGAAGAACTTCCGAATGAAGGAAGTTCCGAATGAAGAACTTCCGAATGAAGGAAGTTCCGAATGAAGAACTTCCGAATGAAGGAAGTTCCGAATGAAGAACTTCCGGATGAAGGAAGTTCCGAATGAAGAACTTCCGGATGAAGGAAGTTCCGAATGAAGAACTTCCGAATGAAGGAAGTTCCGAATGAAGGAATCTTCCGGATGAAGGAAGTTCCGAATGAAGAACTTCCGGATGAAGGAAGTTCCGAATGAAGAACTTCCGGATGAAGGAAGTTCCGAATGAAGAACTTCCGGATGAAGGAAGTTCCGAACGAAGAACTTCCGGATGAAGAAGTTCCGAATGAGAAGAAGTTCCGAATGAAGAATGTTCCGGATGAAAAGGTTCCGAATGAGGAAAAGTTCCGGATGAGTTGTTTGATTGTTATTGTTTGCATGCTATCTATGTACTTGTTGTTTTATCTTATGAAATGTGTTATGCTTAGAAGTAAGAATGATATATATCTATCTGTTTTTGTGCATCAACCTTTCATGTCTTATCTTAAGCAGATAAAATGACTAATCCAACAGTACAAGCTATCCAAGAATCTAGGGAAGCCGATATTGCTAAAGCTCGAACCCTTAAGTTTATACCCAACAACTATAGGCTAAAGCAAGTTTCTAAATCCACTCACCATGGTTTTAAGGTCGCCATAGCCATTCTTGATAACTCTCACTTTAAGAACGCCCTTAGGAGTACAGCCTCGGTGCCTTATGAGTATATGTTTGAATTTTGGGCAACCAAGGATTTCACTTCGAACAAGATCACCTTCACCATCGACAACAAGCAGCAGACACTCACCGTTTCAGACTTCCGTAAGATGCTTGGTATACGGGATACACCCAAGGGCATGTCTTTCTCAAGGGATCCTACTAAAGATGAACTCGCGGAGTTATTTGATGCACTTGGATGTCCGGAAATACGAGTTGCATCTGAGTTTACAACTGCTAAGGTGGGACAACCTTGGAGAGCGTTGATGGGTATTCTCAGTAAATGTCTTACACCAAAGACGAGTGGCCATGATGCTTTGCGCAGTCCGATAATGAACCTCTTCTATGGCATGTACAAAGCTGCGAATTCAGATTATGCTTTGTTGATATGGGAAGAATTCACCTTTCAACTCTTCCACAACAAGAAACTGAAGACAAACTTCTTTCCTTATCCTCGGTTTATTAAGCTCATCATAAATTACTTTATGAAGCTTGATACTACTATTGATAGGCGTGCAGGAGGTCGCTATCACACTGAAGAAGCTGATGATACTGTAGATCTGAGGCATGAAGGACCGTCTACTGGTGTGATTCCGGGTCCTGTTCCTGATTACCTTCTATCTGAAAAAATCAAAGGTTCTGCAGATTACAAGCTACTACAGTTAGAAATCCAGAGGCTGAAAGCAAACCTTCAAACTGGAGAAGACTCTTCCACAACGGTTAAGAGTAAAGGTAAGCGCAAACAACCAGCTGCGTTACCTGAACCCGAACCCAAGAAGAAGAAGACAGAGGGTAAGAAAGGAAAGGGTAAGGATTTGATGCGTCTACGTGATGAAGCAGATATTGTTGATCCTACTCTTGACAAATCCGAGCAACAAATGATGAAGATTGCTATTAAAAGGAGTAGGAAAGATACAGGCGGTAGTGGTTCAGGTGCGAGGGTAGATATCGAGGATGAGTACGAGGAACCGCATGATGTTGATGAGTTTGGGTCACCTGAAAACTATTCCACTTCGAAGGAGCCATCAATCCCTATTTCAACAAGTGTGGAAAAGGAACCTGCTGCTCCTACAATCATGGTGACAATTCAACCCTTGGCAACTCTACCTCCACCAATCCAACCCTTAACAACCCGACCAACCCGACCGGCTTCCACACCATTTCTTCCACCACCCATAATTCCCACTCTTAGTACAGCAGTAACAACCGAGCCTATTCAGTCAACCCAGAGCAGCTCTGCAACATCTGCAATGGCTGCATTAGTGATGGCCGAAATGCTTGACAATCACAAACGCGAAATGGATGAACTTCGCCAAGAGTTGCAAAGACGAGCTCAAAGGGAAGAAGTATCTCAGAAAGCTCAAGAAGAGTTGATTGCCAAGTTCTCTGCAGACATGGAAGCAACACGTAAAGCTCATGCAGAGGAACTTGCTCGAGTTAAGCAGGCTGAGGCTGATAAGCATGCTGCACGCATTACCAGACTTCAAGCAATGAGGGATAAATATAAGGAACAAAAAGAAGCACTTGAAGCATCTGTGAAAGAAAGAGTGCAAGAATCCGTTGAATCCTTAATGCCTAAGCTTCGTGACGAGTTGAAGACACTTGCTGCTGACAACTTGATGGTCAAATCCTCCAACCCTTCAGAAGCCGCCTATAAGATTGCTTATGACCTGACGGATTTTGAATTGAAGAAGATCCTTAAGGCTCGAATGGTGGAACTTGGGTCGTATAACAAGTCGAGGATTCAACGGGCTCTATATAAATCCCTGAATGATGCTATCATGGAGGATGATAGATTATTCAAAATGTTTGGAAGTGTGGTACCATATCACATCTTACCTGAGGAAGAAAGGGAAGAGAGTGAAGAAGAGGGTACGGGTGAAGAAGAGGAAGAAGAAGAAGAAGAAGGTGAAAAGGAGAAAGACGATGAAGAAGGTGGTGATGATGATGAGGATGATGAGGATGATGACGAGGATGAGGATGATGATGATGGCGAAGATGGTGGTGATGAGAATCAGGAGAGTGTTAGGGATAATAACGGGGATGACAATCAGGATGATGATGGGGGTGAACAGCCAAAAGAGGGAGACAAGGTTACCAGCTCCAAGAAAACTGCTGCTGGAACCAAGTCCACAAAAGATGCAGCACAGAAGGATAAATCGACATCCTCGGAATCAAGACGAACTAAGTGGCGCCACGATGTGAATGCCACTACAGCGTCTTCGGCTCCTGGTATCTCTATCGCTGTATCTGTACCTATTACCACTAACCCCATTAGTTCTGCTGTTGTTTCTCCTGTGATTGCAGAATCAGTGACAGAACCCGAAGCTGCACAACACTCCCCAGTTCAGGACACTGCCGAAATGCCTGAAACTGAACCAGTAGATGTTCGCACTTCCACTCCTCTACAACAAGCACAACAATCTACGGTTCCTGAACCAAGCATTCGTGCCTGGGAAGACACGTTGGAGATAGACGAGTCTGCACCACCACAAGCTTGGATCACGGCAGCAGCACAATTTGATCCAATCACAGATGCTGACAAAGATGTGCTGTATCTGCGTATCCGAAGTCCGATTGACTTATGTGCATTTCTTGCTCATGAGTATAAGACTTCGGTTACTCCATCATTGGTCAAGAAAGCGATGAAAGATAAGAGACTGCGTGCCAAAACCCGATTACCCCGAATGGAGTTCGAGTATTATGCCGATGAGATCATAAAGGCTTTGAAAACTGTTCAAAGGCCAGGACTTCATGAATCAGAAAGAGCTCCACCTCCAATGGATCCTGCTCAAGATAATCAGATTGCTCTTGACTTCTTCGTCACCAACGATCTTGAGTATCTACTGAAGGGATCATCAAAGTATGCAACATCCCTGACTTTGCTGAAAGCTGCCAACTGGGGGACAATACCCTTCATCGAGGAAAAGGTAAATCGACTCTGGGTCCCAAAAATGAATCGTAATTATGATATGTATGCTGTCATAGGTGCATCTCATTGGGACGAACGAGTCCGAAGGGCGTACAGGGGTTGCTGCTTGGTCAAGTCTGGAAGCAATGTTAGATCTGACATCCGTATCTCCAGCATCTTAGGAATGAAAACTGAAGCTAAGAACGGCTACTATCATGTGACGGAGATTCGTTTGAAAAGGGAGGATGACAGGGAATACAAAATCCAGCAAGGAGATTTTTCCATCATTCGCCTTGAGGATATTGAAGATATGCTGCTTCTGATGACCCGAGATCAACTTACTCACATTCCTCGTGAAGACCTGATTGCTTTGAATACAGCACTTCGTATGTTCACACGAAGCGTTGTCATCAAGTCACGAGTTGAGGATCTTCAGTTGGGAGTCGAAAGCTATCAGAGGAGGCTCAATTTAACCCGTCCTGTGAATCAAGTGCTACCTCAACACGTAGAAAGATGTCCTTATACCGGCATTTCTGTCCCGAATTCCGGCATTTTCTACTTGAACAGTCGAGGTTTGATGAAGTTTATGAGGGTGGGTGAGCTTCACAAGTATAGTGATGGAACTCTTATACAAGTCAGAGATAAGTTGGAGCATCTGAACTCGGGTGGGACTTTGCCAGAGATGACGGAGGATTGGCATCCGGGTTACCGGCAGATGGCAAAGTATGTGATCAAAAAGATCGATCAAAAGCTCCGTGAACGTAGATTGCTGAGGAGCTTGGAAAGATTCGTGGGTGGAAGACCGTATTTAGTGCACCACAAGCTACTGCAACGATCCATCTGATGGGTCGTACATCTCAGGTCACTTTATATTGGTTTTTCAATTGTGAATATGTAAATTTGTGAATAAAGTGCTTGAATGGCTTGTTGTAGTGTTAAGGTATGATAATTTTTCAAGAATTTCTCACGAGATTCTAAATCTTTCAAAATATGTCATACCAAAGCACTACAACTATCCCTTATTAACTTAAGGGGGAGCAATAACTTGTTCTATGGCCAAACATTGATTTTCATTTTTACCCAAAGACAGGTTAATCCATTCAATATCCCAAATATTAATGGTTAACATTTTGGATAAGGGGAGAAAATGGGATTAAGGAGACGTAAGTGTTACTTGGCTAGAATGAAAAAGACTTAATGATAATCCAACTTAATATGTGTTAAGCACGTGTTAAGGGGGAGCGTTTTTGATGATCAAAACACCTAAGGTACAAAACTTTTGATTTTAATATCACAAGTACCTTAGGTGATTTTCAATGATGTTTTCATGGTGGCAATTCCTTCCCAAAACACGCTTAATTCACGACGGATGTGGTGACAAAAGGGTGGTAGGAATAGGTTTAGTCCAATGATTCATCAGAGCCGATGGAATCTTCCCAAGGACAATTCCCTAGATAGAATTAGAAGTCCTAGGAAAGATGGAGAAAGAATGTGAACGTAGCTGAATGCCGACCAAGTACTTAAGCTAGCACTGGAACAATCACAACAAGTGCTAGTGATGACGTATTGGTAAGCATTGAAGGGGTTGAAGAATGAAAAAGAAATGTAAAGATAAAGGGTGTAAAGAAAGAAGCCCTCCTTACAACTTTAGGCAGAAACCGGGTCAATACATATGCTATTGAGGTCATTTTTGTTAATGATTCTCGGTATTGAAGAAAGACATCATGGACCCAGTGATGCAATGCACAACCCTTCCCCAGCTAACTCAAATATCTCTCAAAAGGTATTTGTTTTAATCACACGGAGACCAACACGTTATCTATTAGTTTATTCACTCCGAATAAACTGGTATTGAAAAGGTGGCACTCCTCTCCAGCCATCGCTCACTAAATCAAAACGCACAATCGAGTCTAGAGCCAAGAGATCATCAAAAGTCTCATTAGGACAATTTCCATTTATTCCTTGCTTTCTCACACACTGTGAAAAGTAAGAGATTTTCATGAGTCCTACGCAATATTCTTGTAATATTGCCAGAACATCCGAGTAATACGTAAGTATTACAATGAAGATGGAAATCCTGCTTGAGCCAACATCAAACAAGCTCATGGTAGGTTACACGTGCGGTTCTTTTAGAACCAATCTTGTGAAAAACTGGAAGGTAACAGTGGTTTAATTCTTAATTGAACTTAAACTCGTTCCAGGCCTCTTCGCATTTTCATATGATCTTGCCAGAACACTCAGAGTGACTCTTTAGTGACCACAGTGACGAGTGGAAATCCTTCTAGTGTCAACATCAAACAGCACTTGGTAGGTAACGTGCAAGATTCTTTATGAATCGAGCTCGTGACAACTGGAAAGCAACGATGGTGAAAATCTTAATTGAAATTCACTTGTTCCAGGTTTCATGAATTGACGGCTTTTAATCACAAGGATAATTTATCCAAGTGATTCACTCTTTATGTTCGCAGTCAGCTTTGGACGGTCGAATAAAGAGAACGGGTTTACCCGCGAAATCCTGTCAGGAAGTTACTTAATTGAAACTATCCGTCACGGGTACGATATCTAATATCGTCCAACGGTCTTCACCGACCGGAGGTAAAATGCTACCGAATTAGAATAAAATGTTCAAAGCCATTTTATTCGTGTCGTTGCTGTGTACCTGCTAAAGACGGTGGCGTTGCTGTGTACCAGTGAAGACGGTGGTGTTGCGGTGTACCTGTAAAAGTCGTTCCCACATGCTTATGTCTTTTGCATCAAAAATTCAAGAAAGTACAAGATGAAGTCTTCCGCTGTACCAAACTCTGAAGCTTTCAAGAATTCAACAAAAAGACGTAAGTGTGTGGAACATGAAGTCACGAGGAGGCAAAGTTCACAAGAAAGGCAAAGATCGCACGTGAAAGGCCAAAGAACAATGCTCTCAAGTCAAAGCCAAAAAGATCAAATCAACATATTCACAACAAAAGAAAGAAAAGAAGAAAAGACTACGAGCTAAAGAACGAAGACTTAGTATAGTATGCTAGGTTTAGAACTTTGTAACGTGGAGTGACCTCCCTTAGGGGGAGATTGTTAGAAATACGTTTTAACGTATATTAGAAGTATCGGTCACTCCACAATATGATTTATGTTGTAATAGCTCGTAGTTAGTAATTAGTTATTATTTGCTTATTAACTTAAGTAAGAACCGGTCCATGGGCTTGTCATGGACCGGCCCAAGTCCACTTATGACTTGGAACTATAAATACCCCTTTCCACTAAGGAAAGGGGTTGGTTGTTATCATTTCTTAATTTCCACTTAATAAAATTCACATAGTTTCTCTCACTTTCTCTCTCTAACTTTCTCTCTCTAGGAATTAACAAACCCCTTCATAGATTCATTGATTATCAATATTCTACAAATCATATTCACTGATTCTCTTCCATTAGATTTGGTTGTGATCTTCCCCATTTTGAACACTTGTGTGCATCATTCCCTACCCTTAAGATTAACTCACCTTCGGCAACATCAACTAAAGCTTTTCCGGTTCTCAAGAATGGCCGACCAAGTATTAAAGGGATACGAGGGTCCATTTCATAATCAACAACAACAAAGTCGACCGGAAAGGTGAAGGTGCCAACTTTTATGAACATATCTTCGGAAATACCAAGAGGGTAAGCGAGAGTGTGATTTGCAAGCTCAAAAGTCATCTTTGTTGGTGTAAGATCGGGTAATGATAACTTTTTCCAAACACTTAAAGGCATCAGATTTATACTTGCCCCGAGATCGGCTAAGGCAGTAAATTCTTTCGTTTGGTGAAAAGTACATGGTAGCACAAAACGACCGGGATCTCCAAGTTTCTCCGGAAGTTCTTTAAGAAGGACGGTAGAATAATTTTCATTCAATCGAGTATTAACAAACTCGGCCATCTTCTCCTTTTTGCTAAGCAATTCCTTAAACATCTTAACAAATTTAGGCATTTGTGCAAGAGCTTCAACAAGGCTAAAAGTGATGGTCATTTCCGAAATCTTCTTCAAATAGTTTGACACTTGAATGTCATCCTTGGTTTGCAGTTTGGCCTTGTCTAAGAGAGATGGATAAGGAATATTAGGTTTATAGGTGGAAGGTGTAGGTGTAGCAGGTAAAGGTTGAGATGTTGAAGGTTTAAAGGTGGAAGGTGGGGTTGGTGAAGGGTTTTTCTTGGGTACTTTAGTAAGAGGTGGAGATGGTAATGGAGAACTAATACTAGGCGTGAGAGTAGGAGGGATAAATGGTGGTGGAGGAGGTGTAGATGGAGTAACTGGGGAAGGGATAGATGGTCATACTAAGGTTGCGCCACTGCGTGTAGTAATAGCACTCACATTCGCTCTCGGGTTGGTGACGGTGTTTGAAGGTAGAGAGCCCGAAGTAGAGGGTTGAGTACTTGGTAAGAAACTAGCCAGCATATTCTTCAAATCATTTGTTTGAGTGCTAAAAGAGGTTTGTATATCATGTCGAAGCTCGGATCTAATGTCATTACCTTGCTTAGTGATATCCCCTTTCAAATTGATAAATTGGCTTTGCAGATTCTTAATTTGCTCTCCTTGGGTTCTCATTAAGGCTTCAACATCTTGATTAATGGGTGGGGCTTGTTGAGCGGGTGGGTGATAAGGATTAGAAGCTCGAGGTGGGATTTGGTTGCTTCTATTGTAGTTGTTAGGGTTGTGGTTTTGAGGAGAAAACCGGGTGAAAGAAAGTTGTTAGAACGGTAACTTAGCAAGTTACGATCACCTTGAGGTCGGGCTTGGTAATTTTCCGTTGAGAAGTTACCATAAGCCGCATACACGTTTTCCGGATTGTCATGAGTAGAAGGACAATCAGTGTATGAATGAGTACCGCCGCAAGTCTCACAAGAAATTGCTACAGATTTAGCTTGTTGTTGATGATTTGTAGCCAAAAGTTGCATATTCTTGCTCATTTTGACCATTGCGCGTGTCAATTTGGTGATATCAGGGTTTGCAGAAGTAGAAGAAACAGTGACTCTCGGGTTATTCCTTGAAGATGCAGAAGAATCCCATTTCTTGTGATGAGTAGTCATGTTCTCTACAAGCTCTCTACACTCCTCGGGTCTCCTTTTCATAAATGTGCCACCGGCGGCTGCATTAATCGTATCACGATCACGAAAAGTTAAACCGTTGTAGAAAGTATCGATCAAAGTAACGGGGAGCATGTTGTGGTTTGGGCATCGATCAATCAAAACATTATATCGTTCCCAACATCAAAAAGTGATTCATCAGGTTCTTGCATAAATCCACTAATTTGATTCCGAAGGCTCGTGACCATGGATGGTGGAAAGTAGCGCGACAAAAAGCGTTGAGTCATCTCATCCCAAGTATGAATTGAGTTCTTCGGAAGACGATCAAACCATTTTTCGGCATGGTGGGATAAGGTGTGTGGAAATAGGTGAAGGCGAAGAAAATCCATAGTAACCCCGGGCAACTTCATGCTTTGAGTAACGGTAATGAATTTGTCGAGGTGTTCGTTGGTATCATCATCCGGTAATCCGCTAAATGGGCAAGCGTTTTGAACTTGCTGGATCATGTGATGCTTCAACGAAAACTCAGGAGCCGTGATTTGCATCGGCGCAATCGGTCCTCCGCGTCCGTTCATGGTGGGTAGACAAAGCTCCTCCATTGTCCGAAGATCGGGTGGGGGAACATTGTTGTTGTTATTATGGAGGTGCGGTGGGTTATTTTTTTGTTCACACCTGCCATAGCTAAATTTTCACGAGTCTCGGGCTCTGGATAAGTTGAAGATCTAGTACGCATACACCTGCAAAAGCAAAAGAAAAAGATACTAAAGCAATAGACAATATATATACACTATATAAAAATAAAAATAAAATTTTTTTGGATTTTTTGAAAATTTTTAATTTTTATGGATTTTTGGAAATTTTTAAGCAAGAAAAATAACGTTCACGAGTGAACGGATCCCAAAATTCAACGCGTCTCTCACAGAAAACCGTTAATCTTTACGAAAAGAGCCGACAGCGGAGCCATTTAATACAAGGTTTTTGCCTAGTAAGAAAATTTTATCGTCCGATATTTTCGAATTGAGAAAGGGAAAAATGTGACTCGGCGGTCTATTGGTGGAAAAGAATTTTTTTTGTCGTTGTAAAGTAAATGTGCAAAAATTTAAAGTAAATGACGGTTAATTAAATCTAAGACTAATTTAAAGGTAAATGGTACAATATTAAAAACTTTAAAAGTAAATAATTAAGTGACAAAAATTTAATGCTTTGACGAAAAATTAATTTGACAAAGTAATAAAAATGTAAACTTAAAAATCAAACAAAACCCCCAAACAATCGGAATCCAGATTGGAATGCCGTCACCAATACCATCAGAATCCAGATCGGAATATAGGTACGAATTCTATCGGAATGTGATCCGTCGGAATGATTGAAATGGAATATGTCGGAATAACACTTCGCCTATCGGAATGTTGAACAATCCTATCAGAATCTTAGATTGGAATGTCAGATCGGAATCACCTGTCGGAATGCAAAACCATCGGAATATGGCTAGTGAAATTTGGGCAGCACTTCGTCTCAATGTAGCCTTAAGATCCGTTGCAATCCCGGTCGCAATGTGCAATCGGAATCTTGATCGGAATAAGGGGGAAAGAACCTGTCGGAATGCTGATCGCAATCCTTATGCCGGAATGCAAAACCCTCAACCGATTGTAACGATCGGAATGAGGTGGTTTAGCCGTCGCAATGTGGGAACTCTCCTTTCCGATGGAAGATGAATTCGTAATAAGCAAGAACCAAACAATCTAATACTAATAAGCAATAACAAAAACTTAACTGAAATGATGATAAGACGAGATAATAAGCAACAAATCTAAAAACTTTCAAGACACAAAATACGAAAAGTTTATAAAATGGATTTTAAAAGATAAAACTTTTAAGAAAACCTTAAAACAAATAAGCTAAATACAAATTAAGCCAATGATACACGATTTTTGCTATGGTTCAGTTTTCTTCTCGATATCTTCTTGAATTGATCTCAGTCTTAAGTGGAATGATTGTTCTTGGTTACTAAATAAAAGGGTTTGGTTTTCTAATATAATAAAAAGTGGAAATGAAAATTTAAATCAAAGACAATTACTTTAATTATAATTAACAAAGACTTGTATTAAACTTAAGATTAAAATTAAGATTGAAATTAAAGTTCAAATTACAGTTAAAATATAAATTGTGAAATAAACATAAAGAAACAGTAAGCAGACAAACAGTAACACTACAAGAAAATTGATTCGGAACTTTTACCCTTGATTCGGAACTTTTACTCATCCGGAACTTATCCTTCATTCGGAACTTCCATTCATCCGGAAGTTTGGGAACTCATTCGGAAGTTTCTGATCCGGAAGTTTTACACTCATCCGGAACTTGCTGATTCGGAAGT
The DNA here is from genome assembly GCA_025667525.1 of Glebionis coronaria. Taxonomy (NCBI): domain Eukaryota; kingdom Viridiplantae; phylum Streptophyta; class Magnoliopsida; order Asterales; family Asteraceae; genus Glebionis; species Glebionis coronaria. The sequence continues at coordinate 185,807,573 of CM046882.1, forward strand.
TTTGGACTTCCGAATGAAGCCCCTTGGTTCGGAACTTAATGATTCGGAAGTCACTGTTCACTGATGCGGAACTTACTGGTTCGGAAGTGATTGGTTCGGAACTTTCTACTTCGTTCGGAACTTTTGTTTGGTTCGGAAGTTTTAAACTGGTTCGGAACTTTTTAAAGGTAAACTCATTCGGAACTTTTAACTGACTCGGAACTTTTGAAAACACAACTCATTCGGAAGTTACTATTCACTGATTCGGAACTTCTGGAAAACCCAGATACAGTAAGAATACCCGAAGAACAAGGAAACTATTTTTAATCCAAAAATCACCAAGTTTTTCACCAAAAACTAAAATAAATCAATCACAAAGCATCTACTAATCATAAACTACTAATCCCATCAACAAAAACACAAATCCCAACAACTTTTGAAGATCAAATCAAGAAAAATAAAGACTTAAAAACTTGAAGATAAAGATGATGATGAACACGATAAAATAGAAAGATTAAACAAGAACTTAGTATTGAATGATTAATGTTTTGACAAGATTAAACAAAGATTAAAACAACAAGATTGGAAGAACAAAGATTAAAATCATCAATCACCCTAGTGGTGATTGTGATGGAACGAACAAGAAAGGAGAAAAAAAGGGGAGGAGAAAAACTCCAGACTCTCTCTAAAATGTGTGAGGGGGGCTCCTTTTATAGGCTTGTCCTTTGGTTGGTGAGTGGGCTTTCTCCCGTTCTTCTTGTCTTTTCGTCTTTTCAGAAAAGTTTCCGTTTTCGATTCTGATTCGGGATTTGTCGTTGATTAAATTCAACTCATCTTTTAATTTCTTCGTTTAATAGACTTGAGTTTCTTCGACTTATATAAATCTTCCATCTTTGGTCCTTTTCTTCGATAAATCTTCGAATAGGCCCAGTGACTTCAAATCTTTTGCATCTCTTGGACAATAGACTTTATCTTGAGTCTTTTTCTTCAGTAAAACCCGTGCAATCCCATGTTTTCTTCAATATTCATCCGGTTGGCTCTGAAAACACAACAAACACAAAAACCACGCATAATTCCAAACAAATGATATTAAATACGTGTTTTGGTCTCGTTTTTGCCCGAATTAAGTGGTAAAAGGATGGGTGTTTACACACCTATCAAATCCCCTACACTTAACCATTGCCATGCCCTCATGCAATGCTAGTGATAAAGCAAGCTTACACTTTTCTCATAATTAATCAACCTTGGCCTTATTTAAAATACTACTAAACAAAAATTAAAGTACTAAAGGGAATTAAGACTTTGAAGGAAACAAAAGGATCGAAACCCATTTTCACTTGAAAATAGCTATATGGAAATAACTTGCAAAGAAATCGATGACTTACATTAGGGCTTTGGCGCTGCGAAGATTTATCACCCTCAAGTTTCACGTTCCCCAAACTAAGCTTAAAAACGAGATCATTGTTATTATAAGTTAGCAATTCAAACACTTACACACATGGCTTAATTAAATGCTTAAACTCCCTTATTCCTAGGTGTATCTCTTATATTTTATTTTTGTCTTTGAATGATCATGAAGATGCATTTTTGGACTTATTTCGATAGTTTATTAGGGCTGAAAGCAAAGTAGGACGATTTGATCAATAGTTAGCTAAAGGACAAAATCTCTTAAAACTGCTTCTCCAGATATCAAAAAGTTCATATCTTGGCATAACTTGGTTCACGATTTGAGACCTTTCTCGGGCCGATATTTGGCATGTACTTCATACTTCATATCTTCGAGAGACGTTCTTGAGATAATGGTCTTCTCATCATAATAGAGTTTCTTCACTTGGAGACTTTTGAGGGGTTCTCCAACTTTGTTGACCACGACTTCATGATTATTTCTTCAATCTCTAATTGGGATTTTGAGATACAACGATCCGCCTCCTTTTCGGACTTGGATCTATTCATCCTCATACCTTGTTAGGGTCTTTTCGGATAGACTTCTCCATGATCTTTATGGGAGTTGATTGCTTTTCGTCGTGAGTCTTGATCCTTCATATTGACTTTAGGAATAATGCTTTTCACATCACTTTGGATCTTCAGCAATAAAATTGAATCCTCATGCCTTGTTAGGGCCTTTTCGGACTCGCTAATCTTCGCGCCCCGCTTCATAAGTTATGCCTTGGCTATGAACTCTTATCATTACCGAGCAACTTTTAAACGATCTTGGGCTAGAAGCTAAGTAACTTTTCAAATCGTACGACCTTACTTATTGCAGATAAATTATTAGCAAGTGATGGGAGAAAAGGCAAATAATTACACCAAGTGAGCTTGCGCAAGAATACCGACTTATAATTGACTCTATCATTTCTCGTCCTCCACAATTTAAAATCTCAAGTAATGAGACTCGTGGATACTTAGCCTAATAAACCAATTAAGGTCTACATGGTTAAGGATACTAGCTAGAATAAACTTGGATAAGTCTATTCGGGTTGAGTCAAAATAAACGCAACGGGCCTAATATGTCAAAAACTTCTAAACTAGCTACACCACTTTATTAAAATTTGACTTTATTGCGGGATATATACATATGAAAGCAACGATAAAAATTTAAAAATTACGACTAAATGGCCAAAGTTAATAAAAAATTTGAAAAATGTTGAAAAATATGATTTTCCGGTTAATTGAAGGCATTTTCATGGAAAAGTCCACTTAAAACTTCGATAGAAGTCCCCCCTACACTTAAGATAAACATTGTCCTCAATGTTTAAGCATGTGGGAAAAGTTTCCCCTACACTTATGACATTGTGCACGTTGGTTAACTCAAGTTAAGGAAGAGACGACTAAAGTGATCAATTTCAAATGTGAGTATGAAGAAAATTGAATCACGATAGTTGAGAGATAGAACCGGATTTCGAATAACACGGGAGCACGGTTCTTCAAAAATTCCAAGAGTGCACTTATCCCTGTAATCACATCACCACACAAAGGCAAACACATATAGAAGTCCCCCCTACACTTAGGGGATTAAAACATAAAAAGATAGATACTCGGGCTGCCTCCCGAGGAGCGCTTGTTTTTGATAACCGAGTCACGAGCCTGACTCGACCCAAAATTAGTTCATGGGGAACGTGGTGAGGGATGGAATCACCTCCTGAGAGGTGTCCTCACCAAAGTACAATTTCACTCGTTGGCCATTCACCTTAAAATTTGGTCCATCAGGTTGAGCGAGCTCGAGAGTACCATATGGAAAAATTTGGGCAATGGTGAATGGGTCGGACCAACGAGATTTGAGCTTGCCCGAAAAGATTTTCAACCGAGAGTTAAAAAGTAAGACTTTGTCTCCAACATGGAACTCTCGGTTTTTGATCTTGGAGTCGTGAATGAGCTTAGTTCTTTCCTTATAGATCAAAGAATTTTCATAAGCCTCATTACGGAGTTCATTCAGCTCATTGAGTTGGATCTTGCGTAGGTCACCGGCTTTGTTTATATCAAAATTAGCCCACTTCAAGGCCCAATAAGCCTTGTGCTCCAACTCAATGGGGAGGTGGCACGCTTTCCCGTACACAAGACGATAAGGCGTACAGCCGATCGGGGTCTTGTAAGCAGTACGGAAAGCCCACAAAGCATCATCAAGTTTATCAGCCCATGAGGCACGATGCTCTCCCACAGTTCTTTCAAGAATTCACTTAAGTCCTCGGTTGGATATTTCAGCCTGGCCATTAGTTTGTGGGTGGTAGGCTGTGGAAAGACGATGATTTACACCATACTCAGCCATGACTCTAGCAAATTGGTCATTGCAGAAATGAGTCCCACGATCACTAATAATGGCGCGAGGCACACCGAATCTAGCGAAAAGAGCTTTCAAAAAGTTATAAACCACCCTTGCGTCATTAGTAGGCAAAGCTTTGGCTTCAACCCACTTTGAAACGTAGTCAACGGCTACAAGGATGTATTTGTTTCCTTTAGAAGAAGGGAATGGCCCCATAAAGTCGATACCCCAAACATCAAAAATTTCACACTCTTGAATGAAATTCTGAGGCATCTCGTCTTTATGTGTGATTTTGCCTTGCTTTTGGCAAACATCACATCGTTTGACCATATCGTGAGCGTCACGGTATATGGAGGGCCAATAAAATCCCGAATCAAACACTTTTTTAGCGGTGTAGTTGGGACCAAAGTGACCACCAGTGGGTCCTTTGTGGCAAGCATTAAGGATTTCAGACGCTGCCGGTCCATCAACACATCGGCGAATAATCAGGTCAGCACATTGTTTGAATAGGTAAGGGTCGTCCCAAAAGTAAGTCTTGATGTCGGTGAAGAACTTCTTCTTTTGTTGGGACGTCAACCCTTCCTTGAGAATTCCACCCGCCAAGTAGTTTGCAAAGTCCGCAAACCAGGGGGTTTCATTCGGCTTCGAGTTTATAGACATTAAGGTCTCCAAGGGAAAAGAATCATTGATTTCTTTGGTCGGATGTTCCCCTTGGTAAGGATCCTCAAGTCTGCTAAGATGGTCCGCGGCTAGGTTTTCTGCTCCTTTTTTATCGCGGATTTCGATTTTAAATTCCTGGAGCAGCAAAACCCAGCGAAGAAGTCTTGGTTTGGAATCTTGCTTTGTCAACAAGTACTTCAGCGCGGAATGATCGGTGTACACAATGGTGGTAGAAAGGACAAGATAGGGGCGGAATTTTTCAAAAGCATAGACAACAGCTAAAAGCTCTTTTTCGGTTGTCGTATAATGCAATTGTGCCCCTGTCATTGTCTTGCTAGCGTAATGGATCGGTTGGAAGTGTTTGTTCACTCTTTGTCCAAGAACCGCTCCAATAGCAAAATCACTAGCATCGCACATCAACTCAAAAGGAAGCTCCCAATTAGGGGTAACCAAGACGGGTGCCTTAGTTAGCTTATCCTTAAGCGAGTTGAAGGCTTCAAGGCACTCTTTGGAAAAGATAAAAGGAGTATCTTTTTACAAGAGGTGGGTCATCGGGCGAGCGATTTGAGAAAAATCTTTGATAAATCGACGGTAGAAGCCCGCATGACCCAAGAAACTTCTCCCACCCTTCACGGTTGAAGGTGGAGGCAACTTTGCGATAACATCGACTTTAGCACGGTCTACTTCAAGACCGGCTTTCGAGATCTTATGTCCAAGCACGACGCCTTCTTTTACCATAAAATGACATTTTTCCCAATTTAGAACAAGGCGAGTGTCTTCGCACCGCTTTAGCATACGTTCCAAATTGGCAAGGCAAGCAGAGAAGGAATCCCCGAAGACCGAGAAATCATCCATGAAGACTTCCATGGTTTGTTCAACCATGTCATGGAAGATAGCTAGCATGCACCTTTGGAAAGTCCCGGGCGCATTACATAAGCCAAAAGGCATTCTTTTGTAAGCGAAAGTGCCATAGGGACAAGTGAATGTAGTCTTCTCTTGATCTTGGCGGTCGATGGGTATTTAAAAATAACCCGAGAAACCATCAAGAAAGCAGTAATATTCATTACCGGCTAAACGTTCAAGCATTTGGTCCATAAAAGGTAGAGGGAAATGATCCTTTCTCGTGGCATCATTGAGTTTGCGGTAGTCTATACAAACTCTCCACCCAGTAACGAGACGAGTTGGAATCAACTCGTTGTGTTCATTGGGAACAACGGTTATTCCGCCCTTCTTGGGCACACAATGGATTGGACTAACCCACGGGGAATCCGAAATAGGGTAAATCATACCCGCATCAAGAAGTTTGATAACCTCTGTTTTGATGACTTCATGGATTTTTGGATTCACCCTTCGTTGGCTTTGAATAGTGGGCTTATAGTCGTCCTCCATGAGAATTTTGTGTGTGCAGAAGTGAGGATCAATTCCACGAATATCGGAAATCTTCCAAGCGATAGCCTTCTTATGATCTTTCAACACAGCGACAAGTCGGGCTTTCTCTTCATCCTTCAAATCCTTAGCAATGATGACTGGCGACTTCTTCTCTTCTTCGAGGAATACATACTCAAGATGGGGTGGCAACTCCTTAAGTTCCAAATCCGGAGGATTGTCGACGGGAGGCGTATTCGAAGTCGGAGTCTCGATAGCAATAACAGTGGGAGATGGAGGGGAAGGATTGTCTTCTCTGAGGAGGTTTGCAATGAAACTGAGATCGTCATCCCAAGTGGCAGTAGAATCGTCATTGTCTTGCTTCACATCTTCCAAGGTGGCCTCCAAATCTTTCCAAAGGAAATCACTTTCTCCAAATAGAGATAGTGATGAGTCGATAGAGGAAACGGTCTCAACATTGGGAAGAGAGGTAGGAATGTTTTTACAAGCATCCTTGAAGTGTTCTTCACAAGCCTCATCAAGAACGTCAATACAATTAACATTCTCGTAAGAATAAGGCTGTTTAGATAACTTTCCCATGTTGAAGACTACTTTATCGTCACCCACTCTCATGATAAGCTCACCGGCTTCAACATCAATGAGAGTGCGACCGGTCCTCAATAATGGACGACCAACAATGAGTGGCACACGGGGGTCCATCTCGTAGTCGACGACAACAAAATCAGCAGGGAAGGTGAATTTGTCGACTCCTACAATGACGTCTTCGGCTATCCCCACTGGATAAGCAACCGTACGGTTAGCTAATTCCAAAGTCATTTTGGTGGGGACTAGCTCTGGGAGAGATAATTGCTTCCAAACACTTAGAGGCATGAGATTAATACTGGTACCTAGATCGGCTAGGGCCATGCAATTCTCTACTCCCGGGAAATTGCAAGGGATAAGAAAACGACCCGGATCACCAAGCTTGATTGGCAATTTCCTTAAGAGCACTGCAGAGCAGTTCTCATTAAGTTGGGTGTTTACAATATCGAGGAGCTTTTCCTTGTCGCTTAGAAGATCTTTAAACATTTTGGCATACTTGGGCATGTGAGCGAGAGCCTCAGCGAAGGAGATATTGAAATTCAGTTTTTTGAACATTTTTAGGAAGTTCGAAACTTGAATATCATCCTTGCTATTTTGCTTCTCTTTCCTCAACCTAGATGGATAAGGTATATTGGAAGAAGAGGAAGGCTTTAAAGGGAATAGGATCACTCACAAACACGGGTGGAGGAGGGGTAGAAAGAAGAGGTGGAGAGATTGGGGAAGGAGAAGGAGGAGGAATAGGAGTAGGTGACTCGTTCTCCTTAGTCACAACCACCGGTGGAGGTATAGGAAGCTCGGGTTCCTTGGCACTTTTACCACTTCGAGTAGTGATTGCTTTCATCTCCCCTCTTGGGTTCGCAACGGTGTTACTCGGAAGAGTACCCGAAGAAGAGGGTTGATTACCTTGGAAGAAACTAGCCATCATGTTCCTCAGATCATTGGTTTGGCTATCCAACGTGTTTCTCATGTCAGCTCTCAAATCATTTCCTTGCTTGACCAAGTCTGCTTTCAAATTGCGCACTTCCTCTTGGAGATTTCCCACTATCACATCATTGGTCCTCATATAGGTTGCAACCTCTTGGTGTAATGCAGTGGTCGCTTGGTTGGGAGGAGGATTGTATGCAGGTGGTTGGTAAGCAGGTTGTTGGTAGACTTGATTGTTACGTTGAGGTAGTTGTTGCTGCTTGTGAGGTGGGATGTATGGTTGTCGAGGTTGTTGTTGTTGTTGAGGAGGGCGGTTAAGGTTTTGTTGTTGGTTTGGGTTGGTAGGAGGAAAGCCAGGTGGTGAAAGATAGTTGTTTGATCGATAGCTAAGCAAGTTACGGTCACCTTGAGGTCTAGCTTGATAAGCAGGTTGAGGATAGGTGCCATATGCCGCATTCACATTCTCAGCAGGGTAATCTTGGGTGGCGATACAAGTTGTGTAAGAGTGAGGACCACCGCATGTCTCACAAGGTTGGCTGACAGCGTTCACTTGAGCGTTTTTGGCGTTGTTGCTGTTGTTGTTGCTGACGGTGTGGGTGACAAGCGATTCAAGAAGCGTGGTGATTTTGTCAAGTCGCTTGTCGCTGTCATTAGTGCTAGCACTAGCAACATTGGTCCTAACACTCTTGGTTTGCACACGAGACTTGTTCTCAATGATATCCCAAGCAGCATTGGAAGTCTTAGCCAATAGATTACCCCCCGAGGCACTGTTCAGTGAATCTTGGTCACTCATGCTTAAACCATTGTAAAAAGTATTGATTTGATGTACTTTGGTAAAACCATGTTGTGGGCATTTTCTTAAAAGATCTTTAAAGCGATCCCAAGATTCACTGAATGACTCGTCGTACTTTTGTTCAAAATTTATGATCTCATTCCGCAAAGCGGTAGTACGAGAGGGTGGAAAAAAGTAGTTGATAAACTTTGTTTCCGAATCCGTCCACGAGAGAATACTCTGTGGCGGTTCCTTAGCAAGCCAATGCCGGGCTTGTCCCTCTAAAGAAAAGGGAAAAAGTTGTAACCTTATAACTTCTTGTGGAACTCCATTGAACTTGACCGTGTTGGTGAGTTGTAGAAATCTCTTGATGTGGTCATGTGGGTCATCAATGGTGCGTCCCAAGAACGGTTGAGCGGAGACCATCTGGATAAAGCCTGATTTTAGCTCGAAATTGTTGGCGGCAATTGGAGGTATGACAATTGGGTCCGTGTTGCCATCTACATGAGCTTGCAGCAGTTCAATCATCGGGCGATTATCCGGAAGGGGCTCATTATTGTTGTTATTGTTCATGTTGTTGAAAGGTGGGTTGTTGTTGTTATTATTGTTTGGAGGTGGTACACCGGCCATGTCTAAGTGATCGAGAGGCTCGGGCTCTTGATAAGACGTGGATCGAGTGCGCACACACCTGCAAAAGAACGAACAAAGAAAAACAAAGCACAAATATTTTTGGTTTTTATGTTTTTTAATTTTTTTGTATTTTTGAAATTTTTATATTTTTTAGGATTTTTGAAATTTTTTATGAAAAAGTAACGTTCACGGGGAACGGTTCCCAAAATCCAAGTTCTCACAAAAAACTTTTGATCTTAACGAGAAGAGCCGGCATCGGTGCCATTTGATACACAATTTTTGCTATGGTTCAGTTTTCCTCTCGATATCTTCTCGAATTGATCTCAGTCTTAAGTGGAATGATTGTTCTTGGTTACTAAATAAAAGGGTTTGGTTTTATAATCTAATAAAAAGTGGAAATGAAAATTTAAATCAAAGACAATTACTTTAATTATAATTAACAAAGACTTGTATTAAACTTAAGATTAAAATTAAGATTGAAATTAAAGTTCAGATTACAGTTAAAATATAAATTGTGAAATAAACATAAAGAAACAGTAAGCAGACAAACAGTAACACTACAAGAAAATTGATTCGGAACTTTTACCCTTGATTCGGAACTTTTACTCATCCGGAACTTATCCTTCATTCGGAACTTCCATTCATCCGGAAGTTTGGGAACTCATTCGGAAGTTTCTGATCCGGAAGTTTTACACTCATCCGAAACTTGCTGATTCGGAAGTTTTGGACTTCCGAATGAAGCCCCTTGGTTCGGAACTTAATGATTCGAAAGTCACTGTTCACTGATGCGGAACTTACTGGTTCGGAAGTGATTGGTTCGGAACTTTCTACTTCGTTCGGAACTTTTGTTTGGTTCGGAAGTTTTAAACTGGTTCGGAACTTTTTAAAGGTAAACTCATTCGGAACTTTTAACTGACTCGGAACTTTTGAAAACACAACTCATTCGGAAATTACTATTCACTGATTCGGAACTTCTGGAAAACCCAGATACAGTAAGAATACCCGAAGAACAAGGAAACTATTTTTAATCCAAAAATCACCAAGTTTTTCACCAAAAACTAAAATAAATCAATCACAAAGCATCTACTAATCATAAACTACTAATCCCATCAACAAAAACACAAATCCCAACAACTTTTGAAGATCAAATCAAGAAAAATAAAGACTTAAAAACTTGAAGATAAAGATGATGATGAACACGATAAAATAGAAAGATTAAACAAGAACTTAGTATTGAATGATTAATGTTTTGACAAGATTAAACAAAGATTAAAACAACAAGATTGGAAGAACAAAGATTAAAATCATCAATCACCCTAGTGGTGATTGTGATGGAACGAACAAGAAAGGAGAAAAAAAGGGGAGGAGAAAAACTCCAGACTCTCTCTAAAATGTGTGAGGGGGGCTCCTTTTATAGGCTTGTCCTTTGGTTGGTGAGTGGGCTTTCTCCCGTTCTTCTTGTCTTTTCGTCTTTTCAGAAAAGTTTCCGTTTTCGATTCTGATTCGGGATTTGTCGTCGATTAAATTCAACTCGTCTTTTAATTTCTTCGTTTAATAGACTTGAGTTTCTTCGACTTATATAAATCTTCCATCTTTGGTCCTTTTCTTCGATAAATCTTCGAATAGGCCCAGTGACTTCAAATCTTTTGCATCTCTTGGACAATAGACTTTATCTTGAGTCTTTTTCTTCAGTAAAACCTGTGCAATCCCATGTTTTCTTCAATATTCATCCGGTTGGCTCTGAAAACACAACAAACACAAAAACCACGCATAATTCCAAACAAATGATATTAAATACGTGTTTTGGTCTCGTTTTTGCCCGAATTAAGTGGTAAAAGGATGGGTGTTTACACACCTATCAGCCAATAAGATTGTCAAACTTATAGCTTATTTCGTATGAAAGCTTAGATGGAAAAGAAAAGACAAACTTTTTAATCAAATAAGCAAAGAGATTAAGCAAAAGATTGCTTAATCCGAATTGGTAACAAATCAAAAACAAGAAAAGTAGGATAAGGATGATAAAATAAAGTTTGATTAAAGGAAAATAAAGATTAACAATGAAATAAACTTACTTGGAATCAAAGTGCACGAAATTTAAAACATGAATTTAAAGAACAATTTAGTAAAAAATGACATGGAAATGGAAATGGTGCAAATAAGTAAAGGTGGAAAGTCTAATTTGTCAAATTAGCTAACAAAATGAAATGTGGTGAAATGGGTGGTATTTATAGTGATTAGGGAGGTTAAGCATGTGTTGCTTCCTTCTTTCTTTCTTGTCTTTTCGTCTTCTTAATTCTTCGACTTTTTTCGACTTTGTCTCGGGATTATTTGAACTCGTCTTATAATTTCTTCATTTATTAGACTTGAGTTCCTCGGCTTTATTAAACTTCCGTCTTTAGACTTGTTCTTCGATAAAACTTCAGAATAGGTCTTGGACTTCCGTTCTTTTTGCACTCTTGATCTCTTGACTTCGTCTTTTGTCTTTTTCTTCGATAAAAGCCCGTGAAAGCCCATGTTTTCCTCCCTTTTCACATTTTGGTCCTAAATCACAACAAAAACACAATCCACGCATAATTCCGACATTTACGACATAAAATACACGTTTTGGCTTGGTTATTATTGTAATTAAGTGGTGAAAGGATGGGTGTTTTTGCACCTATCAGCTTATAAGCACTCAAACAGACAATCCAAATAGCCAAATAAGTTCACAAGCCAAAAAATAGCAAGTATCAATAAAAAAAACAACATGGCAAGCACTAGATAACAATATGTAAGGCAAAATTGAGGTGGTCACTTTGGTGATGCAAATGACCACTTCAGCCAACTTCTATAAGCTCTAGCACACTCAATAAGTCACCAAATTCCACAAATAGATATTGCACATATACCTTATCACAAAAACTCTTCCCGATCCAAAAATCATACTCTAAATCCAAACAACAAAGATTTAATCCTTGCTGATGTGTTTGACCATTTTTAAACCCTTTTTATCAGATTTTTCCAAACTTTGCAAAAAATTTTCCAAACCTTATAGGACTTAACCAATGACCAAAACTAGTGACAAATACCTTGTTTAGAGTATACAAACCCCAAGAACCAAGGGCACAAGGCCACAAGGCCTTTTGATCCCAAAATCTAAACAACCTTGTTTTAGTACCTTTTCAAACAAACTTTTGATTTTTTAAACACAAACTACTGATTTTATGATTCAAATACCTCAACTAGGTGACAACTAACAGATTCAAGCAATAAAACACAAAGCACAAATACAAGAACTCCAAATCACATGGCAAATATCATAACAGATTCAAACCAAATATTTTTTTGAGGAAACTTAAAGGAAACTAGTACCTATCCTCCACAACTTCCTAGGAGGATCAACTATGCTCCTTGGACCACTCTCAACAGCTAGAGAGTGACCAAGGTCCTTGAACAAAGAAGATGAAGGTCTGCTGATGGTTCAAAGCAGAACCAGACCTTTGTATCAATGGATTCTTCAACACAAAGAGCAAACAACCTATCCAAGGGCTCAAATCCCTTCACAAGCTTGGTGTCAAGAAGCTTGCAAGAGCTTAAAGCTTTGGGTAGGGATTAGTACAGTCAAATATAACAAACCAGAACCAAGGATTTCAAACTTTTTTCAAACTTGAAAACCTTATCAAACCTAAATGTGCTTTAATCCAAAGATCAAAACAGGTTTAAAACATAAAATCTAACTCAACTTTACTCTTAAACAACACCAACTTTCAAAAACATAAAAAGGAATTACAATCTTTTCAAAATACCTAACTTTTATAAATTTTAAAAAGGAATTACAATGTTTAAGAGAAAAACTAGAACAATGGACTCTCACATGTTGAGGTCTCCTTATATAGGCCTTAGAGGCTGAGATTACAATGCAAAACCCTAGCTACAAGTTCTCTAAAATGCCTTGAGTCTTCTAGATGCTTGAGGTGTTGTGAGTTGTCCAAAATCATCCTAGACGTTCATTTATCCTTTGTGACCAAGTAATGAGTGTTGGCTGTTGATTTGTCCACGTGGCATTCCTTGGAGAGGAAGTTGCAATATCATTGGTGGACGGCTTGAATGGGTGCGGTCCATGAGTGAAGTGGTGAATGGTTTCAAGTGTGGGATGTAATCGTGTGAAGGTTAATTGTGTTTTGGTAAAGGTAATTTGGATTTACCCCTTGAATGGTGAAAGTAAGTTTTGGGTTCATACGTGTGAACAATGGGTGTTTTGATCAGAAAAACTTGGGGATTAATTGTTTGGCGCGTGTTTGTATGTTTGAAAGTTTAGGTGTGCACTTTCAGTCCTTGGTTTTTGGTGAAATGTTTATAACAAGTTTATTCAGCCCAACAAACGACTTTCCTTTGTTAATTAAGTTTCTAGTTTCACACTTTGGCCACAAAACTTTGTATCAAGGATATAAAGGACTTGTTTTGAACTTTTTGAATATTTTCAAGGGCTGATCTTGGACATTATTGAACTTTGAAGGTCTTCTAAGTATGTTTGATTTTATGGAGGACCATTGTTGACATTTCTTTAATCTTGAGGGACTAAACTTGCCAAATCTTCAAAGTTGAGGGACCTTTTTGTCATTTTGACAAACTTAAGGGACCAAACTTGTAATGACGAATATAAAAGGGTATTAAGTATCATTTATTCATTGATGAGGGATCATTCTTATACAACTTCAAATCTTCAAGGAATTTTATTTGAGAAATCATAAAGTAGGGCCCGGTTCATTGCGCGGCTTCGTTTCTCGTGTTTGTTTTCCTTTGTTTCTTATGATATTTTGTCTTTTTCATGATATCCATACCTAAAATACACAAGTAAACAAACACAAGCATATATATGGTATTTTTATGACATTTTATGCATTTAAAGCCCGAAAAGAACGATGAGATCATGTATAAATGCCATCTCATCACTCCCCCATACTAAACCGTTGCCGGCCCTCACGCAATGCTAGAATAAAGTATCTAAGCATCTCCAAAATTCAATTTTATTACCCTTTATTGAAAAGTAAAACTTGCTATAATACTACGAAGGTATGTTAAAGACCTAATGTTTGATTTTCATTACGAATGTGACTTTTAGGGTCAATGAATAAAAATAAGTGAATGTCTCATAGAGTAAAGTTAGTCATACTTGATTGTCATACATTCCATGCTAAGTGCAAAAACGAGATCATTGTTGGTACAAGTCACAATGCTAACACTACTCATACGTCCAAATTGTGTAATACTTTTTCTCCCCGCAATCCTATTTATTAAGAAAGAAAAGGTATCTAGAATTTTTTTAACTATTTGTCATGGATCACAAGTAATTCATATTGACTTATTTGAGTATTTATTAGTCCGAAAATAAAGTAGCATGATTTAATCGATAGTTAGCTAAAGGACAAAATCTTTTAAAACGGCTTCTAGAAATCTCCTTAAGTTCATATCTTGGCATAACCTGTTTCACGATTTGAGACCTTTCTCGGACCGATATTTGGAATGTAATTCATACTTCAAATCTTTGGAAGACGTTCTTGAAATTATGGTCTTCTCTTCATATTTGGAATTTCTTCACTTGACATTTTTGAGAGATTCTTCATACTTGGACCACGACTTCATCATTTTTCTTCAAACGTTATTTTGGATTTTGATATACAACGATCCGCCTCCTTTTAGGACTTGGATATATTTATCCTCATACCTTGTTAGGGTCTTTTTGGATAGACTTTCTCCATGATCTTTAGGGGAGTAATTGCTTTTAGTCGTGTGTCTCGATCCTTCGTATTGATTTTGGATAATGATTCTTCACATCCTCTTGTATTTTTAGTAACCAAATAGAGCTCCTCATGCCTTGTTAGGGCCTTTTTGGACCTTCACCAATATTCGCGTCCCGCTTCAATAAGTTATGTCTTGGCTATGAACTCTTTTCAACCACGATCAACTTTTAAACGATCTTGGGCTAGAAGCTAAGTAACCTTTCAAATCGTACGACCTTACTTATTGCAATTAATTTATCCTAATGCATTGATCTTATGGGAGAAAAAGCCAAAATTAAAAACATATGAGTTTTTGAAAGAACATTTTCATGTTCTACGTTTAGCATGATCACTTGTCTGACTCTATCACTTCTCGTTCTTCACTATTTAAAGACCTCTAATTAAAGAGACTCGTGAATACTTAGCCATGCAAGTAAAAATTAAGACAAACTGGATTAGCTTCATTAAGACTATATTAAATTGAAGTTTTGGGTTTTCAAGCCACCTATAGGATCTTGCACTTTCTTAGACCTTTTCAAGTTTAGAGAATGCATTTTAAAGTTCCCATTGATAAGTGACTTTCTAAGATCAATTATAGGAACTTGCGAAAAGTTCTTGTTCTTAACGCGTATGAGCTAAGACTTTCGCGTTTTAAAGTTCCCTATATAAAAGTCTAGCAAAACTTGATTCAAGCAGATTAAGGAATGTAAAGGGATCTAAATGCCCATCAAGTCAAAAATTAACTCTTATTCTACCCATCGGAAAATATACATCCGTGTCTTAAAAACACTTATGAAAACTAAGAAAAATTTAAAAATTTGACCATTTTTAGCCTTATTAGCAACAAAACAAAACGATGAAAGTTGGAAAACGTGAGGGCGTAGCAAGGCAAGTATCTATTCACCCCCCATACTAAAATTAAACATTGTCCTCAATGTTTCGAGTCTAAAGGTGGAGCACCCCCATACTAGAGACGAAGAGTTGAATGCTTAGGATCTAGCATGGAAAGGGTGATCAACAATATATCTAAAGCTGTTTATGAATTATGCTAAAAGATAATTGTTAGAACAATAAAGGATATGTCATGGGTTCGTGAAAAACTCTTTAAGCAAACGATCAAGGCTCACGTAAACGAACACGAGAGTCTTTAATCGTAGAGATGATGATGATCTAGATCACACATTCAGAAACAACCACGAGACAACGAGTTGGAATGGCACAAATCCCCTCTCATTAACTACATTAGAAAGCGATAATATGTACATAGATAAGCATGGGATCTCCCCCACGAGGCACCTCGTTTTTGATTACCGATTCATGAGCTCGACTCGATCCCCTCAATGTTAATTATCATTGGGGAAGGTGACTTGGTCGAGGTCGTCCAAAGAAGGGACTTCCCCACCGAAGTAGTGCTTAATCCTATGTCCATTCACCTTGAAATTAAGACCATCATTTTGAGCTAGCTTGATGGTCCTATAAGGAAACACTTGTGTTATGGTGAACGAACCCGACCGACGAGATTTCAATTTCCTAGAAAATATCTTCAAACGAGAGTTAAAAAGTAACACTTGATCACCAACGTTAAAAACTCGGTTTTTAATCTTTGAATCATGAAACTTTTTAGTCTTTTCCTTAGAAATTAGGGTTAAGTCTATATATTAGTAACATACTTTCCACCTTTTACATATCTAGGTAACCATATCAACATATTACTAATATGGTCATTCAAATTATTTTATTTTTTGAAATATAGGTAAGATGACCGGTTAGATGTCAATTACAACTAAAAAATGACCGACACGTCATTTATTATTATTTTTTATATACGTGGATATACCACCTAATGTGTTTTCTGTCACTTGACTTAAACCAATTCCAAACAGACCTGCTCAATGTCATATTCTTCACCTACTTTTATATATTTTTTTCCTCACCTAAATGTCATCTTCTTCATTTAAAACTCATCTTTTTCACCAATAACTTTAACAAGATAGTGACTAATTATAAATATTATTCACATATATTGCTCCTATATTAATTTCTTTATTTTTTTAACACCCTCCAACAACATCACCTCAACCACCAGTAAACCGCAACCCACCTCCACCAAAAACTCAACCACCAGCGGACAAAGATCTGGGTGACGGCCTGTTGGAAGTGATGAGTTGAAGTTGATGTCTCTAAAAAGTCCAACGGGTTTGAGTAGGATTCCTTTGTAATGGAAGGTGTATGTTTGATGTAATTGGAAAAAGAGGAAACAATATTGCGAGTAGGAAGGTGTTGTATAGTTTGATTTGATTAGGATTCGACTGAATGAATATGGTGTTCTTGATTTGTAGTGTTCTTTATTTTTTGTTCTTAGTTTTTATGGTATTCCTGATTTGTATGATATTCTTTATTGTATGATGTTCTTGATCTGTAGCAGGTGTTTTGATTTTTATGATGTTCTTAATTTATGATGTTCTTGATTTGTGGCAAGTAGTGTTTTTTAGTTTTAAGATGTTCTTGATTTTTTGTGTTCTTGATTTGCAGTACCGTACCAATGTGTTTGCTTTAGTTATTTCTGAAAATAAATGGAGACCACGTGGAAATATGTCAAAAGAAAAAAATGTCCACATGGAATATTAAAATTAATTATTTATGTAGGTGGAAAATCAACAGGTAATCTTACCTATATTTTAAAAAGTTAGCCGGTTTTAATGACCATATCAGTAATATATTGATTTGATTACCTAGATGTGTAAAAGATAGAGAGTACATTGGTAATATATGGACTTAACCCTAAAAATTAATGAATTTTCATAAGCATTATCTTTTAATTCATCCAATTCATTAAGTTGTATTTTCCAGTGATCTCCCGCGGTCTTTAAGTCATAGTTGGCATGCTTTAGGGCCAATATGCCTTATGCTCTAATTCAATAGGCAAGTGGCAATTCTTTCCATAAACCAACTTATAAGGACTACAACCGATAGGTGTCTTATAAGCGGTGCGAAAGGCCCATAAAACGTCATCGAGTATGTCAGACCATGAAGCACGGTTTTCTCTAATCGACCTCTCTAAAATCCTCTTCAAAGCTCGATTTGAAACCTCGACTTGCCCACTCGTTTGCGGGTGATAAACCGTAGAAAGACGACGTGTAACCCCATATTTCTTTAGAACCTTTTCAAATTGGTCGTTACAAAAATTGGTTCCACAATCGCTTATAATAGTAGGAGGGGTTCCAAACCGAGAGAATAGTTGCTTCAAAAACTTCACTACCACACGAGCATCATTCGTAGGTAAAGCCTTAGCTTCCACCCACTTAGATAGGTAGTCGACGGCGACGAGCATATACTTGTTTCCATGAGATGACGGGAACGACCCCATAAAGTCAATGCCCCAAATGTCTAAAATCTCACACACATGAGTTATATTTTGTGGCATTTCATCCTTTTGCGACGATTTTCCTTGACGTTGGCAAGAATCACACGACTTCACAAGTGCTTGTGCATAACGATAGATCGTAGGCCAAAAGAAGCCGGCATCGAATACTTTCTTAGCCGTGAAGTTAGCACTGTGGTGACCACCCGTGGGTCCCTGGTGACAAGCTCTAAGGATGTTGTACCAAACACACAACGTCGAACGAGTTGATCCGCACAAACCCGAAAGAGATAAGGGTCGTCCCAAAAATAGAACTTGACGTCACGAAAGAACTTTCTCTTTTGTTGTGTCGTCGTACCCTTGATTATGAAGTTGCCCGCATGGTAATTTGTAATGTCAGCAAACCATGGGGTGTCGTACTTAGAATTCACTACACCGAGAGTCTCGAGAGGAAATGTTTCGGTACTTTCCTTGTTCTCGAATACATCTTTGTGAGGATCTTCTAAACAAGAGAGATGATCAGCCGCTAGATTCTCGGATCCTTTTTTTTCAAGTATGGTGACATCAAATTCTTGGAGGAGGAGAATCCAATAAAGCAATCTCGGCTTTGCATCTTGTTTAGCCAAGAGGTACTTGATAGCCGAATGATCTGTATACACGATGCTTTTTGTCAAGACGAGATAAGGTCGGAACTTCTCAAATGCATACACCACGGCAATGAATTCCTTTTCCGTTGTGGTGTACTTAAGTTGAGCCTCGGTCATCGTCTTAATAGCATAGTGAATAGGTCGAAAGTGCTTTTCATAACTTTGCCCTAAAATGGCCCCAATTGCATAATCACTTGCATCGCACATGATTTCAAAGGGTAATTCCCAATTAGGAGCAACAAGAATGGGAGCTTCGATAAGTTTCCTTTTAAGAGTTTCGAAAGCTCTAATACAATCCTCATTGAAGTTAAAAGGAGCATCCTTCTCGAGAAGGTGTGTCATAGGTCGAGTGATTTTCGAAAAGTCTTTGATGAAACGACGATAAAAGCCCGTGTGGCCTAGGAAAATCCTAACTCCCTTAACGGTTTTGGGATGAGGTCATTTGGCGATGACGTCTATCTTAGCTTTATCTACCTTAATCCCCGCTTTCGAGACCTTGTTCCCTAAGACGATTCCTTGTTTGCACATAAAATGACCTTTTTCCCAATTAAGCACAAGGTTGGTTTCTTCACAACGTTTTAACATTTTCTCGAGATTGGATAAACATGACGTGAACGAATCACCAAACACCGAAAATTCATCCATGAATACTTCCATCGACTTCTCGATCATATCATGAAAAATAGCCATCATACACCGTTGAAACGTTCGCGGTGCATTGTAAAGTCCGAAAGGCATTCTACGATAAGCAAACATTCCATATGGACACATAAACGTAGTTTTCTCATGATCACGAGGGTCGATAGGGATTTGAAAGTAACTTGAAAAACCATCTAAAAAGCAATAGAAGTCATTTCCCGCAAGTCGCTCCAACATTTGATCCATGAAGGGCAAGGGAAAGTGGTCTTTAGAGTGGCGTCATTTAACTTTCGGTAGTCAATACACACCCTCCAACCGGCACAACACGAGTGGGAATTAACTCGTTGTTTTCAATAGGAACAATGGTCATTCCTCCCTTCTTAGGGACACAATGGATTGGGCTCACCCATGGGCTATTGGAGATAGGATAAATCATTCCCGCGTCAAGAAGTTTTAAGACCTCTTTTTTAATGACATCGTGAATTTTGTGGTTTACCCTTCTTTGACTTTGAATTATGGGTTTGTAGTCCTCCTCTATTAAAATCTTGTGAGTACAAAGTTTTGGGTCAATACCCTTAAAGTCAGAAATTTTCCACACAATTGCCCCTTTATGAGCCTTAAGGATTTTCAAAAGTGAGGTTTTTTAATCATTGGAAATATCTTTCGCAATAATAACCGGCAACTTGTCATCACCTTCCAAGAATGCGTATTCTAGGTGAGATGGAAGATATTTTAAGTCAAGGATTGGTGGTTCCTCGATTGATGATTTTTGTTCAACACTCATAACTTCCATCGACGGAAGAAATGGTGGAATGAGAGTATCATTACCAATAATCACCTCATCTTCATTGTCGATTTCATTCAAAATAAAATCGCCTCCTTGGAATGGAGTGAGATTTGGTGTAGAATCGCAAGAATCGGCTCCATAATAGTGGGATTGCCACTTGACGAACTATCGAAAAAACCTAACACTTCTTGTGAAAACTCATCGCAAACTACATTGACTTAGTCAATATGGTTGAAGGTAGCGATTGCATAAACATGATAAGGTGTAGAATTTTGAGTAGCATTTATAACAAGTTCCTCTTCGTTGAATCTCAAAGTGATTGTTCTAGCATGAACATCGATAAGCGATCTCGAGGTGTCTAAAAATGGACGACCTAAAATTATGGGAACTTGAGGATCCGCGAGGATGTCCACTACGATAAAATCAACGGGATAGTAGAACTTCCCCACTTTCACGAAAACATCTTCGGATAATCCACATGCGAGAATCATAGAATGATCGGCCATCCTGATAGACATGTTCGATGGAGTAAGAGCCGGAAGCGATAGCGATTTCCACATGGAAAAAGGCATCAAAGTAATGCTCGCGCCAAGATCGGCCAAGGCGAGGCATCCTTCCATTTCTTGTATGTCACAAGGAATGAGAAACTTCCCGGGGTCACCAACTTTTTCTGGTATTCGATTAAGATAAACCGAAGAACAATTAGATAGATTTGAAAGCTTCTCCTTATCATTCATCATACCTTTAAAAGTGGAAGCGAAACGAGGCATGTATAACAACGCGTCGGCTAAACTCACATTAAAATACACTTGCTGAAACATTTTGATAAAAAGCTCAATTTGTTGTTTATTATGTTCTTGCAATTTCTCCTTGTTTCGTCTCGATGGGTAAGGTAAGGGTGGCGTGGGTCGGGGCATTGGCATCGGCCTTGGAATCTCGGGTTCCACATGTGGTATTGGTTCAACCGTAGGTGTGGTATGAGCGGTACTTCGTGGGCTTGTAAAATGCTCCTTTTCGACCATCACCGAGGGTTATTTCTCGATTTTTTTCTCCGTAGAAGTACTAGGACGAGAGATTGGTTCCTTGAAAGTGTTACCACTACGAGTAGTAATAACCTTCATTTCTCCTTTCAGGTTTGCAATGGTATCACTAGGAAGACTACCCCGAGGAAGAGGGTTTACTCATGATTGCTTCAAACATACTAGCCATCCGATCTTCAAATTTTGATTGCCTTTTATCCGCTTTTAACAACTCTTGCTTAATCTCATGTTGACCTTGTTCTATCTTTTGCTGATTTTGATGAAGACGTTGAACGTTTTCTTCCATTTTATTAGCATGAGTTTTCAATTCATTAGCAAGTTCGTTTTTAAGCTCGTTTTTCAACTCGGATCTTAAGCTAATCATCTCACGTTGCATGTTATCAAACTTAGCATCATTTGCCTTAGCATAATCCAAAAATTCTCCTTGAAGATTTTTAGTATGATCATTTTGAAAACCTTGTGTAGTATTTTGAAAATCACGGTTTTGATTTTGATTTTGCACTTGCCCATTGTTCCCACTTTGGTAATTACCCTTGTAATAGTTACGTTGATTGCCTTGATAACCACCGCTTTGATTGTTGTTTCGCTAGTTGTTAACATTTTGATATTTGGGAGCTTGATTTGGGCGAGAACCTTGGCTGTTTTAGTTGTAAGTTCCTATTGCTACGTAAGCACTCGAAGTGTTACCACCGGCGGTAATGCACTCGGAAAAATCATGAGCTCCTCCGCAAGATATATAACTCTTTTCAACCGCTTTAACCGATGCAGAATTCAAAGCATCTTGTGCTTTCCAATGTGTCATAAGCGTAAAAAATCTATCGAAAAACCGATTCTCCTCATTTGCTTCATCATGTAAGGCATTCATGTTACGAGACGATGACGATGAACCCATAGTGGCAACACTCGGTGTGTTACGAGGGTTATAAACCTTAGATCTATTCTCGATAATCTTTAAAGCTTCATCGGTCGTTTTGCACAAAAAATTACCACCCGCGGCGGCATTCAAATAATCTCGTTCATGATCGTTAAGCCCATTATAAAAAGTATCAATTTGATGCAATTCCGAAAGATCACGGTGAGGACATTAATGTAACATTTCCTTAAATCGTTCCAATGCCATTGAAAAAATTTCATTAGAACGTTGTGTAAACCTTGAAATCCATTTTTCAAATGTGTCGTCTTAGATGTCGGAAAAAATTGGTTCACAAACTTAGAAACGAGATCACCCCATGTCAAAATCGAATTTGGCGGTTCTTTCTCGAGCCAATTTTTACGGGTCCATCTAAAGAGTATGGAAACAACATCATCTTAATGGCGTCATCTGGAACATCCTTAAACTTTCTTGTTGCTGTGAGACGATTGAAATTCCTTATGTGATAATGTGGGTTGTCTTTTTCATGTCCGCGAAACTTGTTTACTTGAAGCATTGATATTATACCCGTCTTGATGTAAAAATTCTCCGCAAGGATGGCGGGAATCATAATAGCTTCTCCAAAACCCTCGATGGGTGCTTGAAGCAACTCCATCATTGTACGATTAGCCATAGTGACTATTGGTTCTACAACGGGTTCGACAATTGGAGATTCTTCTTCAATCAAAGGTTCTTGATTTCCTTGGTTTTGACGATGTTTGCGAGCTTGTTTTGCTTGATTACGAGTTTGCATAAACGTGACGTAGAACGTAGAGGTGAGCAAAGAAGATTCTTTTGGGTGTTTTGTTGATTTTCAATTTTTTTTGTGTTTTTGTTGTTTTTAATTTTTTT